>AP025062.1:24486832-24705706 GCA_036186865.1 Eustoma russellianum
AAAAAAAAAAAAAAAAAAAAGTTCAGGAGCAATCATACTAAACAAGAAAAACGCATAAATAAAGTCGTTATGAAATGGACATAATAAATCAATAGATCAGAGGAAACAGAACACAAATTTTAATGCTTTTTTATGGTCGTATAGCAACGAATATGTAAAAGGGTATGAAATTGACGTAATAAATACTATATAGGTCAGAGGAAATACAAAAACATAAACAGAAGGTTTTTAAGTTACTGGGGAAACAATAGGCAACTTGTGGCTCAAAGATGGATGACACAAACATTTTAATGTCAAGCAAAGTTGGTGGTGATTAGTTATTCTAAGAAATTAACATACATCTTACATTTGATTAATTAGAAAGAAAAACGAGTTATACTTCTCTGAATATCATTTTAAAATTTCTCACAGAAATATTAACGGTTTATAAATGGATTTACGTCGAGAGTAAATAAAGCTTTTTTACCATTTAGATTGATGTACAAAGATACTATTAAAGGTGAAAGTTGTGTTCAAGATGTTGATCATGATCTGTAATGGGATGTCACTAGCACCATAAAATTACGGTAGCAATCAATGATTGGGATGATTAATTGATGAATACAGTTGAGAATGAAGTGGGTGAGCTGCAGTTAGTGAAGCGGAAGACATTGCTGGATGGGGCAGAAATGTGCGTAGTGTGCAGTGAAGAAGAAGACAGAAGAAATAGGCGGGAGCAGTTTAAAATGACGAAATGACAGATTTGCCATTACTTCTACCATTGTATCAGTAGTATAATGAGGGACATTTTAGTCATTTATGCTTTTATCTTCTTCACAACATGTATTTGATCGTTCTTTCTGAGACTGGTGGTTATGGCCTAAGAACAACAATTCCATCAAGCAGTTTTCTCCAAAATTCTCTCTGCCATCGCATGCTATTCTTTGCCTATCTGTTTTTTGTCTGTTTGATTTCTTGTGGGAATGTTCAATTCTTGAACTGGTTGATGTTTTTCTTGGAGTTTGATGTAACTTTCACATGGTATCAGAGATATAGTCCATGAACTTTGGAACTTTTATGGCGTCAAATATGAATGAAAACAGTCCAACGTCTACTTCTACATCCAATTCTGCTATTGATCCTGTGGATGATCCGTATTTTATTCATCCAAGCGATGATCCGTCCACGGTGCTGGTTCAGCCGTTACTTGACGGAAACAATTATCACGCTGGAGTAGATCTGTGAGAATAACATTGGAATCGAAGAATAAAATTACATTTGTAGACGGATCGATTGAGAAGCCTGGAGAGAACGCTCGCAAGTACAATGCGTGGCTCAAGGCTAAAAACATGGTAGCCTCTTGGTTGGTAATTGGTGAACTCCTTAATTCCAAATATTGGACATATTGTTGTATGGTTAGACTCTACATTTGAAATATGGAATGATTTGAAGTTTAGATATGGAAATGCTGATTCCTTTAGGTTTTTTGATTTACAGGAGGAATTTTATGCAATTAAATAAGAAAGTAGCAGCGTAACTGAATATTATACTAGGCTTAAGAGCGTTAGGGAGGAATGGCTAGTCCTCATATCCATTCCTGCTTGTTCGTGTCGTAAATGTACTTGTAACCTTACAATAGAAATTAATAAATTTGTTGAAAATGACAGTGTGACCAAGTTTTTGGAAGATTTGAATGATGAATTTGAGTTTGTGAAGTCACAAGTCATCCTGTCTAATCCATTACAAGATTTGAAAACTGCATTTGCTAATGGCAGTGAAATTGGATAGAAAATTGAATTACTCTGGTGCTCAGGGACACTTTAATAACAATCCTTCATCAGTGATGAATGTAAACAATGCACCTAGAAATAACTCTTTTGTTTCTAATGGTAATAACAAGTCTGCTGGTAGAGGTCAGAAGAGAGGTGTGTCAAGGCCTTACCAAAGCATTCTAAGGTGCCTGTCTGTAGCTATTGTAATATGTTGGGACATACTGTTGATAAATGCTACAAGATGCATGGATATCCTCCAGGATTTAAGTCCAAAGCTCAAGTGAACATGGTCAGTAATGACAATGGTGCAAATCAGCATGGTGAAGGAATGAGTCAGACAGAATGTGATAAGGAGCAGAGTCAAGGAAATGTGATGTCACCTGGCCTGACCCAGGATCAGTACGCTCAGTTAATTCATTTGTTGCAGGAGCGTCAAGAAAGCACCAATAGAAGTGTTGTTATGGTGCCAAGTGACACAGGTGCACGCCATGCCGTCATGTTAGAACAACAAACTGTGGCTTCTGCAAAAGAATCAGGTAAGGCATCATCATCATCATCATCATCATCATCCGTACCCAGTATATCCCACCGATAGCAAAAGCTATTGTTAGGGTCTGGGGAGGGTGAGTGATAGGCAGACAATACCTCTGTCCCAAGGGATAGAGAGTCTGCTTCCAGTGAAACCCCGACTCTATATGTACCTACACAAATGACATAATAATAAAGATATGATGTGCTAGTGTGTTAGTGAGGGAATTCGGAAAATACAAAGAAGAGGCTTTCGATATTAAAATACACATAACTTGTATATGTACATGTAAAGCAAAACAACGGTAAAACATAAGTAAACAAGTGCAAAGTCGACCTAAAGCGCAGATAGTGTCTACTCCTATCTATGTCCCTAAATATACTCTAAGGTGTCCTTATATATGACCTATACCTCGTTAACCTTAATCTTATGCCTCCATGAACTCCTATCCTAGGCCATGTCCTCAGAGAGGTGCAAATCTAGTAGGTCGTGGCTAATCTGCTCACACACATAGGCACAGTAAAAGTGAATCCGCATTTGACTCTTACCCATGTATTCTATGTTCCTGCATTTTCTTTCAACCTTATATCTCTGAGCAAACTTACACATTTAAATCTGTTTAAAGTTGTTTTTAAGTCTAATTCTTGCTTGATTCAGGACCTCAGAACCAAGAAGACGATTGGTTCAGCTGAGGTAGATCAAGGCCTGTATTACCTTCATGGAACCCTCAAACCAGCAGTCAGACACATTTCTTGTAACCTCTCCACTCCTTTGGCACATGTTGTCACCTCTTCAGACGCATTGATGTGCCATTCAAGACTGGGCCACATGTCCAACCTAAGAATAAAAGAAATCCATAAAATAGATCCTCTTGTAACCCCTGATCCTTCATTACAATGTACTGTGTGTCCTCTTGCTAAACAGAAGAGGACACCTTTTCCCACTTCTGAGTCTGTAGCTTCAAGCCTATTTTCTCTTGTTCACATGGATATTTAGGGATCATATGAGTACCCTAAAATGTATAAGCAGTACTACTTTCTTACTGTTATAGATGATTACAACAGATACTGTTGGATCTATCTGATGAAGTCCAAAAGTGAGACTAGATCCATCATTCAATGTTTCTACCAATATGTTTCAGTTCAATTTGATGCAAAAATGAATATATTTAGAACTGATAATGGATCAGAATTCATGATGAATCAATTTTATGCAGACCATGGCATAGTCCATCCAACAAGTTGTGTGAATACACCACAACAGAATGGTGTAGTTGAAAGGAAACAACAACACATCTTGACTATAGCAAGGGCACTTAGGTTTCAATCACATCTTCCTTCCTCATATTGGGGATTTTGTGTTCAACACTCGGTTTATTCATAAATATCACACTCACCCTTGTCCTTCATCAAAAAAGCCCATATGAGGTGTTGTACAAAACAACTCCATCCTACAAAGATCTTAGAGTATTTGGTTGCCTGGCTTTTGGCACGAACACCCAAAAACATAAAGAGAAATTTGCTGCAAGAGCCAAGGAAAGTGTATTCCTGGTTTTACGTCACAATAAAAAAAGGTACATTCTACAAGACCTTAATACCAAATGTGTATATATATATATATATATACAGAGATGTTACCTTCTTTGAGACCACATTTCCATTCATGTCTCAGAGTTCTTATGCCTCTGAAACTCTAAACATACCAGATCACATACCTTGTTCAACCTCCTACCTTGAAACAGAACCATACTAATCTGCAAATCCTATTCATTCAGAATCCAACCAGTCTGAAGATAACAATAAGTCACCTTCTCAAATTCCTCAGTCCACACTAAATTCTACCCATATAGATCCTCAGTCATCTCTAAATCCTGATACATCTGTAAACTTACATGAGTGCTCATATGCTCGGGCTGGTAACTATAATATGCCTGTGGAAGGTGGGAATATCACTATAGAGTTGCCTCCCATTTCAAACTCAATGCTTCATGATAGACCACACAAAAACAAACGAGTACCTACCTACCTGCAAGATTATCATAGTAACACTGTAGTTTTTCCTAATCAACATCCAAAACGTACTTCTCCTCATTCACTCAGCCAGATCATGGCATATGCATCATTGACCCTAAAGTACAAGTCATATATCTTGAGTTTAAATGCACATACTGAGCCTAATAACTATGCAGAAGCTTCTAGTTTGTCTGTATGGCAAGATGCTATGGCTATTGAATTGGCAGCATTAGAGGCTAATTATACATGGACTGTGGTACCTTTGCCTGCAGATAAGAAGGCCATTGGTTGCAGATGGGTGTATAAGGTGAAGCTGAAGGCAGATGGCACTGTGGAAAGGCATAAAGCCAGGTTAGTTGCCAAGGGATATACCCAACAATATGGTATAGATTACGTGGACACATTTTCCCCAGTTGCTAAGATGACAGCTGTTAGAATTATACTGGCATTGGCAGCCAGATTTCATTGGCACCTTCATCAGCTTTATGTTAATAATGCCTTTTTACATGGTGATTTGCATGAAGACATCTATATGTTGCCCCCTCCTGGTCTGTCAGTAGGTGATCCAAATATGGTTTGTAAGCTCAACAAGTCCTTTTATGGTTTAAAACAGGCTAGTAGGCAGTGGAATGCAACTCTAACCAGATTTCTGTTATAAATGGGTTTTAATCTATCTAAGTGTGATTTTACTCTCTTCACCAAAACTGTTGAGACAAAGTTTATAGTACTCCTAGTGTATGTTGATGATATCATAGTAGCATCTCATGATGAAGGCATCATAGTTGTGGTTAAACAGGCATTGCATCAGGCTTTTCAAATTAAGGACTTAGGCCTTCTCAGGTTCTTTCTGGGCATTGAAGTGGCTCAGGCTAAGGGGGGCATTAGTGTGAACCAAAGAAAGTATAATCTAGAGCTTCTGGACCAGACTGGTTTCTTAGAGGCCAAACCAGCTAAAAGTCAAATGGAGAGCCATCTTAGCCTGACACGCAAGGACTCTCCAACGTTAGCAGATGTAACACACTACAGGAGATTGATAGGCAAACTCATATATCTCACCATTACCAGGCCTGATATTGCATTTACAGTCCAACAACTAAGTCGGTTTCTTGATTATCCCACTAAGAATCACCTTAAGGCTGTACACAGACTTCTTAGATATGTTAAAGGTACCATAGGGCAGGGATTATTATTTCCCAGAAGTGGCAACTTGAAAATAAAGGCATTTGTGGATGCTAATTGGGTAGGATATCATGAAACTAGGAGATCAGTCACATGGTATTATGTTTTCTTTGGAGATGCTTTTATCTCTTGGAAGGCAAAGAAGCAGACGACAGTTTCAAGGTCATCAGCTGAGGCAGAGTATAGGGCTATGACAATGGTGACATGCGAGCTACAGTGGCTCCTTTATCTTATGAATGACTTGGGACTGAGAGATCAAAAACCAGTAGAGGTGCTTTGTGATAGCAAGAGTGCAATTTATATTACTGAAAATCCTGTTTTTATGAGAGATTAATGCATATAGAAATAGATTGCCATGTAGTAAGGGACAAAGTACAAGAAGGTGTAATAAAGTTGATGCCAATACGTACAGAGATGCCATTGGCTGATCTGTTTACAAAGGCTTTGGATTCTAAGAGGGTGACACGGTTGGCAAGTTTACTTGGAGTTCACAATCTTTATGACAAGCTATGCTTGAGGGGGTGTTAAATGTGAAAGTTGTGATCAAGATGTTGATCATGATCGGTAACGGGATGTGACTAGCACCATGAAATTATGGTAGACATCAATGATTGAGATCATTAATTGATGAATACATTTGAGAATGAAGTGGGTGAACTGCAGTTAGCGAAGCGGAAGGTGATGCTGGATGGGGCAGAAATGTGCTCAGTGTGCAGTGAAGAAGAAGACGGAAGAAAGAGGCGGGAGCAGTTTAAAATGACGAAATGACAGATTTGCCATTACTTCTACCGTTGTATCAGTAGTATAATGAGGGACATTTTAGTCATTTCCGCATTTATCTTCTTCACAACATGTATTTGATAGTTCTTTCTGAGACTGGCTGTTATGGCATAAGAATAACAATTCCTCAAGCAGTTTTCTCCAAAATTCTCTCTGCCATCGTGCGCTATTATTTGCCTATCCGTTTTTTGTTTGTTTGATTTCTTGTGTGAATGTTCAATTCTTGAACTCGTTGATGTTTTTGTTGGAGTTTGATGTAACTTTCATAGATACAAACAAATTTCTATTCCATGTCTTCTTGCATAGATAATAGTAGCTCTATGAATAAGAGTAGCTTCTTCGCTACACACATGAATAATTTTATCATTTTCTGCGTCTTTATTCTCCCAACCTAGGAATTATTCTAGCAGCATTTTACATAATATACAGGATCATTGATAAAAGAAATAACTCTTTAGAAAATTTAAGCATGACAAAATCAACCAATCTAGATTCTGTCACGAAGGCTTTAATGCCTCCCAGAATTTCGGCATGCGTTACTGTTCCATCTACCATTTATTGTACTTCTCCCGGTGGTATTCGATAGAATTCAACGCCTACCTAACATTATTTCAGGGTTTTTCTCATTTCCAAGCGATAACAGATACGGTCAAGTAGAATTTTAAGGCAGCACTATGGCAAAATCCAATTAAATAGTATCAATCAAAGAAAGAAAATATTCGTGTATTTATATTATTAATTAACTATCACAGTTAGTAATAGAACTGTACTGTATATAGGACTTATGTACACAAACAAAAATCAATGAAAAATAGTTTTTTATAGAGTTTACATGGCATTAGAGTGGTGTTAATCTTGGACTCAGAACAAATTCATCACTGTCTCGATTACTTTTCTCCACCAAACGACCAGAAACATTCATCCACCACATCAACCAAAATAGCCATGAAAAAAAAAACCAAAAACAGCCCCACAAACTAAAAACAGTCTACCAAGAGCCAGGAAAAAACCAGCCACAACCACAAACACGAACAAGCCCAACAAAGTCAACCTGCAAACCAACCAACAACCTGTGTCAAGCACCAGCGATAGTCCAGACAACAAAATAAACCAAAAAATAGGCAACATCTCTGATGAATTAACATTGTAAATAGCCAATTTAATATGCAATAGCCTTGGAGCACATACAACCCAACCAAATTCTGTAAATGCATCTCTGGAAATTAAACTAAGTAGCGATAATTACTCGTTATGGACAGCACTCATGTGGAAAAAAATCAGATGAAAGTGGAGGGGTTTCCACATCACTGGGGTACCCCTAACCACACTAGCAACAGACCTGACCTATGAATGATGGGAACAAAATAATCAACCCATTTTCACTTCTATTTCAGAACGTTCAAACAAATCTTGTCAAAAATGTATCTCAATACAAGATGACAAAGACTTTATGGACAGATTAGCAATCACTTATGGCTCAAGAATAGACTCACTGAAGGTGTTTGACTTTAACAAGTGGGCCACTTCACTCAGACAAGGAACGGACATGTTAGAACAACGTTGGAACAAACTGTAACACATTGTGATGACAATCGACTATAAGGACCAGAATCCTATGAAGGTCTTGGAGGACATTGCAATCTACAACAATAAGGTTCTAGAACAGAGACTCTACCAACTGTTAACTACAACCGATGGCAAATATGAATATGTCAAGAGATAGATTCTGAAACGTGACCTACTCCCCTCACTTGATGCCGCATACGACACTATACGGTAGTAGGATGCCCGGATTCACATCCTAAACCTAACATCCTATAGGACCTGTATAGCACCACACAAGGGTGACTGGAGTTAAACACTAACTCCACCCTTTTACAATCAAAACAATCAAGAAAATCAATCACGAACACTACCATCGATCGAATGAAGGCTTGATTACATCATGATCAACTTTTTACAAGCAATGAATGTGTACATGTGGTACATTCAAGGCCTATATAATATGTGGAATATATGAATGATAGGCTTGAGACTAAGAAGAAGAGAAAGAAAGGAAGAAGAAGAGAGTAGTCTAGCTTTTTACACTTTGTAAGAATATGAATTATTGCATTGCCTTGTCTTGCACTATCTTGCCTTTTTATCATACTTTGGCCACCCCCTAGGGTTTACTTCCTTTCTTGAGAATTGTCTTTAAATTCGTTGGAAGATTTCCTTGTGTAAGAAATGATAAAATCTTGCTTACTTGGTGCAATATGATTGGAGGGATGACTTGTCCTTGCCTAGTTGTCACTTGTTGATTGGCCAACATTAGTCCACCTTGGAACCCTTTAAATGAGCTATAAAATAAAAAAAATCTGAAAACATGTGCTCAAATTCTAGTCAAATAATTACCATACAATCACACATTAATCCCCTTCAATCTTGAAAGACGATTGAAGAGAATCAAGGGGAAAAAATCAGCCAGCATAGTAGACATGTGCTGAAATTTTCAGCATGTGTCTCTTTAAATTCTTTCCTTATGTGGTGCCCTCTTCAATGTCACCAATCCTGTGTGGCATATGCTCCACCAATTGAAGTGCCAAATAAGCTCCACCTTGGCTCCAACATGATGTAATAGGCATGTGAAACTTCCTGCACATGTGTTGAAATTTTCTTTTGGTATGATTTGTTAAATAATGCACAATATTTACACATATATGGTAAATAATGATCAACCCTATTTTGAATTTTCTAGAACACTTTAACATGTCTTGAATGTATAAAAAGTGTCTAGATACATGTTACATCTATGCCAAAAACATTGCATGTGTGTATGTTCCTAGAAAACCGAATTTTCGACTTTCGTCAATTACGCAATTTTTCTCCGATTAATTTCAAACTTCTTACGCATGTAATATATATTTTGTAACACATAATATACATAAAATAAAGTGTATATTCAGCTATAGTGGCTGATGAAAAATGTCCCATGCTAAAAAAAATAAAATTGCATTTGAATTCTGCACAAAAATCTAGGCTAAATTGTAGGTGATTTGTGCGTGCCAACATGGTATAGCTTTGTAGCTGATTGTAGCATGTAAGCCACGAAATTCTAAATTATTTGTGATGTATATAGGTTGGACATCTTTATATGGCAAGTACATGACATGTCGGTGAAGTTTCGGTAGTCACCCGATACGACAATTTTTCTGTTTATGACCTTGCAACATGTCGTTATAATTTTGACGTCACCATGACCTATATCTTATGATATATGACCTGAATATACTCATAAATATAAGGTGTACATAGTGGTGTGACGTCGACGTACGTTTATAATATATGTGACATATTGGTGGTACGTCGCAATATAAGTATATAGTGCCTTTTAAAAAAATATGGAAATATATATTAAATATATATATGGCGTGTGAATTAAAGTGGATGAGAAGACTTTCTATTTTTAATTTGTTTCCATATACTTCTCTCCGAATATGTCCTCATTTAATGAGCTAGTTAGTTCATTAACTTAAGCAATTCACTTAATAAACTAGTTTAGTTCATTAATTATGGCACCTGAAAATAGTGCAAAGACAACAAATTTTTGCCATATGGTGTAAGCATTAATGCTTCATGCCTCGTTAATATGGCAATAATATATATAAGCATGTAAAGCATGTTTATCACATAAGCGTGTCAAATAACAATTTATTCATGCATTTCGTAAGTATGTAACATTTAAATTATGTATTTGTAATCACTCAAACTCTTTTTCTCAACAATCTCGCCCTTTTAATGATTTACAAAATAATATTGGTTCGTGATTTAAATATGATCGCTCCCCCTACAATTTTGCGCAAATTTAAAATTTGAATTTCATGTCGTACTCCCCCTTAAATCATGCTTCTCTCTCCCCCTTAAATCATGCTTCTCTCTCCCTCTTTATTTTGTAAATTTCATCAAAAGGACAAGTAAGAATGGAACGAAATAGTAGCTTATAACATATCAATAGAACTCATGCATTTTTAGCGCGTCTTTAAGGGTTATTGATTCAACCCTTTGCAAATGTACCTTTTGGTACCCAAACATGGGTGACCTTCCTTGGTCTTGCAAAAGGTGAGAAAAGAGATGAAGAAGCAATATAATAGATATTAGGTTCAAATCCGTTTAACCTATGGCCGAGAATGCCATCATGCGCATGATAAGATTTTCGTTTTTCATATGCCTTCGTGTTAGTGTGCATGGAGCGTGATCTAGATACTTTTGTGTTGTATGAATGTCGTGTATGCATCAATGGTTTTCTTTCATATCTATATAGTACATGATTATACTTTGCACGTGATGAAAAAGCAGGAGTGCAATGAGATATAATGTGTGGTGTACTAGAAGTCGTTTTAGGTTGTACACTTGTCTTGAACGCATCCAGTTTCTTAGATGAAGATAGAATAAATTTTGTAGCCTTATTTTTTTATTTTATTATCTTCAACGTATCCTAGTCCGGTTTTATCATTTTAATGCTTCTGAGAGGAGATAAGATGATCTGGCATACAAGTACCTGTACCAAACTGTTTTACAGTCTTTTCTAAATCCGCGTCTCTTGATTTCAAATTTAAAATCTTGGCTTTCATCTCAGTGTTCTCGGATATTAAGGAGGAAATCTCAGATTTTAATGAATTTATCATGCAAGACAACTCTTTATTTGAATCGTTTAATTGAGATAGAAGATTCGTGATAGAAGATTCTGACAATTTTTTGTATTCAATTAAACTCTTCTTTTCTTTTGCAAGAGTCTTATAAACTTATGCAACTCAAGATATTGACTAAATAAATCATCATAAGAGTGTTCGGAATCAGAATCAGAGTCAGAAGATACCTCATTTGATGCCTTGGATGTAAAGCATACTTGTGATGTCTCTTCTTCGGTTCCTTCAGTCTCGGAATCGGATGAGTCACTCCATGTGGAGCTTTGAAGGCTCTTCTTGTTCTCCTTTGTTTAGGTTCTGAGACGGGTCTATTTTTGGTCCAATCCTTGTCACGGTTTGTTTGTTTGTCCTTGTTCGGACAGTCATATGATAGGTGTTAAAATTTTCCACATTCATAGCACTTTATATGTTTATTTTTATTTCTTTGATTCTTAGATTAAGTAGGCTTAGATTTGTCTTTAAGCGATTTTCTCATGATCTTTGTTAATCTTTTAGCCAACGTTATTAGATCTTCATTATCGGAATCCGTGTCACTATCATCTACGGGATCATAAGAAGTAGAGACATATTCATTTGATTTAAGCGCTATAACCTTATCTTGTTTAGAAGCAGATTCATAATTTCTTAGAGTGAGTTTGTTTTCATATACCTTTAATGATCCATTAATTCCTCCATTTTATTGATCTTGTTTCCTTACTCTCTTCAATCGCCATGACTTTAGGATCCCATTCGGATGGGAGGCTCCTTGATACCTTTTGTACCTTTTCCTGTGTAGAAAATGCTTTTCCAAGAGACTCAAGGGAGTTGTCAATGTTAGTCAAGCGTAAATCCATATCAACAATAGATTTATTTGGCAATAACTTGAAAGATTCAAGATTAGACATAAGCATGTTTATCTTGGACTCTTTAACTTGACTAGTACATTCATGTTTCATTTCAAGAATTCTCCACATCACTTGGACACTAGAACAATTTGACACATAACTTGATTCACTTTTACTTAGGCCATTTAGAAGAAGTTGCATAGCCTTAGCATTCATACTCAATCTCTTTTTATCTTCTACGGTATACTCTTGCTTAAGTTTTACGACTTCTAATGTAACGCCATCAATCGTAATTATTTTAGACGGAAGAAAAGGGTGGTCTTCTATGATGGACCATAAGTCTATATCAACAGTCATAAAGAAAAGTTTCATTCTAAAGTTTCCATTGTATAAAAACTCACTGTCAAAAAGAGGAGGCCTTATACTCAACATACCTTCTTGTTCAGTCTTGTGACTAGTGGGTGCCATCTCACAAAGATCGTTGGATCCTCTTGTAGTGAATGTGCCTGTGCTCTGATACCACTGTAGGACCTGTATAGCACCACACAAGGGTGACTGGAGTTAAACACTAACTCCACCCTTTTACAATCAAAACAATCAAGCCAATCAATCACGAATACCACCACCGATCGAATGAATGTTTGATCACACCTTGACCAGCCTTTTACAAGAAATGAACGTGTATAAGTGGTATATTCAAAGCCTATATAATATGTGGAATATATGAATGATAGGCTTGAGACTAAGAAGAAGAGAAAGAAATGAAGAAGAAGCGAGTAGTCTAGCTTTTTGCACTTTGTAAGAATATAAATTGTTGCATTGCCTTGTCTTGCACTATCTTGCCTTTTTATCATACTTTGGCCGCCCCCTAGGATTTACTTCCTTAATTGAGAGTTTTCTTTAATGTCCTTGGAAGATTTCCTTGTGTAAGACATGACACAATCTTGCTTACTTGGTGCAATATGATTGGAGGGATGACTTGTCCTTGCCTAGTTGTCACTTGTTGATTGACCAACATTAGTCCACCTTGGCACCCTTTAAATGAGTTGTAAATTCAAAAAAAATCTGAAAACATGTGCTCAAATTCTATTCAAATAATTACCATACAATCACACATTAATCCCCTTCAATTTCGGAAGACTATTGAAGACCATCAAGGGGGAAAAATCGGCCAGTATAGTAGACATGTGTTGAAATTTTCAACACGTGTCTCTTTTGAATTCTTTCCTTATGTGGTGCCCTCTTCAATATCACTAAGCTTGTGTGGAATATCCTCCATCAATTAAGGTACCAAATAAGCTTCACCTTAGCTCCAACATGATATAATAGGCGTGTGAAAGTTCCTGCACATGTGCTGAAATTTTCTTTTGGCAAGGTTTGTCAAATAATGCACGATATTTACATATATATGGTAAATAATAATCAACCTTATTTTGAATTTTTTAAAACACTTTAACATGTCTTGAATGTGTAATAGGTGTCTAGATACATGTTACATCTATGCCAGAAATGTTCCATGTGTGTATGTTCGTGGAAAACGGAATTTTCGACTTTCGTCGATTGTGCTATTTTTCTCCAACTAATTTTAAACTTCTTACACATGTAATATATATTATGTCACACATAATATATATAAAATGAAGTGTATATTCAGCTACAGTGGCTGATGAAAAAGTCCCATTTGTAAAAAAATAAATTTGAATTTGAATTCTTCACAAATCTAGGCTAAGTTGTGGGTGATTTGTGTGTGCCAACATGGTATGACTTTGTGGCTGATTGTAACATGTGATGTTACAACCCCGTTATATAAAAAAAGTAAATGTATTTTATGTATGTGTGATGCTATGATAAAAAAACAATTATTATTATATAACCTCATTAACTTCCCAATACCCCATTATCTTCTTATAACTTACATAAGCCCGACCATTATTCCTATTAATCCCCCACTACTTCCCCTTAACTTTTCCCTACTTAAAACACTCCCTAAATCTCCCTCCCCACAAGAGAAACCATCGGCCAGCATTGGGAGCAAAAGAAAAAGTGCTGAGAGTTAGAAAGAAAAGAGAGGAGTAAAGGAGGAGGAAAAAATAGAAGAAGAAGGTTTGGTCCGAATCCAACCCCGATTCAAACCACGGTATAGTATAGAAGATTAAAGGTAAGTAACCTTGGTGTATTTACTATGATTTTTTAAAACTTATATATTTTGTTATTTAACTCGGATCATGTATTCATATAAGTGCATACATATATGGTTGTATTATATTTATAGTTTAGTGTGTGATGTATAAATTTTATATGTGTGGGTGTGCAACTGCATGTGTGAAAGGGGTAGTGGACGTGTGGCTTGGAAGACTTTCAAAATGAAAGAAAAGGTACAATTGTGGATTGATAAATAAATTTGCTATGAATTTGTGAAACCCTTACTTATTATATATATATATATATATATATATATATATTATAAAGACAATTTAATTGATAATAGAGCCTCACTTGTGGCAGAGGAAAACCATATTACATTCAAAAATCATCGTAAGAATAAAAAGGTCAAAGATGTGATGATTTGCAATCTCCAGTCATATATGATATGCCACATTAAAACCTTGCCAAGTAAAACCACCTTTGTGGATAAAATCTTGGCGAAGGAAAAAGCGTACATATATATACAACTGGAGTGTGATTTTTCGGTACAATACAAGTATGTAGAATATGCTACAGCATAAAATAGGAAGGGACACCAATCATGTCTCGCCAGTAGAGCCGCAGTCATTGAGACTGCAGGAGTGCGATGGTATTGTTGTGTTGTCACGGCCGCAGCATCTATAGTCGACACCGTGATCGAGAAACCAATCCATGCACATAGAAATAAAAAGACCAAGTTATCAGAGAATATAAAGCAGAGCAGAAAAAGCCAGGGCAATAAATAACAAACCATACCGAGCCTGCCTGGACCCCGTAGGATATAGGCAGGATGAAGAAGAAATCGCCAATCCATGTGGAAGACGTGAAAATGTCAGGGGGCACGCAAGTGGACGGTTGAAAGATCCAACGAGATAGATGCACGAACTAATGGAGGTAAAGTGCGAGAATTGTAAGATTGTGTACTAGGGTTGAACATCGCATGTTGAGCAAGGTAGTGTGTAGCCATATTCGCCTCTCTATAAATGTGATGAAAGTCCAGGCGATGAAGGTGAATTAGCTTGTGAAGTAGCCGCAGATAATAGTTCCCATGAACCAGCTGTGGGCGCGACAAACGAGTGATTATCTGAGCACAATCCGACTCCAGTATAATCGCGCGAAGGAAATATAAAATCCCAAATACGACGGCTTGCATCTCAGCTTTTAGAGGTGTGCTTGGGGGCAGGCAGAAAGAAATAGCTCCCACACATGAGCCAACATGATCGCGTAGTATCGCACTCCCTGCACCATAATGTCTGCCAACGGCTGCATCTATGTTTAATTTTAACCGTCTAGGAGGCGGAGTAATCAAACGAATTAATTGATGGCGTGGCGGCTGAATTGAGGGAAGCCAAGAAAGCTGCCGCCAAGATCCTGTCGCTAATTTTGATCCAGATATTTTTTTGCACCACATAGATATATCATAATGTATCGAGGCCAGAAGTGATGTATGTGTAGAAATTCTTTGCTCTCCGTATATGAAAGATGCATAGAGCCGCCATATGTTATACACAATAATTGCCGGAATAATGACTTTTAAGGCCCCTATGAGAGATGAGAATGAAGATCGATACCACCAAGAGAGTAAATATTAGCGAAGGTGCAACGATGATGGAAGAGGGCAGTGCAACGCACTGGCAAAATATTGCATAACGGATGGACGTTGGGACAATATATGAATATATGATCCACTGTAGCAGACGCATTCTTACAGAAAGGACATTGTGTTGGGCGGGAAGTAGAGTACCTACCAATATAATCCTGAAATGGCACCGCAGAATGAAAGATTCGCCATAGGAATATCTGGACCACGGGCGAATGGTGCTTATACCAAATGAACCTTGGTGAGAGCAACCGGGTACTGGTTGTGCGGCAGATATCATAAGCACTGCGCAAAGAATTCACCTGCAGCCGTGGGAAGCCATGTGAGATGGTCGCCTTGTCCTTCTGCCTGAGAAAGGCAGGTAAGATGAATTCTGCAAATGATCTTCAATACTGGTTAATCAGGCAAACGAGGCAGATAGTCTCCCCGGTGGCCATATTTGTCATGCCTATATTTACTCCAAAGCGTGGAATGTTGCTGATATGTCCACAAAATACGACAGTGATACGCCTGTTGTAACACACTGAGGTCTCGGAGTCCTAATCCGCCCTCTTCATGAGGCAAGCAAATATTAGTCCACGATACCCAGTGATGCCTGCGCCCCCAGTAAAAAGATGCCATCTTCCGCTCAATGATTTTAATCACCGATTTTGGCAAGCCTCCAGTGGCGAGGATGTGTAGCGGCAGCACTGAGACCACCGAGCGCAACAAAACTAAGCGACCAGCAGAAGAAAGCAATCGAGAATTCCAGCACTGTAGTCTGTCATCGATATGCTGCAATAAAGAGATACAATGTCTAGAACGGTTGATGCCCTTATGTAGATACGAGCCCAGGTATCGAAAGGGTAAGCTGGTGCATCGCATGTTCGTGACTGTAGCAAAAACACGGTGCTGTTGAAGAGATACTGTTGCTGATGGAATGAAACTGCTTTTCTGAAAGTTGACCTTTTGACATGAGGCATTTTCATATTATGTTAAGAAAGCTTGAAAGCGCCTAAGATTCCGCTATGTGCCTCGTAGAAATACCAACAGATCATCTGCATAGGCCAAATGTGTGATAGTAAAAGGGACACGGCCTAGACAGAAAGGCTGCAAGATTCTAGAAGATACTAAAGCTTTCAACCCTCTGCTGAAGCCCTCAGAAGAAAGAATGAACAGCAGAGGAGATAAAGGATCTCCTTGCTTTACCCCTCTATGAGGCCGAAATCTATCAGAAGGTTGGCCATTAATCAAGACTGCTAATGTGGTTGCACTCAGGTGATTGATAATAATGCGAATGAAAAAATCAGAGAAGCCAAAAGATCGCAGTAACAATTCCAAATATTCCCAGCTAACTCTATCAAATGTTTTCATCATATCTAGTTTCAAGCATAGCTGAGAACCACCTTTATCCATCATATGTATCATCTCCCTGTTAGTGTATGTGCCCTAGGCCATGATTTGGATATTTATGTTATGCATTTATTATTAATAAAAGAGGTTTTATTGTCATTATTGTTGGTTAGTATGTTACACAATTTTGATATATGTCCCTGATTCATTATTGTTATGGAGATAAAATAATTTATAATCAGTATGAGTATTGATTTGATAATCATAAGATGATTATGTGTATGGTGATATGAATCAATCTCATAGATACTTGTTAGAGAACAGTGTATTGGATAGACCCATCATGAGATTGCTACATGGATTAGCGTCATAAGTAAATCTCATGATAGTCATGTTTTAATCCTTTGACTTGAGATTGTCATTGTTTCCAACATAATGACTATTATATTTTGACATGATCAAACGTTATCCGTAACTGGATAATAATAAAGGTCATGATTGAATGTGATAGAAATTATGTAGAGGATATTGAACAATCAAGATAGAATTTGTCCCTCTCTTCTGAGAGAGATATCTTTGGGCCCCTCGATTAGTGAGACTGTGAAATGCATGGCCGTGCTCAAATGAATTGATAGTGTGATCAATATCATTTGTTTTATCAGTCTACTTAGAGATCGAGTAATCATATGTTTGAACTATATAAGTATGACGCTGACCATGACTTATGTTCAAACTAGATATCGTGTGACAAAGGGATTAATGCATGTACTATTATTAGGCTAGTTGGACTTTACTCGTATTAATTGGGTAGTTGTAATGCCTTGCTAGAGGCCAATTACGACTTGTTGGTTTAATAGAGATTTAATCAACTGCCAATTAATATGGGCCTATCGGGTCACACATAAGAATGCGTATGGCTGAGATTAATAATATTAATAATATTAATATTGGATATTAATTATTATTATTGTTATTATCGTTTTTTATATTAATAATATTAATATTGGATATATTCGTTTTTTTATGTATATATTTATATCATCGGATAATAACAGAGAATCCATATTTGATATGGATTTTGATTGGTTTTATCTAATCCTAACAGAATCCGTATCTGGTACGGATTTTGATAGCGTTAACAAATCCGATCTGCAATCGGATTTTGATATCTATATATATGTATGGAGCTTGGCGTATCTCAGACACCAAGCATTTAGAAAAACAAAAGAACAGAAAACAAAACCCTAGAATCGTTTTTGAGAAAAACGAGTTCTTCAGCCGTGCCGTTTGAAGAGCTAGCACTCCGGTCGGAAGCGTTCGTGTGGATACCGACAGAGGGTGATCGTATTCTCGCACCTGCTTCATCTGCGTAATTCGGATCTACAAAGGTAATTTTCGAGTTTCTTTCATCGAATTAAACGAACAACATGGATCCTTGGTAGGAAATCGGAGATCAAGTTTTTGTTTTCCGCTGCGCGTTTGGCAGTGATCTCAGTTGATTTCCTAACACTCCCGAGCCATTAAAACTTGTGTAGAAATATCAGAGCCTGGCAGGAAGCCTGTTTGTTCTAGAGATATTATCTTTGGAAGCAATGTATTCATGTGACTAGCAATGATTCTTGTACAGACTTTGCTCAAAAAGTTAGTAAGACATATTGGCCGAAAATCACTAAAAGTTGAAGGGGACGATGTTTTGGGAATCAAGGTGATTAATGCACTAGCCATCACAGAAGGCTGAGGAATACCGAGGAAGAATTCCTGCAGTGCTTTAACCACATCAGCATGAATGATTGACCAACAAGAACGATAAAACTTACCATTGAAACCATCAGGTCCTGCTGCACTTTGAGGGTCTAGGTGCCAAACCGCCGCTTTAACTTCCTCCTCCATAGGTACTTGCGTAAGTATGGAATTGTCCTCCTCAGATATCAAATGTGGAATGTGACAAAGTATAGCATCATAACTATGAGTAGACTCTCGAGCAAATAATGATGTGTAGAATGACATAGCTTCGTCCATAGTTGCTGCGGGGGAAGTGCATGGTGAGCCTGTGGCCGTGTGTATTTTCTGTATACGTAGTTGCAACCGTCTCCCTTTGACAATAGAATGAAAGTAACATGTGTTTGCATCATCTTTCTTTAACCATCGAACACGCGCTTTCTGTTTCCAAAAATGTAGCTCATATGAGGAGGCTCGGAGATATTCAGCTTTAGCTCTGTGATACTCCTCACGCTTCGTGTCTGTTGGATCGGCGTCCCAATTACTCTCAGCACGTGAGAGATTAGATTCCGCTTGTTTGACATTGGAGAATATATTCCAAAAAATTTCTTTATTCCACCTCTGTATATCTTTCTTTAGTCGAAACAACTTCGAGTAAAAACCATACATGCCTCCCGTTGTAGGGTAAGATGTCCAAGCGTTCTTCATATAATTATGGAAATCCAGATGAAGCAACCAAGAGTTCAAAACACGGAAAGATCGACGCACCTCAGACTGGCATAACCGACATATAACTAACAAGGGTGTGTGATCTGAGGTAATGCGTGAAAGGTGTGTAAGCTATAATCATCAAACCTATCTTGAAAAGCTGAGTTAAGAAATAACCAGCCCAACCGCCGACGAACTCGTCCAAGGCCCCTGCCATCAGCCCAAGTGAATCGTGACCCTTTAAATGGTGGCGTCATCAAAAAACATGACTCAATATAGTCATTAAAATCTTGCAATGCAGAGAGAGAGGGTTGTGAGCGGCCTTCATGGTCAGCCAGAGAGAGAAAAGTATTAAAATCTCCGCCTATCATCCAGGACAAAGTGGACGTATCCAAGAAAGCACATAAAGAATTCCATAATGAGCGTCATAAGGATGTCGTGTGCTTGGCATAGACAACAGAAAAAACGAATGTGAACTGTAAAGGCCGAAACAGCAGAGTAAAATGTACCACTTGGTCTTGATTTTGTGCTGACACCAAATGAAAATGTGAATCACGCCAGAAAAACCAAATACATTCCGACTGGGAAGAATAATGATTCGAAAAGCCAAGTTCTAATGCAAAACGATCAATATTTGAGGGTGAATGTTTGGGTTCTATCAGAGCAAGCAAATTTAAATGATGATCACGTATCAAATGATGTAATCTAGGCAGAAAGGCACGCATGCCTCTTATATTCCAAATCAAGATATTCATTGAGAAAGAGTGGTGTCACTTCCTTGGACAACGTGAGAAGCACTGCGTGTGAGGATATTGGATGGCGGTAATGGTGGAAGATCTTTTCGTGCACGACGCTTTCTACGAGGAACGACGGGTATGAAGTCCGCAGAATCTAAGGTTTCCTGTAACCTCGATATTAAAATATCCATGTCCGGGGATGGAGGTATAAACTGCATGCGACGGACCACCTCGTCTGGGACGATTGGTATGTCGGAATGGTGATCTCCCGTGGGCAGATCATTATCCAAAACATGTCCCCGATCACCAGTATATGAAATTTTATGTATTGGGAGTTCGGTAGTCCCGTCAAATATATCTGCATTAAAATCACCAAGTGGGGCACTCAGAGGATCTGCTGTGGGAGCTTCTGTCGCAGGAATTTCAATGGGCTGAATAGGAATATCCGTTGGATGATCAACCGAGGATGGGTCAGATGGAGGCTCTGTAATCTTTTTCTTTTTAACTGGAGTCCATCTCTGAGCCGGTGGGCAAGGTGGAGGAGGTGGCGGCGGAGGCAGCACCTTGGAGATTATTTTCGAAGGGCATGAGGCCAATGCATGGCCTAACCGTCTCCATGTAGTACAAAATGATGGCAGATCTTCATATACAACAGACTACAAGATTAATCTGTTCTTAGCTTGCAAATATATTTTTTGAGGCAATTCCTGAGAAACATCAACTTCAACACGCACTCGAGCAACTAAAGGCCGTAGCCCATCTGTTGTGGCTACGTCAAGTTTGAGTGGGGATCCAATGGGTCGAACTATTTCGAACAATGCCTCCCTGCGATGGAGGTGAATAGGGAGACCGGGGAAAGCGATCCAAACTGGGACAATAGGAACATCAGCGGTAGGATCAAAGTCTACTGTCCATTTCGTTATACGCATATGGCAACTCGAGATATGCCATGAACGACGATAGAAACATCGCAAATAATCAGCCTCATTATGAAAATTCAACAAAATATGCGTCGAATTAACAAGTGTGATACGCAGATCATGATGAAATCCTATTTTTTCAAATACCTCACATATGACTTTCAACGGAGGACGACCATACAAAAAAGTGCCCACCAATAAGTATTTGAATGGCGCTGCTAGGGCTTCTATTTTGTAATCCAAGAAGGAGATCAAGGGGATACCTTTATATCGTGAAACGGTCTTTGGCGAAATGGTAATTTTTTGCGATGAAGACTCACCGGAAACCACCGCCGCAAAAGATGGTGACGGCGCAAACTCCATTGATGAATTTATGGGGAGCACAGTAATATTACATTGACATCACTTCAGGCATCTATACGATATGACATTACTATGTGGTGCAAAAAAATAGAGGGATCAAAACTAGCAGCGGGACCTAGGCGATATTTTCCTTGGCTGCCGTCATTGCAACCACCGCGCCCTCGTCTGATTCGATGCTTACTCCACCTCCTGGTCGATTAAAATTAAACATAGATGCTGCAGTTGGCAGACATTTGCTGTAGGGAGTGCGATATTGCGTAATCACGTGGGTTCATGTGTGGGAGCCATTTCATTTCGACTACATCCAAGTACTCCACTCAATGCAGAGATTCAGGCCGCAGTGTTTGGACTTTTATATTTTCTTCCACTATATCTCACAATTATACTGGAGTCAGATTGTGCTCAGATGATATGTCGTTTGTCTCGCCCGCAGATAGTCCATGGGAACTATTATCTTCGGTTACTACACACGTTACTTCATCTTCATCGTCTTGACTTTCATCACATTTATCAGGAGGCAAATATGGCGGTGCATTATCTAGCCCAACATGCCATGTTGAACCTTAGCACACAATATTACACTGCTCATTCTCTACCTTCATTAGTGCATGCTTCCATCTCGTTGGATCTCTCCTCCGTCCATTTGCGTGTTCCTTGACAGTCGAAAGTCTTCCACATGGATTGGCGATTATTCCCTCTCTCTGCCTGTATCCTAAGGGATCTAGGTAGGCTCGGTATGTTTTGTTACCTATTGGCCTGGCGTTTAATCTCCTTCATAATCTTTGATAAATTGATCTTTTTATTTTCTCGGGCATGGATTGGTTTTAATATCATTCTGGCGTTAATGCTTATGGCAACACAACAATTCCTTCATGCATGCGCGGCCTCTACTACGTGTCCACTGGCGAGGCATAACGGGAACATCAAGGCTCTACTACTTGGATGCACTAACATGACACCGTCGCCTTGGCTCCAGCTTAGCCAAGGCGACTTGGGTATGCGTATGACTTTTATGATTCCTCTCACCATATTTATTATTGCCATCGGAATAACTTCTTCCTTGCTATCTCACGAGGTACAAGTCATACTGGATCCATTCAAAGCAAGCAGCGGCCCTTCCAACGGACTCAGTGATCCACTGCCAACTCGGACCAACAGTGTTTTTTCTACCACAGAAATCACATCTTTGTACTCATTCTTGTATAGATTCGATATCAATGACAGTCGTATAAATATGTATGTTTTTTCCTTCCCCATGTTTTTATCCACAAGGGTGGTTTTACTTGGCAAGGTTTTAATGCGGCATATCATATACGACTGGAGATATATCATCATTACTTCATTAGTTTACTTATTCTCATACTCTGATAATTGTAATATGGTTTTCCTCCGCCACAAGTGAGGCTTCTTAATAAAATTTTCCTTTCATTAAAATATATATATATATATATATGTGTATATATATATAGACACGCACATATATGTGTGTGTGTGTATATATATACATTCTGCCAGCATCCTGCGCGATGCAGGCAGGCGCGGTACGACTTTCTTCTGTTTGATTTACATGGCTTTTTGCTCTGTTGGTCTGCATTGACTTTTAATGGCTCTATGTTTGCTTTTGCATGGACTTGTAGGATCTGCAAGGCACCACTAGAAGGGAGGGTTGAATAGTTGGTGCGGAAAATGTGATTTTTAAAATAGTTTTAGACAAAGAATTCAACTTCTGAAAACAGTTTCTGTTTTCAGGACCAGTTTTTAAACGTTTTGAAAACTGGGTTGCAGGTCTTCAAAAATTCTGACATTTGGAGAGAACTTATCCTCAGATGTTTTGAGTATCTCCTAAAAATTTCAGATTACAATTCAACCTCTAACCCCTTGAAAAATTGTTGGTGGTCAGATTACGCAAATCTGCCAGAACTGGTAGTCTGTTTTGAAAAATTAATTCCTATTTGTCCTTAACTTCAAATGTTCTGAAAATTTAATGACTAACCCCTTATTAGCTATATTTAAATGGGTTGAAACAGTTTTGAAAAATTCTATTGGGAAGTTAGTCAAATACGATCAAAGTCTCAACCTTTGCAAGCCTGAAAATCAGATTGCACTAGTCTCAGAACTTTGGACCTTTGAATGAGTTATACTTGTCCAAAAGGTTTGAAAATTACGCCAAAAGAACCTTAAGACGTGAGGCTATGACTCTGGAAAGTTTCATAAATTTTGAAATTCGTTTACTATTTTTTACCAAGGTGATTAAAAACAATAAACAGTGCTGAAACTGAAAGTAAGTGCTGAAAGTGAATAACACCAAGAATTTTATACTGGTTCGGTTATAAACAACCTACTCCAGTCTTCGAGGACACCTTCCTCGGTTAGCACTAATCACACAACACAAAGAACACCTTACCACAGGGTTGATGGAGTTACACACCAACTCCAACCCTTCACAAACCTTGTATGGGAATACAATTGTCACGAACACCACCACCTCGCAAGTGTAAGATTGATCATACCTTGATCAGTCTTTTACAATGATAAAGAATATGTGGTGGACTATATGAAGCCTATTCAAGTATATGAATGTAAGTACAATAGGCTTTTAGAGAGAAGAAAGAAAGAAGTGTAGAAAGAGAGGCTAAAAACGTTTTTGATGCTTCAAATTGCAAGACTTGTTCTTGTTTTTGTTTTCCTCTCTTCCTTCCTTTTTAATAATTTGGCCGCCCCCTTTGATGCTATTCTTCTCTTGAAAATTATCTTCTAATTCCTTGGAAGAGTGTATGCATCATTGTGACATGTCTTTGCTTACTTGGCATCTCCTCATTGGATGATCATTAAACTCTTGCTTACTTGGCACTCATTGATTGGTTGAAGGTTGTCATCATTTGATGACTGTATAAACCTGAGAATAACACTTAAAGCATGTGCCAAAATAATCATAAAAACATTTCCAATTATCTCACAATCAATCCCACATAATTTGGAAGACAATTTTCTCCATTCTTCCATAAAAATTCGGCCATTACACCCTTTTGAACATGCTGAAATTTCAGCATGTGTAACACTTGAATTTCATTCAAAATATTGCCAAGTTTACTTTGATTTAATCCAAGAAATCAATCACCATTTAGTACAAGACATTCTTATCATTTCTGGAATAAAAATTGTTCACAAACAAGGCCTAGAAATTGGCCATATACATTCCCACACATGCTGAAATTTTCAGCATGAGTGATATTCAAAGATATCACCATTTTAATTCTATAACTTATTCAAAATACTTCCATACTATCTCCCAATTAATTCACTTAATTTAAGATAGCAAAATGTGCCTCATCAATTGACAAAATTCGGCCAGCACTAAACACACATGCTGAATTTTCAGCATGTGTTACAAATGTGACATAAGTTTGAAATGTTACCTTGTGTAGCTTCTTCCTTTATGTCACCAACATTGTATGCTTCATTCTTGGCCAATCAAGATGCCAAAAAAGCTCCACATATGCTCCAATACAGCTGGTTTAGGCGTGTGACACATAACGTACATGTGCTGAATTTTATTTTTGCAAACTTTGTAAAATAGTGCACATTAATTATACACACATGGTATATTCCAATCAGCCTTAATTGAATTTTCTAAAACACTTTGGGATGTATGAAATATTTAAAAAGTGTCTAGATACATGTTATATGACATGCCAAAAATGTTCCATGTGTCGTGTACGTAGAAAACCGAATTTCGACGTTTATCGATTACCCGATTTTTCTCTAATTAAATTCCAACTTTTTGCACATGTTATATATATTATGTTACACATAATATACATAAATTAAACTTTAATATTCAGCTCATAAGCTTGATTAAAGTGGCGCCTAAACCATGTGACAAAATTGAAATTGGAATATCCATAATTTGGCCTTAATGTGGGGTGATTTGTGTGTCCCAACATGGAATGAATTTATGGCTGCACATACCATGTAAGCCGCGAAATTTGTGGCCATTTTTGAAGTGTAGGGGCTGGCCATCTATTTATGGAAAGTACGTGACACGTTGGCGAAGTTTCGGTGTTCGCCCGATACGACAATTTTCGGTTTAGAACCTTTTAACATGTCGTAATAAATTTGTCATCACCATGACTTATATCATATGATATAAGACCTGAATATACTCATAAATATGAGTTAAGTATAATGGTGTGACGTTAACGTACGTACGTAAAATATATAACGTGTCGGTAGTACGTTGGAATAAATCTGTATGTGCCTTTTTCAAAAACTCTGAATATACATATATATATATATATATATATATATATATTAGCGTGTGATAAGTGTGGAGAGGAGAGGGAGAACATTCCATTCTTCAACTTGTTGCCTTTATGCCTTTTCCAAATATTGCTTTCTTTAATGAACTACTTAGTTTAATTAACTAAGTACTTCACTTAATGAACTAGTTTAGTTCATTAATGATGGAACCTGAAAATAGTTCAAACACAACAAATGTTTGCCATTTGATGTAAGCTTTAAAGCTTCATGGCTCGTTAGTACCACAACATTATATATGAACTATATAAGGCAAGTTTTATGCAACAACGTGTCATGTCATAAAATATGTCATGCATTTCTTTGTAACACGTTTAAATCATGTATTTTGAAATCACTAAAACCCCTTTTTCTCTACAATCTCCCCTTTTTGATGATTTTCAAAATAACTTACATTCATGATTTAAATCTTAACGCTCCCCCTTCAATCATGCATAAACTCAAATTTTGAATTTCAAATTTCAAATCCGCTCCCCCTTGATTTATGCAACCAGTTTCTCTCCCCCCCTTAAATCATGCATTCTCTCCCCCTTTATTTTGGAAAGTCAATTAAAAATGCATGTAAATATGGAAAGACAATCAAATCAAATCAGCAGAAATCATGCCGAATTTAGAACGAAGATTTTCGTAGGTAGCTTGATTTAATGCCTTAGTAAATATATCCGCTACTTGTCTCTTTGTGCGTATGTGATCTATAACAATATCACCGTTATTTACGTGATCACGAAGAAAATGATAGCGTACTTCTATATGCTTGGCCTTAGAATGTAGCACGGGGTTCTTAGATAGGTTAATTGTACTCATGCTATCACAATATATAGGAATTTTATTGACGGTGATTCCAAAATCAGAAAGTTGTTGTTTTATCCATAGTAATTGTGTGCAACAAAGACTAAGTGTCATGTACTCAGCTTCAGTAGTGGATAAAGCTACACTTGCTTGCTTTTTGGAAAACCATGAAATAAGTGAGTTTTCTATAAATTGGAAAGTGTCACTCGTGCTTTTTCTATCTATCTTACATCCACCATAATCAGCGTCAGTGTAGGCATGCAAATTAAAGTCACAATCTTTATCATACCAAATGCCTAAGGTGGGTGTGTGCTTAATATATCGGAATATTCTTTTTACCGTATTATAGTGAGACACCTTAGGTTGACTTTGAAAACGTGCACACATACATACACTGAACATGATATCAGACCTACTAGTAGTAAAATATAACAAGGAGCCAATCATAGATCTATATAAGGCATTATCAAAATCCTTACCATGTTCATCATTATCTAATTTAGTAGTAACACTCATAGAGGTGGGGGATGATTTTAAATTCTCAAAGTTAAACTTTTTAATCATATCATTTACATATTTAGCTTGGCTTATGTGAATACCTTTACTAATTTGTTTAATCTGCAAGCCAAGAAAGTAGTTCAATTCGCCAACCACATACATTTCAAATTCGGATTTCATGCAATTTTCAAAATTTTCAACAAGTTTATGAGAAGTAGAGCCAAAAATGATGTCATCAATGTAAATTTGAATAATAAGTCAATCCGATTTATCTTGTTCCAAAAATAATTTACTATCTATAGTGCCTCTTTTAAAACCATTTTCTAAAAGGAAAGTAGCAAAACGATCATACCATGCTCTAGGTGCTTGCTTTAGTCTGTATAGTGCCTTCTTTAGTTTGTACACGTGATCGGGATATTTCTAATCTTCAAAACCGGATGGTTGTTTCACGTATACCTCTTCTTGTATAAATCCGTTTAAGAATGCACTTTTCACGTCTATTTGATAAAGTTTAAAATCTTTCATGCAAGCAATGGCAAGTAAAAGTCGTATAGCTTTTAAACATGCTACGGGTGCAAATGTTTCATCATAATCAATTCCTTCTTCTTGATTATAGCCTTGTGCTACAAGTCTAGCTTTATTTCTAACAACTTTTCCTTCTTCATTCATTTTATTTCTAAATACCCACTTTGTGCCTATTATGGTCCGATCTTGTGGTCGTGACACTAAATCCCATACGTCATTTCTAACAAATTGATTGAGTTCGTCATGCATAGCATCAATCCAAGAAGAATCACTCAAAGCGTCATGCACATTTTTAGGTTCAATATGAAATTGATTTATTTCATCCGGATTTATTCTTCTACGTGGTCGCACACCGTGAGTGATGTCGTCTATAATGAGATCATGTGGGTGATCTCTATGCCATCTTGGTTGATTATTTTCTATGTTCTCATGCATTTATAAGTGATCATGCATTTCTAGTGTATCATGCATATCATGCATATCAAACGTGCCATCATCATTATTCAATACGGGTTTCAATTCAAAATCATCATCATATTCTTTATCTTTATCAATCTCACCAAATTCATTAAATTTCACATGAATAGATTCTAGAATTTGTCTAGAGAGAGGATCATAACATCTATATGCTTTTGAATTTACAGAATATCCAACAAAGATGCATTCATTTGATTTAGATTCAAATTTATCTAAATTGTCTTTTGTATTTAAAACGAAACATTTGCTTCCAAACACACGAAAATAGTCAATTTTAGGCATGCGATCATTTAATATCTCATAAGGCATCTTATTTATTTTCTTTCTAATGGACAAGCGATTTACTATGTAGCATGCACAGTTTACGGCTTCCGCCCACAAAAATCTAGGCAATTTATTCTCGCACAACATAGTTATAGCAATTTCTTGTAATGTCCTATTCTTTCTTTCTACTACTCCATTTAATTGTGGAGTTCTAGGTGGCGAAAACTCATGTTTAATTCCTTTCTCTTCGCAAAATGAAATCATGTCCTTATTTTTAAATTCACCACCTCTATCGCTTCTTATCTTTTTCACATTAACGCCATACTGATTTTCAAGTTGTTTTATCAGTTTAGCAATTTCAATAGCACTATCATCCTTATGTGCAAGATACCAAGTCCAAGTATGACGAGAAAAATCATCAACAATCACGCAAGCATAGTGACGCCCACCAAGACTCGTAGTGCGACTAGGACCAAACAAATCAATGTGTAATAATTCTAAAACTCTAGTCGTGCTTATTTCATTCTTAGGTTTAAGTGACTCGCATGTTTGTTTGCCTTTTATGCAAGATTCACACAACTTAAAGTTGTCTAAATCAAGTGTAGGCAATCCTCGTATTAGGTTCTTTTGTTGGAGTTTTTCTAGTGTAGAAATGCCAATATGTCTTAAACGTCTATGCCACAAGTTTACGTTAGGTTCATTTGACATGAAGCACTTAACCTTAGCGTCTAACGTATCATCCATAGAAAGCGTAAAGATGTTTCCTTCACATTTTCCTTTTAACACTAATTCTCCATTTTTATTTATGATATTGCAATAGGGATGAGTAAAGCACATATCGAAGCCATTATCAATATATTGTTAAATGCTACGAAGATTATAAGATAAGTTGCTTACCAAAAATACATTGGAGATTTGAAGGGTGCTTGGGTTTCCAATTGTACCTTTTCCGATGATTTTGCCTTCATTGTTGTCTCCAAAGGTCACGGATCCTCCTTTTGTGACCTTCTTCAATTTCGTGAATAGGCTCGGGTCACCCGTCATGTGCCTCGAGCAACCACTATCAAGGAACCACTTGATAGATGTATCTTTTGATGTGTGGGTTCCCTGCAATGTGCAAAAATGATTTAGGTACCCTTTTAATTTTGGGTCCTTACGAGTTAGTTATTCACCTCTTAGTAAAAGTACCTTTCGGTACCCATACTTGGGTGATCCTTCTCGGTCTAGCAAATGGCAAGAATGTAGATGAAGGTGCAATATAGTAGACATGTGGTGAATGCACTTTGGGCCTTTGGCCAAGAACTCCTTTATATGCATTATATGTAGGACGTTTTTGATATGTCCTTGTGTTAGTGTGCATAGTGCGTGATCTAGATGGATGAAATGAATGTCGTGTATGCATCACTTGTTTCTTCTCATATCTATATGGCACAAAATTATATTTCGCATGATATGAAGAAGAAGTATTACGAGATGAGGGGAGAGGGGGGTCTTTGCGTCATCTTAGATGCCGTATGTGCTTTTGGAGTGTCTACTTTCTTAGACAATACAAACTTGGTTGGTTTAATGGATACGTCATTTGTCTCAATGTATCCTAATCCTGTTTTATCACTATCATGCTTTTGAGATAAGATAATACGATCTAGCATGTTAGATCCCGTATCAAACTGTTTCATCATTTTCTCTAAGTTCGTATTCCTTGATTTCAAATTTGAAATCTAGGATTTCATTTCATTATTGTGCATGGTCAATGATGATATCTCTGTCTTTAATGCATTAATGATGCATGACGACTCTTCTTTTGAATCGTTTAATTGAGCGACAAGATTTTCGTTAGAAGATTCTAACAGCTTCTTGTCTTCAATTAATCGCTTCTTTATTTTCGCGAGAGTCTTAGTGAATTTATGCAATTCTAAGTAATTACTAAAAAGATCATCATAAGAAGGCTCAGAGTCAGAATCAGAGTCAGATGATACCTCGTTTGATGCTTTGGACACAAAGCATAATTGTGCAGTCTCCTCTTCTGTTTCAATCTCAGAAACCGATGTATCACTCCAATTGGAGGCTTTGAGAGCTCGTTTCCTTTGCTTAGGTTCTGAGACGAGTCTATTCTTGTTCCGATCCTTGTCAGGGTATTTGTTTGTTTGCTTTTCATTATTAGGGCAGTCATATGATAGATGTCCAAGTTTACCGCATTCATAACATTTAACATCCTTGCCGTTTGTCTTGTTCTTATTTCTTTTAGTCGAAGTAGCCTTAGCTTTGTTTCTAAATGACTTTCTCATGAATTTTCTTAAGCCTTTAGCCAATAAAATTAAGTCATCGTTATCTGATTCAGAATCACTATCTTCTACATGATTGGAAGAAGTAGAGACATATTCATTTGATTTAAATGCAATAGCTTTACCTTGTTTTGATGATTCCGATTTCCTTATGGTGAATTTGTTCTCATAAACCTTAAGTGATCCAATTAATTCTTCCATCTTGATTGACTTAGTTTCTTTGCTTTCTTCTATTGCCGTTACTTTAGGGTCCCACTCGGATGGAAGGCTTCGCAAGACCTTTTGTACCTTTTCCTGCATAGTAAAGGCTTTGCCAAGAGACTCAAGAGAATTGTAAATGTTAGTCAAGCGAAGATCCATATCAACTATAGATTCATTTAGCAATAATTTAAGCGACTCGAGTGTGGACATAAGCATGTTGATCTTGGACTCTTTTACTTGACTAGTGCCTTCATGTTTCATTTCAAGAATTCTCCACATTTCTTGAGCACTAGAACAATTTGAAACATAGATAGATTTACCTTTACTTAGTCCATTTAAAAGTAACTGCATAGCCCTAGCGTTCATGCTTAGTCTCTTTTTATCCTCACTAGTGTACTCTTGCCTAGACTTAACGACCTTTAGTGTGACTTCATCTACAGTGGATAATTTTGATGGAACAAAAGGACCATCTTCTATAATTGACCAAAGATCAATATCAATTGCCATAAGAAAAAGTTTCATTCTTAACTTCCATTGAATGAAAGACTTACTGTCAAAGAGAGGAGGCCTTTGACTGGACATACCTTCTTGTTCGGTTTTGAAGTTTGTGGTTGCCATCTCACTTAGATCGTTGGATCCTTTTGATGTGAGTGTTCCTGTGCTCTGATACCACTAGTAGGATCTGCAAGGCACCACTAGAAGGGGGGGGGGTTGAATAGTTGGTGCGGAAAATGTGATTTTTAAAATAGTTTTAGACCAAGAACCCAACTTCTGAAAACAGTTTCTGTTTTCAGGACTAGTTTTAAAACGTTTTGAAAACTGGGTTGCATCTTTTAAAAAATTTTGAAATTTTGGGAGAACTTAGCTTCAGATTTTCTGAGTATCTCCTAAAAATTTCAGATTAAAATTCAACCTCTAACCCCTTGAAAAATCGTTGGTGGTCAGATTGCGCAAATCTGCCAGAACTGGTAGTCTGTTTTGAAAAATTAATTCCTATTTGTCCTTAACTCCAAATGCTCTGAAAATTTAATGACTAACCCCTTATTAGCTATATTTAAATGGGTTGAAACAGTTTTGAAAAATTATATTGGGAAGTTAGTCAAATACGATCAAAGTCTCAACCTTTCCAAGCCTGACAATCAGACTGCACTAGTCTCAGAACTTTGGACGTTTAAATGACTTATACTTATCCAAAAGGGTTGAAACTTGCGCCAAAAGAACCTTAAGACGTAAGGATATGACTCTGGAAAGTTTCGTGATTTTTGAAATTCGTTTACTATTTTTTACCAAGGTGATTAAAAACGATAAACTTGCTGAAACTGAAAGTAAGTGTTGAAAGTAAATAACACCAAGAATTTTATACTGGTTCGGTTATAAACAACCTACTCCAAACTTCGAGGACACCTTCATCGGTTAGCACTAATCACACAACACAAAGAACACCTTACCACAGGGTTGATGGAGTTACACACCAACTCCAACCCTTTACAAACCTTGTATGAGAATACAATTGTCACGAACACCACCACCTTGCAAGTGTAAGATTGATCACACCTTGATCAATCTTTTACAATGATAAAGAATATGTGGTGGACTATATGAAGCCTATTCAATTATATTAATGTAAGTACAATAGGCTTTTAGAGAGAAGAAATAAAGAAGTGTAGATTGAGAGGCTAAAAACGTTTTTGATGCTTCAAATTGCAAGACTTGTTCTTGTTTTTGTTTTGCTATCTTCCTTCCTTTTTAACAATGTGTCCGCCTCCTTTGATGCTATTCTTCTCTTGAAAATTATCTTCTAAGTCCTTGGAAGAGTGTATGCATCATTGTGACATGTCTTTGCTTACTTGGCATCTCCTCATTGGATGATCATTAAACTCTTGCTTACTTGGCACTCATTGATTGGTTGAAGGTTGTCATCATTTGATGACTGTATAAACCTGAGAATAACACTTAAAGCATGTGCCAAAATAATCATAAAAACATTTCCAATTATCTCACAATCAATCTCACATAATTTGGAAGACAATTTTCTCCATTCTTCCATAAAAATTCGGCCATTACACCCTTTTGCACATGCTGAAATTTCAGCATGTGTAACACTTGCATTTCATTCAAAATATTGCCAAGTTTACTTTGATTTAATCCAAGAAATTTATAACCATTTAGTATAAGACATTCTTATCATTTTTGGAATAAAAATTGTTCACAAACAAGGCCTGGAAATCGGCCATATACATTTCCACACATGCTGAAATTTTCAGCATGTGTGATATTCAAAGATATCACCATTTTAATTCCATAACTTATTCAAAATACTTCCATACTATCTCCCAATTAATTCACTTAATTTAAGATAGCAAAATGTGCCTCATCAATGGACAAAATTCGGCCAGCACTAAACACACATGCTGAATTTTCATCATGTGTTACAAATGTGACATAAGTTTAAAATGTTACCTTGTGTAGCTTCTTCCTTTATGTCACCAACATTGTATGCATCATTCTTGGCCAATCAAGATGCCAACAAAGCTCCACATATGCTCCAATACAGCTGGTTTAGGCGTGTGACACATAATGTACATGTGCTGAATTTTATTTTTGCAAACTTTGTAAAATAGTGCACATTTAATTATACACACATGGTATATTCCAATCAGCCCTTAATTGAATTTTCTAGAACACTTTGAGATGTATGAAATATGTAAAAAGTGTCTAGATACATGTTATATGACATGCCAAAAATGTTCCATGTGTCGTGTACGTAGAAAACCGAATTTTCGACGTTTATCGATTACCCGATTTTTCTCTAATTAAATTCCAACTTTTTGCACATGCTATATATATTATGTTACACATAATATACATAAATTAAACTTTAATATTAAGCTCATAATCTTGATTAAAGTGGCGCCTAAACCACGTGACAAAATTGAAATTGGAATCTCCAAAATTTGGCCTTAATGTGGAGTGATTTGTGTGTGCCAACATGGAATGAATTTATGGCTGAACATACCATGTAAGACACGAAATTTGTGGCCATTTTTGAAGTGTAGGGGCTGGCCATCTATTTATGCCAAGTACGTGACACGTTTGCAAAGTTTCGGTATTCGCCCGATACGACAATTTTTGGTTTAGAACCTTTTAACGTGTCGTAATAAATTTGTCATCACCATGACTTATATCATATGATATAAGACCTGAATATACTCATAAATATGAGTTAATTATAGTGGTGTGACGTTAATGTACATACATAAAATATATAATGTGTCGGTAGTACGTTGGAATCAATGTGTATGTGCCTTTTTCAAAAAATCTGAATATATATATATATATATATATATATATATATATATATATATATATATATATATATTAGCGTGTGATAAGTGTGGAGAGGAGAGGGAGAACTTTCCTTTCTTCAACTTGTTGCCGTTGTGCCTTTTCTAAATATTGCTTCCTTTAATGAACTACTTAGTTTAATTAACTAAGTACTTCACTTGATGAACTAGTTTAGTTCATTAATGATGGCACCTGAAAATAGTTCAAACACAACAAATGTTTGCCATTTGATGTAAGCTTTAAAGCTTCATGGCTCGTTAGTACGACAACATTATATATGAACTATATAAGGCAAGTTTTATGCAACAACGTGTCATGTCATAAAATATGTCATGCATTTCTTTGTAACACGTTTAAATCATGTATTTTAAAATCACTCAAATCCCTTTTTCTCTACAGGACTATCATGGACGCAAATGGTGCTTCTCACAACGCTTGTCAATGTTCGACTGCACTGGAGCTGCCCCTTCATTGTATACCGCGTGTTTCAAATGTGGTTAATATGTACTCTTTTTCCTTCATGAAAAATTTTATCCACAAGGGTAGTTTTTCTTGCCAAGGTTTTAATGAGACATATCATACCACATTTGAACATTTCCCCTCCCCTTATCGCATCATATGGAGCAACAACTTTCGGTCTTTAAGTAGTTACATTTGGCTATGTTTTGGCTTTATTTGTATGAAAGATATTCCTCCGTATAAGTGAGGGCAATTTTAATAAAAATTGGAGGCCTGGTGGTCCTTTATTTAAAAAATTACATATATATATAGACACACACACACATATATATGTAATAAACATATATATATGCACACATATATATATGTGTGTATATATATATAAATATAAGTAAGGGTATCACAAATTCATAGCAAATTTATTTACCAATCCACAATTGTACCTTTTCTTTCATTTTGAAAATCTTCCAACTGTGGCCACACGTCCACTGCCCCTTTCACACATGCAGTTGCACACCCACATATATAAAATTTATACATCACACACTAAACTATAAATATAATCCAACCATATATGAATGCACTTATACGAATACATGATCCGAATTTAATATCAAAAGTACATAAATTTTAAAAAAAAAACATAGTAAATACACCAAGGTTACTTACCTTTAATCTTCTATATTATACCATGGTTGGAATTGGGTTGGATTTGTACCAAACCTTCTTCTTCTATTTTTTCCTCCTCCTTTCCTCCTCTCTTTTCTTTCTAACTCTCAGCACTTTTTCTTTTGCTCCCAATGCTGGCTGATGGTTTCTCTTGTGGGGAAGGAGGTTTAGGGAGTGTTTTAAGTAGGGAAAAGTTAAGGGGAAGTAGTGGGGGGATTAATAGGAATAATGGTGGGGGTTATGTAAGTTATAGGAAGATAATGGGGTATTGGGAAGTTAATGGGGTTATGTAAGAATAATTTTTTTTGATCATAACAAAACACGTACACAAAATACATTTTTTTATATAACGGGGTTGTAACATGGCCACTTGTCCACTGCCCGTTTCACACATGCAGCTCTATGCCCACACATATAAAATTTATATATCACACACTGAATTATAAATATAATCCAACCTTATATGAATGCACTTATACGAATACATGGTTCGATTTAATATCAAAAGCATACATAAGTTTTAAAAAAAATCATAGTAAATACACCAAAGCTACTTACCTTTAATCTTTTATATTATACCGTGGTTGAAATCGGGGTCGGATTTGGACCAAACCTTCTTCTTCTATTTTTTCCTCCTCCTTTCCTCCTCTCTTTTCTTTCAAACTCTCAGCACTTTTTGGCTTGCTCCCAATGCTGGCCGGTGGTTTCTCCTGTGGGGAGGGAGGTTTAGGGAGTGTTTTAAGTAGGGGAAAGTTAAGGGGAAGTAATGGGGGACTAATAGGAATAATGGTGGGGTTATGTATGTTATAGGAAGATAATAGGGTATTGGGAAGTTAATGGGGTTATGTAATAATAATTGTTTTTCTGATCATAGCAGCAGACGTACACAAACTACAGTTTCTTTTTTAAATAACGGGGTTGTAGCACGTGAGCCACGAAATTTTGAAGTATTTTTTATGTATATAGGCTGTCCATCTTTATATGGCAAGTGCGTGGCATGTCGGTGAAGTTTTGGTAGCCACCCGATACGACAAATTTTTCGGTTTATGACCTTGTAACATGTCGTTATAATTTTGACGTCACCATGACTTATATAATATGATATAAGACCTGAATATACTCATAAATATAAGGTGTATATAGTGGTGTGACGTCGACGTACATTTATAATATATATGACGTGTTGGTGGTACGTCGAAATATAAGTATATAGTGCCTTTGAAAAAAATATGGATATATATATTAAATATATATATGACGTGTGAATTAAAGGGGATGAGGAGACTTTCCATGTTGTGATCACCCAAATCTAATTAAAAATTATACTATGGTATAAAGTGTGAAAAGACCATAAACGAAAAACTTAAAATTTTATTATGGTATGCTATTCTTAGGATTTAGTTACAATCACTTTCTAAAACACCTTTATAAAAAATAATAATAATAATAATAATAATAATAATAATAATAATAATAATAATAATAATAATAATAATAATAATAATAATAATAATAATAATAATAATAATAATGACGGCATTACCATTAGGGCACCCAAGGAAGTGGAAATTGACCAAACTACCCTTAGGGTAGGCGGCCACTGTCCCTCCAAAAGGCCAAAACATCTCCCAAATTCTAGAGGATTCTGAGGCAAAAAGCTTCTACAACCCCAAAAGTATCCACCCTAGTAAAAACTTTTTCCCCATGCATGCAAGAGTAATGATGATGTCTCTCTTTTCCCTCCCTTCATTGATCGGCCGCCCCTCCCCCTCTTGAAACCAAAATTTCATTCCACATTACTCCAACACTCCAACTAGCTCCCACTACTCTCATAACTCTTCAACTAGTCCATCATTTCTCACCAAGACTTCACAAATTTCGGCCACAAGAGAAGGTAGCCAAGGCACTTCAACCAAGCTCCAAAGATTAGTCCTCAAACTTGCAAGGTAATTAGGAAACTCTTAAAGGTCTAGTCTTTCGTTTCATAAGGATTACACCAAAACAATGTAAACTCTAACCACCCCCAAAACCCGTGACCCCCATCCCCATAGGGGCCTTTCTCAAGCTCAAGAAGGGAAGAAGATCTAGGAGGTTGAGAACCCCACTTCCATTCCACCAAGGTAAGATTTTATTTTCAAGCTTCCTCTTCCTTTGATCCATAGGTTTCCACTGACCTTTCCATGAATGAAACCGTATGTTTTGGCAAATAGGAAGGAAAAGGTGACTCTCAAGGCCTTAGGAAGAACCACAACCCTCAAGACACTAACTTGAAGAACTAGCAAGGCAAGTCTCCTCTTTATTCTTTTAGAAATATAGAGGGGCTATGGATAGGAAATTTTAGTATGTCTAAGGCCTTATCTATGCTTGTAATGAACTTATCTCCAGTAAATATTAAGCTGAAAATTTCGGCATAGCCACTTTAATGTTTATAGAGTTACACATGAGTGAATTTAGAGTGTTATTCTCGCATGAAGACTAAAATCATGAAGTAAAAAATAAAGTAGTAGCTAAAGGGGGGTCAGGATTCCATGACGCCTTTTCCTTTTACGCGGCTGTGACGCAGCCAATAAACTCATGCCACATGGCGTGCGGGCCAGAACCCTTTTTTTAAAAAAAATGTCACTGCTTTTTTTTAAAAATTAATTCCTATTTCTTATCCAATTTCAACCCCTCAGAGGAGCCAAGCTTTAAGAAATTAGGAAGAAAAACACTTTTCAGTAACGCAAGAAATCTTGCCTTCCTGCACCATGGAAATCCATCTACCCATCCAATTTGGAGACTTGCCCATAAACATCATGGAAATCTTGCACGTTGAACCACCCACTCATCCACAATCTCAGCCGCCTGAGGCATCTTGGCCACCACCGCTATCACCTCAGCTACGATTAATTTCAAACCCTAATATCCTTAAACCACCAAGAAACCTCCCGCCTCTTTCAAGAACCGCGTCGCCGCCTGTTGAGGGTGAAGGAATCGAACATGCCTTGGAGGAAGGAAGGAAGGCGCTGCGACGAAGAAGAAAGGAAGGAAATTAGGTTGAAAATGATTTTAGGTTGAAATTAAGAATTAATTTTAAAACAAAAAGCAGCGACATTTTTCTTTAAAAAAAAGGTTCTGGACCCCCCACGCCACATGGTGTGCATTTATTGGCTGCGTCACAGCCGCGTAAAAGGAAAAAGCGTCATGGAATCCCGACCCGCCAAAGGGATCTTCCACCCTAACTCACGGCCCTGAGAGGTCTTGAGAGGGTGATTTGTCTCACCATCATTATACCGCTATTATGGTTAAATTAGCACTTGGATTGTTAGGATTTTTGCATAGTTGAAGGAGTAGGGGCTGTTTATGTATACATTTATTTTTGGCCATAAATGGCTAAGGGATGATTCTAAACATAATAGATCAAGAGTAAAAAGAGTCACAAGTAAGTGGATTAATTATTGTGGAGGGGAACTTAAGACAAGAAATGAATAAGAGGGTGTTTGGAGGGTGTATCCCTTCTTACACCATTCAGACTTAATGGAGAATTTAGGGGTTTAGAGGACTTTATTTGCTATGTCTCTAGGATGGTTTAATGACTACATTGATGTTAAAGTTTCACTCAAATAGAGGTAATGGGGCTGTTAAGCTGGGCCCATATTTGATAGAACTTAAAGAGTTACAAATCAATTATTAAGCTTAAATACACTCATATGTGGATTGTTTTGTATACTTACTATATGTGGCCTGTTTGAGTAAATTCTAACGTTTGATTATGTTTATTGAAGCTACGGATGACTTGCTTGAAGTAATAATCACTAGGAGTGGATAGGTGACCCAAAGAGAAGCTTGCAAATCAACAAGCAAAGCGGTTAAATATGTTAGTGCACCATATTAAACTTTGTGGCATCACCAATGTGTGCATGGGTAAAATAATAAAAGAAATGGTTACAGGCTGCTACAAATCAAATCTTAGAATGTTAGGGGCTGTTAAGGATAAATGGTAATTATAAAAGACGAATTTTGATGCCGGAAAAGCACAAGAAACTGAAACAGGGACTGTTTCCGCCTTCTTGTGCAAAGCAGTCCGGTTTGGTCTCCAAGTCCGCCTAACAACTCGTCTAACATGTCCCTAGATAATACAAGAATTAAATGAATCTGTTTATGCGTGACTTTGGTATGACGATACTTTAAAGGCCTAAAATAAGGAATAAAATGTTACGACGCCCTGCTGAAATTTTTCAGCTTCACGATGATAGTAAGCAATGAACTGTAATCGTCATGGAAATAACCTTAAGAATGTTCCGGACCATTGCAAACCCTTTCCTACTACATGATGCATCATGCATGTCATGTTATCGAGTATAGTTTTGGCTTTTGAAAGAAAATTAAAACAATTTGAAAAACCATATTGACGATTAGTCTTTCGTTTGATTACAGTATATGTTTTGTTCTGGACTTGATATCAGGGTATTTGTTCAGTTCTGGACCCATATGAGGTATTATTCTGTTCTGGACCTGATCGTAACATCCTATTATGGTAGTCGGGGTATTGTTCTGTTCTGGACTCATATGGGGTATTATTCTATTCTGGACCTGATATCGAGGTATTTCTAGACCCGTACGTAATATCCACAGTAGGCTAGGAGGTAGACGGGTACTGTTCTGTTCTGGACGAAATCACTTGTAGTAGACAATCGATCCATACGAAGAAAGTAAAGGCTATGTCTTAATGTTCTTTTCAGTTCCGTTTCGTCCAGTCCTGTTCCGTTCAGTTTCGTCTTGCATTATTCGTTTTGTTCCGTACTGCATTGCATATGCATATCATCATCTCATTGAGTAATGTAAAAATGAACGTTACAAAGAGTAAGACAGTTCATACGATAAAAGACTATAATGAGTTATGCTGTCAAGGAAACCAATAACGGGTTGACTCAACAAGTAATTGATTATGTTTAAAATAATTACGATATTTGCTAGAATTTCTTATTTATTGTTTTAATGTGTTTCGCTATAATAGAGGGTTACTTGTTGGGTGATTTATCACTCACTCTTTATTTACTATTTTTCAAAGCCGAAGGAACCTGAGATTGAATATGTAGAGGACGAGATGCATGTGCCTTACCCATGAGAGACGCTGGCGACTAGGGCTAGTAGTACATTCTGATTTGAGTTTATCTGAGAGCTATTTGAGAATTTCTTGGGAGTACTTTTGAGACTATGTTTATTCTGGTTTGTGCTATGTATGACATTGTGATTCATGGATGTTGAAGTTTATTTCTGCCTTATATTGTCACTGGTTGATGCGTCCATCTCGAATACATGCTTGAGTCCTAGACTTATAGCAAATTTGCGTCGACGCCTTGTACATTCCTTAGAGAAGTACAGCGGGTGCACCACACAAGGGCACAGTCCAGGTGCTACATTCCATTTCCAATTTGTTGCCATAGAGTTCTCTCCAAGTATGTCCTCATTTAATGAACTTGTTAGTTTATTAACTTAAGCATTTCACTTAATGAACTAGTTTAGTTCATTAATCATGGCACCTGAAAATAGTACAAAGACAACAAATGTTTGCCATATGATGTAAGCATTAATGCTTCATGTCTAGTTAGCACGGCAATAATATATATAAGCATGTAAATCATGTTTATCACATAAGCGTGTCAAGTAACAATTTATTCATGCATTTCGTAAGTATGTAACATTTAAATCATGCATTTGCAAATCACTCAAACCCTTTTTCTCAACACATCCTGCAGAAACATAGAAACATCATCGGGGGTAGGCCTTGGATTGGCAACCAGGGCTACCAAAAGGTAAGGAAGATTCGACGGGACACAATCTGACGAAATGGGATGCCCTCACTCAAATTCATCAATGGGGTGGAACAAAGAGGACAAATCAAAATTAGTTTGTACCCACTGCAGAATAAGGAAGCATACCAAAGTAACATGCTTCCAAATTATGGATTATCCCTACTGGGGGAAGGATGATAATAAAATCCCAAAAAGACGGGGAGCGCAAGGGAAGGGAACCACCATTCTGTATGTCCCAAAGGCCACCAGCAAAAATGGTGGCTTCCCTAAGGAGACCAACGGTGGTGGCAGTAAAGGTGTTGAGAAAAAATGGAGGCTGTAAAAACATGAAATTTGGTAGATCATTCAAGCTTTAGCTTAAAGAATGATAGAGAAGGAAATCAAATAAGAAAGAAATATTAAATCATAATTCTAGGCTATCATCAAGACATGGATGAAACCTTTGTTATACCTTAGAAGGTTAGAAGTTCTAAAAAACCTTCTAGGATACATTCAATGTAGAAGATTCTAAGTGTACCAACTATATGTCAAGATGGTCATCTTGAATAAATATGTCAGAAATAAACGTATAGAGATTAATGTTTCAACCTTGAAGATCTTGATTAGTTAAAATTTGAGTAACCATGTATGACTTGAATCAAACTCCTATAGTTTGCTATGAGAGGTTCGTAGGACCTGTAAAGCACCACAAGAAGGGCGGGTTGAATAGTGGGTGCGGAAAATTTTGTTTTTAAAAACTTTTGAACCAAAAACCTCACTTCTAAAAGCAGTTTCTATTTTCAGATCTTGATTTGAAATAATTAAATGACTTAGTTTTATACCTCCACAAATTGTGAAATTTTGTGTGAGTGAACTCTCAGATGTTATAAGTTACTCACGCAAATTTCAAATTAAAACTCCACTCCTAACCCCTTGAAAATATGTTTTTGGTCAGATTGCGCAAATCTGCCAGAAACTGTACTCCGACTTGAAAAATTTATTCCTATTAATTTGTGACTCCAAATAGCCTGAAAATTTAACGACAAGACCCCCAAGATATTAATTTTATTGGGTTGAAACAGTTTTTGGAAATTCCTTCGGGAAGCATGTCAACCACGTTGATGTTCTCAACCTTTGTAAATCTGAAAATCAGATTGTACTAGTCTCAGAACTATTCACGTTTGGCTGACTTATACTTATCCAAATGAGTTGAAATTGCGACAAATGAAATCTAGAATATGTGGCTATGTTTTTGGAAAGTTTTGCAATTTTTTAAAATCGTTTACTATGTTTTCCATGGCAACAAACTCAATGCAAAACACTAAAAACTGAAAGTAAAGTGCAGTAAAGTAAGTACAACACGGTTTTATATTGGTTTGGTTAAATCAACCAACTCTAGTCTTCGAGGACACCTTTCTCGGTTATCACTAAACACCAAAAACACCTTACCACAAGGGTGGCTTGAGTTAAACCACTAACTCCACCCTTTTACAAACAATACAATCGAGCAAACGAATTACGGACACCACCACCGATTGAATGAAGGTCTGATCACACATTGATCAACCTTTTACAACAATGATTGAGTGTGGGTGGTATATTCAAAGCCTATACAATATGCAGAATATATAAACAATAGGCTTGAGAGAAGAAGAAGAAGAAAGAAGAGGAGAAGAAGAAAGTTGCAGAGCTTCTTGCACTTAAGAGAATATGAGTTGTAGCTTGTTCATGTTTTGCACTATCTTCTCCCTTTTATCACATGTTGGCCGCCCCCAAGGGCTTTCTCTCTTCTTGAGAATTGTCTTTAATGTCCTTGGAAGATTGTCTTGTGTAGAAGATGACACCATCTTGCTTACTTTGTACCACATGATTGGAAGGATGACTTGACCTTGCTTACTTGTCACTTGATGATTGTTCTAACTTGGCATCTTTTAATGAGCTGTAAAATCTGAAAAAAACATACAAAACATGTGCCAAAAAGTAGTCAAAATATTGTCATACAATCACACATTAATCCCCTTCAATTTTGGATGACAATTGAAGACAAAAACATGCTAAAATTCGTCCATAACAAACAACATGTGCTGAAATTTCAGCATGTGTTGTATTTTGCATTGTTTCCTTGTGTGTTGCCTTCTTCAATGTTACCAATCACGTGTGTCTTATTTTCCACCAATTAAAGTACCACATAAGCTCCACCTAGGCTCCAAGAAAGCTGAAAATGGCGTGTGAAATTCCTGCACATGTGTTGAATTTTCTTTTGGTAAACTTTGTCAAATAATGCACAATATTCACACATATATGGTAAATTTTAATCAGTCTTAATTTGAATTTTCTAGAACACTTTAACATGTCTTTAATGTGCAAAAAGTGTCTAGATACATGTTACATCAATGCCAAAAAGTTCCATGTGTGTAAGTTCGTAGAAAACCGAATTTTTGACTTTCGTCGATTACGCAATTTTTCTCCAATTAATTTCAAACATCTTGCACATGTAATATATATTATGTCACACATAATACACATATAATAAAGTGTATAATCATCTCTAATAGATTAAGCAAAAATGCCACATGTGTACTAGTAAAGTTGAGTTTGAATTCTCCACAAATTTAGCATGAATTGTGGGTGATTTGTGTGTGCAAACATGGAATGATTTAGTGGCTGATTTCAACATGTGAGACACGAAATTTATGGCTATTTTTGATATATATGGGCTTTCCATCTTTATATGGCAAGTGCGTAACACATCGGTGAAGTTTCGGTTGCCATGCGATGCGATATTTTTCGGTTTATGTCCCTATAACGTGTCGTTATAATTTTGTCATCACCATGACTTATATCATATGATATAAGAACTGAATATACTCATATATATGAGGTGTACATAGTGGTGTGACATTGACGTACGTTTGTGATATATGTAACGTGTCGGTAGTACGCGGAAATATATTTGTATTTATGTCTTTTAAAAGAATATGGATATATATATATATATATATTATATATATGGCGTGTAGTAAGAATGGGGAGGAGACTTTCTATTTTCAAATTTGCTGCCATGTAGCTTCCACCAAATATGTCTCCATTTAATGAACTAGTTAGTTCATTAACTTAAGCACTTCACTTAATGAACTAGTTCAGTTCATTAATTGTGGCACCTAAAATTAGTACAAAGACAACAAATGTTTGCCATATGATGTAAGCTTTAATGCTTCATGGCTTGTTAGCCCGAAAACAAATATATATAATCATATGAAGCATGTATATCACACAAAACATGTCAAGTAATAATTTATGTATGCATTTCGTAAACTCGTACCGTTTAAATCATGCATTTGTAAATCATTCAAACACATTTTCTCAACAATCTCCCCCTTTTGATGATTTACAAAATAACATTGGTTCATGATTTAAATGTGGTCGCTCTCCCTACAATTATGCACAAATATAATATTTGAATATTATATCGTTCTCCCCCTTAAATCATGCTTTTCTCTCCCCCTTAAATCATGTTTTTCCCTCCCTCTTTATTTTGTAAATGTCATCAAATGTACAAGTAAAAATGGAAAGAAATAACAGTTTATAGTATATCAAAAATCATGCATTCAAGTGCAATCTTAAGGGTTATTGATAAAATACCTTATGGTACCCAAACTTGGGTGACCTTTCTGGGTCTTACAAAAGGTGTGAAAAGAGATGAAGAAGCAATATAATACATGTTAGGTGCAAATCCGTTTGTCCTATGGCCAAAAATGCCATCATGCTCATGATAAACTTTTCGTTTTTGATATGCATTTCGGTTTACATGCACGGGGCGTGATCTAGATGCATTTTTATGATATGAATGTCGCATATGCATCAATGGCTTTCTTTCATATCTATATGGCACAAAATTATACTTTGTAAAAGAATTAGTGCAATGAGATGCCACGTGGGGCTTGCTAGATTGTATTGTCGCCTTATTAGGTTTTACGATCGTTTTAAATACACGTTGCTTAGATGAAGATAAAACAAAATTTGTTAACTTGATTTGTACTTTATTATCTTCAACTTATCCTAATCCAGTTTTATCGCTTTCATGCTTTTGCGAAGAAATGAGACAATCTAACATGCAAGTTCCTCTATCGAATTGTTTTACCGTCTTTTCTAGATCTCCGTTTCTTGATCTCAAATCTGAGACCTTTTGTGGCGCCCCGCACCCCGGCCCTGCCGGAGTCGGTGCACCCGCCGTACTTCACTAAGGAGAGTACTAGGCATCTTCCATACGCATCGTGATCCATGATAGAATTTCATGGAATTTTCGTTCTTTTGCGCAATTAGTAATCGAAACCGTGACAGAATTTAAACTTCAAGTTAAAGTACAATCATAAGCAGTAAAAGTAACATCCCACATAACCGAATTCAGAAAACGATGAAAGTAAATTGTTTCCCGTTACTACTACAAAACATCATCAATCCTTCAAGCTGGGTGCTCGGTTCACCACTCCTGGCCATCCTCTAACTCTCTCACGGATAGGGTACCCTAGGCTCGTCATCGATCCATTCAACTTTATCTCCTGCCACCTCTGGAGAGAAAAATAGGGTGAGTGACAACGTCACCAGCAAGTATACTATAATAATCATGAGTTAAATGGAAAGTACGAGCAAGAACCGAACCCCATGTTATAATTGGTTTGGAAAACATACCTGACCTCCAATCATCATTTGATAAGGATCATCGCTTAATATAGTAAGATCATAACTTAATAACATCACTAGATAGAGTGAAATATAATCATAAGGTGACTGGATCATGCATTGATTAATAAAACAATCATCATCATCATTTAGGACACACAAGGTCATGACAACACAGCATAGTACATGCGACGCTATGTTACAACTCCACAAGTGACATGCATGTATATGCACATGAAATGTGTTATGATAAAATGAGAAAATACCTTTTCATGCTTTGCTCTTTTAAAAACATCATCGTCATAAAACCATAGAGTGTTCAGATCTATCTTCCCGGATCTGAGGCGGTAACTTCTCCCCTTCGAATCTATTAATCCCGGATTCGGATCGGTAACATCGTTCCTTTCCATTCAGATCACTTAACCCGGATCTGCTCAGGTTCCTTTCGTTTCAGATCTATCTTCCCGGATCTGAGGCGGTAACTTCTCCCCTTCGAATCTATTAATCCCGGATTCGGATCGGTAACATCATTACTTTCTATTCAGATCACTTAACGCGGATCTGCTCAGGTTCCTTTCATACTGGCCAGTTCATACTCACACACGGTACCGGTGGGGAAGCGTTCTTTTAAAAACACAAAAACCATCTTTTTGAAAACGCTTTTCATTTTTCTTCCACGTGAAATCCATGCCATAAATCATGCAAGTGACGATGATGCAATGTATGACATGCATTATGCAACTCGTGAACAAATGCATCATAACATGCATGCACGGACTCGTCTTTTAGGCTGGAAAAGCTGTCCAGCAATCATCTTCTGTTCATACTGCTGTGTGCTCATCAATTCATGCTCATATTCATAAACTCATGTCATACATATGCATAATGAAGACTTAGACACATGCTATAAAAATTTCGTATCATTCCGAAATGTCTAAGGACCTCAAAACATCATACTATCCTCAAAGGTACTGCTGAAATCAGCAGGGCAGTACTGCCTTACCTCAGTTTCGTAGGTCATAAAACCTCATTCATTTTGATCCATTACCTAGAAAACATATCTAACACACCAAGGAACAATATTCATAAGGCTAAACATCACAATTAAGCTTAAATGAGCAAAATCAAAGCCTTATAACTTATGGCAATAAACTGTCCTGTTTTCCAGTTTTATATACTAACTTTAACACAATTGTTAACCGTCAAAATGGTAGTTTCATACTGGTTTCTTTACATGAACATGTACATCAATACCCTAGGTAATTACCATAAAATTTCCAAGGCAATCCAATAAGTTTAAGGGGGTCATCTAATTACTCTTCCAAATTGGGTACGTGCAGAAACTGGAATGACCAATTAAATCACGAATTGAATTGTGACCAAACCACAACTCCTTTTACTAAAATTCCAACTCTCAGATGTCATACACACATGAAACTATTACCATGCCAAAAATAAGCTCATTTGCACATTCCTAAGGTTCATTTTCAAGCCATACAATTTACTACTCAAAATGGTCCTGTTCCGGCAATTCTGTTTGAGCAGTTTTACCACAAAATTCATTAATAATAATCCACAACTCTTTTTACTACAATTCCAACTCACAGATGTCATACACACATAAAACTATTACCATGTCAAAAATCAGCTCGTTTGCACATTCCTAAAGTTCATTTTCAAGCTGCTAAACGTGTTGCTTAAGTTCTGTCCAGAACACATTTTCCAGCAAGACCAATCTTAGTAAGAAATTCATTAAAAATAAACCGTGACTCTTTTTAAGGTGATTCAACTCTCACTACTAACAAACACATACAACTATCATCACACCAAAAATAAACGAAATTAATGGTCTCTAAGGTCCCTTTTCTGGTCTAGCAAGTCAGCCTAATTTCTTGTCCAGCTCCAGAATTTTCAGTAGCCCTAATTTCATCCTAAATGTTCTTAGCTCACCTTTTTGTCACCATTCATGGTATCAACCCTAAAATGAACACATACACACACTACGTCAGTCCCATTTGCGGGTGTTTAGAGAGAAAACGACCAAAATCGAAAACACTTTAAGCCTAACATGCACAAGATCAAGTCTTTCCCTCATTTTCTTGCGTTGTTATTATCTTGCATGCAACTTCACCTCACCTCCCCTTCTCCCTTCTACCGTGGCTCCCTTCAACACCAAAGGAGAAATCTTTAACACATTCAAGCCTAGTTTAAGACATAAACATGTATAAAATCATCAAAGAACTTATCTTTATAACAAAATGCTCATCCTACCCTCTTATGTGCCTAAAGCCGAAAGCTTTTGGCCTTAGAGCTAACCTTTTCACAACTAAGATCAAACCTTAAGTCTTTCTAGTCATTCATGCACACACTTTCACATTCAAACCATGAAGAGTATAGTGTACTTGCCTTTCTTGCTTACTCTTCTTGGATATGTGTCAAAGTTGAAGTCTTCTCTTCCTCTACACAATATTCTCCACGGTGGAGGGAAAGAAGGAAGGAGAAATGGTTAGTTCATGCTTTAACTCACTATTCTTTCAAAAGAAAGCTAGATGGCTTACCAAAAGAGGTGTGAGTTGTCCAACTTGGCTAGAGTTCTTGAAGGCTTGGAGTCCTTGAGCCTAGTGACCATGAAGGTCACGGTTTTGGGGGCAAAGAAGAACACCCATGAGTTTGATCTTCATAAAATCATAAATGTCACTCTTAGAAGGTTGTGGACACTTACCTAAGCTTACTTGTTCTTGAAAGAGTTTCCTTCTCCTTTGGTGTGCACTTGGCCGTGAGTGGGGAGGGGAAGGAGGGAATGGAAGAGATTCCTTCTTGGCTTGAAATGCTTAAGTGTAAGTTGGAGGGAATTCTCCCCTTCTTTGTGATTCTAGCCGTGGGAAATAAGGGTGGGGTTAGGGTTTGTACTCAAGTTAAGGCTTAACCTTGGTTATCTTAGGTTAACCAAGGTTACTTTTCACTAACTAAGGTTACTTTTGGGTCAACCATGGTTTCTTTTTCCTAACCATGGTTTAGTTTAGGGTTGGTTAGGTTAATTGTAATCATTAGCCACCTTTGCTTTAAATTAGGTTTTCCCTCCCCCTCCTCTCTTCATGATGTCCGGCGGTTGGGGTCTTAAATGACCCCAACTAGCCAATATTATTTTTTTTCTTTCTTTTATTCCCTTTCTATTTATTCTTTTCTAGTAAATAAATACCAATGTATTTGTCTCATGCCAATTAACCATCTTCCTTGCGAGTATGGGCCGAAAACCATAAGGCCATAATACAATTGATCCTAGTCTTGTAAATACATATAGTGTCCTCATGCCTTACAACAATTACCAACTAAATTAACTCTAAGCACCACGTGCATGGCCACATATTAACTAATTCATCCTTAGGTACAAGAAGGGCTTGTAACGGGGTTACGACATCCTCCCCCCCTTAATATAAGTTTCGTCCTCGAAACTTGAACTGCTAACCAAAGAGGTGTGGATACAACTTCTTCATGTCCTCTTCTAGTTCCCAGGTGGATTCATCCGCGGAATGCTTTTTCCATTGTACTTTAACCATGGGTATGGTCCTTCTTCTTAGTACCTTTTCCTTACGGTCTATTATCCCTTCCGGTTCTTCTTCGTAGGTCGTGTCAGCTTTTAGCCCCAAGGGTTGATCTTCTATGACATGCTTGAGGTCGTGTACATATCGTCGCAGTTGAGAAATGTGAAACACGTCATGGATTTGAGATAGGGTGGGTGGTAGAGCGAGTCGATAAGCCACTTTCCCAACCCTTTCTAGGACCTCGTATGGCCCAATAAATCTTGGGCTCAATTTCCCTTTAACGCCAAATCTCTTGACTCCTTTTGTTGGCGTTACTTTTAGAAATACCTTCTCTCCTTCTCGAAGTTCTAAGGGTCGCCGTTTTTCATCCGCCCAGACTTTGCTCCTATCCTGAGCCGCTTGTAGTTTCTGCCTGATAATCTTTACTTGCTCTCGAGCTTGCTCTACCAGGTCGGGTCCTGTGAGAATTCTGTCTCCTATTTCATCCCAGTAAAGCGGAGAGCGACACTTCCTCCCATAAAGTGCTTCGTATGGAGCCATCCCTATTGATTGATGGTAGCTGTTGTTATATGAGAACTCTGCAAGTTTGAGGCTTCGATCCCAACTCTTCCCAAAGTCGAGTATACAAGATCGTAGCATGTCTTCGAGTGTCTGTATAGTTCTCTCTGATTGGCCATCTGTTTGCGGATGAAATGCTGAGCTCATATGAATTTCCGTCTCCATTGCCTTTTGAAAAGCGGTCCAGAACCGTGACGTGAATCGAGGGTCGCGGTCACATACTATACTTAAGGGCACACCATGAAGGCTTACTATTTGTTCCACATACATTGCGGCCAACTTTTCCATTGAGGCCTTGATTGTCATGGCCATAAAGTGGGCGGTCTTAGTTAGGCGATCAACCACTACCCAAATAGCGTCGTGGCCACTCTTTGTTCTAGGCAGGTCCGTCACAAAATCCATTGAAATATGATCCCATTTCCATTCGGGGACCTCGAGAGGCTGTAGCAACCCGGCAGGTTTCTGGTGTTTTGCCTTCACCTTTTGGAAAACTAGACATTTCTCCACATATTCAGCGATCTGTCTTTTCATACCACGCCACCAGAATCGTTGTTTCAGGTCTTGGTACATTTTGTTAGCTCCCGGGTGGATGGATAGTCGCGAGTTATGTGCCTCCTTAAGGATTTCGCTCAGAATATCATCGTTACCAGGTACACACAATCTCTCACGAAACCACAAACTATGGTCATCCCGAACCCTGAAATCTCCAGGGGGTTTCATCTGTACTTGAGCTTTTAGCTTCCTGAGTGCTTCGTCCTTGTCTTGCTCCTTCTTGATTCGATCTATTAACGAAGGAGTTATCATTAATTTTGCGAGCATGCCTTCAATTGAATCGACTTCTTCTAACCCAAATTCCTCCATATCACGCTGCAAGGGAGGTTGGCGTGGATGACTTGTTTTCCTACTTAAGGCGTCCGCCACCTTGTTAGCCTTTCCTGGGTGGTATTGTATGGATAAGTCGTAGTCCTTTATTAGTTCCAACCATCTTCGTTGTCGCATGTTCAATTCTTTTTGAGAGAACAGATATTTGAGGCTTTTGTGGTCCGTAAAGATTTCGCACTTTTCGCCGTACAAATAGTGTCTCCATATTTTTAGTGCGAAAACTACCGCTGCTAATTCTAGGTCGTGTACCGGGTAGTTTTGTTCAAAGGGTTTCAGCTGTCGAGATGCATATGCGATTACTCGATTCTTTTGCATTAGCACACATCCTAACCCGTGCTTAGAGGCGTCGCTGTATACCACAAAATTTTCACCAGAAATGGGCTGCGCTAAGACTGGGGCAGAAGTCAGTCTCTTCTTTAATTCAGCAAAACTACCTTCACAATCTGAGGTCCATTCAAACTTGGTTTTCTTCTAGGTTAAACGGGTCATGGGCAGAGCAATCCGTGCAAATCCTTCTACAAATTTCCGATAATAACCAGCGAGACCCAAAAAACTTCGTACCTCCGTAACGTTGGTCGGTCGGGGCCATTCCGTGATTGCCTCAAATTTCTTAGGATTTACAGATATTCCCTCTCCGGATATCACATGTCCTAGGAAAGCTACGCTTCGTAGCCAGAATTCACACTTGTTGAACTTTGCATACAATCGCTCTCTGTGTAAAATGTCTAGGGCGATCCTTAAATGAGTTGCGTGGGTTTCCTCATCTGGCGAGTATATCAAGATATCGTCCATAAAGACTACAACGAACTTGTCCAATTGTTCTTGAAAGACTCGGTTCATTAGATCCATGAATGCGGCAGGCGCATTGGTTAGTTCGAATGGCATTACCAGGAATTCGTAATGTCCATAACGGGTTCTGAATGCCGTTTTGGGAACGTCCTCAGTTTTGATTCTCAATTGAAAGTATCCCGAGCGTAGATCGATCTTACTGAAAATTTTTGCTCCCCGCAGCTGGTCGAACAAATCGTCGATCCTTGGTAAGGGGTACTTATTCTTTATGGTGACTTTATTGAGTTCTCTATAGTCAATACACATTCGCATACTTCTGTCCTTTTTCTTGACGAACAGCACCGGAGCTCCCCAAGGCGACACACTTTGGAATGGCAAGTTGTTGTCCTTGATTCTGTGATTGGTTTCTCTGATCGGCTCGTGAGGTTGTGGGTTATTTTGCTGGAGCATTACTTGTCCAATTTGCGTGACCGTTTGGCAAAAGTTCTGAAAGGTATTCATGTCCGGCATCATAGGGGGAAAAGGTCCTTGCGGTGGAGGTACATTCTGCACTGGCGGCGGTTCTTGGCCTCGCGGTGGGGGTGGTGGAGGGACCTGAGCAGGCTGGGGTGGGACAGGCTCTTGTACTTCGGGCCTAGCTCTGGTCGGTCTCCCTCTGGGTCGCATCATCTGCATCACGCAGCGTCGACTTTACTTAGCATGGGAATGTTATATCAAAATATAACTGAATACATCAAAAACACGCCGGCATATACTCATTACTTCAGGATAGGTCGTTAGGTGGGGCCTATCAGTGGACTGTACCTAATCTCGTATACCGAGGTCATTTCGTAATAAGGTTAACTCTCATCGAAGATCAAAACTTAGTTCTAAGATCAACCTTAGTTGACTAAAATCATGACTTAGTTCTACATTCTGCCTGGATCTGGAGCCTTCGCTCTGATACCACCTGTGGCGCCCCGCACCCCGGCCCTGCCGGAGTCGGTGCACCCGCCGTACTTCACTAAGGAGAGTACTAGGCGTCTTCCATACGCATCGTGATCCATGATAGAATTTCATGGAATTTTCGTTCTTTTACGCAATTAGTAATCGAAACCGTGGCAGAATTTAAACTTCAAATTAAAGTACCATCATAAGCAGTAAAAGTAACATCCCACATAACCGAATTCAGAAAACGATGAAAGTAAATTGTTTCCCGTTACTACTACAAAACATCATCAATCCTTCAAGCTGGGAGCTCGGTTCACCACTCCTGGCCATCCTCTAACTCTCTCACGGATAGGGTACCCTAGGCTCGTCATCGATCCATTCAACCTTATCTCCTGCCACCTCTGGAGAGAAAAATAGGGTGAGTGACAACGTCACCAGCAAGTATACTATAATAATCATGAGTTAAATGGAAAGTACGAGCAAGAACCGAACCCCATGTTATAATTGGTTTGGAAAACATACCTTACCTCCAATCATCATTTGATAAGGATCATCGCTTAATGTAGTAAGATCATAACTTAATAACATCACTAGATAGAGTGAAATATAATCATAAGGTGACTGGATCATGCATTGATTAATAAAACAATCATCATCATCATTTAGGACACACAAGGTCATGACAACACAGCATAGTACATGCGACGCTATGTTACAACTCCACAAGTGACATGCATGTATATGCACATGAAATGCGTTATGATAAAATGAGAAAATACCTTTTCATGCTTTGCTCTTTTAAAAACATCATCGTCATAAAACCATAGAGTGTTCAGATCTATCTTTCCGGATCTGAGGCGGTGACTTCTCCCCTTCGAATCTATTAATCCCGGATTCGGATCGGTAACATCGTTCCATTCCATTCAGATCACTTAACCCGGATCTGCTCAGGTTCCTTTCGTTTTAGATCTATCTTCCCGGATCTGAGGCGGTAACTTCTCCCCTTCGAATCTATTAATCCCGGATTCGGATCGGTAACATCATTCCTTTCCATTCAGATCACTTAACCCGGATCTGCTCAGGGTTCCTTTCATACTGGCCAGTTCATACTCACACACGGTACCGGTGGGGAAGCGTTCTTTTAAAAACACAAAAACCATCTTTTTGAAAACGCTTTTCATCTTTCTTCCACGTGAAATCCATGCCATAAATCATGCAAGTGACGATGATGCAATGTATGACATGCATTATGCAACTCGTGAACAAATGCATCATAACATGCATGCACGGACTCGTCTTTTAGGCTGGAAAAGCTGTCCAGCAATCACCTTCTGTTCATATTGCTGTGTGCTCATCAATTCATGCTCATATTCATAAACTCATGTCATACATATGCATAATGAAGACTTAGACACATGCTATAAAAATTTCGTATCATTCCGAAATGTCTAAGGACCTCAAAACATCATACTATCCTCAAAGGTATTGCTGAAATCAGCAGGACAGTACCGCCTTACCTCAGTTTCGTAGGTCATAAAACCTCATTCATTTTGATCCATTACATAGAAAACATATCTAACACACCAAGGAACAATATTCATAAGGCTAAACATCACAATTAAGCTTAAATGAGCAAAATGAGGCTAAACATCACAATTCCAACTCACAGATGTCATACACACATAAAACTATTACCATGTCAAAAATCAGCTCGTTTGCACATTCCTAAGGTTCATTTTCAAGCTGCTAAACGTGTTGCTTAAGTTCTGTCCAGAACACATTTTCCAGCAAGACCAATCTTAGTAAGAAATTCATTAAAAATAAACCGTGACTCTTTTTAAGGTGATTCCAACTCTCACTACTAAAAACACATACAACTATCATCACACCAAAAATAAACGAAATTAAAGGTCTCTAAGGTCCCTTTTCTGGTCTAGCAAGTCAGCCTAATTTCTTGTCCAGCTCCAGAATTTTCAGTAGCCCTAATTTCATCCTAAACGTTCTTAGCTCACCTTTTTGTCACCATTCATGGTATCAACCCTAAAATGAACACATACACACACTACGTCAGCCCCATTTGCGGGTGTTTAGAGAGAAAACGACCAAAATCGAAAACACTTTAAGCCTAACATGCACAAGATCAAGTCTTTCCCTCATTTTCTTGCTTTGTTATTATCTTGCATGCAACTTCACCTCACCTCCCCTTCTCCCTTCTACCGTGGCTCCCTTCAACACCAAAGGAGAAATCTTTAACACATTCAAGCCTATTTTAAGACATAAACATGCATAAAATCATCAAAGAACTTATCTTTATAACAAAATGCTCATCCTACCCTCTTATGTGCCTAAAGCCGAAAGCTTTTGGGCTTAGAGCTAACCTTTTCACAACTAAGATCAAACCTTAAGTCTTTCTAGTCATTCATTCACACACTTTCACATTCAAACCATGAAGAGTATAGTGTACTTGCCTTTCTTGCTTACTCTTCTTGGATATGTGTCAAAGTTGAAGTCTTCTCTTCCTCTACACAATATTCCCCACGGTGGAGGGAAAGAAGGAAGGAGAAATGGTTAGTTCATGCTTTAACTCACTATTCTTTCAAAAGAAAGCTAGATGGCTTACCAAAAGAGGTGTGAGTTGTCCAACTTGGCTAGAGTTCTTGAAGGCTTGGAGTCCTTGAGCCTAGTGACCATGAAGGTCACGGTTTGGGGGGCAAAGAAGAACACCCATGACTTTGATCTTCATAAAATCATAAATGTCACTCTTAGAAGGTTGTGGACACTTACCTAAGCTTACTTGTTCTTGGAAGAGTTTCCTTCTCCTTTGGTGTGCACTTGGCCGTGAGTGGGGAGGGGAAGGAGGGAATGGAAGAGATTCCTTCTTGGCTTGAAATGCTTAAGTGTAAGTTGGAGGGAATTCTCCCCTTCTTTGTGATTCTAGCCATGGGAAATAAGGGTGGGGTTAGGGTTTGTACTCAAGTTAAGGCTTAACCTTGGTTATCTTAGGTTAACCAAGGTTACTTTTCACTAACTAAGGTTACTTTTGGGTCAACCATGGTTTCTTTTTCCTAACCATGGTTTAGTTTAGGGTTGGTTAGGTTAATTGTAATCATTAGCCACCTTTGCTTTAAATTAGGTTTTCCCTCCCCCTCCTCTCTTCATGATGTCCGGCGGTTGGGGTCTTAAATGACCCCAACTAGCCAATATTATTTTTTTTCTTTCTTTTATTCCCTTTCTATTTATTCTTTTCTAGTAAATAAATACCAATGTATTTGTCTCATGCCAATTAACCATCTTCCTTGCGAGTATGGGCCGAAAACCATAAGGCCATAATACAATTGATCCTAGTCTTGTAAATACATATATTGTCCTCATGCCTTACAACAATTACCAACTAAATTAACTCTAAGCACCACGTGCATGGCCACATATTAACTAATTCATCCTTAGGTACAAGAAGGGCTTGTAACGGGGTTACGACACCTTTGCTTTCATTACCATATTTTCAGATTTCAAGGATTGAATTTCAGATCTCAATGAAACAATCAAATTAGACGACTCCTCTTTTGAATCATTTAATTGAGATACAAGATTTGTGTTAGAGGGTTTTAACAATTTCTTGTCTTCAATTAAGCGTTTCTTTTCTTTTGCAAGAGTCATAGAAAACTTATGTAATTCAAGATATTGAACATACAAATTATGATATGATGGTTCAGAATCGGAATCAGAATCGGAATTTACCTCATTATTAAAAGGTGGAGGTCTTTGGCTTGACATACCTTCTTGTTTGGTTTTGTGGCTAGTGGACGCTATCTCACAAAGATTGTTATATCTTCTTGTCGTGAGTGTGCCTGTACTCTGATACCACTTGTAGGACCTGTAAAGCACCACTAGAAGGGGGGATTGAATAGTGGATGCGGAAAATTTGGGTTTTAAAAACTTTTGAACCAAAAACCTCCCTTCTGAAAAAGTTTCTATTTTCAGATCCTGATTTGAAATAATTAAACGACCTAGTTTTAGACCTCCAAAAATTGTGAAATTTTGGTTTGAGTGAACTTTAAGATGTTATAAGTAACTCAAGAAAATTTCAAATTAAAACTCTGCTCCTAACCTCTTGAAAATATGTTTTTGGTCAGATTGCGTAAATCTGCCAAAAACAGTACTCCTACTTGAAAATTTTATTCCTATTAATTTGTGACTCCAAATAGTATGAAAATTAAATGAAAAGACCCTCGAGATATTTATTTTAATGGGTTGATGCAGTTTTTTAAAATTCCTTTGGGAATTATGTCAACCATGTTGATGTTCTCAACCTTTGCAAATCTGAAAATCAGATTGCAATAGTCTCAGAATTATTCACATTTGGCTGACTTAGACTTATCCAAATGAGTTGAAACTTGCGCCAAATGAAAGCTAGAATATGTGGATATATTTTTGGAAATTTTTGTAATTTTTCAAAATCGTTTACTATTTTTTCCGTTGCAACGAACTCAGTGAAGAAAACTGAAAATTTAAAGTAAAATGCAGTAAAGTAAGAACACCAAGGATTTTATACTGGTTCGGTTAAATTAACCTACTCTAGTCTTCGAGGACACCTTCCTTGGTTATCACTAAACACCAAAAACACCTTACCACAAGGATGACTGGAGTTAAACACTAACTCCACCTTTTTACAAACAATAAAATCGAGCAAACGAATCACGGACACCACCACCGATTGAATGAAGGTTTGATTACACCTTGATCAACATTTTACAACAATGAATGAGTGTGGATGGTATATTCAAAGCCTATACAATATGCATAATATATGAACAATAGGCTTGAGAGAAGAAGAAGAAGAAAGAAGAGGAGAAGAAGAAAGTAGTAGAGCTTCTTGCACTTGAGAGAATATGAGTTGTAGCTTGTTCCTGTTTTGCACTATCTTCTCCCTTTTATCACATGTTGGCCGCCCCCTAGGACTTTCACCCTTCTTGGAAATCGTCTTTAATGTCCTTGGAAGAATGTCTTTGTAGAAGATGAGACCATCTTTTTTACTTGGCACCACATGATTGGAAGGATGACCTGATCTTGCTTACTTGTCACTTGATGATTGGTCCGATTTGGAATCCTTTAATGAGCTGTAAAATCTGAAAAAAAAACTTACAAAACATGTGCCAAAATGTAGTCAAAATATTATCATACAATCACACATTAATCCCCTTCAATTTTGGAAGACAATTGAACACAATAACATGCTAAAATTCGTCCATAACAAACAACATGTGCTGAAATTTCCGCATGGGTTGTATTTTGTATTGTTTCCTTGTGCGTTGCCTTCTTCAATATCACAAAATCATGTGTGGATTATTTTCTACCAATTAAAGTGTCAAATAAGCTCCACCTAGACTCCAACAAAGATGAAAATAGCGTGTGAAATTCCTTCACATGTGCTGAATTTTTTTTGGTAAACTTTGTCAAATAATGCACAATATTCACACATATATGGTAAATTGTAATCAGTTTTAATTTGAATTTTTTAGAACACTTTAAGATGTTTTGAATGTATAAAAAGTGTCTAGATACATGTTACATCATTTCCAAAAACGTTTCATGTGTGTAAGTTCGTAGAAAACCGAATTTTCGACTTTCGTCGATTACGCGATTTTTCTATGATTAATTTCAAACATCTTGCACATGTAATATATATTATGTCATACATAATATACATATAATAAAGTTTATAATCAGGTCCAATAGCTTAAGCAAAAATGTCACATGTGTACTAGTAAAGTTGAGTTTGAATTCTCCACAAATTTAGCTGATTTGTGTATGCCAACTGGAATGGTTTAGTGGCTGATTTCAACATGTGAGCCACAAAATTTATGGCTATTTTCGGTAGTCACCTGATACGACATTTTTTGGTTTATAACCTTGTAACCTGTTGTTATAATTTTGTCATCACCATGACTTATATCATATGATACAAGACCAGAATATACTCATAAATATGAGGTGTATATAGTGGTGTGACATTGACGTACGGTTGTGATATATGTAACGTGTCGGTAGTACGTCAAAATATATGTGTATTGTGTCTTTTAAAAAAATATGGATATATATATATATATATATATATATATATATATATATATATATAAAATGGGACTACGCAGTGTTTCTATTAGGGTTTCTTCTCTGCACCAAGACCACAATGGCTTCCTTTGATGGTTACCGCATGCTGCTTTGTTCACAGCTACATTCAGGAATCTGTGCTTCAAAAATCTTTTCTTTCTCCATTTATGATCACTCCACATATAAATATGCACGCTTTTTCCTTCGCCAAGGTTTTATCCACAAGGGTGGTTTTACTTGGCAAGGTTTTAATGCGACATATCATATATGACTGAAGACTACAAATATTAGAAGCATTATACTACTGTTTTGCATTTCAGGATGTATACATGTAAAATGGTTTCCCTCCACCATAAGAGAGGATCTTAATAAAATATCTGTTTAATAAAAAAAAATATATATATATATATATATATAAAATGGATAAGATTCCCATTACCTAATAAAAAAGATTTATTATCAAAATTACATTCTGTATATATATATATATATATATATATATATATATATATATATATATATATATATTCAAAATTTGATATGAAATCAGGATTTTCGCAAATACAAATATCTGAAAAAGATAGATATAAAACAGCATTTATAGTTCCATTTGGTCAATATGAATGGAAAGTAATGCCATTTGGATTAAAAATGCACCTTTTGAATATCAGAGAATTATGAATAACATATTCATGGATTATTCTAATTTTAGCATTGTCTATATAGATGATGTATTAATATTTTCAAAATCCATAGTAGAACACTTTAAACACTTAAAAACTTTCTTCTATATAGCAAAGAAAAATGGTTTGGTATTATCTAAATCTAAAATGTCTTTATTTCAGACTAAAATAAGATTATTAGGACATCATTTATCACAAGGTACAATTTTGCCAATAGAAAGATCTTTGGAATTTGCATCCAAATTTCCAGATAAAATATTAGATAAAAATCAACTACAAAGATTTCTTGGATCTTTAAATTACATTGTTGATTTTATTCTAAATATAATAATAATTGCAAAACCATTACATAATAGATTGAAGAAAAATCCACCAATATGGACTGAAGAACATACTTCAGTTGTTAAGAAAATAAAAAGTTTAGTATCTGATATACCCTGCTTATATATAGCAGATCCGAATCTATTTAAAATAGTTGAAACGGATGCACCATATATTGGATATGGTGGAATATGTATGTATGTATGTATGAATGTATGTATGTATGTGTGTGTGTGTGTATATATATAATATATGAAAATAAATAATGAAGAGAACTAATGAGTTGCAACCTCCAATCGTATATGATATGCCGCATTAAAACCTTGTCAAGTAAAACCACCCTTGTGGATAAAACCTTGGCGAAGGAAAAAAGCGTACATATTTATACCATTGGAACCTTGCATGTGTACAATTTGTGCAAGCCCACTACAATGAAAAAAGTAGGACGATGCAAAGCCCACATAGCAGAAGCGAGTGGCGAACCAACAAGATGTTCGGTTTCCCCTTGATAATATCCAACGCCTCGCACTTGAAGTTACAAGCCATCGTACCTCATAGTAAACCACAAGAAAGATCATCGTAAGTACGATGGACAGAATATGTGGAAACTGAAGGATAAGAAAACAACACATACCCATGTCGCCTTGATTAAACAAGGCGACAAAAGCGATGATAACTGTCTCCTCCTGCCAATTTCACTAATCCCATGTTGTTTGATCCTTGACACGTGACGCAACGCCAGAGAGTTTGGCGCCTCAAAGAAAACAAACAGTGTAATGCCGCCAAGAATATGATCATCCCCAACGAGAAAGCAACATGTATGAAAGAATATAAGCACATGTCATGCAAAGCTGTGAAGAGTTCCAAATGGTAGGTAAGGAAACGTATCAGTGTTGCCTGTGCCTTTATGCGACAAAGGCAACAAGTAGTGTATTGCGCCAACACAAAGTCAGACATTTGATTAATGGCGTAAAGCAGGCAACACATCCGTCTGTATCACTCCTCGAACTTCACAAGGAAGGGCGTGGAGCGTATCATAGCATCATAGACCTGCAGCTGAATAACCATGGCAGGCTAACATGTGAGATGTGGAATTCACCTCCTGTGGACAATAATATAGCGATGCACTGTTTAAGGAAAGAAAATGCACCGCGCGTGCCAATTCAGCGGACAAGAATCCCGTGAATTGCTGATCCGAAGGCAACATAGATAAAATGGAGGAACAATTTGTCTCAATTACAATATGATCCCACTCCATCGCATAATGAATCAAAGCCATTGTCAATGTCAATAATTCTGCACGCAATGGACTAACCCGTGGTAACGCAAAACATATCGCCGAGATAAAGTGTCCTTGATCATTACGCAGTATCGCTCCTCCCGCTGCTTGAGACCTGCCAACCGTTGCATCCACATTTAGTTTCATCCGGCCTGATGTAGGTAGTTCCCATTTGACGATATGAATCCGCCTTGTACGTAATGGAGGAGAAAAGGCTAAGGTAACTAATTGAGGCATATTCAGCGCAAACTTCTTGTCGTTTATTGCGGTACACCACGTATAGATAGAGGTTCCAACTTGTCAAAAAGCCGTCGATATGTAAATATGTCAGTTCCAAACCTGATTGCTGTGTACTCTTTCCATATACTCCACGCGACGATCAAAGGCACCACTGCTCTTAATTGGCCTTGGATCGACATTTGTGTTGAAATCCGCCACTAGTGAGATAGATGCATTATGATGGAGCGGCTGGAAGGCGTTGGGCCAGAAAAAAGTATCGCCATCTCCATCCAAATAGGCCGTACTCGGGGACATTGAAGGAATATATGATCCTGCATATCCATATTCTACCAACAGAATGCGCACTGAGAAGGAAAAACCGTTTGCCAACCTTTCAAATTATCAACTATTGGTAAAGATTTTGTAAAGAGGCGCCAAAAAAATAGTCTCATTTCTGGATGTGAATTCGACCACCAAATATATCTGTGCATGGACAAGTTAGTGTGAATTGGCCGTTGGTGTCCGGCAGCCAGTGAATGACATTTTGTGTGCGTTCGACATGAGATTCCATAAAAGCATTGATGCGACATAAACGCTTCCAAACTGGGGAGTCATAAATCTGGAGTAATATAGAAGGCCGATGGCCATATTTTTACCAGCTGAAGTCTGCCCATAGTGTGTTGGAGAGATAGTATTTCCACCAAAGCTGACAATCATAAGCTTTTTGAATATCCATCAGATTACGTATAACCAAGCCTCCAGCCTGCGGTGCGCGACATATAGAAGTCCATGAACACCAATGATGCTTATCCTGCCAGAGAAAGGATATCATTTTACGATGCAAAACATCAATGACACTCTTTGGCAACCGCGAACTTGCAATTATGTGGGTTGGCATAGTGTTTAGAACATGCTTGATTAACACCACCCTACAAGCTAAAGAGAACAATTTAGTAGACCAGGATGTCAGCTTAGCGTCAAAATGAGCAATCAGAGACGTGCAGTATCTAGAGCGATTTATCATTTGTAGAGAAAAGAGCCAAGATACTTAATTGGTAGCGAGGATAAACGCATACCCAAAACATTTGAGGCATTGACACCAGAGACCCCCCTACCCACCACTAATTGACTTTTATGATAGTTAACCAGCTGCCCCGAAGCACTCTGATAGGTGGCCAAAAAGAGCGAAATCTTTCCAAATTTTGAGAAGTACCATTTACAAATATGAGCAAGTCGTCCGCAAAACCTAAGTGAGAAATCCGTGGAACTTTGCCTGTGGCAAAACAATGTATTGTGTCGTCCGCCATTAATGCATTCAAACCATGGGAAAAGCCCTCTGAGGAAAGAATAAATAGCAAGGGAGATAAAGGATCGCCTTGCTTTACACCTTGGCCCACCAAAAAGAAACTAGATTGTCTGCCATTGATAAGGATGAACAACGTGTTGCGTAAATGACTGATCAAAATTCGGACCAGTCTATTGTCAAAACCTAGTCTTTGCAGGAGAAGATCAAGATAGCGCCAACTGACCATGTCGAATGCTTTAGCCATATCCATCTTGACCATAACATGACCACCCCTAGACCTCCTATCCAATACATGAACCATCTCCTGCGCTAAAAGAACTTGTTCTTTAATGCCCCTGCTTTTCATAAAGCTTGCCTGCTCCAGCGATATAAGTCTCGGCAATAAACAGCCCAGACGAGTAGCGAACAATCTCGTAATAACTTTAGATATAAAATTTTTCAGACAGATTGGCCTGAACACAGCAAAAGTTGAGGGATTCAGTACCTTAGAAAGCAAGACAATAGTGGCGGCGACAACTGGCTTTGGCATGAACACACCTAAGAAATATTCTTGCACTGCCTTGAGTACGTCCAGATGAATAACTTGCCAAAAATGTCTACAAAATGATATCGGATATTCATCAGGGCCTGCAGCACTAGACGAGCTTAGATCCCACACTGCCTGCTTAACTTCCTGTAATGTGGCATAGCTTGTAGCATGCGGTTGTCGTCCGATGTCAATAAAGAAGGAATGTGCCGTAGAATAGTGTCACAGTCTTGTACCTGTTCTACCGCAAAAAGTGATGAAAAATATTTTACTGCTTCCACCTCAATGTCTGAGTCAAGTACACATTCTGTACCATCAGGTCTCAATATTCGTCGTATGGATTGGTGCCTTCTTTTGTCCTTTACTGTTTTGTGATAATAAGTTGTATTGGAATCTCCCTCCCTAAACCATTTTACATTGGCCTTCTGCTTCCAATATAGAAAAGCTCAGTTTTGCAGCATCCTAAGATGTGCAACACTATGTGAATATCGTTCCTGCGATGTCTCCGTAGGATCAAGATCATATGCACGTTGTGTACGTATAGCCTCCTCTTCAGCCTGCGTTACCGCATCAAAGATATTGCTGAATACTTCTATATTCCACTGCTTGAAATGTGTTCTTAGGCGACATAGCTTGTCAGAAAAGCCCCACATGCCACCCATAGTTGGAAAAGATTGCCACAGATGTCGAACTAAGCCATCGAAATCTGGATGAGTGACCTAGGCATCCAGGTACCGAAATGGGGCTGGCCCTCTAGGACTGTCTGCATCACATGTTAATAAGAGTGGAGCATGATCAGAGGTGGCTCTCGCAAGATGTTGGACATGTCTAATCGGGAACATGTCCATAAAAGATGTAGAACATAAAAAACGATCAAGTCTTCGCCAAACACGTCCCATACCACAACCATCACACCAGGTATATAACGACCCTTGAAATGATATCTCTTGCAATTGGCAGGCATTAACACATTCTTTAAATTCCTGTAAGGAGAGAAGCATGGGCACTGATCGACCCCTATGTTCCTCCAATAAACAGAACGTATTAAAATCTCCGCCTATCAACCATGGAAGCGTAATGGAATTATGCAACATCTAAAAAATCTTCCCACAGTGGTCGCCTGGCGGTGATTGAATGAAGACCGTAAACTATGGTAAGCCAAAATTTTTCACCCGATGCTAGCCAAACAAACTTAATAGAGTGATTTTGTTGTCCCTCCCATTCCTCCTCCAAAGATAATAAAGAATCCTTCCAAAAAAACCAAACATGATCAATACAAGCGGACAAAGTTGTTTAAAATCCGAGTTGTAATCTATATGTTAACAACATCGAAATCTTAGCTTTTGGCTCAATGACAATTAATATATGAAAATGACGACGACGAATAAGAGAAAGTAATCTAGTCATCGAGGTACGTATACCTCTAACATTCCACATGAGGATCTTCATTATGATAATGCATCAAAAGAGTTAGAGATGTGAGAAGCACGTAACCTGGTTATTCTTGGCGATGTAGGAACTTGATTACGCCGCAGTATTCTCGGTGCAGCTGACGGCGAGGGGTCACTAGGTTGATCTTGTTGTACTGTAATGTGGCTTGCGTCTAAATAGGTGGACTCAAACAGGTTTGACATGTTATTATAAATATTACAGTCATGCTCATCCAGTTGTTCTACATTCAAGGAAATTATTATTTCATTGTCCGAGAGTGTAGAACATGTCTCATGTGTTGTGGGATCACCTAAAATACAATCATCAATACCGCGCAAACGATTGAAATCTTGATTATTCGAGATCTCCGCTAATACTGCCATATCCAGCGGTGGAGGTATTGTTGCCGGAGGTGATTTGTCGGCCCTGACATTATTGTTGAGATCTGCAACTGCGTCTTCCACTAGAGCAATGGCAGCAGCCATTGGAGCGATTGAATCGAGGACATGTTTTTTGGGAGTCCAGCGTTGCGCTTTACCCTTATCCACAGGCTTGGGTCGCTTGTCCTCCTGAGCGCCTTGTTTTGGCAGTGAACCTTGCACAGGAACTGCATCCATTTGTCCAAAAGTAACTTGTGTGTGACCAAGTCGAATGGATGCTGTTGTGGCGGCTCCTTAGAGACATCAATCTCAATACATATGCGCGCAACCGACGGGTGATTGGATGCTGTTGTGGCGGCGTCCAGTTTTAATGATGTTCCACCATTTGTGCGATCTGAAAGACTGCATCTTTTCTGTGAAAATGAATTGGGAGTCCAGGAAAAGTTACTCAAGTTGGTACAATAGGAACCTCAATAGTCGGATCATAGTCTGGCGTCCATTTAGTGATTCTCATATGTTTGCCGGAGATCAACCAGATTCGACGGGCAAAGCATCTAAAGTAATCATGTTCGTGATCAAAGTGAAGGAGGACGTGAGTTGAATCCAGTAATCCAACCTTAACCGCCCCAGTAAATCCAATGCTATCCATTGCGGATCGGATCGTTGCCAATGCAGGACGACCATACCAAAAGGTTCCCACCAATGTAAAACGGAACGGAGCAGCCAAAGATTGAATTTCCTCATCTGTGAATGCAATCATGGGACTGCTCTTGAATCTCTGAATAACCTTCGGCACCATTTGTTGAGAAACGGACGTAAAGAGCGGCGCAAAAGTTTTTAGAGGCGCTGTGTTTTCCGCGGGAGGCATGGTTGCAGGGTTTTGAGAAGTAGGCAATTGTGCCATTGTCGAGCGACACAATAAAATAACAACAGAGAAGGAATGCAGAATGGAGGTAAAGAAGGGGAGAATGCGCCGGACGAAGACATCGGCGGCTACACCGCCATCGCCAAGCGATCGCGCAGCAGGCGAGAAGAAACCATTTTTCGCGAGAAAAAGTATTTGTGCATGTATATATATATATATATATATATGTATATATATATAGAGAGAGAGAGAGAGAGAAGAAACAATGGCGTCTTCTTCCCCAGGCATCGCCGGCAGCGGCGATCGCTCGTTTGCGGCTGTTCTTTCTACCGCTATGCCACCACCTGTCCCAATCACGTCAAAATCGATTAGCAAATATAAAGGATACCCCATGATCTCTTTCACGGATGTAGAGATTGATGCATTAGCCGCGCCTTACCGTCTTGTGCTTGTTGGAACTTTCTGGTTCGACCGGCCACTATGAAAGGTCATCTGGGATGTTTTTGAATGCATAGGTTTCAAATCTGATGTAAAGATCACACTTTTGGATCAAACCCACGTTTTTTTGAATTACCTGCACGAACCCGATTATATAAGATGCTTCTACCGTCGGTCGTGGACAATTACGGGTTGCACCATGAGAATGACGAAGTGAACTGTAGATTTTGATCCGGCAACAGATGTACCAATTATCCCGGTCTGGATAGCTTTAACGGATTCGCCTTTGCATTTTCATCAAAAGTCGGTACTTTTTGAGATTGCCCATGTCGTTGGAAATTCGATCAAGCTAGATGTGGCTACTGCTGATGGATTACGACCATCCATAGCACGCGTTTTTGTAGAAACTGATGTTTCTAAAGAAATTCCCAAAAAACTATTTTTGCATGGAAAACAAAAGATCATCCAACAGCAGATAATATATGAAGATCTTCCTTCCTTCTACACAGATTGCTGACGGCTGGGTCATGTTGTATCATCCTACGGCGATCAGCCACCGCCCAGGCTTCAAAAACTCAAAAACCTCAGACACGTTGGGCGCCAAAAAAAACTCAGCCCCCTGGTCCATCAGACACAAACCCTGTAATGTTGCTGCGTCGTCCTTCATCCCTTCAGGCAGACATTGCTGCCACCAATGATCAGGAGGTGCAACCTTCAGTACAGGACAATGAAAATGATGATCATGATGCCACAATACCAATAATGCAGGATCTCACAAAATTGCGATCAGATCAAGAGGATTTATTAATACAGACCAAACAACATGATGACGCAGATGTCTGTCAATACTCAGATTCTGACTTGGTCAGTCGGTGGAGGTCACAATGCCTTATGACGTTGATTCACGCTCTCAATTTGAACGACAAATGCAAGAGGCGGTGGATAATATTGGGAAGCGTCTATCCTCTCGTCCTGCTTGCCTTCATGATGATGGTATCCTTCAAGCCTGCTTTAGCCAAAACCTTCCTGACTATGACGGATTTTTACCAGTGGCCCCAAGGCGCAGACGCAAACGTCGAACAGATTTACCCCCACGCCCACCTTCAAGTATAGTAACACGAAGTGCGGTATGTACTGGTTCCTCGCAATTGGATTGTTCAATATGAATGACTTAACATGGAATGTAGGAGGTCTTCGCACCTCTTTGGAGCGTTTAATTACAATATTACATCGAACAAGAGTTGATATTGCAATCATCATCGAGCCAAAACAGCGAGCTTCACGGTTAACCTATTACCGTTTGAAGTTAGGTTATTCTAATGCCGTTGAAATATGCAATGGAAATGTATGGGTGTTTTGGAACTTTTCGGCGTTGGATTTGGTAACTATTGTCCATGATTTCCAAACATCATTATTCTCGTTTGTGTGGCGTCAAACACAACAATCATTTGCCTGGTCTGTTTTATGGACGTCATACCCTTGCTGACAGGCAACCCCTTTGGAGATCGATGATTGAAATAGCTCGTGCAATCATGACACCATGGATTATTGGCGGTGACTTTAATACGTCCTTACAGTTGGAAGGACATAGAGGTCGTACCACTCCCTCTCTCCGATCTTTAGAGGACTTCAAATCATGTGTGGAGGTGTGCTGCTTGCAAAAAATCCCTTTTATAGGTTCCCCATTTACCTGGGCTAGAGGGAATGGATCAGGACGAGTCATGAGGCGACTAGATCGCTATCTATGTACAACTTCCTTCGCAGACCTTTTCTCAGATATGGTTGTTCATCACCGGCCCCAAGCCACCTCAGATCATTCCCTTCTGTTATTGAAATAAACTCTGAATCAATCGCAACCATCACGTCCATTTCGGTATCTTAATGCTCGGTCTCAGCATTCAGATTTTCTATCGTTCGTTGCAGCGCAATGGCAACAATACCCCACGATAGGAGGAATGCGAGGCTTATACAATAAGCTTCGAATGCTAAAGAAAGATCTTCAACACTGGAATCGTGAAGTCTAGGGCAATATATTCAGCAATATACAACGGCACACCAAGAGTATTCCCGATATGAAAAGATATACGATAACAACCCAAGTCTAGAAAATAGAATGGTCCTATCTCTGGCTCAGGCCCGCCTTCTGCCAGCTAACAAGGCTCAGACCTCTTATTAGTGTCAAAAATCACGGGTAAAATGGATGGTGGAGGGCGAAGCAAATTCTGCCTATTTTCATGCCTTGGTGAAAGATAGGCATCGTAGACAGCACATTCGCAGCCTTTGAGACTCAATGGGATCCCACTTGCAGAATAATGATGAGTTAGGCAATGCAGCAGCGCAGTATTTTTAGCAACTCTTCTCAAATGAACCAGTACTAAATGTTGATTCCTTTTTGCAACACATCCCCTCCTTGATTTCATCATCTGATAATGATATGTTATTGGCACTCCCTGACATAGTGGAAATTAAAAAGGCAGTATGGGATCTTAGTCCAAATAGCGCAGCTGGTCCAGACAGATTTAATGGATATTTCTTTCGCATATGTTGGGATATATTGTAGACTGATATCACTCTTGCGGTGCAAGAATTCTTTTTGGGGGTACCTCCTCCGCAGGTGATGCTCTCTTCCTTAATCATGTCGATTCCAAAAAAAACTAAATCCTACCACTCATGCAGATTTTTGCCCCATATGTCTTTCAAACATTGTAAGCAAGGTCACCACCAGAATCATTGCCACTCATCTATCAATTCTGCTTTCAATGGTGATATCTCCGAAACAGATTGGCTTTCTAAAGGGACATGATATTAGTGAACATGTATTGATGGCGAATGAAATGGTGCATTTGATTGATAGAAAAACTGGATATGGCAAAAGATTTCGACAGAGTTAATTGGACCTACCTTGAAGCAATCCTACACAAATTTGGCTTTCAACCACGTTTTATTCGAATCATTATGAAAAACATGCGACATTCAAAGCTTTCGATCGCCATCAACGGAGCTACTTATGGTTTCTTCTCACCCACACGCAGAGTCAAGCAAGGTGATTCTCTTTCCCCGTTACTATTTATAATCAGTTCAGAAGGATTTAGCAGATGTCTAAATCATTTATTCACTACGGGGTCATTAAAAGGCTTTGCCTGCGGAAGGGTGCCAGTTGTTTCCCATTTGGCATATGCTGACGATTTGCTTCTCATTTTAAACGCGATATACAGTAACTTGACTGCCTTTCAATCATTTCTTCATTCTTATCAACAAGCGTCTGGACAATTGGTCAATTATATTAAAAGTCAATTTGTCACAAGTACATATGTCACCCCCCGCCATCTTTGTAATATTGGTCATGCTTTGTCGATGCAACCATCAGAACAGGCCATTAAGTATTTGGGGTCTTACCTATATCGGGGGATAAATAGAGAAATTTACTGCACATCCTTGATACAACACTTTGACGGTAAGCTTACTGGCTGAGCACGAAAACTTCTTACTCCAGGTAGCCGGCTGGTGTTACTCAAGACGGTGCTTATGGCTATCCCTCTTCACCTCCTAGCAGCAGCTCGTCTACCCAAATATGTCCTATCAACTATTAATCGGAAGATATCTCAATTCATCTGGCGGTCCGCTATCATTGGATGAAGCTAACTGACTTATGCTATCTAGAAAACAAGGGTGGTCTTCGCAGCTTGGCACACATACAACGAGCATATGATTGCAAGCTATGGTGGAACTTCCACACAAAACCATCGATTTGGTCAGTTTATATGCGACATTGCTATGGGACTCGTATGGACTATATACCCTTGTATATATGATTCTCCGGGTTGGAAAAGAATTTTCTCAGTACATCAGCTATGCTCGCAACTTTCTACTGGTATACCGGACCCTCTATGGCATTCCAGCCCTTCAGGCATATTCTCTATCCATCACGCATACAATGATCTTCGTCCTACACGTGCACAACTCTACTCTCATAAGTTTATTTGGTGGAATAAACTCCCTAAATCAGTAAGCATGTTCATATGGCGGCTTTTTCATAAAGCTCTACCAATGGAGGATAACTTGATTCGATTCACAACACTTTGTCCCACCATATGACCAATTTGCAAGGAGCATTCCGCAAACATCAATCACATTTTCATACAATGTACGTATGTTAAGGATGCCTGGATGTGTTTATCGTGGTTACTAGACGGCCCCATTTATCAGGAGTAACATCTTCGCCCTTTCTTACTCCAATGGTGGATGACTTCCTCCGCTAGGATGCTACAAGGTAATATTCGAGTAGTTGGGCCGGTTATGCTTTGTTGTGCGATTTGGAAGGTTTACACAAATCAAATTTATGGGGATGCTGATCTTTTGCCTACTCACATTTTCAACATCACACGTCAATCTTGTTATGACTAGACCTCTTTACTATCTGGTACATCCCTCGCTGCGCACATACCATCTCTCATTTCAGCAGGTTTTACCCCTCGTCTACGTGCTAAGCCGGTTATTAGGCTAAAATGGGAACTACCGCCATCTGGGAAGTTAAAGTTGAACGTCAACGCTTCTGCAGGACGTAGCACAGCTGCGCCTGGTGCAATACTCCGCATGTCACAAGGTCAGCTGGTTGCAGCAATATCCTTTGTGCTTCCTTGTCTTTCACCTCTACGAGCAGAAATTCAAGCACTGTTATACAACATAATATTTTTTGGTCGCTTGCATCGGCATTTATTGATAGAATCTGATTGTTTACAAGTGACTCAAGGGTTGGATTCACAGCTCTTAACATTGCCAGAATACTCTCGTCTCAATATGTTTCTCAACCTAACAGACAGTCACATTGCCTTCATCCCTAGAGAACTAAACATGGTCGCTCATCATCTTGCCCAACATGCACGAATGTTCCCATCCACAACTCTCTACTCTTCGGTTGGGCAACTTCCTCCTTGGCACGTGGATTTTATTACACAAACTGCACCACCTATGCTATCCGGACATAGCTATTTTCGCAGGATCCTTTTAAGTGTTGCCTGTATCAAAATGATGCAGGCAACTTGGGTACGCATTCTTACACAAAATCTGTTTTACTGTATTTTCTTCATATCTCCCGTATGGGTTGGCGCTACTCTCTCTTTGTTGCCCGTAGTCCTTTGACTACGGACAACGATAGTATGCGAATACATTCACTTTAGTCGAGGTTATTTCATATACTCCTGCATGGATGTTAATGTATCTTCTTTTGTTTTTTGCCGAGGATTATTTCGGGGGATCAAAGCTGCTGCCATTATTTCTCATTTACGAAGCTCCTGCCGAGGACGCTATACCGAGTTGCACTTCAAGGCTGGAAGTATACACACGAAGACGCTACTATATACTCACCATCGTTTTATTTGCAGTTCTTTGTATTGTGTCATCACTCCAATGATGTAAATATGTACGCTTTTTCCTTCGCCAAGGTTTTATCCACAAGGGTGGTTTTACTTGGCAAGGTTTTAATGCGGCATATCATATATAATTGGAGGATGACAATTTTGACTGCTTTAGATTTTTGGTTTTCGTATGATATACATTGTTGTACTATGGCTTTCCTCCGCCACAAGTGAGGATTTTATTTAATAAAAGCGCTTTACAATATATATATATATATATATATATATATATATATATATATATATATATATATATATATATATATATGGCGTGCAGTAAGAATGGGGAGGAGACTTTCCGTTTTCAAATTTGTTGCCATATAGCTTCCACCAAATATGTCTCCATTTAATGAACTAGTTAGTTCATTAACTTAAGCACTGCACTTAATGAACTAGTTTAGTTCATTAATTGTGGCACCTGAAATTAGTACAAAGACAACAAATGTTTGCTATATGATGTAAGCTTTAATGCTTCATGGCTTGTTAGCATGGCAACAATATATATAAGCATACGAAGCATGTATATCACATAAACGTGTCAAGTAATAATTTGTTTATGCATTTCGTAAAATCGTACCATTTAAATCATGTATTTGTAAATCATTCAAACACTTTTTCTCAACTAGGTTAAGATATTCTTTTCCTGAAAAAGATTTCTCAAAAGCAAATTACACACCACATTCTTCATCTAAAGACAACCATACATAAAAAAGTGTGGTGGTGGAACAAGGATGTGCAACAAAAAATAAGGGACAAACAACAAACTTTTAGAGAGCTGTTAAGCTGCACAGACGGAGAAGAGAATGTGAGATTGAGGGAGAATTATAAAATAGCTAGGAAAGAGGGAAAGAAGGTAGTGGCGGAGGCAAAGACCGCATCCTATAAAAGGATATACAAAAGACTATAAACAAAAGGAGGAGAGCATGTTATGTTCAAGATTGTCAAAGCTAGAGACCGAAAGAGGCAGGCCTAAGAGGGGGGAAGTTTATATTAGGAGAAGATGGACGTGTTTTAGTCAAAGAACAAGACTCAAGTGGAAATGACAAACATACTTCCACAATCTTTTCAGCGGCGGAAGGGCCGACAACGAAGAAAGAGACAGCATCACTATCTAAAAACGACAACATAGTAACTACGAATGTCAGAGCATCACACAAAGAGAGGTGATGAAAGCACTTAAGAAGATGGAAAGAGCTAAGGCAATTGGCATGGATAACATACCAATTGAGGCATGGAAGTATCTTGGAGAGGAAGGGGTTCAATGCTTAACTACTTTGTTCAATTTTATTTTCAAAACAGGAAAAATAATAGATGAGCAGAGAAGGAGTGTCGTGATCCCGCTATATAAGAACAAAGGAGACACACAGTTTTATGGGAATTACCAAAGGATAAAGTTGCTAAGCCATACTATGAAGTTATGAGAGAGAGTAATTGACACTAGAATTAGGGAAGAAATTTAGGTTACAGAGAACCAATTTGATTTCGTGTCAGTACGATCAACTACGGAAGCAATACACATCCTAAGGAGAATGATGGAGAAATATAGTGAGAAGAAGTACGATCTACATATGGTCTTCATCGATCTTGAGAAAACGTATGATAGTGTGTCACGTAAACTGATTTGGAATAGTCTGCATGCAAGAGGAGTACCTATGAAGTACATAGACAAAATTGGGGATATATATGCTAGGACAGAAACAACCGCTTATAGGGAATGCAAACTTCTTTCCAATGGAGGTAGGCCTCCATCAAGGGTCTGCTTTGAGCCATTTCTTTTCGTAGTTTTCCTCGAAAAGTTGTCAAAGACGATCCAGGCGGCAGTTCCGTGGTGTATGCTTTTTGTTGACGATATTGTAATAGTTGCCGAGAGTATGAAACTAGAGTAGTGGAGTGGGGCTTCAGAGAGAGAAGGCCTAAGGATTAGTTGCTCTAAGACTGAATATCTACACTACGACTTCAGTGGCACAACCAAAGAGAAGAATAGCCAGCTCACCATCGATGGTCAAGTTGTACCACAGGTAAGTAAGTTCAAGTACCTAGGATCATTTGTACAACAGGATGTAGACATAGATAGTGATGTAGCGCACCGAGTTCAAGTAGGATGGTGCAAGTGGAGAGCAGCCTCATGGGTACTGCGTGACAAGAATTTTAAAACTAAATTTAAAGGAAAATTTTATAGGGTGGCAGTATGATCGGCAATGTTATATGGAACAGACTGCTAGGCCAACAAGAGGACATAGTCGCAGAAGATGGATGTGGCAGAGATGAGGATGCTGAGGTGGATGTGTGGACATACAAGGTTAGACCGGCTCAAAAATCAGGTACTTAGAGAAAGGCTAGGGGTGGCTAGTATAGCGGATAAGTTAAGTAAGGGGAGACTGAGATTGTTTAGGCAAGTCAAGAAGAGACAGACAACGGTGTCTGTCAGAGCATTTGAAAGCCTCATTGTAGAGGGAAAAAAAGTAAAGACAGGCCCAAACTGACTTGGGAGGTGCAGATTAGACATGACCTACTAGATTTGCATCCCTCTAAGGACATTGTCCAGGATAAGAGCTCATGGAGACAGAGGATTAAGGTTAGCGAGGTTTAGACAGGATATAGGGGCACTTTAGAGTATATATAGGGGCTTGGATACTCACTCAACGTTAGGTTGACTTTGCATGTTTTGTATTGTCTTTGTGTTTCATTATTTGTCGTTCATTATGTGTCTATACAGGTATATATAGAGTCGGGGGTCTCATTGGAAGCAAACCCTCTATCCTTTGGGATAAGGGTATTGTTTGCCTGCCTTGTAGGATCTGCAAGGCACCACTAGAAGGGGGGGGCTTGAATAGGTGGTGCGGAAAGTGTGGTTTTTAAAATTTGTTTAAACCTAAACAACTCAACTTCTGAAAACAGATTCTGTTTTCAGGACCAGTTTTAAAACGTTTTTAAAACCAGGTTATAGGTCTCCAAAAATTCTGAAATTTTGAGAGAACTTAGCCTGAGATGTTATGAGGGTCCCCTAAAAATGTCAAATTAAAATTCAACCTTTAACCCCTTCAAAAACCGTTGGTGATCACATTGCGCGAATCTGCCAGAAACGTTAGACGGTTTTGAAAAATTTATTCCTATTTGTGTGTAAGCCCAAATGCTCTGGAATTTTAACCACTAACTCCTTATATACTATATTTAAGTGGGTTGAAACAGTTTTGCAAAATTCTTTTGGAAAGTAGCTCAACTACAATCAAAGTCTCAACCTTTGCAAGTCTGAAAATCAGACTGCACTAGTCTCAGCACTTTTGATGTTTGATCGACTTATACTTATCCAAAAGGGTTGAAACTTGTGCCAAAATAACCCTAGAACGTGTGAGTATATTTCTGGAAATTTTCGTGATTTTTGAAATTCGTTAACTATTTTTACGAATGCGAACAAGAAGGGTAATCAGTGCAGTAACTGAAAAGTAAATGCTGAAAGTAAACGGCACCAAGATTTTTATACTGGTTCGGTTATAAACAACCTACTCCAGTCTTCAAGTAACACCTTCCTTGGTTCACACTAATCACATACACAACACACCTTACCACAGGGTTGATAGAGTTACACCTAACTCCAACCCTTTACAAACCTTGTACGATGAATACAATTCGCACGAACACCACCACCTCGCAAGAATGAAGATTGATCACACCTTGATCAATCTTTTACAAAGATATGGAATATGTGGTGGTCTATATCAAGCCTATTCAAGATTGAAAGATATGAATACAATAGGCTTACAAGAAGAAAGAAAGAAAGAGAATGTAGAAGAAGAAGGCTAGAACACTTTTGATCCTTGAACTTGCAACTCTTGTTCTTGTTCTTGTTTTGCTCTTCATTCTCTCCTTTTAATGTACTATGGCCGTCCACTATAGGTGTAGCCCCCCTCCTGAAAATTATCTTCTTAGTCCTTGAGAGAATGTAAGACATCATTGTGACAAGGTCTTGCTTACTTGGCATCTTCTTATTGGATGATCATTTAAGCTTTGCTTACTTGGCACTTCATGATTGGTTGAATGTTGTCATCATTGATGACTTGGAAAAATCTGAGAATAACACTTAAAACATGTGCCAAAATCATCACAAAATAATTTCCATAAAGCATAAGATTATCACATAAATTGCAAGACAAAATTTCTTCCTTCCTTAAGCATAAAATCGGCCATAATGTGACATTGCCATGCTGAATTTTCAGCATGTGACACATGGGGATAAAGTTCAAAATATTACCATTTTTCTTTGATTTTTCTTTATAAAATGAATCACCAATTGATGGTAAATATTCCTATCACATGAGAAACGAACTTGGACACAATTTTGCTCATAAATTCGGCCACAACAAGTTACACACATGCTGAAAAATTTTCAGCATGTGTGATATATAAAATATCACACTTTATTAATTTAAATAATTTTCAAATTGCTTCCATTTCTTCTCCCAATCAATCATATAATTTGAGATGATGAAATATACCATTTAATGTGAAAAAATTCGTCCAGTAATGTTTAGCATGCTGAAATTTTCAGCATGTGATATAAGAGAGACAAACTTTGAATTCTTACCATTTGTAGCTTCTCTCTTTAATTCACCAACATTGTATGATTGATCCTTGACCAATCAACATGCCAACAAGGCTCCAAATAAGCTCCATCTTAGCTGTAGGGGCGTTTCAATGAGTATGTACATGTGCTGAAATTTATTTTTGCTAACTTTGTAAAATAGTGCACATTTAATAATACACACATGTTATATTCCAATCAGCCCTTAATTTAATTTTCTAGAACACTTTAAGATGTATAACATATGTAAAAAGTGTCTAGATACGTGTCACATGATGTACCAAAAACGTTCCATGTGTTGTGTACGTAAAAAACCGAATTTTCGATATTTATCGATTACCCGATTTTTCTCTAATTTAAATTCCAGCTTTTGCACATGTTATATATATTATGTTATACATAATATATATAATATATACTTTAAATCTCAGCACTTGGCTGGTCTAAAGTAGTACCATTAACATGTGACAAAATTAAACTTGGAATCTTCACATTTTGGCCTTAATGTGGGGTGATTTGTGTGTGCCAATATGGAAAGTATTTTTGGCTGAATATTTCATGTAACCCACGAAATTTTTGATGATTTTTGAAGTATAGGGGCTGGCCATTTATTTATGGCAAGTACGTGACACATTGGCGAAGTTTCGGTATTCGCCCGATACGACAATTTTTGGTTTAGAACCTTTTATCGTGTTGTATTTAATTTGTCATCACCATATCTTATATCATATGATATAATACCTGAATATACTCATAAATATGAGTTAAGTATAGTGGTGTGACGTTAACGTACGTACGTAAAGTATATAACGTGTCGGTAGTACGTTGGAATACATGTGTATGTGCCTTTTTCAAAAAATCTGAAAATATATATGATTATATATATATAGGCGTGTATATATATTAATGAGGGAAGGAGGAGAAAACTTTCCTTCCTTAGCCTTGTTGCATTTGTGCCTTTTCCAAATATGGCTTCCTTTAATGAACTACTTAGTTTAATAAACTAAGTACTTCACTTAATGAACTAGTTTAGTTCATTAATGGTGGCACCTGAAAATAGTATAAACACAACAAATGTTTGCCATATGATGTAAGCTTTAACGCTTCATGGCTTGTTAGTCCGGCAACATTATATATAAGCTAAATAAGGCAAGTAATAGCAATGTATCATGCACACGTTTGTGTATATCATGCACGTTTTATCTTATGCTCGTTTTTGTGCACATTTAAATCATGTATTTGAAATTCACTCAAACCCCTTTTTCTCTACAATCTCCCCCTTTTGATGATTTTTAAAATAACTTATGCACATGATTTAAATCCTATCGCTCCCCCTTCAATTATGCATAAATTCAAAATTCGAAATTTAAATTTCGAATCCGCTCCCCCTTGATTTATGCAATCAGTATCTCTCTCCCCCTTAAATTTCAAATCCGCTCCCCCTTGATTTATGCAATCAGTATCTCTCTCCCCCTTAAATCAGCTTTCTCTCCCCCTTTATTTTGGAAAGCAAATCAAAAGATGCCTGTAAAGATGAAGAAAAAAAATCATGCATTTCATATACGTGCGTTCGTAAGGGTTATTTATTCAACCCTTTGAAAATGTCCCTTTTGGTACCCAAATTTGGGTGACTTTTCTAGGCCTTCCAAAAGGTGAGAAAGGTGATGAGAACGCAACATAATATACTTTAGGTGCAACTGTATCTGGCATTTGGCCAAGAACTCCTTTATACGCATTATATGTAGGATGTTTTTGATATGTCCTTGTGTTTGTATGCGTAGTGCGTGGATGGAATGAATGTCGTGTATGCATTACTCTTTTCTTTTCATATCTATACGGTACAAAGTTGTATTTCACATGATGTGAAGAGGAAGTGGGGCGTGATGAAGCAAGGGACGGTTTTTGCGTCATCTTAGACGCCACTTGAGGCTTTGGGGTGTCTACTTTCTTAGACACAACAAACTTAGTTGGTTTGGTGGATACTTAATTAGTGTCAACGTATCCCAAACCCATTTTGTCACTGTCATGCTTTTGTGATAAGATAATGCGATGCAGCATGTTAGATTCCTTGTCAAATTGTTTTACCTTTTTCTCTACATCCACATTCCTTGATTTCAAGTTCGAAATCTCGGATTTCAATTCAGTGTTCTCGGATGTCAATGATGAAATTTCAGATTTTAATGAATTTATAATGCATGACGACTCTTCTTTTGAATCGTTTAATTGAGACACAAGATTTTTGTTAGAAGATTCTAACAATTTCTTGTCTTCAATTAATCGCTTCTTTTCTTTTGCAAGAGTCTTTGAAAACTTATGCAGCTCTAAATATTGACTAAATAAATCATCATAAGAACATTCAGAATCGGAATCAGAGTCGGAAGATATCTCATTTGATGTTTTAGATGTAAAGCATACTTGTGCCTTGTGTTCTTCTGTATCATCAGTCTCAGAGTCAGATGTGTCACTCCAAGTGGAGGCTTTGAAGGCTCTTCACCTTTGCTTAGGTTTTGAGACGAGTCTATTCTTGTTCCGATCCTTGTCAGGGTATTTGTTTGTTTGCTTTTCTTTATTAGGGCAGTCATATGATAGATGTCCAAGTTTGCCGCATTCATAGCACTTTATTTCCTTATTTTTAATTTTATGATCCTTAGGTGAGGTAGACTTATGTTTAATCGATTTTCTCAAAATTTTTCTTAATCTTTTAGCCATCGTGATTAAGTCCTCATCATTGGAATCTATGTCACTATCATCTACGACGTATTCATTTGATTTAAATGCTATAGCCCTGTCATTATTAGAAATGGACTCAGAATGTCTTAAAGCAAGTTTGTTTTCATATACCTTAAGTGATCCGATTAGTTCTTCCATTTTAATCGATTTGGTCTCTTTGCTTTCTTCTATGGCCGTTACTTTAGGGTCCCACTCGGATGGAAGGCTTCGCAAGACCTTTTGTACCTTTTCCTGCATAGTGAAGGCTTTGCCAAGAGACTCAAGAGAATTGTAAATGTTAGTCAAGCGTAAATCCATTTCAACAATAGACTCATTTGGCAATAATTTAAAGGACTCAAGTGTGGACATAAGCATATTGATTTTGGACTCCTTTACTTGGCTAGTCCCTTCATGTTTCATTTCAAGAATATGCCACATCTCTTGAGCACTAGAGCAATTAGACACGTAACTAGCCTCACTTTTACTTAGGTCGTTTAATAGTAGTTGCATGGCTTTAGCATTCATACTCAACTTATTTTTGTCATCACTAGTGTATTCTTGTTTCGTTTTTGTAACCTCTAGTGTGACACCATCAATAATTGACGTCTTAGTAGGAACAAATAGACCGTCTTCTATGATGGACCATAGATCAATATCAATAGCCATAAGAAAAAGTTTCATTCTTAATTTCCATTGAATAAAAGACTCACCGTCGAAAAAAGGAGACCTTACAGTTGACATTCCTTCTTGCACTGTTGTGGTTGCCATCTCACTGAATCGTTGGATTCTTTGAAGTGAGTGTTCCTGCGCTCTGATACCACTTGTAGGATATGCAAGGCCCCACTAGAAGTGGGGGGTTGAATAGGTGGTGCGGAAAGTGTGGTTTTTAAAATTTGTTTAAACCTAAACAACTCAACTTCTGAAAACAGATTCTGTTTTCAGGACCAGTTTTAAAACGTTTTTAAAACCAGGTTATAGGTCTCCAAAAATTCTGAAATTTTGAGAGAACTTAGCCTGAGATGTTATGAGGGTCCCCTAAAAATGTCAAATTAAAATTCAACCTTTAACCCCTTCAAAAACCGTTGGTGATCACATTGCGCGAATCTGCCAGAAACGTTAGACGGTTTTGAAAAATTTATTCCTATTTGTGTGTAAGCCCAAATGCTCTGAAATTTTAACCATTAACTCCTTATATACTATATTTAAGTGGGCTGAAACAGTTTTGCAAAATTCTTTTGGAAAGTAGCTCAACTACAATCAAAGTCTCAACCTTTGCAAGTCTGAAAATCAGACTGCACTAGTCTCAGAACTTTTGATGTTTGATCGACTTATACTTATCCAAAAGGGCTGAAACTTGTGTCAAATTAACCCTAGAACGTGTGAGTATATTTCTGGAAATTTTCGTGATTTTTGAAATTCGTTAACTATTTTTACGGATGCGAATAAGAAGGGTAATCAGTGCAGTAACTGAAAAGTAAATGCTGAAAGTAAACGGCACCAAGATTTTTATACTGGTTCAGTTATAAACAACCTACTCCAGTCTTCAAGGAACACCTTCCTTGGTTCACACTAATCACACACACAACACACCTTACCACAGGGTTGATAGAGTTACACCTAACTCCAACCCTTTACAAACCTTGTACGATGAATACAATTCACACAAACACCACCACCTCGCAAGAATGAAGATTGATCACACCTTGATCAATCTTTTACAAAGATATGGAATATGTAGTGGTCTATATCAAGCCTATTGAAGATTGAAAGATATATAAAATATCACACTTTATTAATTTAAATAATTTTCAAATTGCTTCCATTTCTTCTCCCAATCAATCACATAATTTGAGATGATGAAATATACCATTTAATGTGCAAAAATTCCGCCAGCAATGTTTAGCATGCTGAAATTTTCAGCATGTGATATAAGAGAGACAAACATTGAATTCTTACCATTTGTAGCTTCTCTCTTTAATTCACCAACATTGTATGATTGATCCTTGACCAATCAATATGCCAACAAGGCTCCAAATAAGCTCCATCTCAGCTGTAGGGGCGTTTCAATGAGTATGTACATGTGCTGAAATTTATTTTTGCTAACTTTGTAAAATAATGCACATTTAATAATACACACATGTTATATTCCAATCAGCCCTTAATTTAATTTTCTAGAACACTTTAAGATGTATAACATATGTAAAAAGTGTCTAGATACATGTTACATGATGTACCAAAAACGTTCCATGTGTTGTGTACGTAGAAAACCGAATTTTCGATATTTATCGATTACCCGATTTTTCTCTAATTTAAATTCCAGCTTTTGCACATGTTATATATATATTATGTTATACATAATATATATAATATATACTTTAAATCTCAGCACTTGGCTGGTCTAAAGTGGTACCATTAACATGTGACAAAATTAAACTTGGAATCTTCACATTTTGGCCTTAATGTGGGGTGATTTGTGTGTGCCAATATGGAAAGTATTTTTGGCTGAATATTTCATGTAACCCACGAAATGTTTGATGATTTTTGAAGTATAGGGGCTGGCCATTTATTTATGGCAAGTACGTGACACATTGGCGAAGTTTTGGCATTCGCCCGATACGACAATTTTTGGTTTAGAACCTTTTATCGTGTTGTATTTAATTTGTCATCACCATATCTTATATCATATGATATAAGACCTGAATATACTCATAAATATGAGTTAAGTATAGTGGTGTGACGTTAACATACGTACGTAAAGTATATAACGTGTGGGTAGTACGTTGGAATACATGTGTATGTGCCTTTTTCAAAAAATCTGAAAATATATATGATTATATATATATAGGCGTGTATATATATTAATGAGGGAATGAGGAGAAAACTTTCCTTCCTTAGCCTTGTTGCCTTTGTGCCTTTTCCAAATATGGCTTCCTTTAATGAACTACTTAGTTTAATAAACTAAGTACTTCACTTAATGAACTAGTTTAGTTCATTAATGGTGGCACCTGAAAATAGTATAAACACAACAAATGTTTTCCATATGATGTAAGCTTTAACGCTTCATGGCTCGTTAGTCCGGCAACATTATATATAAGCTAAATAAGGCAAGTAATAGCAATGTATCATGCACACGTTTGTTTATATCATGCACGTTTTATCTTATGCTCGTTTTTGTGCACATTTAAATCATGTATTTGAAATTCACTCAAACCCCTTTTTCTCTACATGCCTCTCACACTCCTTAGATCCTAGCGACAGCTTTTGCTATTGTTGGAACATGCTAGGTATGTGTTGTTGTTAGATTCTTCATCCAGAGCATCTCTTAGTTAGCATCCATGTTGATATAGCATTTAGGTCTAGAATAGAAGTGTGTGTGAAAGGTTTGTATAAGCCGATGCATAATAAGTAAGAAGTATATTTGTCCCAAACTAAATGCAACAACAAAAACACTTGTTTAAATGGAAAGTTAAAGAATTTTTGAAATATGCTTAGGAGAGCTAATGCTAAACCTGGTAAAGTAGAAAAAGCCGATAAAAAATAGCTTTCTTGAATGGTATTATTCGAGAAGAATTATGTGTAGCTCGACTATCGGAAGACCATGATTATCTAAATTATATCAACAAATTTAAATGGCTCTTTATGGCCTTAAACAAGCTCCTAAAGCCTAGTATGATATATTAAGAAACTTCATACTGGAAAATGGTTCTTCAAGAAGAAAGATTGATACCACCTAGTTCAACAAAGAAGTGATCATTTACTTATACAAATTTACGTTGATAATGTTTTCTTTGGTGATACTAATGATTCTTTGTCTAAGTATTTTGCTACGCCCATGGAATGTAAGTTTGAGATGAGCATGATGGTAAATTCAACTACTTCCTAAAAATTCAAATCAAGCAAACCTAAGAAGAAGTGTACATTTCTCAAACAAAGTATGCTAAAGATATTCTCAAGAAGTACAAATTTTAGGATAAAATGAGTGTAATGACACGAATGGACAAAAGAGCAAAACTTAATAAAGATAAAATAGGAAATCATTTGGGGTAACAAAGTATAGGAGCATGATTGGTAGATTAATTTATTTGACGGGTAATCGGCCAGACAATTCGCATGTTTTGTTTATGTTTTATATTTCAAAGCATGCCTAAGGAATCACATCTGGTTGTTTTAAGTTGTATTTTCATATATTTGAAAGGTAAGTTAAACTTTTAGTTGTTTTATCTTAAGAATGGATGTTTTGATTTAAGAAAAATATAGTGAATCGGATTACGCCAGAAATCCTGTTAGAAAAAAAAGATGTATGGTACTTGTCAATTTCTTGGTGATTTTTTAGTTTCTTTGTTTTCTAAGAAACAAAATAGTGTGTCAATTTCAACGGTTGAATCCGAACATATGGCTATCATCTCGTGTTGTGCACAATGGCTTTGGATGACACACGCATTAAATGACTATAATACTAGATTTGACAAAGTACCTATTTTGTATAATAATACCTCACCTATAAATATAACAAAATCCGGTTCTTTATAGTAGAACCAATCATATTGAGGATTGACATCACTTACAAGGAATTGTCTGCAATAGGTTAGTTTGTGTTGAATTTGTCTCCCTACAACTTTTGAATCCCAAGTTTACAGAAAAACTCAAAATGTAGAGCAAGAACACTATCCAAGAGGACAAGAAACTCCAAAGATAGTGAAGGAGGGTTAAACAAACCTTCTCAAAGCCAAAGCTCACATCACCCACTAGACCAAGAAGTTGAACGGCTGGGCTAGAGACACGGACTTCACCAAGGCTAAAAAAATGATAGAATTAAGGAGACGGTTACTCACCCCCAACTTCTAGTGGATAGAACATACAATATTTAAAGCACTAGATCTGCTAGGTAACCTTAAGTATATCTTCTCACATGCTTATGGATTATTTAGTAAGTGGGAGATAAGTGAGAAGACGACCACTCTTTTGAAGTTGTTTAAATTCAAGGATTTTGAAGGGAAAAAAAGTAGAGTTGAAATCAATAATAAATTAGATATATATTCAAAATGGCGACCTATTTGGAATGAGACGTGGATGAACAAAATGTCTAGGACATACACTAGACTATTTTATGCAAACTTGTAGTAGAATACTTCAAAAAAATTTCTCTATGCAATGCATGATGTGATTCATGGTACACACCTAGAATGGAATGTTAGAACTATAAACGATTTTATTATAGTTTCTAATTAAAGATTAGATGAATTTGATGTATAAAAATGGGTTGAGGAAAGATGGAAGGCCAATAAGGACCAAGTTAAAAGTTTATTAGGTCTCATCCTACAAAAAAAAACGACAAGACTTTGGTATATCGAGTGTTGACTGTGATAGTCACATTCTGTGTCATTGGGAAATCCTCTAAGCTTCCTAGTAACCTTAACTTCTACATAGCTTACTGCCTCGCCAAACGGAAATTTCTTAAACTTCTTGGAGTTATTTATGGCATATATAATAGAATTAGCCACTAAATCAAACAAAGTCATTCTGTATTGCAGCATCATCTACTCTATATTAAAAAAATTAGGCATAAAGATGGATGAAAATGATGTTGAAAACATTGTTCATAAAGATTGGTATCAGACATACTAACATCAAACAATTTCTCAAGGCTAGGAAAAGAAAAAGAGCTGATTCTAGAAGAAAACTTTGCCCATTCCTTGTTAAATTATAGTTTAAAAACTTGCATGATTAAATGACTTCTTTCATGATTTTATGTGATCCTTTTGTCTTTCCCTTATTATTTTCTGATAATTACAAAAATAGAGAGAAAAATGTAAGGATATATGGATTATATATAAGGAGTACATATATGCGTGGCATGTGACGCAATATAAGGTTGATATGATGAGAGATGTACTTGGGGTTTAAAGAGTATGAGCAAACATGAGTTTGAGATATGAGTGAGATATGTGTTGCTATGAATATGTGGAAAATACGAGTATGGCATATGTTGAACGGAAGTCGGAATGCTTTGGATAAGAGAAACTGTGATGTCTTTTGCTTTGTCGTAAGTGTATTTTGCTGATTACAAAAAGGAGCAGAATCGTGATATTGGTGGCCTGAATAAATAAAAAAAATAACATCATACCATGACATAGTCGCTAAACAGAGATCAATGTATGCATCATACCCTAACATAGATCTCTAACAGAGATAAATCTAGACATCATATTCTCACATAAATTGATAATTGTACATCATGCCCTCACATAGACCAATCGATGTTATCCTGAATTCAAATTAAAACCACACTGTCTAACATCATACTCTCACATAGATTGATGTATTTACATCATACCTTTACATAGATCGATGGATGTACATTATACCTTTACATAGATGAATCGATGTCTTCCTGAGTTCAAATTGAAACCATGGCGTCTAAATACCCTCGTATAGGTCGATCAATGTACATCATACCCTCATATAGATCTATCGATGTCATCCTGAATTTGAATTTTTATAGCCATTGCAAAAAAATCCAAGGAAGATTTAAAGTATTCTTCTCCTTAATCTTATCCAAATTAATTCTGGACTTTCACTCAACATCTACAATGTTTCTTTGACTATTGTAAACATATCTAAGATTTGGCTATGGAGCATCAAAAGCAACTATGGGATGGTTGAAGACATAGATCACTAGCAGAGATTAATGTATGTATCATACCCTCACATAGACTGATCGATGTACATCATATTCTCACATAGATAGATTGATGTTATCATGAATTCAAATTGAAACCACGCTATCCAACATCATACCCTCACATAGATCGATCGATGTATATCATACCCTCACATCAATTAATTGGTGTACATCATACCATCACTTAGCTCGATTGATGTCTTATTGAATTGAAATTGAAACCACACTGTCTAACATCATACGGTCACATAGATCGATCGATGTACATCATACTCTCACATAGATCGATCAATCTCATTATGAATTCAATTTTTTATAGTTATTACAAACAAATCCATTGAAAATTTAAAGTGTCTTCTATCTCCAATCTGACCTAAAACGATTGTGGACTTTCCTTCACATCTATAATGCTTTCTTGACACTTGTAAGCATATCTAAGATTCTTTAGGGTATCTACGGAACATCAAAGTCAACTACAGGACTGTTGAAGACTATTTGGACATCTTCAAGATAATTGATGTAGTTTAAAGCATTTTGAAAGCAAAAACATAGTTCACATCCTCTATATATTGAAAGAGTATAGATGAGGTATTTACACACTTTCATTCACTTCAAGCGTCATCATCCATTGTTATAAAAAGCTTCCAAAGGTGCAAAGTGTTTAAAGGTCACTAAGCTCTTGTGCCTTGCTTTTATTGTTCTATTGTGAGAGTTGATGCCTAACATAAGAAGAACTAAATATATTTGATCTCTTGCTTATGGCCTTGACTTATTTGAAAGTGTAATTTCACTTCCTTTCATAAACTCATTTGGTAAAAGTTCTTTCGGTAGAACTGTGTTGAAGTTTTGAAGAAGCAAGAAGTGGTTCTTACTTGTAGCTGCTGTTGTTGATGTTGCACAAAGTCTTTGTGCAATAAGCTGTTGTTGTTGTAGCTGACGTTGCACAAAGTGTTTGTCTAATAAGTTGTTGCCCTGTAGTTTTTGCTTACACTAATTGTTAGTACAAATGTTGTTGTTGTTCTTATTCCTTGTTGAAGGAAATAGGAAAGTTGCGGTTGAAAATCCACTTTGAAAACAAAGTGATAATGGAGTACAATCAAAAAGATTCGAATCACTCTAAATCTTGTGTATCCTTTCATTGTTTCTCATCTTTCTTCTTTCTTATCGTAAAGAGCATTTAACTTGGTATGAGCTAAACTGAAAAATTCTGAAAAATAGTCCAATAGTATATTCACCCTCTAAAGTAATTGTCACGGATCTAAAACTGGGTTTACTTTCTAGTCGTCAAGTGCACCATAATCACTTTGTAACTCCATTTTGTTTTCACCAGCATCGTGTCTAAGACTTTTAACGCTTCATCCGAACTGCAAATTATTCCCTGACAAGCCACAACCCAAACTTCTTCCATAGTCAGAGAAAAAACTGGACAAAAAGAATATCTAATCGCCTCTTGTGAAATTTACCGCAAACACCAAGCAAACAGCGGTGAAAACAACAATTAAGCATCCATGCGTAAAGCTAAAGCACAAAAAATGAATGTGCTCGAAAGATAGCACGCAATGGCAAAGCAAGAAAGGAAGAAAAATCAGAGAGCTTTCTTGAATAAACTTGGTAACCGTTCCTGGCACAGTACATTCGGTTATATAGCTGAAATGTAGAAGACAACATGCAAAAAGACTAAAATGCCCTTCAGATCAATACTACCATAGAACTTAAGTAAGGGTAAAAACGTAATTTCACGCTATTTAAACTTCCCCGCCATCGTCCTTCTTCTTCTTCCTCCTCACGCACCTCAGCAACCTTTACACCCCCGTGCACCTCGTTGCTTAGCCATCATCACACGCAACCTCTCCAACTCACAACTCAACCAACTGATCACTGAGACTCTTAATTGAAGATTGACACTGCAATTCCACAACACCTGCATCCAACGCATTACTGATCACTGATCATCAACCTTATCTTTGACATCCCCCCTCAAGCATAGCTTGCCATAGAGATTGTGTAATCCAAGCAATGTCATTAACTGCATCATCCTCTTAGAGTCAAGGGCCTTAGTGAATATATCCGCCAACTGCATCTCCGTACGAACTGGCATCAACTTTATTACACCTTCCTGCACCTTATCTCTAACCACATTACAATCTATCTCAATGTGCTTCGTCCTTTCATGGAAAACAGGATTCTCAGCAATATAAATTGCGCTTTTACTGTCACAAAAGAGCTCTACTGGCACTTGATCACTCAGTCCCAAATCACTCATAAGATACAAAAGCCACTGTATTTCGCAGGTGACCATAGCCATCGCCCTGTATTCTGCCTCAGCTGATGAACGTGACACCGTGGTTTGCTTCTTAGCTTTCCATGAAACTAGAGCATTCCCAAAGAAAACACAATACCCGGTGACTGACCTTCTAGTTTCATGACATCCTCCCCAATCAGCATCCACAAAAGCCTTCAATTTCAGATTCCCACTTCTAGGGAACAACAGACCTTGTCCCACCGTACCTTTAATATATCTGAGGAGTCTATGTGCAGCCTTTAGATGATTTTCAGTGGGGCAGTCAAGAAACTGACTCAATTGCTGAACTGTAAAAGCAATGTCTGGTCTTGTAATGGTGAGATAGATAAGCTTCCCAATCAACTTCCTGTAATGTGTAGCATCCTCCAACTGTGATGAGTCTTGGTGTGTCAGGCTAAGATGACTCTCCATAGGACTCCTAGCTGGTTTAGCCTCCAAAAAACCAGCCTGCTCCAGAAGCTCTAAAGTGTATTTTCGTTGGTTCACACTAATCCCCCCCTTAGCCTGAGCCACCTCAATGCCTAAGAAGAATCTTAGCAATCCCAAATCCTTGATCTGAAATGCCTGGTGCAAGGCACTTTTGATCTCAGTGATGAGACCCGTATTACTTGATGCTACTATGATATCATCAACATATACCAAGAGCAAGATAAAGTATGTGTCAACTGTTTCGGTAAACAAGGTGTAATCACACTTAGACTGACAGAACCCCATGGACAACAAGAATTAGTGAGGGTAGCATTCCATTCCCGGCTAGCCTGTTTCAACCCATACAGAGACTTGTTAAGCTTGCAGACCATGTCTGGACCTCCTACTGACATACCAGGTGGGGGTAACATGTAAATATCCTCATGCAAATCACCATGTAGGAAGGCATTATTGACATCTAGTTGATGAAGATGCCACTGAAATCTAGCTGCCAAGGCCAGTACCACCCTAACAGTTGTCATCTTGGCAACTGGAGAAAAGGTGTCCATGTAATCAATGCCATACTGTTGGGTATAACCTTTTGCAACCAATCTGGCCTTGTGTCTCTCCACAGTCCCGTCTGCCTTCAGCTTCACCTTATACACCCATCTACATCCAATGGCCTTCTTGTCTTTAGGCAAAGGCACCACAGTCCAGGTATCATTGGCTTCCAATGCTGCTAACTCCACAGCCATAGCATCCTGCCACACAGACATACTAGAAGCTTCTGCATAGTTATGAGGTTCAACATATGCATTTAAACTAAAAATATACGACTTGTACTTTGGGGCTAAAGATGCATAAGACATGACTTTACTGAGTGAATGAGGTGATGTGTGTTTAAGAAAATTATCAGAAGAAACAACATTATTGCAATGGTAATCCTGGAGATATGGAGGTGCTCGTTTGTTTCTGATGGGTCTATTCTGAGACACTGGTTCTTGAATAGGGGGCATCTGTATACTGATATGTCCACCCTTCATTGGTACATCATGGTCATCAGGCTGAACATATGGACTGTCATGTGATCCTGCAGATTGACTAGAAGATGAAGAGAACTGAGAGTTCGAAGAAGGAGGACTAGGCATATGCTGAGAATTTGGGGACATTGAATGAGTATTTGTCTGAAATGGAGAAAGGCTGGATAGCTGAGTATTGACTTCAGGGGCAGAAGAATTTGTGGAATACACAGGCTCATCGATAAAAGGAGGAATGAAGGAAGGCATATGACTTGGCATGGCAGATGTGGAAGAATCATGAAGGCTAAATGGAAAAATGGTTTCAAAAAAGGTGACATCTCTGGAGATGTAAACATGTTTAGTATCAAGATCTTGCAAAATGAATCCCTTCGTATTATGAGGTAACCCCAGGAACACACTCCTCTTGGCTCTTGCAGCAAATTTTTCTTTGTGTCTTTGTGTGTTGGTTCCAAATGCTAGGCAACCAAACACTCTCAAATCCTTGTATGCGGGAACTTGGTTGAACAACATTTCATAGGGGGTTTTCTGACCAAGGACAGGTGTAGGCGTTATATTTATGAGATAAACAGAATGTTGAATGCAAAAGCCCCAGTATGGGGAAGGAAGAGAAGATTGAAATCTGAGTGCTCTTGTTATGGTGAGGATATGCTGGTGTTTACGTTCAACCACCCCGTTCTGTTGAGGTGTGTTCACACAACTGGTCTGGTGAACCACACCATTGTCTGCAAAAAACTGGTTCATCATGAACTCAGACCCATTGTCAGTCCTGATTTTCTTAATCTTCACATCAAACTGTACAGACACATAGTGATAAAAGCTTTGCACAATAGCTCTAGTTTCACCTTTGGATTTCATCAAATATACCCAACAGTATCTGCTGTAATCATCTATAACAGTAAGAAAGTAATGCTGCTTATACATTTTGGGGAACTTGTATGGTCCCCAGATGTCCATATGAACAAGAGAAAACAAACTGGAGGACACAGACTCAGAAACAGGGAAGGGTACTCTTTTCTGTTTGGCAAGAGGACACACTGTACAATGGAAAGACGGATCAGACGTTACAATAGACTCTATTTTATGAACTTCTTTTATTCTTGGGCTGGACATGTGGCCGAGTCTTGAGTGCCACAACCATGCGTCTGAAGAGGTGACAGCATGTGCCAAAGAAACAGGAAAATGGCAAGGTGAATGTCTGGTTTCTGGTTTGAAGGTCCCATGAAGATAGTACAGGCCTCGATCTACCTCAGCTAAACCAATCCTCTTCTTGGTTCTGAGGTCCTGAATCAAGCATGAATTAGATTTAAACAGAACTTCGAATTTGTTTGAATGAGTAAGTTTGCTCAAGGATATCAGATTGAATGCAAATGCAGGAACATAGAAGACATTAGTAAGGACTAGCTGTGGGTTTACCTTTACTGTTCCCACATGTGTGACCTCTGCCAAGGATTTGTTAGGCAATTCAACAGATAAAGAATTAACAGATATATAAGACTCAAATAGGCTGAAGCAAGAACAGACATGATCACTAGCCCCAGAGTCCAATACCCATATATTTGAGTTTAAATGCAATGTCTTACCTGATTCCTTTGCAGAAGTTATAGTCTGCTGTGCAGACATGACGGCATGACGTCCACCTGCATTGCTTGACATCACAGGAACACTTTTCTTATTGTTTTCTTGACGTTCCTCCAACAAATTCATCAGTTGAGCATACTGATCTTGAGTCAGCGTAGGTGACCTGACTCCAGCTTGGCTTTGATCTTCCTCCCATTCTCCCTGACTGACTCTATCACCATGCTGGCCTGCTCCACAATCACTGCTCACCATGTTAACTTGCCCCTTGAACTTAAACCCCGGGGGATATCCGTGTTTCTTGTAGCATTTATCGACAGTATGTCCCAACTTATTGCAAAAGCTGCACACAGACACTTTGGAATTATTTTGATATGTCTTGGATCCACCTCTCCTTTGTCCTCTACCAGCACCTTTGTTGTTACCACTACCAGAACCAAAGGCATTGCTTCCAGACACATTGTTCACATTCATAATACACGAAGGATTATTACTAAACTGCCCTTGTGCACCAGAATAATTCAATTTTCTTTCCAGCTTTATGGCCATTGCAAACGCAGATTTCAGATCAGGCAATGGATTAGATAACAAGACCTGTGACTTCACTGCCTCAAATTCATCATTCAATCCTTTCAGAAACTTTATCACACAATCATTTTCAACAAACTTGTTGATCTCAACTGTTAGGTTACAAGTACATCTACGACAAGAACAAGCTGGAATGGACCTAAGAACTAGCCATTCTTCCCAAACACTCTTAAGCCTAGTGTAATACTCCGTTACCGTGTTATTTTCTTGCCTAATGGCATAGAATTCTTCCTGTAAATCAGAAAGCCTAAATGAATCAGCATTTCCATATCTGGACTTCAAATCACTCCAAATCTCGAATGCAGAATCTAACCACACAACACTCTGTCCAATGTTTGGAATCAAGGAGTTTATTAACCAAGAAACTACCATATTGTTAGCCTTAAGCCAAGCATGATACCTGCGAGCGTTCTCTGCTGGTTTCTCAATCGAACCGTCCACAAACGCAACCTTATTCTTTGACTCTAGAGCTCTTCTCGCAGATCTGCTCCAGCTGTGGTAATTGTTTCCGTCAAGCAATGGTTGAACTAGCACCATTGATGGATTATCACTTGGATGGATGAAATACGGATCATCCAAAGGATCAACGATCGAATTCGATGTGGAGGCTGACATCGGACTGTTGTTGTTCGCATTCGACGCCATGAAGGTCCCAAAATTCATGGACATGGCTCTGATACCATGTGAAATTTACCGCAAACACCAAGCAAACAGCGGTGAAAACAACAATTAAGCATCCATGCGTAAAGCTAAAGCACAAAAAATGAATGTGCTCGAAAGATAGCACGCAATGGCAAAGCAAGAAAGGAAGAAAAATCAGAGAGCTTTCTTGAATAAACTTGGTAACCGTTCCTGGCACAGTACATTCGGTTATATAGCTGAAATGTAGAAGACAACATGCAAAAAGACTAAAATGCCCTTCAGATCAATACTACCATAGAACTTAAGTAAGGGTAAAAACGTAATTTCACGCTATTTAAACTTCCCCGCCATCGTCCTTCTTCTTCTTCCTCCTCACGCACCTCAGCAACCTTTACACCCCCGTGCACCTCGTTGCTTAGCCATCATCACACGCAACCTCTCCAACTCACAACTCAACCAACTGATCACTGAGACTCTTAATTGAAGATTGACACTGCAATTCCACAACACCTGCATCCAACGCATTACTGATCACTGATCATCAACCTTATCTTTGACACCTCTTCCTTTTTAAAATTTTTTGATAATTGTAGGTTTCAACTATTATTCTTTCTTTCAAAAATATTGTGACAGATGACTTTTCAACATAGTATAATTTACATAAATTGAAAAGACAGGTGTAAACTTATTTTCGAGACGGGAGGATGTGCCTAACCTAAGTGGACTTGAATACGCCCGAATCATAAAAGTGGTATCTGAAAAATATGGACCATTGTCAGGAACAACGGGGAGCAGTTCCCTAAATCAGAGATCATCCAACGCGTAAATGTGTATAGACGGAACTAGAGGATGGCTTAAGATAAGAGTAAAAATCCTAGCTTGAGAAAGTTCTAGTAATGCGCCTCTTCCTTGTGTCCTCAGGACTTGAATATTCAAACGGGACTTGTTCTCCTTAAAGCATTAGTGTTATTACAATGGTTGTGTTTATTCACACATACCCCCAGAGGAGTCCTAAGGATTGATCAAGGGCCTTCATCGCTCGCTTAGGACATACTTCGAGGCCCATCAATTATTAGTGATATTATTAAGTCCATCCCACGGAGTACTATGGTCTCATCAGTTAGATTTTGCTCAATCTAAAAAACAGTGTAATGTCGTCCAAGGAAAAGAGTTCAAACATGTCATAGATAAGCAAATCCACATAAGTGGGAAAATACAAAACGAGTTATGAGGAGGGTGAAAAGCCAATGAATATCATGTACAACTGGTTTTCCATGAAATCTATTTCAGTAGTGTTATACTATCTCTTATTATAAGGGTAAAGCTCAATCGGTTCGTATACCATACCTTTAAAGCATGAATTAGGCTCTCGTACTTTTAGATATCTAGGTCTTCAAATGCAGGCATAGTACATGTATGAACCGTTGGTAAATAAAGTAGTAAGTACCTAAAATCGATATATTAATAGAAAACGACGTGAGATAAACTCTGCCGTCATACTTTTGAGAAACTCACCAATATTCCTAGATCTCGAAATCTGCTTTTAGCTAGCATGGAGTTATGATGAAAGTTAGGGATACGAGATCATGCACTTTTTCGAGATGGAGTTTATTTATGTTATTTTTCTGAACAATGTGTTGTTGGTATTTATGTCTAGGACAAAGGCAAGATGGATATGATTTTGCTACGATTAATTCTTTCATCTTTCAGTACAATATTGCAGGTCCCGGTTCACAGCTTTTGATCCCGTTTGTTGTGGTCCAAATTTAGGTTCGGTTCGCCATGCTTTGTGTGCAAGAAATGGAGGAATATTAGTTCACGTACGTAGTGTACTAGGTTAAATGTTATAAGCTTAATATACAAGGGTAGATCAGTTCGTATACACGCTGGAAATCCTCATTGTCTCGCTGTAATGCGGTCAAAAAAATCTGCCATGAATCTTGGGAAATCTGCTACTTCAGTACGAGGGATTCAAAAGTCGTCAGGTCACTAGAAAGTTTAAGATTAGTGTTATTAAAAGGCATTCCTGTTTCACTACATTATTGCGTTTGCACGGGCCAGAATACTACAATCTGATGTATGTAGACTTACTTTACAATTTGTGCAAGAAGTTGTTTATACGGCTGAAACCCGTAACCTCAAAGCCACAAAGTAGCACCTTACCATTGCTCCAAGACCCGCCGTCCTAAGGTTCGCGTGATTCATGAGCAAAAATGTTACATAAGATGATGTCTTTGATCATGCATGTGTGTGTCTATATATATATATATATATATATATATATATATATATATATATATATATATATATATATATATATGTGTGTGTGTATATGTGTGTGTGTCTATATATATATATATATATATATATATATATATATATATATATATATATATATATATATAATGGTATACTTGACTATAACACCTCCATTTTAGGCAATAAAAAAAATGGTATACTTGTGAGGATCAATGACAATTTCCTCTAGCGAACATCGGCAATTAAATTCGATAATTCTCGTTTCGAAAAAAGGGGAAAAAAGATAGGTAATTGTCTTATCTTAGAATATGATGGAATAAAGCAAAATGACTCACTAAATTGGTTGCACTTCTTATATTGTGAAGTAGCAGTGGATCGACACAGCTTGACGCATTATTATGGGTCATCGGGAAACAACCTCCATGTGTTTTTAAAACGTGGGCATGGTTGCGTACTGTTGAAGTCACACGCCATGGCAAACGCAGTTTTTAAGTCAAGAAGGGGTGCTGTCAATAGGATTTGAGACTTAACTGCTTCAAAATAATCATTTAAACCCTTCAAAAACTTAATGACACGGTCATCCTCAATAAACTTGCTAATAGAACTACTAATGTTACAAGTGCATCTTCTCCAAGTGCACATGGGAACTGACTTTAGAACCGACAACTCCTCCCAATTCCCCTTTAATTTGGTATAATATTCTGTCGCTGTCATGTTATTCTGCCTAACTCCATAAAATTCTTCTTGCAAATTAGATAAACGAAATGAATCATCATTCCATATTTCAACCGCATTATCCAACCATACTACTCTTTGAGCAATGCTTGGACTTAAAGAATTAACTAACCAAGAGGCAACCATGCTATGTGCTTTAATCCAGGCATTGAATCTTCTAGCACCTTCAGCAGGTATCTCAATTGAACCATCCACGAATCCCACCTTGTTTTTCGATTCAAGTACTCTCTTAACCTATCTACTCCAGCCATGGTAGTTGCTACTATCCAACAGTGGCAGAGCCAGTATCATCAAAGGATTATCACTAGGATGAATATAAAATGGATCCTCCGAAAAATCAGTAGCTATGGGATACATATTCACTCCAGAAGGAGAAGCATTACTACTAGACGCTATGAACGATCCAAAGTTCATTTACAATCGCACTGATACCATGTGAAGAATTTGATACAAGAACTCAATAGAAGGATTATTATCAACTAAGAACAATTAACAAACAAGAATTTCATTGATCAAGGAATGATTGAGGGGAGAGGAAGTACAGCGAGAGAGAGCAAAAGCTTCAAAGGAAGAAGAACTCTATAAAAATTACACCGGATAAAAGTGATAACCGCCAGGATTTAAACACAAAAATATCTACATAAAATGACCAAAATGCCCCTAACTAAATGACCCCTGCAATCGTTATTTAAGGGTAAAATAGACATTCCACTCCATTTAAATCGTTGGCGCCATCCTTCATCTTCTTCCTCTTGCTGCATATACGTCCCAGCAAGATCACCTCCTGATCTTGCATGCTGTCCCGTGCCAAGACGGTTATTTGCCTACATGGACCCGCCATGTATCATCTAGACCCTTCAATCTCCAAGTGCACACCTCAATTCCATGATTGCTCCTCCTATTTATGCTGATCACCTTCAACACCTTCTTAGTCCATCACTTCAACATGGTATCAGAGGAAGTACACTATAGAGCTCTTGGAGAAAGAAGGTTTCTTGAATTCAAAACCTGCTAGGAGCCCCACGAAAACACGTACAGCCTTGACTCACAATGATTCAAACTTGTTATCTGATGTGACACAGTGTAGAAGACTAATTGGAAAGCTCATTTACTTGACCATTACAAGGCCTGACATTGCCTTTGTTGTTCAACAGCTATGTCAGTTCTTGGACTGCCCAACAACAAACCATTTTAAACTAGCACACAGGTTCTCAGGTACCTGAAGGGGACTGTTGGGCAAGGATTAATCTTTCCAAGGACAGGAGATCTGAAGCTTACGGGTTTGTAGATGAAGACTGGGGTGGGTGTAGTGAGACACAAAGATCAATCACTGGGTACTGTGCATTAGTATCTTGGAGAGCTAGGAAACAGTATACAGTGTCAAGGTCTTCGACTGAGGCTGAGTATAGAGCCATGGCTATGTGAGGTGTAGTGGTTGTTGTATCTGTTAAAGGACTTGGACATAGGTGGTCAAAAACCAGTAGAGTTGTTTTGTAATTGTAAGAGTGTCATCTACACTGTAGAAAATTCTGTGTTTCACGAGAGAACGGAAAACATTGAAATTTATTGTCATGTTGTAAGAGACAAGGTGAAAGAGGGAGTACTGAAGTTAATGTCCGTCAGAACTAATTTCTAGTTGGCAGATGTTTTTACCAAGGCATTAAACAGAAAGAGGTTAGAGGAGATAATGAGGTTATTGGGGGTTCAGAACATCTATGCCAAGCGTAGCTTGAGAAGGTGTTGAAGTCACGGGCCAAGAAGGTGTTGAAGGTGATCAGCACAAATAGGAGGAGCAATCATGGAATTGAGGTGTTCAATTGGAGATCGAAGGGTCTAGATGATACATGGTGGGTCCAAGTAGGCAAATAACCGTCTTGGCACGGGACAGCACGCAAGATCAGGAGGTGATCTTGCTAGGACGCGTACGTAGCGAGAAGAAAAAGGTGAAGGATGGCGCCAACGATTTAAATGTTGTGGAGTGTCCATTTTACCCTTAAATAACAATTGCAGGGGTCCTTTAGTTACGGACATTTTGGTCATTTTATGTAGATATTTTTGTGTTTCAATCCAGGTGGTTATCACTTCTACCCGGTGTAATTTTTGCAGAGTTTTTCTTCCTTTGAAGCTTTTGCTCTCTCTATGTACTTCCTCTCCCTTCAATCATTCCTTGATCAATGAAATTCTTGTTTGTTAATTTGGTGTTCTTAGTTGATAGTAATCCTTCTATTGAGTTGTTGTATCAATTTCTTTGCACGTACATCCGACCTCCCCTATTCTTCATAGACGGGAGCTTCTAAGGCAATGGAGTAATGTTGTTGTTGTGTCTTGTCTTAGAGGGAAGACAAGTGACGGTAAAATAGCCATGGAGGTACATAATACAAACAGAACATATGCATTAGTTAATAACTAGCATTGCACATTCCTCGTTTAGTCTGAGGTTAAACTACGACTATTGCTATCTTCTCTATTTTGCCAACAAGGACAGAACGAAGATATAATATTTACACCGAATAGTATACCGACTTAGTCGCTCTAACGAAAACTTTTTTCTCATCATGTTAGTTATACGATATTATAAATATAGACAAGCTCTTATGACAGTTGATTTTTTTAATTAGAGTAGTTATCTGAACACAATGGACCGCTTAATATAATTTTTACACATCAACTCTTGTGGTCAACAAGATCTATGCATTTTCAGGCATGCATTATAGATCATAGTACCCACAAACTTACTCCCACTACTAAAGGTCAGACTTACAGTGGAGAAAGTGCTTCATTTGATGATATGATCTACTTTATTCATCTAGTTTATATATACATTATTTAAGTTGGGGAAGTATTCGTCTTACGACGACTTCATTAATCAACCTTGTTCGCCTTCTCTAACACACATTAAGTATTTCTTGCTACTTGAGCTTTGCATTAATCCTCTATGAGTTTCAGCTTTTTGGTTGTCGAATTTTGATCAATACTCCAAAATCGAACACAATTAACATACAGCTAGAAGAAACAAATCATATAAGAAAAAAAAGTGAGAGAGATTTGTGGACACGGAGGAGAAAATTGAAGGAGTAGCCGCTTGATCCTTAATCCAAATTCAGCTGGAGAAGTGCAGCATATAACGAAGAAAAAAACAAGGTAAAATTACGAGAGCAACCTTGATAACTAACTTATTGTAATCATTAACATAAGGGTATAATTGCTTTTTCACTCGTTTTAAATACTTCCCGCCTACTATCACCGGCGACTTCTGTTTGTTGTAGGCAGTTGCAAACTGCTACAACAAACTCCCTACAATCCACGGTGATCACGTGGTCCTAGCCAAACATCATCGTCTCCTTCAATCCTGCGTGGCTCATTTAATCCTTAGACATCAATTGCAGCTTGTTTTTCTTCTTGATCAGTTCAATTCGTAAGCGTTAGATAAAATGCAGCATGCGTTCGATCATTTTCTTGCTGCTGTGCCTGCTGCAGCTTCAACCCATCTTTGACACCTCCTCCTCAAGTTTAGCTTGCTATAGATGTATACTCCAAATGTGCTCATAAGATCATTCATCCTTCTTGAATCTCAAGCATTTGTAAAGATATCTGCTACTTGAAGACCAGTCCTGACTAGCATCAGTTTGATTATGCCATCTTGCACATTCTCTATTACCACGTAACAATCTATTTTATATGTTTTGATCTTTCATAGAAGACTGGATTCTCGGCAATGTGCGTAGCACTCTTGGTGTCACAAAACACCTTCATTGGTTCCTGTTTTCCATGCTGCAAGTTCTGAGATTCATATAACAATCAATGTACTTCACACACCAAGGTTGCCAAGGCCCTATACTCTGCTCTGCTGAAGATTTTGAGCCGGCGGTTTGTTTCTTAGCTTTCCAAGATATCAAAGCATCTCCCAAAAATACACAAAACCATGTCACACTGCTTCTGGTCTATGTGCATCCTGCCCAGTCAGAATCCACAAAAGCTCTCAATTGCAATTGCGTATTGGAAGGATAAAACAGTCGCTGACCTACTATGCCTTTGGTGTATCTAAGCAACCTGTGGACAGCCTTCAGATGGTGTTATGTTGGACAATCAAAGAATTGGCTGAGTTGTTGTACTGAGAAGGCAATGTATGGCCTTGTGATTGTTAAGTAGATCAACTTCCCTATCAAACTTCTGTAGGTGGAATTTTCAACCAGCAAGGGGAATCACCATGAGTGAGTTTTAGATTAGCCTCCATAGGAGTTTTAGCAAGCTTTGCTCACAAGAATTCAGTGTGTTCCAACAATTCCAAAGCATACTTCCTTTGATTTAGCACAAATCCCCTGTCACCTGGCTAATTCTAGTCCCAAGAAGTACTTAAGGTCACTAAGATCCTTAATTTTAAATATGGTGTAAAACTGATACTTGAGAAGTTGTATAGAGGACAAAGAAGATGAAACTAGGATGATATCATCCACATACACCAGAGCCAAAAGTAAAAAACAAGATGTTAGTTTAAAGAATCCTAGACCCTAGCGATAGCTTTTGCTGTGGTTGGGATACACTGAGTATGATTGTTGTTGTTGTTTGTTTAAAGAACAGAGTGTAGTCGGTGTTAGATTGAGTGAAACCAAGGGACAAGAGGTAGGTGGTCAATTTAGCATTCCACTCTCTACTGGCTTGTTTAAGGCCATAGAGAGACTTTTCAAGCTTGCAAACTATGTCAGGATGCTGTACAGATAAGCCAGGTGGTGGAACCATATAGATCTCATCATGTAAATCACCATGTAGGAACGCATTATTAACATCTAGCTGGTGCATATGCCATCCCTTGCTAACTGCCAATGCCAAATTAAATCTGACTATGGTAATCTTGGCTACAGGAGAGAGTTTGTTGATAGTCAATCCCACACTACTGAGTGTAGCCCTTAGCAACCAATCTAGCTTTGTAACATTCAACAGTCCCATCTGCTTGATAATTGACCTTGTATACCCATTTACAGCCAATTGGGTGCTTGCTAGGAGGTAAAGGAACCAATCTCCAAATATGATTGGCTTCAAGAGCTACCAACTCTACCTGCATAGATGCCTGCCAAGCTGCAGAACTAGATGCCTCTAAATATTAGCAGGTTTTGTGTGCATATTGGAGGGTAAGACATATGCTTTGTATTTAGGTGCCAAAGAAGCCATAGAAAAGGACTTATCAAGAGTATGTGGAGTGGATAAAGCCAAAGGGGAAGTAAGAGAAGGAGTTATCTGAGAATGATTGCAATAGTATTTTTTCAGGTAGGATGGTGCTTATTTATGTCTAAGAGCACTGTCATTGGATAGAATAGGAAGACAAATTTCAACGGAACTTATGGAGATAGGAGTGACTGGAGGAGTAATATAAGGTTCAGAAGACTGAGCGGGTGTGTCAAAAGTTTGAGAGGAAGAAGGTATTAAGGAAGGTGAATCAACTGATGGTGCAGTGATGTCTATAGGATGAACAGGTGAGACTGTACGAGATAAATCAGAGAAGTTTGGAGATAGACTAGAAGTAGGTTGTACAGATGACGTGGATATGGGAATGGAAGCAGGTTGAACAAATGAAGTCTCAGTGGAAGCTGCATGTGCAAAAGGAAAATTTTGTTCATGGAAATCAACATATCTAGAAATGAAAATATCCTTTGTGATCAGATTCTCGAGGATGTATCCTTTTGTTGTATGTGATAGTCTAAGGAAGACACATTTTCTTGATATAAGGGCAAACCTGCCTTTGTTAGGCTGAGTATTAACAGCAAAGGCTAAACAAGCAAAAACTTTAAGATGTCGATGAGAAGGAGTTTTGTTGTAATGTATCTGATAGGGTGTTTTATTGGAAATGACAGGAGAAGGGGTCAAGTTGATCAAATACACAGCATGTTCAATATAAAACCCCCAAAACTGAATGGGCATGTGGCTTTGAAACTTAAGAGCACTAGCTACATTCAATATATGTTGTTGTTTTTGTTCATCTAAGCCATTTTGTTGTGGTGTGTGAATGCAGCTGGTCTGATGAATTATGCTCTTGTCATCAGAGAATGAATTTTTTTGGAATTCAAAGCCATTATCTAAACGAATGGTTCTTATTCTTTGATCAAAGTGCACAAAGACAAAGGCATAGAAACTTTGTAAGATGGTGCTAACTCCTGATTTATTCTTCAACAAATAAACCCAAGTGTATCTACCAGAATGGTAAGAAATTAACGTTGTTGATACAATATAGGTTGCCTTTTAAGGGCCCCAGATATTCACCTGAATTAAAAAGAATGTGGTTACAGCAGAAGAAAGGGAAACATGAAAAGGCTTTTTCTTTTGTTTAGCAATGGGACATATGCGACAAGGACTATGATTATCAGGAACTATTACTGGAGGATCTAGTTTGTGGATATCCATTATTCTAGGTAAGGACAAGTGTCTAAGCCTTGAATACCAAAGTGAAGCTTGAGACTGAAGAGCTGCTTGAAAAGAAAGGTGTGGAATTCTTCCAACAGAAGAAGAAATCTAATCATGTTTTGACTCAAGATGTTTTAGTGAGCCCTAGAGTTTGTATAGTCCTTGACTCGCTTTAACTAAACCAATCATCTTCATGTTTATCTATTCATATAGGATACAGTAGTCAGAATGAAACAAGACACTGACATGATTTTGTTTGGTGAGCTTGTTGAGAGATAGCAAGTTAAGGCAGAGAGATGGGATGTGTAATACACTGTCAAGTATCAAATTATGATTCACAGTAACTGTACCGACATGTGGGACTTCAACAAATTGGTCATTAGCAGCTTAACTTTCAAAGAGGTAACAGGATGACAAGAATCAAAGAGACTCAAAGATCAACAAATGTGTTAAGTGGCACCTGAATCCAAAATCTACAGGCCTAAACTTTTAGATGACACATTACCTGTTTTCTTAGCAAGGACAACTAGCTGCTGAGCTGCCATAACGGCATACTGACTCTCAACCTTGTCATCTGAGCCTTACTTCTCCTTGTGTCCTTTTTGCTGATAATCTCTCAACATGGTCATCAACTGCAAATATTGATCTTGCGTAAACATACCAGGTGACTAAAGGGATTCACCAGGCCGTTGTGGCATCTGGTCATCATACTCTGTCTCATCATATTGAAAATTATAGTGTACTATGAGCTATCAACATGAGCCATAAAATTGACCTATGCTCTAGGATTGTATCCTGGGAGATAACCATGTTTTTTATAATATTTGTGCTCTGTATGGTCCTATAAACCACAATAATTGCATACAACCTTCTTAATACCACATTGTCCAAACCTCTGTGTATATGATCCTTCTCTCCCTAAATTGCTTTGTGATTTAAAGCCTTGTCTGGGCGCTGGTGGCCTAAGAGAACCAGAAACTTGGACAACTAGCATTGCAGTTTCATCTCCCACACTTAACGCTGTAGAAGGATTATTCAAAAAAAAAGGTATCTGGTTATTGGAATACAACACTTTTCTTTCAAATTTCACTACCATGGCAAACACAGTGTTAATGTCAGGCAAAGGACTGATAAGTAGAATTTGAGATTTGACAGACTCTAATTCATCTGACAAGCCTTTCAAGAACTTGATAACAAAGTCATCCTTCACAAACTTGGTGACCTGATTAGTGATGTTGCAAGTGCACCTCCTGCATGTGCATGATGGAATACCCTTTAAGGCTATTAATTCTTCCCAAACTACCTTCAGCTTTGTATAATACTCATTTGCAACCAAGTTTTCTAGTTTAATCATATAAAATTCTTCCTGTAAATATGACATTCTGAAGGCATCATCATTACCATATCTAAGCCTCAAACTTTTCTAAATTTCTGCAGCATTGTCAATCCACATAATACTTTGAGCAATAGAAGGACTTACTGAACTTGTGATCCAAGAAGCCACCATATTGTTTGTCTTGATCCATATGGCATGCCTACGATCACCTTCCATAGGCTTGACCATTGTACCATTATGAAACTTGTCTTGTTCTTAGCCTCTAATGCTTGACGAACAATCCTACTCCATCCGTGATAGTTTTGTGATGTAAGAAGGGTTTGAGCAAGCGCAAGAGAAGGACTATCAGAAGGGTGAATGTAAAGTGGAACTTCATAAGGATCCATAGTTCCAAAGGTAACTGAAGATGAAGCCATATAAAAAATATGATGCAGAAAACACACAACGTCAACAATTAATCTCTGATACCATGTCCAATTTTGATCAATACCCTAAAATCAAACACAATTGATATAAAGCTCGAAGAAACAAATCATATAAGAAAGAAAAGTGAGAGGGATTTATGAACGCAGAGGAGAAAATTGAAGGAGTGACCGCTTGATCCTTAATCCAAATTCAACTGCAGAAGTGCAGCATATAATGAAGAAGAAAAAAGACAAAATTTCAAGAACAACCTTGATAACTAACTTTCTTTAGTGATTAACATAAGGGTGTAATCGTCTTTTCACTCATTTTAAATACTTCCTGCCTACTATCACCCGCGACTTCTGTTTGTCGTAGGCAGTTGCAAACTGCTGCAACAAACTCCCTACAATCCACGGTGATCACGTGGTTCTAGCCAACCATCATCATCTCCTTCGGTCCTGCGTGGCTCCCTTGATCCTCAGACATGAATTGCAACTTGTTTTTCTTCTTGATCAGCTCAATTCGCAAGTGTTTGATAAAATGCAAGAGGTGTTTGACCATTTTCCTGCTGCTGTGCCTGTAGCATCTTCAACCCGTCTTTCACATTGTTCCTCTACGATAACCCTAAATTACTAAAAAGAGATAATTCAATGTATTTTATCGTCGTTTAAAATATTTTTAATTTTCGTTATCATCCCTTGCTGTATCAATTACTATACTATTAATTTATTGTGTTCATTTGTTGTTCATAAAGATCATTTTATAATTGAACATAATTTATTTCATATATTTATGGAAAGTTAAAACATGTTAATATTACATAGAAAAGAATATTAGGCTATGAAATTAAATCAGAAAAAGGGTAATCAACGATTCTAAAAATCGTAAAGATGATAAAATTTGATGCTCTCTCCATCAAAGAAAATTCTTTATCTCGCAGTTTTGCAGGTTATATCTTTAAGGTTAGGCTGGCCTTCCAAGAGAACAACATTTGTCTCTACTAAATTAAGAGAATGATATGATAAAATAACGCGTCCATGGGAGGAGATCAATACTATTAAGAGGTAACATCAAAAGCTGATAATGACATTCTAGGGCCAAGCTTCCAAGAAGTGGAGAGTGAATACTTTTATTTACATTTTTGGAGTCTTTAAATTAAACTGCAAAGTACACTGAATCATTCAGAATCTTCACTTTAATCGGTTCATTACCCCTGTCCTATGATGTGAGTATCCGAAAAAAAAAATGATTGCACGAATACCTACTACCATAATCATGTAATCTTTCCTCATTATCCATCACTTTCCTAAATCTGTCAGAGTTTCATAGAGCCTTAGAAAATTATTAAGAAGACATCTAGCTTAACTTAAAATAGATTCACTTAAGGGGCACCTTATAATGCATTCATTGGTCGTTAAAATTAGCTCCAATTTCAATTTTTACAATTTATTACATGACCTTATAATCTTTAATGGATATTTTTTTAAATGGTTGCTTACGAGGACTGTTGGATCTAAATGGTAATAGAGTTATCAAAAAAAAAAAAAAAGATCATTTTCAGGCTTCTTAAAAATAAATAATTGACTATGGAACTTGGATAAAGTAAATATATCTTTTCTGGTATTGTATCAAATCCCAGGTAACGTATGCCAATCCTTGTGTAGCGTATATCGAATCCCATGCAAGGTATGCTAATCCTCGTGTAGAGTCTGGTCTATTGAAATTGATTAAACGCGAATTGAAAGTAAATTCTCTTTTGATGAATTTCCATATTACGTGACAATCTTGTTCCCGCGAAGGATTTCCACGCCGTTATGTCAGTCTTGTTATGTATTGTGTCAAGACTGCCTCATACCGCATTCTTGTAAACGGAATGCCCAGCCATCGTACTGTTTCCACGATGGAATTAGGTAAGGTGAACCTTTGTCGCTTTTTTTAATTATCTAATGTGCGAAGGGGTTTCTTCATCTTTACTACAGTGAGCACACCCAGGAGGCCGGTTGGAGGGAGTTCCTTTTGGGACTGATGGATTATCCATCTCTCGCTTATTTTTTGCAAACAGCTTACTACTCTACAATGGAATTAGACAAGATGACCTTTTGTCGCTTTTTCTATTTCTCTAATGTGCGAAGAGTTTTTCTGTTGGAGATTGTTAGACAAATTGATTATGTACAGTGTTCGCGTAAAATAAGGCAACAGCTGACCTGCCAAGCTCAAGGCAGGTCGGGTCGTCAGGTCAGATGGATCCAAGCAGCCGAAGTCAGTTTACGTCTAGGACAGACAGCCGACCTGCCTGCCTCATCACAGCATCACTGCAGAATAGCAGTGCTGTGCTAACAGCGAATCAGTTGAGCTTAGCCCAACAGCCGAGCTCAGCACAGCAGCACTGAAAATCAGCAGTCTTGCACAGGCAGCAGCTCAGTAGGTCAGCCGGGCAGGCAAACCGAGGTGAGTACAGGACTTTGTCCTTAAGACGTATTGTTCCGGTGTACTGTGTCCAAATAGAGCTTGCAATCATCTTTTGGGATACAACAGAATTAGTTCAGACGAGCGGCACTGCAGCGGATGAACTCAACACACATGTAACGCGTTTATGACTTCTCGGATGACTAGGAAAAATGCAGAGAGATCAAGATAGTATGCATAGAGGAGATGATTTTTTGCGGAGAGAGATTGTATGCAGAGAAAAGAGAAGAAAACTGATTGCTTGATCGATTTCTAAATGACCACAGAGGTCAGCTTAGCATTGTATTTATAGGGAAAACCGAGGTCAGGTGGTTAATGCCAGTTCAACTACAGCCGTTGGATCAGATACCTGCTCGTTCTGAACCCTTAAACCAGATAACTGCCTTAGGTCTGCCCACAGCCGTTGGATCAGATAACTGCTCAGCCTGAGCCCTCCGATCGGATAACAGCACGTCTGACCTTAGTTCGGTTAGGCTTAACCATTTTTCAAATGCAGGCTTAACCGATCACAACCACCTGAGGAGAAATTGAAACTTAAACAAAATTTCTCTAAGAGATATAAACTGACCCGCAACCTGCAACCCAAGCACAAGCCGAGCTGAGCCGATTTCCGCTTATTTTATCCCTACTTTGAGCATTAATTTTTTATTCACCCAGTATCACAATTGAGTTATTCTAAAGCCTAAAATTATATACTTGTTACATAGATAATTAAGGATTCATTAGTTTCCACTTGTCATTAATGAAAACTAATTATAATTAAGCTCAAAATATGTTCCTAACCAAGGTTGGCAACTTGACGAATTCGATTTTCTCCAACAATCCCCTACATGAATGGAAATTAATGCAAAGGCAAATGCAGACTCTAACAAGAAGTTTGCCAAAAGAATGTTGCATCAGAAGAGGTAGCTTCTGGTTTTGAACCTTCCTTAGTGATATACTGTCGGATCCACTTGGCTAATTAGTGACTTGATGTCTTGAACTAGTCAGTCTTTATTGTGAACCTAGACAATAGTACTCACACAACATTTTCTTTAACATCACATTGGTTCTCATGATTGTGTTCATTTTTTCCATGTACAGCCTGGTTTCAGAAAGTAATTTAGAGAATTCTTGTCTCACAAAACTCTCATAGAAGCGGTCCCAATTCACACTTACGTAGGTGTTTTCTATAGAGAGTGTTCTGCCATACTCCAGTTGATGTACCAAGATATAGGAAACATCAAAAGCATTAGCTTAACCTAACTCTTTCTGCAGACAACACTTTTATTTAACAGAATGAGAAGTGCTTTACTGAAACTTTATAACTTAATTTTCTTGGATATCCAGTTAACAAGGCTGGGTTACCGTTACAATGGTTTTTGCCTTGTAGGCTTTAGTCTCGTTCCATTCGTCAAATTTGACATCTGATCTCTAGGCAAACCTTTTGTAAGCAGATACGTAAGATTCTCCTTTCATTTTATATAATCAATGGAAATCACGCAGTGAGAGATCAACTATTTAATGGTGTTGTGTCTCCGACGTATTTTTCGAGACTTACCATTGTAAATGCTGCTTTGATCTCATCCTATAGCTGACTGATTATCACAGTATATGCTGATAGGAGCGATTGGCCTAGGCCAGCATGGCACATCTTCCAGAAAATTCCGAAGCCATTCAGCCTCTTCACCGGCATTATATAGTGCAATAGACTCAGCTTCTATAGTGGAACGAGCTATGCACGTTTGCTTTGTTGATTTTCACGATACAGCACCTCCACCAACCAGGAATAAATATCCACTGGTGGACTTAGAATCTTTACTATCAGATATCCAGTTGGAATCACAATAGCCTTCTAACACTGTTGGATATCTTAAGTAATGTAATCTAAGGTTCATTGTATACTTTCAGTATCTCATCACTCTATTCAGACTTTCCAATGATCATCGTATGGATTACTGGTAAACCTGCTCAATTTGTTTACTAAGCATGCTATGTCTGGTCTCGTACAGTTTGTTATGTACATCAGACTTCCTATTACTTGCAAGTACTTCAATTGAGCTACTGGCTCACCTCAGTTCTTCCATAAGTGTATAGTTAAGTCAAGTAGAGTCTTTACTGGTTTCACGTCAAACATATGGAAACATTTTAGAACATATTCAATATAGTGAGTTTATGACAAAATGAGTCCTTTAGCTACCCTAGAAATTTTAATTCCTAGAATAACATTGGCAACTCCTATATTCTTCATGCCGAAGTTTTGCGTCAACATCTTCTTTGTATTCAAGATGATATCATGAGTACTACCCATGATTAGCATGTCTTCTACATTGAGACATACTATTACATAGGCATTTGGTGTGTTCTTGATGTAGACACACTTGTCACACTCGTTGATCTTGAAACCATTAGCTAGCATCGCTTGATCAAATTTGAAGCGTCACTATTTAGGTGCTTGCTTAAGTCCGTACAATGACTAAACAAGTCTACAAACTTTTTCTCTTGTCCTGGGAAAAGGAACCCTTCAGGTTTCTCCATATAGATTTTCTCCTCCAACTCACCATTCAGAAAGGCAGTCTTCATATCCATTTGATGGATTTTTAAGTTGTAGACTGCAGCAATCGCAACTAGAACCCTTATAGAAGTGATTCTAGTTACTGGTGAGTAGGTGTCAAAAAAGTCAAAGCATTCCTTCTGTCGATAGCCTTTAGCTACCAACTGGACCTTGTACTTGTCGATAGACCCGTCCTCTTTCAATTTCTTTTTGAAAATCCACTTGTACCTGAGTGTTTTACTTTGCGGTGGAAGGTCAACCAGATCCCATGTGTGATTTTGAAGAATTGAAACTATTTCGCTGTTTATTGCCTCTTTGCAGAAGGAAGCTTCTGGAGTTGATATTGTCTCAGAAAAAGTCCTGGCCTCGTTTTCTACCATATAGGTTAGAAAATCCAATCCAAACAATGTTGCTATTCTGGCTCGCTTGCTTTGACGAAGTTTCTCAGTTTCTTGAGGGGTTGTCTCACACATTCGCTTACCAGCACTTGTTGCTTCATTGTTTTTGTCTTTCTTTGAAAAGACATCTTCGAAGAACACTGCATTCTTTGACTCTATGACAACATTTTCATGTATGCCAGGAATGTCCACTTTGTGCACCAAGAGCCGATATGCACTACTGTTAGTCGCATATCCTATGAATATGCAGTCAATCGTTTTAGGCTCAATTCTTATTTGTCTTGGTTTAGGTACAACCACCTTTGCTAGACACCCCCACACTTTCAAGTATTTGTAGCTAGGCGTATGGCCCTTCCAAAGTTTGTACGGGGTTTCATCCATCCTTTTAGATGAAATTCTATTTAAAATGACGTTAGAAGAGAGAATTGTTCCCGTCCACAAGCTCTGAGGTAAACCTGAACTTATCAACATAGCATTCATCATCTCTTTTAGAGTACTATTTTTGCATTCAGCAATACCATTCGATTGAGGTGAAGATGGTGCAGTCGTTTGATGAATAATGCCATGTTCTGAACAGAATTATTTAAGAGGTGTATTATATTCACCACCTCTATCACAATAAATTGCTTTAATTCGTTTGGTAAGTTGATTTTTAACTTTATTTTTATAGTCTTTAAAAGCATCAACGACCTCATCTTTGCTACTTAGCAAATAAACATGACAGTATCTGGTGCAATCGTTAATAAAAGTGGCAAAGTACTTTTTACTACCTCTCATTTGTACAAACTTTAAATCACACATATTTGTATGAATTAAAACCAACAATTCAGTGTTCCTTTATATTGAAGGAAATGGCACCTTTGACATTTTTGCTTCAACACAAATTTGACATTTTTTCTTATCAAAATTCAATTTGGGTAATGAGTCAAGATTAACCATACGTTGTATTGACTTGTAATTTACATGTCCCAAACGAAGTGCCATAAACAAGAAGACTCAAGCATGTAAGCAGAAGAGGAAGCATTATTATTAGCCACTTTGGGCTATTCTTTCTTGGGTACAATGTCATGACGTTTAATTAAAACATCCTATCTGACAAGTACCCTTTTCCAAATACATCTCATTCTTCGAAAGGATAACTTTATTTGACTCTTACACTAGTCTAAATCAATGCGTGACTAGTAGAGTCCTAGAAACCAAATTCTTCCGGATGTCGGGAACGTGCAACACATTTTGCAGAGTCAGGTGTTTTCCTGAGGTCAGCTTCAGAACAACTTTCCCTTCACCTTTTATCTTCGATGAGGCAGAGTTCCACATATAAAGTTGTTTGTTGTTTCCGGGCTGGTACTCTAAGAACATTGCCCTGTTAGAACAGACATGTCTTGTGGCTCCAGTATCCAGCCACCATTCGTGTATGTTACCTACGACATTGTACTCTGAGACCATAACACATAGGTTTATATCATCCATGGCATCAACGAGGTTTACTTTTCCCTTGGTTTGCTTCATCTTGGGCTAACGGCTCACTGTTGGCATACCCCTGAATGCCACAGTTTTAGCATTTCTCCGTGAACTACTTGGCTATCTATTTGCCTATGTTATTCACTCCGAGATGACCTTTCTTTTTCTTTGCCTCTGCAACATGGGATTTGGCATGACCAGAACTCACATGTGGGTTTTTCCCAGATCTTCGATTATCCTTCTCTATGCGGAGTCAAACAATCAAATCTTCCAATTTCATTTCCTTCTCTTGTATTTGAGATAGCTTCTGAATTCCCTCCACGAAAGAGGTAGCTTCTCATTCACTGCTGCCACCACGAAAGATTGACTGAGCAACACGCCCTCCTCTTCCATTTCGACTACCAACGTCTGTAGTTCCTCCATCTGAGATAACAGTTCAGGAACAAAATCAAGGAATTTGCCAACAATAAAATTCTTTGTACATGCATCTTCCATGCGATATTTTTTTTCCAAATCCTGCCACAAAGACTTTGCAGTCTTATAAGTATAGTGCAATCCATACAAAGAATTGTCTAAAAAACCCAGAATATGACTCAAACAAACATAATTGTTAAAGTTCCATGCTTCAACAAAAAGATTGTTTTGCATATTAAGGTTCCGGTCATCAACCAGATCCACCACCGGAGGGTCCTCAGTTAATAACTTGGCCAATCCCAATGCAGTCAGGAAAACAGCATTTTTAGCTGCCACATCTTGAAGAAACTTCCAGCAAACTTTTCTGGTTTCTCCACTTGGTTCACAGCAGGACCTGGTGCAGGAGCATTCAGAGGCACCCTAGCCTTAGGTGCCACAGGAACAATATTGTTCCATCCATGAACTGAGCTTCCGCTTTCATTCTCCATTTAAGTTTCTGTAAGGCGCATAAACAAGCAACTTAGAAACAATATCTTTCAAATAATAAAACAGAAGAAGTAGAAGCAGATAGTATAGAATCAATACGCAAATACGTTTTAAGCTTATTGGAGCTTGTTAGACAAAATGATTATGTATCGTGTTCGTGTGAAATAAGGCAACAGCCGATTGCCGCGCTCAGGGGAGGTCGGGCCGTCAGGTCAGATCAGTCCAAGCAGTGTAAGTTAGTTTTCTTCCAAGACAGACAGCCGACTTGCCGACCTCAGCACTGAAGTCGAGCTCAACACAATAGCACTCCAAAACAGCACTACTATGCTAACAGCCTATCAGCCAAGCTTAGCACAACAGCCGAGCTCAATACAGGAGCACCTTGAAAAATTAAATGAGCTCACAATGGTAGCACTACAGATCCAAAATGATGCATTAGAAGCAGCTCAGCAGTTCAGCCAAGAAGATAAACCGAGGTGAGTCACAAACTCTGTCCTTAAGACGTATTGATTTGGTATACTGTCTTCAACCAGAGGTAGCAATCGTTTTCAGGATACAAGGGAATCATTTCAGACAAGCGGCACTGCGGCGTAGGAACTCAACAAATCTGTAAGGCGTTTCTGACTTCTCAGATGACTAGGAAAAATGCAGAGATCAAGATAATATGCATAGAGGAGATGATTTGCAGAGAGAGAGATTGTATGCAGAGAGAAGAGGAGAAAACTGATTGCTTGACCAATTTCTGGATGACCACAGAGGTCATCTTGGCCTTGTATTCATAGGAAAAAACCGAGGTCAGGTGGTTAATGTCAGTTCAGCCACAGCCGTTAGATCAGATGCTTGCTCGTGATGAACCCTCATATCAATAACTGTCTTAGGTTTGTCCACGGCCGTTGGATCAAAAAATTGCTCAGCCTGAGCCCTCAGATTGGATAACCGCAGGTCTGCCCTCAGTTCGGTTAGGCTTAACCGTTTTTCAAATGCAGCCTTAGCCGATCACAACCACCTGGGGAGAAATTTAAATTCAAATATAATTTCTCCAATAGATATGAACCGACCCGTAACCCGCAACCTGAGCACGAGTTGAGCTGAGCCGATTTCCACCTTATTTTACCCCTACTTTGAACATTATTTTCTCATTCACTCAGTATCACAATTGAGTGATTCCAAAGCCTAAAATTATCAACTTGTTACGCAGATAATAAAGGATTCTTAGACTTCAATTATATTAACTCAATGATGACCTTCATGGCCTTGTAAAAGCTAGTTCTGTTTCACCTTGAATTCAGTTAAAATCAACCCAATGGATGCTTGAATATCTTTGTCTCTAGTGTGAGTGAGTGGAACTCTATCATGATAAATTGGCCTTTGGGTCCATCATCAAAAACACACTTCTCTTCCACCAAAATGATTTGATGTGATTCAGCTTTATTAAGATCACTCGCAATGCTTCTCGAATTTGCACGAACTACAAAAAGATCAGTAACATTAAAAGTATTAGAAACGTCATACATACCTGCTGAAAGATCTAGCACATACACATGATCATTCTTTGGTAGCACTTTGAACAGTTCATCCCCTTGTTGATGCGACTTGGACTTTTTTAATATGGAAACACATTTATTTCCAAGTGAAGCCATACTAATCACCATGTCGGAACGCAACACGTTTTCTTCCTTTTTTATCTTGTTTATCATACTTCTAGGTAGCATGCTCGATTTGATTCATTATCTTCTCATGGGGTTTTGTCACATGTTTAGAGTTGGACTTACCATCAAGACAAAAGCGCTCATCAATGGGCAACAAAACAAGATTCAGAGGAGTCAAAGATTGAAGGAAAAACCACGCATGACTTTTCTATTGAATTGCCATGGACGTCCTGGAAGGATATGACAAGCATGCATAGGAATGACATCACACAAAATTTGATCTTGATAAGCACCAGTAAAAAATGACACTAAGACTTGCTTAGTCACAAACACTTTACCATAATTATTCAACCATTGTAACTTGTTAGGATGGGTTTGATCATTCTTAGACAAGGAAAATTTTTCTCATTAAGGAAGTACTAGCAACATTAATACAACTACCACCATCAATAATTATAGTGCAAATCTTGGCATTTACTTTACAATGAATATGACATATATTTTCACTTTGCTTTTAATTTTCATCAAATTTAGGTTGTGTGTTAAGTGCATCATTCGTAACAAATAGATATTGATTTTGTTCGTCATGATCTTTCACATGGAAATCTTCATTTTGCTCATCTACATCATGCAAGTTGCCATTCTCATCGTCTCGTCATCCTTAGCCATTCTCATAATCTATTGAGATATCCAAGGTTTTGTGAAATGTGTCCACCATATTGACTTGAGGTCTAGCTTGTACCTCAAAGAGTAACAAAACTTCTTGTAACACTTATCTACAATGTATTTGCTCATTCCACAATGAGAACTGATTGGTCTTTGACAAGAATTATGATATCTTCTACCATTTCCTAATTCACAACTTCCTCCTTGAGGTCTACTAATGTATACACCAGCCATAAAATTATTCCAACTAACATCATCACTATAGAAGTATTATTGACAAATTGTACTTGGGTACTTGCATTCATAACTTTTCCCGCATATTGAAGAGCCATAGAAAATGTTGTGGCAATGCTAGGTAAATGTGTCATGACAAAGATTTGAGGTTTCACAGCATCATACTCATTATCAAACCTTTTTTTATGAATTCGATTGCATACTCACCTCCCACAAATTCATTCATTTTACCCCAGACGTTGCAAGAACAACCATCACAAACACATCTAGGGACTGGTCTTAAAGAAAGCATTTCTTCACAGATTATCTTTTAACTTTGTAAAGTATTCATTCACAGGTAAACTTTCTTGCTTAACATCACAGAAAGATTCAATTAGATTAGATAAACCAAATGGATCACAGCCATCAAACTTGAGGGTAAGTGTAGCGCCCCGCTCCCGAACCCTTACATCAGGAATGGTGCACCTGCCGTATCTCACTAAGGAGAATACAAGGCGTCGAATCGACTTTCTACATGTCCAAAAATACGTAGAAATTTTTTTCTCGCGGAAATGAATCACCATAATATTAAATTACCCGAATAAAGAATTCATCAATAAAACACTAAATCCATAATGACTATAAAGTTACTGTGTCATCCTCCAACTACTATCAGTCTAAACAGGGCAGTGTCTGATGAAGCCCCAAATAAATAACGACAGACAGCCGCAAGGTCTCCTCGTATCCTGGGTGCGACCGTCAGTATGCCCATACTACCGTGTCAGCCCCGTCCTCAGCAAAGATATAGTCGTACGCTTCTTCGTTCTCACCTGGTGGGGGGAGAGTAGGGGTGAGTGACTGGAAAATCACTCAGTAGGCACCTGCCTCCAAGTAGTACAAGACGAGCATCCAAAAATGATATAACACATAAGACATGATATCACATAAGCATATGAATACGGAAAAGTAATTCACTCCAGATAAAAATGCGCAACAACGTGATGCATGTCCTACTATGCATGTCACACGCAACAAGGTCAGGTCACACAAGATGCCGATAACTCCGTCATCCAATGCATGAACTCGGGTCCTAACTGAGTGGCTGCAGGTCGTACACCCCGCAGTCACCATCCTGAGTGTGTGTGGCCGCGCCACTGCACACCATCCTGAGTGTCGTGGCACTGCCACCGTACACCATCCTGAGTGCCCGTGACCCGTACGTTACGACCCGCCATCAATGTAATGCACGTGCCATGAATGCAAAACACATTCGCCTGAGGCCCTTGGCCCATCCTCACCATCCTCCGGCACTCAATTCTAGGTTCACTTATTTTTCCGAGTATTGGTTCAGCATTGTTCGGCATCAAATCCATTTTTCCACTGCTCGTATACATTCATCGGGCTTTTTCCATATTTTTCTTTATTTTTCCCTTATTTATTTCTATTTATTACCTAATTATCCAAATTAAATAAACTATCAAAATTACTAAAATTTAATGAAAATAATTTAATTTAAGCATTTTATCCTTTCTGTAATTTAATTATGATTTTCTGATATTTATTTATATTTTTCATGTAATTATTACTATTTTTTAAATTAATTAATTAACATTTACCAAAAATTCCAGGAAAATTCAGAAATGAAAGAAAATGTTTATTATTGCAAACAGGCTGGCCCCCTTTTTTTTTCCAGTCCTGTTCGCGCCTTGCATAGCCCGGCCCGCCAGCACACAGGCTCCGCCTGCTGTGGTCCGGCCCGCATCAGATGCCCCCCCTTTTTTTTTACTTCGCTGGTAATTTGGGCCGGCTGGTACCTGGTCCGGTCCGCTGGCCATCCGGCCCGGCCCGCTACCAAGCCTTCCTTTTTTTTAACCACATTGTGCTGTTGGGCCTGTCCCCTGAAACAGTCAGCCCGTTAAGGGCTGGGCTGCACCACTTTGCATCAGGCTTCGACCCATTTTCCTATATACCTATTTTTTTTTCATTTAAATAAAATGTGGCAGCCGTTCCAGGAGGCGCGTGGCTGCTCCTGCGCGCACGTGAAGACCACGCGCGGTCGCTGCTGGCGGCACGTGGGGCGCTCCGGCGGCCTCCGGCGTCTGTTTTTCGACTCTGATCTATATTTTTGCCTATTTCCAGTCTATGAGAACCTATTCTAAGGCCAAAACCAAAACTAAATACTCCAAATATGTTAAAGATGTGATATTTTGATTATCAAATTTTTCCCTAAAATCAAACATAAGCCACGCAAAGCATGCCGGATACACGCAGTAGCATACACATACCAGAGTCTTCAAAACTTCATGCTTTTCACAGATCAAATAACATGCTATAGATTTCAACAATTAAAAACGACAAACACATAATATATCAACCAAGCATGCTTGAATTTGTACCAATTGGAGGGGAAAAGGGAACCTACCTTGTTGTAGACAACACTATGCGATTGAAATATACCCGGTTGGCTTCTCTCTCCTTTCCTTTCTCCTTCCTCTCTCTCTTCCTCTCCTCTCTTGTTCCTCCAGCCACTGTCGCCTCTTCCCGCTTGCCTTCTATATAAATTTTTTTTTTAATTACTGCATTTCCCTTTGTTTCCGCCACCCTTGTTGGCATTTAATCCTTTACTAGCGAAAATTGGGGGAAGGCAGTTATCCCTTCCCCCAAAACTTACGTTATTATTTATTTTTTTTAATTTTTTTTTAAATTCACCTTATCCTTATCTTTATTCTATTATTATTATTATATTACTTTTCTTTCCCTTTTTTTGTTGACCTATTTTATATAACCAATATATATACGTCACTAACTAATTAGGAAACCACCTAAACAAAATGATATGCTATAATTAATTCAATTCGCACTATTGCTACATTCAACGACTACTTCAGTTTTAAATTACTGTGTAACGGCTAGTTCGAAATTTTTTGGGTGTAACATTCTACCCACCTTACAATAAGTTTTGTCTTCGAAACTTGACGTAACTTAATCGTAGAGACCGGGGAAAACTCCACGTATTTTCCTCGAAGAGTTTCGGAGTAGCGTTCACGCATCTGACCCTCCGGCTCCCAAGTCGCCTCATTCTTCTTATGATTGTTCCATTGTACCTTAACATATAAAATAACTTTCCTCCTCAGCTCTTGACCTTTGCGGTTTATTATTCGAATGGGGGTCTCTTCACATGACGCGTCCGGTCAAATCCTTAAAGACGGTGCGTCCAGCAAATGACTCGGATGTGAGACGTACCTTCTCAACCAAGAATCATAAAATTCATTGTGCACCTATGTTAGAACCGGAGGTAACGACAAGCGGTAAGCTAACGAACTGGTCTTTTCGAGTATCTCATAAGGCCGAATGTGTTGCGGCCTCGGCTTGTCGTTCGGACCAAATTATGTAACACCCTTCATAGGCGATACCTTCAGATAAACCTTTTCTCCGATTGTAACTTCCAGATGACGTCTTTCCGAGTCCGTCCAGCTCTTACTTCTATCTTGAGCAACCTTGAGTCTTTCTCGAATCAAATTTATCTTCTCCTTGGTCTGCTCAACCAACTCTGGACCAGTGATAGCGCGCTCTCCAATTTCATCCCAATTGATAGGGGATTCTGCACTTACGCCTGTTGAACGTCTCAAATGGCGTCATGCCGATGGTGTTACGATAGTTGTTGTGGTAGGAGGATCCAATCGTCTTGACCATATCTTCCCCGTTTCCCTTGAAGTGAGTGACGCAAGCCTTCAATATGTCCTCCAATGTCTGTGTCGTCTTCCCCGACTACTCATCAGTCTGGGGATGAAATGCAATGCTCAACGTAGCATCGTCCATTATACATTTCAGCATACTCAAGTTCTAATGCATGTTGTCGTTTTAATGGTTAAATTGTAGAACACGTTTCGTTTACACAAATAGTACGTTGTGTTTTCTTATTAATTTTTATTATTATTATTGTTATTATTATTTTATTATTTTTTTAACGCAGGTATGACTTACGTATCATACGTAGCTCATGCATTCACAATCCGTTCTCTGCAGTTCGTCACATGTATTACGTTTATACCATTTGTTTGACTTTTTGTTTTTTTAAGCAGTACACACGCTATGCGCGTTCCTTTTAGTCTTTGTTTATCGTGATCTTTCTTTTTGTACCTAGGTTAGTCGTTAATAATATTCTTTACATATACTCTATGTTTTTCGTTCTAGCTTATGTTATTATTGTATAAGTGTCGTTATACAAATTATGCCGAAGGAAATGCATATATACATGAATTTTTTTTACTGTAATGTAGGTATATATAATTTGTTTAGGTGTTCGAGTATGATAATTAAATAACCCCTTTTTTTGTGTTTTTCTGTTATTAACTTATTTACTCTTTAATCTATTACTATGTTGTCATACAATACTATACCGTTCCTAACTCATAATTAGCATTCCATACTACAATTGCGCATATTTGTTAATTTGTTTTAAAACTTGTAATTGTATGCCCATTTTGTAATTTCATGTCTTGTATGCAAAGTATTTGTTATTGTATTCCTTGTAATTATGTTGTTCGCCGGCGTTATATATTATGATGTTTATTATTGTTTCGTTGTATTAGTTATGTTGCGGGGTCATTGAAATAGTTTTACACTTGTGCATATGTACTTAGCATCGTGTAGTTACTTTTGTTTCGTGTATCTATTTGTATGTTTTTTTTTGTATAACTCTGTGGATTAGTAACCCACGAAATATATATTAACAGCTTAACATTTATAATTCCTAAGTTGGTTTTCTGGCATGGGTTCGTTTTTTTTTGTAGTCAGCTAGTACATATAATCCTGTTTTATCGTATATCTTTTGTATGTATAGGTATATGTGTATATAACATCTATATTATATTATTTTTTTTGTTCTAGGTAAGTATGTTACAACAACCTGATATATTTTCTTTTCTTTCGTCATATATAGTGGTTAATTAAATTTATTTTTTTTCCTTTGTGGTGCTTATTGTTCATGTTGTACTTGAATTAGTAATTTTATTAGGCATAGAGGGGTGGCATGTGATGGTGGGTAAGCTATTGGTTTTGCAGCTGTGACTGCGGTTTTTACTATTAACAACTTAAGTTATTTTGTTTATAGGTTGTGATACGTTATATGCTTGCTTGTGTCGTGCATGAGTATGATGTGTCTTATTTTGTGTTTGTGCACCTAATCTTCCTGTGGTATATCTATACAATTTGTTGAGTTATGTTGCTGTATATTCATAGTTCATTTTGTTAAGGTGATATCACTTTTTTTTTCTTTTCATTTGTTTTTCCTTTTTTTTTTGTACTGTGTTATGCTTATTGGTGTAGTTATGTTGGATTTTGTACGATGGACAACTCAGTACGTGTTGGATATATGGCAATATGTCGTAAGGTATGTTGTATGGATCAGTGGGTGTATATATAGTTAATTGGCAAAAATTGTGTATTATTATCTTGTGTTTAAGTATTTTTTTTTTTGCTCAGCGAAAGCTTTGTTGATATCTTTATTGGTATCAAATTTCCACTCGAACTTCGTCTCCTTATGCTTCCGTCTGTTTAGGGGCACCAGTATCGATGAAAATCCTTAAACGAATTCCCTGTAGCAGCTGGCCACCCCAGGAAACTCCTTACTTCAGTCGTCTTGGTTGGTCAGGGCTACTCATCGATATCCTTCATCTTCTTCGGATCCACTGAGATCTTCTCTTCTGAACTTACGTGACTTAAGGAAGCCACGCTTCCGCTGCGCAACTCTGATCATTCATATCTGACTCACGTCCTCTGTACTGATGATGAGTCATTGATACCTAGTCACCGTCGATTGAACTCCGATATGACGTCGCCAGCCTTTTCGATGTCCGCATCAGTCATCACGTGGATATGAGCACCGATCCTTGCTTCCTTTTCATATTGTTCTTGATTTTGCTGTGATGGTGGCGCTGACCTCTGCTCAGTGCCCTTACTCGTAAAACGTCCTTGTTGATTGCACTCATACTTGCATCCTCCTCCTATACCGACCCAAACGTGGCATCAACAATGACCACATGGTGGTCGCGGTGGCCATGCACTCCTCTACAGTTGTACTTCTATTGCGAGCGGTCTTGTGTTTAATAGCGGCCATGTCCCATATTTATGCCTCTCGGTGAAGGGTCCCTATATCCTCAGATTCCGGATGTCCTGTATTTCCATGTAGTAGAACCTCAGATCTGGTGGTGGCAGCGGTGGAAGCCGCTGGTTCAATTGTTACTGCCGCTATTGCGCCAAGGTGGTGGCTATGGTGTCAACCAATGTCTGGAGAATGGTCCCCTTATTCCGGTGGTCGTACCATAACCACCGTTGCCTCCTTTGCCAGATTTACGATGCGACGACATTTTCTTGGATTTCGTACAAACCTTGATGAGAATTTGGATTGACGGAAATAATAGAGAAATTTGATCATTTAGGGTGCTCATGCGGAAAGTTCAGGGGTACAACGGTAATTAAATGATGAAAGCTCACCAACGGCAGACACCTCCCTTAACCCGATCATAACTTAGGTCTACTTCATTTATTAGGGGTATAATCGTTATTCCTAGGTAAAGATCATGGCTTATGTCTAAGTGATCTAGTTAATCCTGTGTTTCCGAGGCGGATCTGAAGCCTCGGCTCTGATACCACCTGTAGCGTCCCGCTCCCGAACCCTTACATCGGGAATGGTGCACCCGCCGTATCTCACTAAGGAGAATACAAGGCGTCGAATCGACTTTCTACATGTCCGAAAATACATAGAAATTTTTTTCTCGCGGAAACGAATCACCATAATATTAAATTACCCGAATAAAGAATTCATCAATAAAACACTAAATCCATAATGACAATAAAGTTACTGTGTCATCCTCCAACTACTATCAGTCTAAACATGGCAGTGTCTGATGAAGCCCCAAATAAATAACGACAGACAGCCGCAAGGTCTCCTCATATCCTAGGTGCGACCGTCAGTATGCCCATACTACCGTGTCAGCCCCGTCCTAAGCAAAGATATAGTCGTACGCTTCTTTGTTCTCACCTGGTGGGGGGGAGAGTAGGGGTGAGTGACTGGAAAATCACTCAGTAGGCACCTGCCTCCAAGTAGTACAAGACGAGCATCCAAAAATGATATAACACATAACACATAAGACATGATATCACATAAGCATATGAATACAGAAAAGTAATTCACTCCAGATAAAAATGCGCAACAACGTGATGCATGTCCTACTATGCATGTCACACGCAACAAGGTCAGGTCACACAAGATGCCGATAACTCCGCCATCCAATGCATGAACCCGGGTCCTAACTGAGTGGCTGCAGGTCGTACACCCCGCAGTCACCATCCTGAGTGTGTGTGGCCGCGCCACCGCACACCATCCTGAGTGTCGTGGCCCCGCCACCGTACACCATCCTGAGCGCCCGTGACCCGTACGTCACGACCCGCCATCAATGCAATGCACGTGCCATGAATGCAAAACACATTCGCCTGAGGCCCTTGGCCCATCCTCACCATCCTCCGGCACTCAATTCTAGGTTCACTTATTTTTCCGAGTACTGGTTCAGCGTTGTTCGGCATCAAATCCATTTTTCCACTGCTCGTATACATTCATCGGGCTTTTTCCATATTTTTCTTTATTTTTCCCTTATTTATTTCTATTTATTACCTAATTATCCAAATTAAATAAACTATCAAAATTACTAAAATTTAATGAAAATAATTTAATTTAAGCATTTTATCCTTTCTGTAATTTAATTATGATTTTCTGATATTTATTTATATTTTTCATGTAATTATTACTATTTTTTAAATTAATTAATTAACATTTACCAAAAATTCCAGGAAAATTCAGAAATGAAAGAAAATGTTTATTATTGCAAACAGGCTGGCCCCTTTTTTTTTCCAGCCCTGTCCGCGCCTTGCATAGCCTGGCCCGCCAGCACACAGGCTCCGCCTGCTATGGTCCGGCCCGCATCAGATGCCCCCCCTTTTTTTTATTTCGCTGATAATTTGGGCCGGCTGGTACCTGGTCCGGTCCGCTGGCCATCCGGCCCGGCCCGCTACCAAGCCTTCCTTTTTTTTTTAACCACATTATGCTGTTGGGCCTGTTCCCTGAAACAGTCAGCCCGTTAAGGGCTGGGCTGTGCCACTTTGCATCAGGCTTCGACCCATTTTCCTATATACCTATTTTTTTTTCATTTAAATAAAATGTGGCAGCCGTTCCAGGAGGCGCGTGGCTGCTCCTGCGCGTGCGTGAAGACCACGCGTGGTCGCTTCCGGCGGCGCGTGGGGCGCTCCGGCGGCCTCCGGCGTCTGTTTTTCGACTCTGATCTATATTTTTGCCTATTTCCAGTCTATGGGAACCTATTCTAAGGCCAAAACCAAAACTAAATACTCCAAATATGTTAAAGATGTGATATTTTGATTATCAAATTTTTTCCTAAAATCAAACATAAGCCATGCAAAGCATGCCGGATACACGCAGTAGCATACACATACCAGAGTCTTCAAAACTTCATGCTTTTCACAGATCAAATAACATGCTATAGATTTCAACAATTAAAAATGACAAACACATAATATATCAATCAAGCATGCTTGAATTTGTACCAATTGGAGGGGGAAAAGGGAACCTACCTTGGTTGTAGACAACACTACGCGATTGAAATATACCCGGTTGGCTTCTCTCTCCTTTCCTTTCTCCTTCCTCTCTCTCTTCCTCTCCTCTCTTGTTCCTCCAGCCACTGTCACCTCTTCCCGCTTGCCTTCTATATAAATTTTTTTTTAATTACTGCATTTCCCTTTGTTTCCGCCACCCCTGTTGGCATTTAATCCTTTACTAGCGAAAATTGGGGGAAGGCAGTTATCCATTCCCCCAAAACTTACGTTATTATTTTTTTTATTTTTTTTAAATTCACCTTATCCTTATCTTTATTCTATTATTATTATTATATTACTTTTCTTTCCCTTTTTTTTTGTTGACCTATTTTATATAACCAATATATATACGTCACTAACTAATTAGGAAACCACCTAAACAAAATGATATGCTATAATTAATTCAATTCGTACTATTGCTACATTCAACGACTACTTCAGTTTTAAATAACTGTGTAACGGCTAGTTCGAAATTTTTCGGGTGTAACAGTAAGGGGCCTTCCGAACATCATGAGCAGTGTCAAACCATATGACACTTTGAGCTATTGAATAGGATACACAATTCTGAATCTAGGACAGCAGCATGCCATTTGTCTGATTTCATGTCTGAAACCTTAAATCAGTCACACCAAGTCTTGCCACATAGCCATCAATGAAGTAAAGTTTATTCTTAATTGTCAGCGCCATGTTAAAGGTTTTGCACCACTAGTGAAAATTATGGTCATTAAGTGATGGTTGCCCCAAACAATATCATAGACGTAGTGGAGGTAGATGCCCTGATCAAACAAATTCAACAGAGTTTTATTGAAAAGAAGATCAAACAGAATGCATGGAAGATATTAGGTGGGAATTGATCCTTCTGATACCATGTTAAGAATATCATGGTGATCAACTTTAGCAATTCATCAATTAAATGAATGAACAAGTACAAATGCACACGATATTTGTAGAAACCAAAAACTTAACACAACAGAGAAGAGAATAGAGAAAAATGGAGAAGAAAATTGTCTTCCATACTAACAGAACTCTGAAAAAAAGTACACAAAGCTTGGTAAAGGAACAAAAGGCTTAGCTTCTACAATGCTTCTACCGTAAATATACATATATACTTAACTAACTCCCCAAACTAACCAACTTATAAATATCTCAATTGCGCGAAATGCATTCCGAGAAAATAGGAACACGTACTAATTCGTGTCCTCTGCTAGCTGGTCGCATCTTCCGCTTGATGATCACGGCCTTGTTCACATGGGAGAGTTTCTATAGTTGCTGACATGGTATCTTCGTTTAAACACGTTTTCCGCCAATTCTGGTTGCCTTCTCTTTGCTGTGTCATGCTGCTTCTTCCTTTGATCACTTTTGCTGCAGCTATCGTGCTCCTCCGTCACTTGATCACCTTTTGCTTTATTATGAACACTGCGGATATCAGACTCATTGTCCAGACTTTTCTGGTGGTGTCTTTCTCTTATGTGAGGCGCCATTTCAATGTTTCCGTTCACTTGTTAGTCCACTTTTCCCTAGCTTTCTACTATTATAGCATACCTGAATGCGTAGTGCGGATTTATTCTTAAATAAAAAATAAAAAAATAACATAATTACAAGAAATCCATCCCCACCCCCCTTCTTTTTTGTAGCGCCCCGCTCCCGAGCCCTAACATTGGGAACAGTGCACCCGCCGTATCTCACTAAGGAGAATACAAAGCGTCGAATCCATCTCTTACTTGTCAAAATGACGTAGAAATTTTTTTCGCGGAAACGTAAACCATAGCATATATTAAACTTCAATAACCGCCATTACATTGCTAAATAAAAACTCTGGAAATAAAATAGTAAAGTAGTGTGTGAAAATCCTCAAATATAAATAAGAACAAAACAGCTGCAGCGTCCCCACATATCCTAGCCGCAGCTCTCAACCAGCCCACTCTGCTATGTCCGCCCCGTCCTCAATGAAGATGTACTCGTAGTCCTCATCCGGTTCACCTGGGAAGTAGGGGTGAGTGACAGAAATCACCCAGTAGATGCCCGCCTCAAACAAATACAAAACGTACATACCGAAATGATTTAGCCACATAGCACATAAACATGATATAACACATAGCACATAAATATAAGATAACATGCCTAAGATAAAGTAAATGCGGTAAGTAAAGCACTCCACATAAAAATGCACAAGTACGTGATGCATGCTCAATTAACGTGTCACATGCAACAAGAATCATGTCATGCAATATGCCCTAGACCTATATGCAATGCATGATCCCGGGATTGACTGGATGCATGTAGCCCGTGCACTACAATCCACCCTTGCGGATGCCCGTGGCCCGTACACCACGATCCACCCCAACCGATGCCCGTGGCCCGTGCACCACGATCCACCATAACCAAGTATCCATGGCCCGTACACCATGATCCTCTTCACTCGAGCGTCTGAGACCCGTGCATCTCAGCCCACTCCCAATGCAATGCACGTGCCATGAATGCAGCAACAAAATCGCCTGGGGCCCGTACGCCCATCCTCACCAACTCCGGCACTCAACACTAGTCGTCTGGGGCCCGTACGCCCATCCTCACCATCTCCGGCACTCAATATTTAGCTTCATAAAATTTACAAATATTGGAAAGTGGTTATTTAGCATTCCTTTTATTTTTCTTAGCTTGTGTCTAGAATTTTCTACTAATTTTTCCATATTTAATTCTATTTATTATTAATTATTTTAATTACTTACATTTATAAAAATTCATAAATTAAGTGGAAATAATTTTATTTTAACCTTTTATATTTTCTGGAATTTATTTAAAATTTTCTGATAATTAAATATATTTTTCTGGAATTTTAAACTAATTTTAATTAATTATTTATTATTTATTCATTTCAGAAATTAATTTCCAGATTTTTTTTTTATTTTTTTCAGCTTGGGCCGGCCTGCTACCTGGTCCGGTCCGCTGGCCATCCGGTCCGGTCCGGCAGCCTGGCCGGTCCAACAGTATTTTCTTTTTTTTTTATTTTTTTTCTATTTCCTTCTAACCTCCATAAAATCTTCGTTTTAACTCCGATTAACCTCAAACCAGTTGCGTTGGACTCGTTATAACGAGACGCAACTTTTGAAGGTGGACACGTCATCACGTGTCCGGACGCGCCGTCAGGGGCCGCGCGTGGGCCCCACGCGCCACCCCCCTGAAACGCGTCCGTCAGACCCGTTTTTTCGATTTTCAACCAATCCTAACCTATTCCGGACTAGATGAAGTTATTCTAAGGCCAAAACGAAATTTTTAAACCCCCTAAGTATGTAAATCCCTAATCTTTTGAGTTGTTTCAAGAGTATTCTCACCCTAATCCAATCATACCATCAAATTCACATTCATACACATACATAGCAGCAAGTAACAGTTACCTCATGCTTTTCAATTATAAACAAATACACATCTATAATATAAATAATTAAAACAAGTAAATCACATAAAATATATCATCAAGGAATGCATGTATTATACCCATTTGAGGGGGGAAGAGGCACCTACCTCGATTGACGATAACACGAATAATTTGACGGACTAAAACTTGGGTTCGGGGTCTCGCCTCCCTTCTTCTTCTCTCTTTTCTCTTTTCTCTCTCTCTCTCTCTCTCCCTCTCTCTTTTTTTTGCCGTGCGTTTTTTTGTTTTTGTGTGTGTGTGTGTGTGTGTGGCTAATGCGTATAAGCGTATATATGGTGGGAAGTCAGGGTAGATTTTAGGTTTTTTCCCATTTGGTTTTGGTTTAGGTTTCCTAATGTGATTCTAATACTATTAGTTATAGTTATCCTTATTGTCATAATCTTTTTTTGTTATTTTTATTATCATTATTATTATTATTATTTGATAACATTTATGTATACATATATCTACTATATATATATCTATATCTATATATATATATATATATATATATATATATATATATCTATATATATATATATTTTTTCTTCTTCTTTTTTTTTCGGCCATAACATCCTACCCACCTTACAAAAAGTTTCGTCCTCGAAACTTGACGTACCTTATTCGAAAAGCTGTGGATATCTCTCTTGCATTTGCTCCTCAAGCTCCCAAGTCGCCTCGCGCTCGGTGTGATTGGTCCACTGCACTTTGACATAAGGGATGACTCGGTGTCTCAATACTTGGTCCTTGCGATCCACTATTCTGATAGGAGTCTCCTCATATGTAATGTCCGGTCGGATCCTTAACGGTGGCGCGTCTAGAACATGACTTGGGTCCAGAACATATTTCCTCAACTGAGAAACGTGAAATGTGCTGTGAACCTGAGCCAAGGCAGGAGGTAATGCTAATCGGTAGGCCAACGTACCAACCCTCTCGAGTACCTCATAAGGACCAATGTAGCGAGGCTTCAGTTTACCCTTTATACCGAATCGCGAAACCTCCTTCGTAGGTGACACTCTCAAGTAAACCTTCTTGCCCACGTCAAATTCTAGTGGACGTCGTTTCGAATCGGCCCAGCTCTTGCTTCTGTCTTGAGCAATCTTTAGTCTATCTTGTATCAACTTTACTTTCTCTCTAGTCTGCTCAACCAACTCAGGGCCGGTAATAACACGCTCGCCGACCTCGTCCCAGTGAACAGGAGACCTGCACTTACGTCCATAGAGCGCCTCAAAGGGTGCCATACCGATGGCACTGTGGTGACTGTTGTTGTAAGAGAACTCAATGAGCTTGATCGTACCGTCCCAGTTCCCCTTGAAGTCCAATGCGCACGCTCTCAACATGTCCTCTAATGTCTGAAGGGTCCTCTCAGACTGCCCGTCTGTCTGTGGATGAAAAGCGGTATTGAGTCGTAGCTCCGTCTCCAACCTTTTCTGTCAAGCTGACCAGAATCGAGAGGTGAATTTCGAATCACGGTCTGAGACGATACTGACTGGGACTCCGTGTAGGCTAACAACATCATCAATATATAATGTCACCAGTCTTTCTACAGTCACATCACTAGGCACGGGTAGGAAGTGAGCAGTCTTCGTCAATCGATCAACGATCTCCCAGATCATATCGTTACCGTTTCTTGTTTTAGGAAGTCCTGCTACAAAGTCCATCGTCACATGCTGCCACTTCCACTCCGGTATCCCTATTGGCAACATCAAACCTCCCGGCCTCTGATGCTCTGCCTTAACCTACTGACAAACGAGACATCTCTCAATGAACTCAACAATGTGTCTTTTCATCCCACTCCACCAGTAGTGTTTCTTTAGATCGTTATACATCTTCGTAGCACCGGGGTGGATCGACAACTTCGAATTGTGTGCCTCCTTCAGCAATTCCCTCCTTAGCTCCTCATCGTCAGGCACGCACAACCTTCCTTGGTACCAAATACTTCCATCATCATGTATCTGGAAGCCCTCAATTAAATTGGTCAACATCCTCTCTCGGATATCACTAAGCGTCACATCTTCCTTTTGCGCCTCCTTAATCCGCTCAACCAGAGATGGTGTAATTTCTAAGGCTGCCAGAATATTAGCAGCGGAATCAACAATGTCGAGATCAAACTCTGCCATCTCTTTCTCTAATGGTGTCTGTCTAGCGTGATTAGACTTTCTGCTCAAGGCATCTGCAACTCGGTTTGCCTTCCCCGGATGATAACTGATGGTAAAATCGTAATCTTTCAGTAGCTCAAGCCACCTCCTCTGACGCATATTCAATTCTTTCTGTGTGAACCAATACTTCAAGCTTTTATGATCGGTAAAGACTTCGCATTTCACGCCGTATAAGTAATGAAGCCAAATCTTTAACGCAAACACCACCGCTGCTAACTCTCGATCATGGGTCGGGTAATTTTGCTCATATTGCTTCAATTGTCTCGATGCGTATGCGATAACCCTATCTCTCTGCATTAACACGCACCCTAGCCCATTCTTCGAGGCTTCGCTGTAGATGACAAACCCTCCAGTGTCAGAGGGATGTGCCAATACTGGTGCAGTCGTCAACCTCCGTAAAACTTTTTCTCACAGTCGGAGGTCCATGTGAATTTGGTCTTTTTCTGAGTCAGTCGGCTTAGAGGTGTTACGATACTCGAGAATCCTTTCACGAGTTTACGATGATAACCGACAAGGCCAAAAAAACTACGTACCTTAGTGACATTAGTAGGTCGGAGCCATTCTGTAATCGCCTCTATCTTCTTTGGGTCAACAGAAATGCACTTCTCAGAAATCACTTGGCCTAAGAAAGTCACATTCTCTGATCAGAACTCGCACTCGCCGAAATTTGCATAAAACTTTTTCTTCCTGAGAGTCTCTAATACCTCCCGCAAGTGTTCAATATGTGTCTCCTCATCAGGTGAATACACCAAGATGTCTCGATGAACACTACTATGAAACGATCCAACTGCTCCCAGAACATTGTGTTCATCAAATCCATAAAGGTTGTAGGTGCATTCGTCAGTCCACAGGGGCATTACAAGAAACTCGTAGTGCCTGTATCGAGTGTGGAACGTCGTCTTTGCTATATCCTCCGCCCTAATCCTCAACTGATAGGCGTGATTAGAGGTCAATCTTCGAGAACATTCTGGCACCCTTCAACTGATCAAATAGATCGTCGACCCTTGGTAGTAGATATTTATTTTGTATCGTGATCTTATTAAGCTCACGATAGTCGATGCATAGCCTCATCCTACCGTCCTTCTTCTTCATAAATAATACCGGTGCCCCTAGGGCGAAGCACTAGGTCTGATGAACTTCTGGTCCAGCAACTCTTGTAACTGTTCCTTGGGCTCTTTTAACTCTGCTGGTGCCATTATGTATGGCGCCTTCGAGATTGGTTCGGCTCCGGGTATAAGATCGATCTTGAACTCCGCTTCCCTGCTCGGTGGTGAACCTGGTAGCTCGTCAGGGAAGACATCCTTAAATTCTCGTACCACCAAAATGTCCTTCCCTTTGCTTTATGCTGCTTCTGACCCTGTGGTGGAGGGGCTTGTGCCGGTGTAAGGCACTCTCTAGCTTAATGTCCCTGTTTGCCATAGTTGCAGCAAACCTTTTGAGCTCTCTAGCACTGACTTGTGTGCAAACAACACACTGTGTACATACTGGAGGTGGCGGTCCAACTGCCTTGAGTGGCTGTGCCGCTGTCGCTGTGGGACCCTCAATCATCAATGGTCGAGACGCTGATCCCTGTCCCTACTATGGTGATCTGAAAGATTGCCCGGTCAGATGGAAGCATGGGATCTTTAACCATCTCTCCTATCTCCTAGGACGGAACTTCTCTAACGGTCTCTTAGCCCTGTCGACCGCTCCAACCCTCTCGAGATCACCCTCAACCTCAAGACGCACTTCCAGCAACTCTTCAAAAGTGGTAGGCTGATTGCAGATGATCAATGACTGAAGGCGAGAGCTCAAGCTGGTCTTGAACTCTAGCATCTTCGCTTTCTCGTTATCCATGATGACGGGCATGTAACTCGTAAGTGCATGGAACCTCTCAAACTACTGGTCCCCAGTCATGGACCCCTACGTTAGAAGCTGAAACACCATCATCCTCCTCTGAATGACACTTTCAGGAACATAGTGCTTTTGGTACTCCTCCCTGAACCAGGTCCATATCGGTGATGGAGTCAGTCTGCGTGCCATGCCCTGCCACCATTGCTCGGCATCACCCTCTGAGAATGGTACAACCGCATCAACCTTCAGGCCATCCGTACTTGCATCAATCCCAACTGCTCAGACACATTCTTGAGCCAGATCTCTCTCCCTCTCTCTTTTTTTTGCCGTGCGTTTTTTTGTTTTTGTGTGTGTGTGTGTGTGGCTAATGCGTATAAGCGTATATATGGTGGGAAGTCAGGGTAGATTTTAGGTTTTTTCCCATTTGGTTTTGGTTTAGGTTTCCTAATGTGATTCTAATACTATTAGTTATAGTTATCCTTATTGTCATCATCTTTTTTTGTTATTTTTATTATCATTATTATTATTATTATTTGATAACATTTATGTATACATATATCTACTATATATATATCTATATCTATATATATATATATATCTATATATATATATATATATTTTTTCTTCTTCTTTTTTTTCGGCCATAACATTTTTTCTCCTTCAAGAAAAAGAGCGAAACTAGAAACAGCACTTCAAACAAAATTCCTTCGAAAATTTATTAATTCTTATGGAGTGTATGAATTTCCATAATCATGCATATAAATATGAATTTTGTTCCGTACAACAAATGAAAAATTTCATAGAAAACGAAATTTACAGAAGGTGAAAAGAAAAGGCATTACGTCGAACACCACAAAACATTGACGATTGAACAATCAATCTAGCTCTGCAACAAATACTGTAAATTGGAGAAAGAAGAAGAAATTGGCGTGGAGAAAATTTGCTCACATTGAAGAGAAAAGTGGTTACAATAAGTACACAAAAATCTGCGTATAACTACCAAGCTAAGGCTATTTATACGCGCTATTTACCGTCGAAAGGAAGAAGAAAAGGAAAAGAGAACCAAATTACAATTGTGCCCTTAAAAGTCCCAGCATCCCATTACTTATGAAAGGGCAAAAAAGTCAATTCACGTCATATTTGAATTAACCGCCACTCATTAACCATCTTCCTCCTTCCTTTTGCGTCCAATGCACACTGCGTTGTACTGCTTCACTCTGCAACCCATTCACAGCACAACACCCGTAACTGTCATCTTAGAACAGCAACTGAACCAACCTTTTGGCCACATTCTTTGACAATTGCACTCAGCTCATCTTCTGCACTGAATTCCCAGCTTCAATATTTCTTGATTTGCCAACTGCATCTTCTTTAACCCCCCCCCCCCCCAAATCTGACTGCCTGTACACATTACATACACCTAATGTTGCAGTCAAGGTTTGCATTTGTTGTTTATCCAAGGCCTTCATAAATATATCTGCAAGCTGCTTATCAGTCCTTACTGGCATCGGCTTGATCACTCCTTCCAAAAATTTCTACCTCACAACGTGACAATCTATCTCTATATGTTTCGTCCTTTCGTGAAAAACAGAATTCACAACAATGTAAAGTGCACTCTTATTGTCACAAAACAACTCTACAGGTGCCTCTTGTTGTATCCCCAAATCCCAAAGTATATAGAGTACCCATTGCACTTCATAAGTGGAACACACAAAACCCCATGATTGATCTCCTAGTCTCCTGGCAGCCCGCCCAATCAGCATCAGCAAATGTATTAAGCTTCAACTCTCCTTTGCTTGGGAAGAACAAGCCTTGTCCCACTGTCCCTCTTATGGATCTAAGCAACCTGTGAGCTGATTTCAAATGAAGCTCAGTAGGTGAATCTAGGAATTGGATTAACTGATGTACAGTAAAAGCAATGTCCAGTCGTGTGATGGTCAGGTAGATTAGCTTGCCAATTAGACTCCTATAACTCCCAACATCCTGAATTAAGTCTGAATCATTATGAGTTAGCTTGGTGTCTTTGTCCATTGGCGTTCTAGTGGGTTTAGATCCCAGAAAACCAGTGTGTTCCAGCAATTCCATGGCATATTTTCTTTGACAGATCACCATGCCCCCTGTGACCTAGCTACTTCAATGTCCAAGAAGTATCTAAGATCACCAAGATCCTTTATTTGAAAAGTCTGATGCAAGAATTGCTTAAGAGCTGTGATGGAACAAAGATGTGGGCTGACCACTATGATGTCATCAACATACACAAGCAAAGCAATGAAAGAATCATGTGTTGTTTTCAGGAATAGGGTGTGATCATGCTGAGACAGGGAAAAACCTTGGGATAGAAGTGCTTTAGTCAGATTTCATTCCACTTTCTACTGGCCTTCTTAAGGTCATAAAGAGACTTGTGTAATTTTCACACAGCATTAGGGGCAGGAGACATCATACCAGGTGGCAATTCCATATATATCTCTTCTAAGAGATCCCCGTGAAGAAACGCATTGTTTATGTCAAGTTGATGAACCAACTAGCCTTTGGCAGTAGCTATGGCAAGGAGCAATCTTATTGTGGTCATCTTAGCAAAAGGTGAAAATGTGTCCACATAGTCCACCCCTAACTGTTGTGTATACCCCTTTGCCACTAACCGAGCCTTATATCTTTCCACCATACCATCTGGCTTGAACTTCGTTTTATACACCCATTTGCACCCTATGGGAGCTTTTCCCTCAGGAAGAGTCATTAATGACCAGGTCTGGTTGTTAGCCAAGGCTGTTAGCTCCTGCTGCATAGCCTGGCACCAATGCTCATGCTGAGCTGCTTCCTGGTAACTTACAGTGTCTGGTGACATGCTGATATTCAAGGCATAGGACCTGTACTCAGGAGAGAGATTATCAAAGGAAAGTGAATGTTGAATTGGATGTAGAGTAGAGAAAGCGGGCTTGACAGAACGCAGCTCAGAGTGAAGTAAGTTGCAGTATTAGTCCTTTAGATAAGAAGGAGGCTTTCGATATCTTTTCTATGTGCGGGTCTCTGATTGTGATGGTGGTAAGTCAGTGAAGGTAGAGCGACCTGAAGGTGCAGGACAAGAATCTTAGGGAGCAGTCATGTTCTGTTGAACTGAATGAAGAGGACTGTTGGACTCTATGGGTTCACGTGATAAATCTGGTGACATGTGAGAAGTGTCTCTTGATGGATTATTGTTGGATGTGACTGAAGGCCTAAAGGAAGAAACAGACTCAGTATCAAGGATGGTGTCTATGGCAGGCGTAATGCTTGTTGGTAAGGCAGAATTGGTGAAATCTGATGAATTTGGGTGTGAGAAAGGAAACAGGTGCTCTTGAAAGGTAACATTTCTGGAGATGAAAACGTCTTTAGTGGCAAGATTCTGTAGAATGTACCCCTTTGAGGTATGAGGTATGCCTAGAAAGACACATAATATTGCCCGGGCATCAAACTTTGACTTACTGGGACAGGTATTTTGGGCATATGCCTGGCATCCGAGGACTCTCAGGTGCTGGTATGTAGGAAGGCGTTGGTATAGGATTTCAAAGGGAGTCTTATGGTCTAGGACAGGTGTAGGAATCAGGTTGATTAAGTAAGAAGCATGCTGGACACAAAAACCCCAGTACTTAATTGGGAGGTTGTCTTAGAACCTAAGTGCCCTGGCGACATTTAAAAGATGTTGTTGTTTTTTTTTTCTACAATGACATTTTGTTGTGGGTTATATGGGCAACTTGTTTGATGCAGTATGCCCTTCTGAGAAAAGAACTGATTTAAAAAAATTCTAAGGGATTATCAGATCTGTTGACTTTAATGACCCTTTCAAATTGAGTATGTACATAATAATAGAAGCTTTCAATGATATGTTTAGCTTCTGATTTTGATTTCAAAAGGTATACCCATGCAAATCTATTATGATCATCCACCACTGTCAAAAAGTAAGTTTGTCCATACAAGGTAGGATTTATGTAAGGCCCCCAAATATCAATATGTATAAGATCAAAGCAAGACACTGAAGAACAGGTGGAAATAGGAAAAGGAAATTTTCTTTGCTTTGCAAATGGACAAATTGTACAGTGTGATTTTACATCTGAAGCAGTAACTGAAGGATCCAGTTTGCTTATTTCTAGAAGTCTGGGAAAAGAGGCATGCCCAAGCCTTTGATGCCAAAGCATGGGGTTGGAGACAACATCATAATAGCAAGAAAAAGGTCTAAGATATGCAGGTCCAGCAGAAACCTCCTCACTGGCGCTCCTTGTTAAGACAACATTCTTCTCCCTGGAGTCAGTGAGGTAGTATAGGCCATTATTGAGTTTAGCTGAACCAATCATCCTCTTGGAGTATTGGTCCTGAAGTAGACAGCCATTCAGTGAGAATTGAACATTAATATGAAAAACAGTAACTAACTTACTGAGAGAGATTAGATTGAAAGAGAAAGCTGACACAAAAAGAACATCAGAAATGGTGAGATGAGGGCTGATATCGACAGTGCTAACATGTGTAGCACTGGCATTGATATTATTTGGCATTTTGACATGAACATTGTTAACTGGATTATAGGAATGGAATAAAGACAAGCAAGAAGCGATATGATCAGAGGCCCCTGAGTCTAAGATCTATATAGATACATCAGAAGTAACCTTACCTGTATCCTTACCAGAATGCATCACAGTTTGTGCATTCATGACAGCAGGCTGTGAGGCAGGGGTAGGAGAAGGATGTTTATCAAGCACCCCATCCTTCTCATTCAGCAGACTTAAAATCTTGTTGTATTGCTCTACAGTAAATGTTAGAGAAGTGGAGATGGACTGGTTGCATCTTTTATCATTCAAGAAACCAACATCAGAGTCATCATTTGAGGCATTTGCCAAATTCACCTGTGGCTTAGCTTTATATCCCGGTGGATATCCGTACTTCTTGTAACACCTGTCAGTAGTATGTCCACTCATTATGACACATGCATTTTCCATAAAAGGTACACACTGGCCTTTGTGACACATTATGATAACCTCTATTCGTCCCTCGTCTATCATTTGCCACTTGAGGACTGTAATTGAAGGTTCCAACAGCAAAGCTTGAGGCAACATCGTTGGAGAAATTATCACTGCAAGGTTCAACAGGAACATTGTTTGCAAGCAACACTGACGGATTATTAGCAAATTACGTTTGAGATGTGACTCCATTCATTATCTTCCTTTCAAACTGAAGTGCCATGGAAAAGGCAGTAGAAATATTTGCCATGGGAGACATGACAAAGATTTGAGATCTCACAGGATCAAACTCAGGACTCAAGCCTTTTATGAATTTTATTACATAGTCACTTTCAACAAACTTTGTCATCTTATCAGCAACATCACACGTGCACCTACGACATTCACATTTAGGTATGGGCCTGATGACCATCATTTCTTCCCAGACAGATTTTAGTTTTGTAAAATACTCGCTAATGTTCATACCTTCTTGTCTTATCGCATAAAATTCGTCTAGGAGGTCAGAAAGTCTGAAAAGATCTCCTCCAGCGTATCTAAGAGTGAGATCCTTCAACGCATCTCGCACAGATTCGTACCACATAATACTTTGAGCAATGGAATGACTTACACAGTTTTGAATCCAAGACTGCACCATTGTACTGCATTGATTCCAAGCAAAATAGCTTTCATCATCATCATCTGGTTTCTCCATTGTACCGTCAATGAAATACAATTTGTTTTTGATAGCGAGCACCATCCTCAGAGTTCTGTTCCATGAATGGAAGTTATGCCCGGTGAGCGGTGGCTGAACCAACACCGCCGCCGGACTTTCATTCGGATGGAGATGTAGTAGACTAGCCGCAGGATTTTCAACAGAGTTATTTCTTGAAGTCGAAGCTATGTTAGCCATGATTATCAACAAATGAATATTGCACAACGAGCGTCAATTCTTAGAGAATCTCTCTGATACCATGAAAAATTTCATAGAAAACGAAATTTACAGAAGGTGAAAAGAAAAGGCATTACGTCGAACACCACCAAACATTGACAATTGAACAATCAATCTAGCTCTGCAATGAAAATTGTAAATTGGAGAAAGAAGAAGAATTGACGTGGAGAAAATTTGCTCACATTGAAGAGAAAAGCGGTTATAAGAAGTACACAAAAATCTGCGTCTAACTACCAAGCTAAGGCTATTTATACACGCTATTTACAGTCGAAAGGAAGAAGTAAAGGAAAATAGAACCAAATTACAATTGTGCCCTTAAAAGTCCAGCATCCCATTACTTATGAAAGGGCAAAAACGCCAATTCACGTCATATTTGAATTAACCGTCACTCATTAACCGTCTTCCTCCTTCCTTTTGCGTCCAGTGCACACTGCGTTGTGCTGCTCTACTCTGCAACCCATTCACAGCACAACATCCGTAACTGTCATCTCAGAACAGCAATTGTACCAACCTCTTGGCCACATTCTTTGACAATTGCATTCAACTCATCTTCTGCACTGAACTCCCAGCTTCAATATTTCATGATTTGCCAACTGCATCTTCTTTAACAACAAAAATGACATATCTTACGTACTAGAAGTTCTAGAGTAATTGCCTTTTTTCGCCGGGGAGAGGGGAGGGGGAGGGGAGATGAAATTCTGGAGCAATTAAGTGGAATGATTCATACAAATGAAATGGTTTCTAACAAATGAAATGGTTTACACAACCGAATTCATAGCCCACCATTTTCTCAATGCATTTGATGGCCAATTTTTTCAGAAAATACCCCACATGTACATATTTTGGAGCAAAGTTCTTTACAACCTTATGAATAGACCAAAAGACTAGGATAGCCTTGTATTAAAGCAATTTCTTTTACATAAAGAGAATACACGTTCTGGATTAATTTTCCTGCACAAGCGGGAACAAAGGTTCGAAAGTTGGACATTTGCGGTTAACATGCCTATAGTAGAGCTGCAAGGTCCAAGAAGCGAATCCAAGTCATTGCAATTACGATATCAGATGTGACTATCAGACGAGGTCTGTTAAGAAAAACACATGTAGGTTTCAGCCAAAACGTTGCCCTATTTAAAGAAGGATTATAACATTAGTCCCACATCAGAAAAAGCATGACTTGAATGATATATAAGTATGTCTAAATGCTAAATGATATTATTGGTTATAATCATTTCTGGATCAATAAAGGCAAAGTTCGCAAAGTTGTTATTTAGTATTGTGAGACTCACAATAGTGTTAGTCAAATCCAAGTTCTAAATTATCAAAACATGTCATAATTTATTGGCATGAGGATTGAGAAGACTCAAAAGAAAAACTCAAAGGGAAAACGCTGAAAGCCAAGGCAGCGAAAATTGCCTTAGCTGCGAAGCAAGGTCGGAACAGATATATTTTTGAAGAAGAAGCATTTGTATCTAGAAATGTAGCACATATAATATGCACACATATATATTGAGTGATGTATAAGCTCTACCCACATTAGACAAAAGTTTTATCTCTTCGTTTATGAGATGTGTAGATAAATAATGGGCCAGTTCCTTTTGTATGCAAAAACACGAACATGATATGACAATCTGAAAATTAAAAAAAGGGCACGACATGAGATTTTCTTACTCTTTCTATCTTAAAAACATTATCATAAATAATCTTACAAGATAATGTAATTTTTATACTGAAATAACTATCAAGCCTTGTTATTTGTTGAACATAAAAGGACTTCCGCGTCAAGTATCCACTGGACATTTTCGGGTTTCGCGAGATATTTTGGGATGATGGTTATAGATTTGCTTGCCCACATTAGCTTCCTATTAACACCCTCTCATTACTCATCTTTTTTGTTTTTTCTTTCTAAGTCTCTTTATCCATCAGTCTCAAAAAAAAAAAAAAAAAAGGTTGCATTACTCATCTTTGTGTGAATTGAACTGTAAATAAATATCAAACCACAGTCAATAGATTCTTAATTTGCACAGTGCCAAATCTAAAGGCGTGTTGTGTCCTACTTTCCCAATATGGCCAACTGAACGTGGACACAAAGAACATCTTGATAAATTTCATCCTGAATCGGATAACTATGGTTTAGAGTTTTCCCAACATAATCAGATGCTTAAAAAAATATAAGAGTCTTTTTAATTTCAGAGTTAAGACATTCCATATATTTTCAACAAAAATACATCCGTCTTGTATAATAGCTCATCACACATTAAAATGATACCGCTAGATATCATACTAGTTACATTTTATTCAATAATTGATCGAAAAGTATAAGGTGACTCACTAAATTGGCTGCACTTTTTATATGGTGAAGTAGCAGTTGATCGATACAGTTTGATTCAATTTTCATTATGGGTCATCAGAAAATAAATCCTGTGTGTTTCTAACACATGAGTATCGTTACGTACACCCGACTCCCTCCCCCATACCCCGCAATAGACAGAAGCCTCTAAGACAATAGAGTAATATTGTTGTTGTTGACTTATACTATGTTTGTTGCAGTATGTCATGAAGGCAGTGATTTGCGAGAAGAGCAATCCAATGCGCAGAAAATTTGATTATACAGCGACCGCTGGATTAAATGATGAATTGAGGATCAAGAAGAATAATTGATGAGCTGGCAATCAGTTAGCAATATTTTGGGTGTTGGATCATGTGGAAAGAGTTGCAATGCATCAGTGAAGAGGGCAACATCAGTTGAGGAAGAAGAAGAAGAATACGCAGGCGCAGGCGGGAAAGTTTAAAGGATGCGAAATGACCATTTTACCCTTATATTAGTTTTGTGTATAGTTAGTCATTGAAGGGTATTAGAGTCATTTTACAAATAAGTTTTCCTTCTTTGCAAACTGTATAAGAATGAAGCTTTGCTTCTCTACACAATCAATTGAAGCAATAACCGTTTTCTTCTTCATTCGTTTCCTTCTGAGTGAATTGCTTCGTTCAATTCTCAGCTTTGTTTCTCTTTTTGGTTGGTTGATTCAGCTAATTTGACATGGTATCAGAGCATTGTGCTAATTGTTGATATCAACCTAGTATATCTGAAATCAGTAATCTACGGCTTCGATAAAATTCAATTTGAACACACAGTGTGCTTGAGATGGCCTCTACGCCTGGATCTCAAAGAACTGGAGGATCGCAGTCAGTAGACAATCCTACTAGTAGTCCGTACTACCTTCACCCATGCGATAGTCCAGCTATAATTCTAGCGCAGCCTCCGTTGAATCCACACAACTTTCATTCGTGGAGTAGGATGTTTCAGATGGCGCTGATAGTTAAGAATAAGATTGGATTCATTGATGGAACCATACCTCAACCAGTGCTAACTGATCCACAATATCCAGTCTGGAGACAGGTAAATTCTATGGTGCATTCTGGATAATGAATAGTGTTATGCCTACTATTGCGCAAAGTGTTATGTGGTATGATAGTGCCTCAGAGGTCTGGAATGACCTGAAACATAGATATGGTACAGGAGATGCATTTAGGTTGTCAGACTTGCTTGAAACCTTCTATGGAATCAAGCAAGAAGGTGATTCTGTGAATAACTATTTTACTAAAGTAAAAGTGTTGTGGGAAGAAATGATGGCGTTGAGACCTGTTCTAGTTTGTACATGCCATGGCTGTAGGTGTGATGTAGGAACTAGAATGCATGGATTTGTTGAAACAGAGTATGTTGTGAAGTTTTTAAAAGGTCTTAATGAGGAATATGACCAAGTTAAATCGCAAGTGTTTGTGATGATGCCTTTACCTAAAATTGATGTGGTGTTTGCAATGGCTTTGAAGTATGAAAGAAAGTTGAATGGATTGAATGCTCAGAGTTCCTTTAACAATAATCCTACAGCACTTATGATTGACAACCTAGAAGGTGCGAATGTTGCTGCTATTGTCAGTACATATAGTGGCAGAGGTGGAACTGGTGGTTTTCGAAGGGGAAGTGGAAGGTTCTTGCCTAATAATTCAAAGAGGCCGGTATGTACACACAGTGGGATGATTGGGCATATTGAGCAAAGATGTTACAAGAAACATGGGTATCCCCCATGATTCAAGCCCAAGAGTCAGGTGAATTTGACTGAAGTGACCATAGCAGGTATTGGTCCAGTGCAGATGGATCATGGAAATAGAATGTGCCAAGCACCTTTGTTGACGCCAGAACAAATTCAGAAACTCATGACTATGTTGAATATGAGTGATGGAAGTCAATCAGCAACCAATTCTGCTGGCATTTTTGGAAACCAAGGGGCAGTTATGTCTGCTCTCCTTGATAAAGATCAAGGTAATTGTCACTCTAATAATTTGAACATATGGATTTTAGATTCTGGTGCTACGGATCACATAGCATGTAATCTCAGTCTTTTCCGTTCTTATAAGCCAATTGAGTCTCTGCCTATTAGATTACCCAACAATATGTCAGTTGAAGCTACACACATTGGTTTAGTCATCATAAATTCTTCTTTGTCGATTCACAATGTCTTGTACGTTCCTTCATTTACATACAACCTTCTTTCACTTAGCAAGCTTCTTTCCAATCCTTCTATACCTATACAGTTCTTTGGAAAATCTTGTGTCATTCAGGAATGTACATACCTGAAGACGATTGGTTCAGCTGAGCTACACAAGGGACTGTACTATCTTCATGTCATTCAAATACAGTCTGAAAGTTTGTCTAGATGTTTGTTAGTCAATGTTCATTTTTCAGATTCTTCTATACTATGGCATTATAGACTAGGCCATGCTTCATTACCTAAAATAAAGAAAGTATACAATCTTGATCAATCTGTGTCTGTGCTTGACAATGCATATAAGTGTAATGTGTCCCTTGACTAAATTGAGAAGAAAGCCTTTTCCTACGTCTGATTCTATGTCCAAGTTTCCTTTTGATCTTCTTCACATTGATATTTGGGGGCCTTATAAACACCCCACTGTACATGGACAACGTTATTTCCTTACAGTTGTTGATGATCATACACGTTATACGTGGATTTATCTCCTCAAACAGAAATCTCAGACCAGACATATTATTGATAGCTTCTGTCAATATGCTATCAATCAATTTCGTAGACCTGTCAAGTGTATAAGGACTGATAATGGTCAAGAATTTAAGATGGACCAATTCTTTATGAGTAAAGGAATCATTCATCAGACTAGCTGTGTCAACACTCCCCAGCAAAATAGGATTGTTGAACGCAAGCACCAGCACATACTAAATGTAGCCAGAGCCATTAAACTGCAAGCAAATATACCTATTGATTATTGGGGTTTTTGTGCCTAGTATGCAGTGTACCTCATCAATATATTACCCACACCTTTATTGAAACAACGGGCTCCTTATTTCTGCCTTTTCAATAATCATCCATCATATCAAGATCTTAAAGTCTTTGGCTGCTTGGCCTTCGCCAGTAATACCTCACCACAGAAAGCCAAGTTTGAACCAAGAGCTATTCCTTGCGCTTATCTTGGATTACCTTACCACACGAAAGGACATCTCCTTCTTAACCTTATCACAAAAAATATCTTCATCTCCAGAGATGTCCAGTTTCATGAACACGCTTTTCCTTTTAATACTGATCCGTCTTTAAAATCGTTTGAGTCAGATATATCTAGCCATTGGCCAACTGACATCTCAGGAACACCCATTCATTCTTCCCAATCTTTACAGTCCTCACCAATATATTCATTCACTGATTTGTCCTCAATATCAACACCAAATATTTCTGTTCAGACACCTCATGTTGATTCATCTGATACAATCTCAGAGGATACCAGTTCATCTGAGCATTCTGTGCTTCAGCATAGTCCTCAACCATGTACATGCCTTGAAGTTCATTTGCCATTTTCAACAATTCAGAATGATTCATCCATGGCCATGAGACCCAAGCATCCACCTAGTTATCTGAAAGATTATTACTGTGCCCTCCTATCTGCTCACTCTTCTTCTGGTCTTCCTTTGTCTTCCAACTATGCTTCTTGTACTCCACACCCTATTGAGAATTACATGTCTTTTGATTTGTTAACACCGAAATATAAAACATATGCTCTTAATATTAGTGTTTTACAGGAGCCAACGTCTTATCAGGAAGCAGCCAAATCCGTTCATTGGCAAAAGGCAATGCAAACAGAATTAGCTGCATTGGAGACTAATAGTACATGGACGTTGGTTACACTCCTAGCTGGTAAGAAACCCATTGGGTGTATATGGGTTTATAAGATCAAATACAAACCTGATGGTAGCATAGAGAGGTACAAAGCCAGGCTTGTGGCCAAGGGCTTTGCACAGCAGCTGGATGTTGACTACACAGATACATTCTCCCCTGTTGCTAAGCTAACAACTATTAGATTGTTATTAGCTGTGTCTGCTTTAAAGCAGTGGCATGTGCACCAATTAGATGTGAATAATTCTTTTCTACGTGGTGACCTTAGTCAAGAAATTTATATGACCTTACCTGAAGGCATTAATAGTCCTGATCCCAATGCAGTTTGTAAGTTACATAAATCCCTTTATGGCTTGAAGCAAGCCAGCAGAGAATGGAACCTTAAACTCACCAAGTTTCTTACACAGCAGGGTTATACACAGCCCAAGAATGATTACACTTTGTTTCTCAAGCATGTTGGTACTGTTTGTATAGTGGTTGTGGTGTATGTTGATGACATAATCATTGCTAGCAATTCCTTAGAACATATTACCATGCTTAAACAATCACTGCATTAAGAGTTCCATATTAAAGATTTGAGTCTGCTTAAATATTTTCTTGGATTGAGGTGGCTAGGTCACAGGGGGTATCATGATCTCCCAGAGGAAGTATGCGTTGGAGTTGGTTGAGCAAGCTGGCTTCTTGGGATCAAAACCAGCAAAGTGTCCTATGGAACAGAACTTGAAGCTGGCTCATAGTGACTCACAGCTTATAGGGGATGTATCTGACTACAGGAGACTCATAGGTAAGTTGCTGTATCTTACCATCACGAGGCCAGACATTTCATATACAGTTCAGCAGTTGAGTCAGTTTTTGGACAGATCATGATCTCCCAGAGGAAGTATGCGTTGGAGTTGGTTGAGCAAGCTGGCTTCTTGGGATCAAAACCAACAAAGAGTCCTATGGAACAGAACTTGAAGCTGGCTCATAGTGACTCACAGCTTATAGGGGATGTATCTGAGTACAGGAGACTCATAGGTAAGTTGGTATATCTTACCATCATGAGGCCAGACATTTCATATACTGTTCAGCAGTTGAGTCTGTTTTTGGACAGCCCTACAAAGTCACATCTTAAAGCAGCACACAGGTTATTGAGGTATATAAAAGGAACAGCAGGGCAAGGCTTGTTTTATCCTAGCACTGGAGAATTGGAATTAAAAGCCTTTGCTGATTCTGATTGGGGAGGATGCGTTGAAGCAAGAAAATCTGTTACAGGTTTCTGTGTTTTCATGGGAAAATCGTTGATCTCCTGGAAAGCAAAGAAACAAAGCACAGTTTCTAAGTTTTCATCCGAAGCGGAGTATAGAGCCTTGGCTATGGCAACGTGTGAAGTGCAATGGCTTTTGTATCTTCTTGGTGACCTGGGCATTAGGCAGGTGAAACCAGTTGAGCTATTTTGTGACAACAAAAGTGATGTTTACACTGTAGAGAATCCTGTGTTTCATGAAAGGACGAAGCACATCGAGATTGACTGTCACATTGTTAGTGAAAAATACCAGCAGGAAGTGATTCAACGTATGCCCATCAAATCAGAGTTTCAATTAGCTGATGCTTTCACGAAGGCGTTAGATTCTGTTACATTACGAAACTTGACCAGTGCTATGGGAGTATGTAACATATTTAGACAGTCAGTTTCGAGGGGAGAGTGTTGCAGTATGTCATGAAGGCAGTGATTTGCGAGAAGAGCAATCCAATGCGTAGAAAATTTGATTATACAGCAACCGTTGGATTAAATGATGAATTGAGGATCAAGAAGAATAATTGATGAGCTGTCAATCAATTAGTGATAATTTGGGTGTTGGATCACGTGGAAAGAGTTGCAACGCATCAGTGAAGAGGGAAAGATCAGTTGAGGAAGAAGAAGAAGACGCAGGCGCAGGCGTGAAAGTTTAAAGGATGCGAAATGACCATTTAACCCTTGTATTAGTGTTGTGTATAGTTTGTCATTGAGGGGTATTAGAGTCATTTTACAAATAAGTTTTCCTTCTTCTGTTGCAAACTGTATAAGAATGAAGCTTTGCTTCTCTGCACAATCAATTGAAGCAATAACCGTTTTCTTCTTCATTCGTTTCCTTCTGAGTGAATTGCTTCATTCAATTCTCAACTTTGTTTCTCGTTTTGGTTGGTTGATTCAGCTAATTTGACAATGTTGTTAGGTTGCTCGACAGTTACACTGTGATAGCTGGGCTACCATTTTCTTTTATAAATTTATACACTTAGTTATTTTATCTTTTCCTTCTTCTTTTCTATTTCCTGGAAACAATACAATAGAATCTTGAGTGAAAATTTAGACTTAAAAATGTTAAGCTTTTAAAACATGAAGTTAGGAAGTGGTAATATGTTTTATTCAGAAGTTTTGATAGGCGTAACATGGTTAGGAAAATTGTCAATTGAACTGTGGTCCTGGCCTCTTGATCCACCATTTCTGAACAAGATCCTGCTAAACTACTGGAAAATTTCCTAAATTTGGACGTTCCATTGTCGAAGGAAACTGTGAGAACTTTATAAAATAGAGGGAAAATAAAGAAAAAAAAGAGAAAAAGGTTAGGACAGAAACCTGATTAATGTTTCAGCTGAGCTCATTAGCCACAATAGTTTCGCAAATGAAAAGTCCACCGTTATTTATTTCGCAACTGTACTACAACTTACGCTAGTCTCATTTTCCATTTTCATTTAATATTCTTATGTATCGGTACAAATCGTATACCAGTCAACTGAGAAGTACAGAACCAAAATGTTGGTAAATTTTAATATGATTACTGAGTAATATTGGATATCTTAATATTAGGCATCTTAATAGTTATTGTTAATGGTAAAAACAAGCTCAGACGTGGTGCGTCGACCTAAACAACATAGTTGCCGTGATGAGGTGAAACAAGAAGCGACTGAAACCAGTTAGCAAAACTGAGATGACCTGAACATAGGAGTGGCTGGTCTGAGTAAGAAGGGACGAGTAAAGCTGTGCTGAGCTGATGAAGTATTACTGCCGTATTGATGTAATCAAGAAAGTGAAAGGAATAGCTGAGATGAAGAAGAGCACTGAATTCAGAGTGGCCGAGGTAAAGAAGGACAACAAAACAGGATAGGAATGAAGATGTGATGAGCCGAGGTGACGAGGTGAAGACAAGTCAGGCAGCAAAGCGGAGCCAGAGCTGAAACACTTAGTCAAAAATAACTTAGGTTTTTTTACTGTACATAGTTTAGAGCAAAACAGGTAACTAGTCGTTATCTTATAGTCGTTGGGATTTACTATAGATAAACAGTAACCACTGTGCAAGCGGGAAAAAAGAAGCTGGTAGAGGCAAAAAAACTCCTATAAAAGGAGAGAAACTTGTAAATTTCATTCTTGACTTGAATGAATTTCTAATTCTTTCAATCTCGACATGGTATCAGAGCACATCTGATTCTCTTCAACTACCTGCTATTTCTTTCTGTAAATCTTGAAATTCTTTAAATGGATACACCATTCAGCTCAGCTAAATATACTGAGGCCATATCCATTTTGGATTAGACATCAGGAGTGGTCTGCAATCCTTAAATCTCTATGATTCCTCCATTGTTACCACCAACCACAAGCTAAATGGAGATAACTACTTCTCTTGGTCTTGAGTGGTGGAAATGTTCATCACCGGCAAAGGCAATGGGGAATACTTATATGGAACAGTCACTGTTCCATCTGAAAATAATGCAAACTATTGGCTATGGAAGTTGGAAAATAGCATGATAATGTCATGGTTGATACATCCTACAAAACCCGACATTTTCGATGAGTTTATGATGTACAACATTGCAGCAAAAAATCTAGGCTGCAATCAAGGAGATCTATTCAAAGCAAGACAACATCTCCGAGCTCTATGAGATCGAAGCTCATCTTCATGAGCTTAAACAAGGCAATCTGGCGGTGCACAAATATTATACTCTATTGACTAAGGCATTGGAGCAGATTGACTCCTTCGAAAGACATTAATGGTCGTGTATCACTGATGCTGGTCTATATGAAGAAAAACAGAAAGGAAGTGGATATTTCGCTTCCTTATTGGACTAAATCAAGAATTCGACAATGATCGCACTCGAATTCTTAGCACAAAACCACTTTCGACCTTGGAGGCTACCGTCGCTGAGATCAAACACGAAGAGAGCCGTAAGAAGGTCAGGACAGGAGGTGCTTCAAATACGGAGACTTCAGCACTGCATATTGAGAAACCAGCAAAAGCATCTGGGCTGGCTGTTAAACGACACTTTACTTCTGGCAAAAGTAAAGTTTCCAAATAATGTATAAAGGAAGGACATATAGTTCACAAGTGTTAGAAACTGCAAGCAAAGCTAGCATGATAAGGGAAACCTCTGCTGAAGTCTAACAATACCCCCGGAGACCTTATTCAAAGCCATTTGCTAATGGATAAAGCACTACACACCAGCTCGACTCAGCTCGGCAAAACATGACACACTTCAACTCAACCTAGATAGCTAAAGCTGAGGTCCCTACAGAGGATCAAATTACAAATATGATCCAATTGCTGAGCAGACGACGTGACCGAGCTGAATTAATCCAAGCTACAATGGTAACCTATGTCTAGTCGAGCTCTAGCATTTCATGGATCATAGACTCCTGGGCGACTGACCATAAGACAAGCAATGGTAACCTGTGAACTCTTATTCTCTGTTTCCAGTACGTAAGAAGGTTAAAATTGCTAATGGAACTTCCTTAGAAGTCATTGTTATAGGATTTGCAATAATTAATAATGAAATCATTCTAAAAGATGTCATGCATGTCCCTTAGCCTAAGTTTCAATCTATTATCAGTGGGTAAACTCATTAAGGATAATAATTGTATACCCTTCTTCTCATCCACAGAATGTTGTTTTTAGGAATACAAAATGAAGGGGATGGTTAGCAGTGCTGAGAATACAACAGGTCTGTTCCTACTGGATTCAGAAAACAGAGCTCTAATTAGCACATCCGAGCTGCCACATGATCAGACTACAAGAATTTTGCACCTTAGAAATTCTTGCATGTGGGATATTTTGTGATGGCATAATAGACGGGGTCATCCTAATTTTGTGTATCTAAAAAGATTAATCCCAAAATTATTCATCTGAACTCTTATTCTCTGTTTTCAGTACCTTAGAAGATTAAAATTGCTAATGGAACTTCCTTAGAAGTCATTGTAATAGGATCTGCAATAATTAATAATAAAATCATTCTAAAAGATGTCATGCATGTCCCCTAGCCTAAGCTTCAATCTATTATCAATGGGTAAACTCATTAAAGATAATAATTGTATACCATTCTTCTCATCCACACAATGTTGTTTTTAGGAATACAAGATGAAGGAGATGATTGGCAGTGGTAAGAATACAGCAGGTCTGTTCTTACTGGATTTAGAAACGGAGCTCTAATTAGCACAGCCGAGCTGCCACATGATCAGACTACAAGAATTTTGCACCTTAGAAATTCTTGTATGTGGGACATTTTGCGATGGCATAGTAGACTGGGTCATCCTAATTTTGTGTATCTCACAAGATTAATCCCAAAATTATTCATCTCTGTCGATCTTAAAAGTATTGCATGTGAAACTTGTCAACTAGCTAAACACACCAAACAGAGTTACCCAGCTAAAATATATAAATCATTTGCACCTTTTAGTCTTATTCATTCGGATATATGGGGACCATTTAGAGTAACTACTAACGAACACCTCCAGGCTGTTTTAAGAATTCTGAGGTACCTTAAGAGTACACCAGGACAAGGACTGTGTTTCAAAAAGAGTGCAGACCGAAGTGTTAATGTGTCTACAAATGTAGACTGAGCTAGATCTAAGGTCGACATGAGATCACCAACTGGCTATGGAACCTTCCTATGGGGGACATAGTTACTTGGTGGTGCAAGAAACAACAGATTGTGTCAAGAAGCAATGCAGAAGCAGAGTTGAGGGCACTTGCATTAGGAATCTGTGAAGCGTTTGGATCAGAAGAGTACTTGAAGATCTTCATATAGAGGCACGATTGTCTATCAAATTTTTTTGCGATAGCGTCTCTGCAATAAGTATGACAGAGAACACAATTCAGCAAGTCAAAGCATCTAGAAATAGACAGACATTTCATCCGTGAAAAGATAGAAGGAAATAAGGTCAGCCGAGTACACATCTCCACCAAAGATCAAATTCTAGACATCTTAACAAAGCAGTTTCAACAAATATTTTCCAGTACTTAGTATTCAAGCTTGGTTGTATGAATATATACAACTAAACTTGAGAGAGAGTTAGACACAAGCTCAGCCGAGATTGGCCGACCTAAACAGGGTAGTTGCCGTGATGGGGTGAAACAAGAAGCAACTGAAACAAGTTAGCAGAGCTGAGCTGACTTGAACATAGGAATGGCTGAGCTGAGTAAGAAGGGATGACCGAAACTGTCCTGAGCTAATGAAGTACTACTACCGTACTGAGGTGATCAAGACAGTGACAGGAAGAGTTGAGGTGAAGAAAAACATAGAACTCAGAGTGGCCGAGGTAAAGAAAGACATCAAAACAGGACAGGAATGAAGATGCGCTGAGCCGAGGTGACGAGCTGAAGCACAAGTCAGGCCGCAAAGCTGAGGCAGAGCTGAAACACTTAGTCAAAAACAACTTTGGTTTTTTAATGTACATTGTTCAAAGCAAAACATGTAACTAGTCATTACCTTATAGCCATCAGAAATTATTGTAGATAAACAGTAACCACTATACAGGTGGAAAAAAAGAAGCAGTTAGAGGCAGAAAAACTCCTATAAAATGCGAGAAACTTGTAAATTTCATTTTTTACTAGAGTAAATTTCTAATTCTTCCAATCTCGACATTAATAAAAAAATAAAATAAAATCATGAGGAATAATGGTTTGTCATACCCATTACTATACCACCATAAAGTTTGCCTCGCATATTATACCAAATGGTTATGTTCTGATAAAATCATTTCGTCGAGTCATTTAAGTTTGCATGTTTAACATTTTTCAATTTGTTTCTAAGCAATATATGTTTGCTTTTTCTTTTACTTTTATGTGGTAACTAATGCAGACAAGTATTTGACAATCTAGAATAGCGGCAAGTAAATGCAAATGATGTCTAAACCCTTAAAGAAAATCCCATATTTTGTTGACAATTCCATCAAGTCTTAATCATAATCTAATTCTTGATACCTCAGCCAAGTGTTTACACATTATCCTTTGCACGTAATTCACTATTCAAACCCCTATTTAGTGTATCCTATTTTTCCATTCCTAATCATTCCTTCGCTGCTCAACATTTTCACAACCCTAAATTTTCTCATTCTCTTCTTTCTCTCCCATTCCATAGCCATGAACCCCCACAACCTTGATGTCATGGGCAACCCGAATGAGCTAGACAACTTTGACCCGAATGTCCATGAACTCCTCTCCTTGCCGAATGATCAGTGCTTCACGGATTATCATCCGCGAACCGCATTCCAATTTCCTTTATGTACTAGTGAAATCTCTAATGCTACTCACCCTCTTGTGATGAATTATGAATCACTAGCCCGATTTTTTCAACCGGGCGAAGGTACGAGCATTGGAGCTGCTGGGGAAAATGGGTTGCCGGACTCTGATTGTGTGATGAATTCTTCTTCACAATCTGGGACGTGCGGATTGCTAGCAAATAACAAGGTTAGTGGGGATTTTATCTGTTATTTTGTTATACAATTAGGGGTTTAAAATACGACACTGTCATTTAGTCTGCTGAATGCAAGAAATACCAAGTTTAAGGGCAACCATTATTTCTTTTTATTCTCTTCTATTTTTAGTGTTTATACCATTAAAGAGAACAAGACTTACTATCCCATTGGATCAAGAGAAACACTTACGGAACTGTGATAATCCATTGTATAGACACTTGTGGAACTGTGGATTTGTGGTATATATTAATTATTCCTTTTTTTCTTTTTGCTTAAAGATCTTTGTACTTTGAATTTTATGTTGAATCCTATGGATTGTGACAGAGTTATGGTGGGAAGAAGAGAAAGAGAAACAAGGACAGAGAGGCAGAGAAACCAAGAGAAGTTGTACATGTAAGAGCTAAGAGAGGCCAAGCAACTGATAGTCATAGCCTTGCTGAAAGGGTAAGGATTTTTATTATTCAACAATCAACCAAAATCCTAAGACTTATATTCAAACTACAGATATTGTTAATCATCCAAGGTTCTTATAATAGCGTCAAGAAGAAGTGATTTTTCTAATCGAAATTCTTGAATCTCACTAGTATAGATGCACATGGGTGAAAGTTATACTATTAGATTTTTTATTTTTGTGACAACTTTTATTTCTCACCCCGTAAGATAGCACAAATGAAATTACATGTGGGTTTCGAGAACTATCCAATTTAGTGGGGTAATTGGTGTCCGTTTTTTAGTAATAGCCACAAAAATTTCTTGTTTAAACCCTTGGATTAAAGTATATAGTTTCTCATGATTCTTTTAAACTGTATATACTAGTCGAGGAGGGAGAAAATAAACGAGAAGCTCAGATGCTTGCAAGATCTGGTTCCTGGATGTTACAAGGTAAGCCGCTGATTCTTTTATCGAAATCCTTTAATTTGTGACATTGATGTCAATAGCTGCGGAAACAGCCTCCAAAGGTAAGTTAAGTCTGCGTACATCAGATCGCGAAACAATCCAGTCCTTCCCCAGACCTTATGCAAATGTGTGAATCTAATACAACGGAAACGCCTTTTAATTTTTTCCCGTTCAGTAAAATTTAATGGTAAGAGTAATTATATGACGATGGACGGGAAATTGATCTGGTTTTACATTATCCCTAAAACAATATACTGTACAGCTGTGTTTAGGCTCCTTCATACATGCAATTATACTATTTAACATGATCATCACGATGCCTTGCAGACAATGGGAATGGCCGTGATGTTGGATGTGATTACCAATTATGTTCGTTCCCTGCAAAATCAGATCGATGTGAGTTATAAAATACAACTAATAATAGTTTCCGTACTCCTATAATTCTTTAAAAGTAGTACCTATATATATGTATATATTTATAGCACTATTTTTGAAGGAATTTCTTTTTAGATGTGTTATGTATGGATTTCAGTTTTGGTTTCTTTCAGTTTCTATCCATGAAACTATCCGCAGCAAGTTTATTCTACGACTTCAACTCAGACATCGATACAGTGGGAGCAGTTCAGGTACATCTTTTTGTGATGGCTTATTCTTTATCGGTAATAAAAGTTGATTGAGTTATTTGTGCTTAGATCGTTGTATCCTATCAAATACACTAATTAAGATTTCACCAGCACACCTGATGTAAATCTTAAGGACGGGTCTTGGAGCAACAGGTAATATGAATGCTTTATGACCTTGAGGTCACTTGTTCGAACCGTGTAAACAGTCTTATGCAAAAAGTATAGAGTAAGGTTGTGTACATCAGATCGCGAAGCGATCCATCCCCTCTCCGGGCTATGCGGCAAACGCGGGAGCTTAGTATTCTGGAAACGACTTTTTTAACTCATATAAAACTTGTTAGCTAAAAGTGATGATGTATGGTACCAACAAAGGCTTAAGATCGTAAATAACGTTGACATCCTAAAATCAAATGGTCTTTTGTGTATCTTATACCAACTGCAGCTTATTACTTATACCTATTCGAAATTTTCAATTGGTGTTGTCGGGAGACTGTGAAGTTGGCTTATCACAGCTTCGTTTGCTTCACCAATTAACATGGCTTTATTTAATTGATTGAACTGCATGTCTTTATATATGCTTTCAAAGTATCTCATGTAAAGCAACCAACAGAAATCAACTCATATTAAGGAACTTAGCATTCAATGAACTGCTTAAAGAGCATAATTGCTACTGGCATGAATGTATTACATATGATATATGAATTTTTATTTTTTAAAATTTTTTGTTAGGTCTCAACAATGAGAAGACGTCTTAATCAATACAACATTATGGAAGTAGTTTAATGGTGTAACTTTTCTCGGGGTATTAGAAGACAAAATAACGATTAGTAGACTCCCCCCCCCCCCCCCCCTCCCAACTTCTCCCAAATAAAGTATGTCATAGATTGTCTAAGATGCCAGAAGCGGACCTTTTCTTACTTGATGTGATCGGCCAAATGAATTCCCTTCTACTTCTTTACCAGTCCAGTCAACATGAACCATATCTTATAATTCAGTATCTTTTTCTTTAATATAAGTGAAGGCATATATGTTAAATAACGTAGGTTACTAGATACTACTCAATGTGTTTGTTGAAACTATAGTGTCCCCTCTTAAGTTACTAACAAATCTAAATGGCTTTTGTGCAACAGGAAGCACAAGGAATAGAAAAGCTAATGGGAGAAGGATACGTTATGCCACAACAATTTCATAATTCTTGGCCGTATTGACTATTTCTTATATTCAGCATATCTTTGAAACTCTTACAGGCATACATTATATATGCGTAAACCGTATATTTGCTGATTGTGTTTTTTCCCCCTTTGTGCCGAAAATAATATGATAGTATCAACAAGTGGATTGTTTCACTTCTATAATTGTAACAGTATGATAATTGGAGAATATATGTCATTTTCCTTTGGTCTTTTTCGATTGTTTATTTTCTCGTGTCCGCTTATTCAGATAAGCAAATTTGGCTGCAACAGGTTTTATACTTCCATTTAACTTTAGTTTGACAATCCTAACTACGATTCTTCAGTACCTCGCTAATTGATCCAAAATCATATTCGAGCCAACTCAACTTTGTTGGAAAAGTACGTTTAAAGTATTTAAAAATTTGCTTCAAACTTATACAAAAGCATGTAAAATGTTTTTTGAGAGATTAAAAGATGATTAAAACATTTTGAACTTGTAAGAAATCACTTGGATCAATCCATGTGCTAGTTGGATCTAACCAAGTGAAAATTAAAATAAAGTTGAGTGTTCTGTTGGACATCGATCAATAAATGTTGTTGTTAAGATATAAAATGTTTTGATTATGTAAAGATGTTTTAAATAAGTTAAATTTACAATTGAGATTTGATGCAAAATGAAAAAATAAAATATGTCAAAAATGGTTGAGATTGGAACTCTACTGTCCAACATCGATCTTTCAAACTGAGGACATCGATCGATCGATGTCCCTTCAGTCTCTCCAAGAGAGACTTCGAGCGATCGATGTCAGGCCAGAAAAGTTTCTGTCCAACATCGATCTCTCATACAGAGGACATCGATCGATCGATGTCACTTCAGTCTCTCCGAGAGAGACTTCGATCGATCGATATCAGGCCAAAAAAGTTTCTATATAACATCAATCTCTCAGTCCAAGGGACATCGATCGATCGGTGTCACTTCAGTCTCTCCAAGAGAGACTTCGATCGATCGATGTCAGGCCAGAAAGTTTCTGTCCAACATCGATCTCTCAGTCCAGGGGACATCGATCAATCGATGTCACATCAGTCTCTCCAGGTTAGACTTCGATCGATCGATGTCAAGAAGGTTCAAAACTTGAAAGATTCTGGAGGACATCGATCTCTCAGCCAGGCAATTCAATCGATCGATGTCTCTGAGAATTCAAATTTTTATGAACGTTGGAACAACGTCCAAGGGAGATTCATGGTGTTTTCTCTTTCCAATCTTGTTCAAATTTCTTGTGGACTTTACTCTAACCTCACACATGCTTCTTTGACTATTATATCCATGTCCAAGTCATTCTAGGTTGGCTATTGAGGATCGAATCACTCTATAGGGCGGCTAAAGACTATATGGACATTATCTTGACATTTGATGTAGTTGAAGACATGGTGGAGGCTACCAAAACATGGTGAACATCTCCTATAAATGGATGAAGCATGGGTGAGGCAAAGACACAATTTCACCATCATCAAGCTTCATTATTCATTGTTGTATATTTATCTCATATGTGTAAAAGTGCTTAAAGCTTGTTAAGCATTTCTTTGTTCTTCATTGTTGTATATTGAAAGATAGAGAGTCTAACACAAGAGAAACCATAAATATTTGATCTCTTGCTTGTGTTTAGACTAGTGAGAAAGCGTGAACCCTATTTCTTCTTTTAAACCCACTGTGAGAAAGTTCTTGAAGAGAACTTTGTTGAAGTTGTGAGGTAGTAAGAAATTGTTCTTGCTTAGAGTTGTAGTTGCTGTAGTTGCACAAGGATATTTTGTGCAAGAAGTTGTTGTGGTTGCTTACACTAATGTGTTAGTGTAAGTATTGCTGTGGTTGTTTTTATTAGCTTTAATAAGAAGAGTAATTGTTGAAAATCCACTTTGGCAACAAAGTGGTAGTCGAGTAGAATCATTTACGATTCGAACCACTCTATATCCAGTGTACTCATTCATTGTTTCTCATCTTCTATTGTTTCTTTGATTTTGAATTCCATTTGAGTTGAGCCACACGAGAAAAATTCCGCAAAATTGCCACACTCTATTCACCCTCCCCCCTCTAGAGTGTGTTACGGACCTAACAATTGGTATTAGAGCCTAGCCTTGATTGCTTGGCCAATCTTTGCTAGTAGCAAGGTTAAAGATCATGGAAATGACAACCTCTTCATCTTACACCTCAACTTCTAAGCCAACTGCACTATTCTCAGGATCAAGCACTAAAGCACCTATGTTTGATGCCCACAATTACTCTTTGTGGAAATTTCAAATGATCAATCATTTGAAAGGCTGTGGATTTGATATATGGAGAGCCGTTGTCAAAGGAATCGAAGTTCCTATGAGTACCAACTCAAAAGGAGAATCAATGTTCAAAGATGAGTATGACTACACCAACGAAGAGAAGATAAACTTCACCATCAATGGCAAAGCATTTGATATTCTTTCAAGTGCTCTTACCACCACCGAGCTTATAAGACTTCAAGGTCTTGAAACAGCCCATGAAGCATGAAAAAGGCTAGAAATGATACATGAAGGGACTGAGCAAGTAAGAATGGCCAAAAGACTAATGCTCATGAAGGAATATGAAATGTTTGGTATGAAGAGTGGTGAAGAGATTGAGGAGACAATCGACCGATTCGCTCGAATAGTGAATCAACTTTCCGTGATGGACAAGAAAATCTCAAATGAAGACCTTGTCTCAAAACTCCTCAACTCTTGCCAAGAGAATGGACACATAAAGTCACCGCCATACCGAATCAAAGAATCTCAAGACTCTTACACTTGATGAGCTATCCAATCATCTTCTTACTCATGAAATCCTTATTGATGCACAAAATATAATGAACCCTATCAAGCCCACACAAGCATCACACAAAGGATTGGTGGCAGAGTCCGATGAATCGGATGAGGAAGTTGCTCTTCTAGTGAGAAATTTTAGAAGAATGGCAACAAGAAATAAGGCTCAAGCAAGAAACTTTTTCAAGAGACCACACAAGGAAAAAGAAGCAAGTGAAAATTGCTATGGTGTGGTCGACCCGGTCACTTCATTGCCGATTGCCGCGTCAAGTAGTCGCAAAAACAAAAAAAAAGAAGGTCTTTTTTCAAAAGAAGAAAGCTCTTAATGCGGAGGTAACCACGTGGGATGATCTCCTCTCCGAAACGGAAGGAGAACAAAGTGAAGACCAAGATGTTGGACTTGTTGCAATAGTTGAGAATCCAAAAGCACAACATACTTGTCTCATGGCAATCGAAAATGACCTTGAGGTAAACTCTAGCCCTTCTAATTTGCAAGATGAAATAAGAGATTTGCAAGGCGATTTTGAAAAACTGAGTTTAAAATATCAACAATTGACGAAAGAATTTAAAAATGCATATTAGAAAACAAGAACTTGTATGATAAGAATATTTTGGTGTTTCAAGATCATGACATCATACTCACCATGCATGAAACCGTAGCCCTTGAAAATGTGAAAATTAGGAAAGAATGAGAGAGGGTAAGATTAGTCTTACAAAAACTAACCGATGGTAAAATAATCTAGACAAATTACTCGGAAACAAAAGAATTGGAAATGATAAATCTGGCTTAGGATTTAATTCCTCACATTCCTCCATTAAGCCTAAGCATTAAAGAAAAAGGCAAATAAGAGAAAAATACAACATGACTCATCATCTTATAAACCAAGGGATGTACCCACTTGTTTTCATTGTAATAAAGTAGGACATGTGAAGAGTGCATGTAAAGCTAGATTTAGTAGTATGCATGTTTGGAAGCCTAAGGGTAGACAAGCTAACCCTAAAGGACCCAACTATCAAAGGATACAAATGCATAAATCTCTTGGTTTTGTAGACTCTCAAGATAAATAGAGTAACCAAAGAAGAAGGAACCAAATGGCTCATGGACAGCAGATGTTCAACGCACATGACCGGAGACAAAACTTTATTCACCAAGCTCAAGCTCCAAGATGGTGGAACGATGCATTTTGGCAATGGGGGAGCCAAAATCCTTGGACATAGAGAAATCGGTAACTCTTCATTCACTATTAATAATGTATTATATGTAGAAGGGCTTAAGTATAATTTGATAAGTGTTATCCAACTATGTGATGTTAATTTTCAAGTTGAATTTGTGAAAAGAAAATTCATCATGAAAAAGAATGATAAGATTATTTTTCAGGATATAAGGAAAAATAACATTTATAAATTTAGCACACATGATTTGATATCAGAAAAGGTTTCTTGCCTAGTTGGTAAAAATGATTTGACTTAACTATGGCATAGACGAGTTGGACATATTATTTTCAAAAATTTCAAAGATATTTGCAAAAATAAAAAGGTCCAAGGTCTTCCAAAATTGAATTTCGAAAACCATGGCTTATGTGACACTTGTCAAAAGGCATAGCTTGTTAAAACAAGTTTCAAGCCCACAAGTGAAATCTCCACCACCAAACCTCTAAAATTACTTCATATGGATTTGTATGGGTATATTGGAACGGCAAGTCTAGGTGGAAAACATTACACCTTCGTGGTGGTAGAAAACTTCTCTAGGTACACTTAGGTAAAATTTTTAGCTAAAAAGAATGATGCATGCCAAGAGTTTATAAACTTTGTAGAAGATTAGAAAATAAAAAAAGAAGACACAGTTAAGGAAATTAGAAGTGATAGAGGTGGTGAGTTTCAAGAATTTTGTGTATCCAAAGAGTATGGAAACAATTTCTCGACTCCAAGAACTCCTTAACAAAATGGTGTTGTGGAAAGGAAAAATAGAACACTTGAAGAAATGAGTAGACCCATGCTAAACGAATTTGAGCTACCCAAATATTTTTGGGCCGAAGTGGTAAACACCGCATGTCATGTACTCAATAGAGTTTACTTGAGACCATCTCTCAAAAAGACTCCTTATGAGCTTTGGAAAGGTAGAGTACCAAATATTGGTTATTTCAAGGTATTCGGTTGTAAGTGTTTTATACTTAACAACAAAGATAACTTGGATAGACTCGATTTCAAAGCGGATGAAGGAGTCCTTATGGGATATGCTCAAAATAGCAAGCATTTAGAGTATATAATAAAAGGAGTATGAAAGTTGAAGAGTCAATTCATGTCAAATTTAGTGAACTCCTTGAGGATGAACCATGTATAAATGATGATGATAAGGAAATAATTGAAGTAGGTCATATAGAAAAATTTGAGAATCCAAAAGGGAATATTGTCATTGACCTTAGTGTTGATCCACTTGAACCTAAAGGTTGAAGATGAAGAAGTAAGAGGAGATACTTCAAATTTACTGGATTCATATAAGTATAAGAAAGATCATCCAAAAGAACTAATACTAGGTGAAACAAATCAAGACATAATGACAAGAAGAATATTTAATGAAAATGCATTCATTGTTGAGAAAAAGTGTTTGAATGATTTACAAACGCATGATTTAAAGAGTACAAGTTTACGGAATGCATGACAAATTTATTACTTGACACGTTTTTGTGATATACATGCCTCATATTGTTGCCGTACTAACAAGCCATGAAGCATTAAATCTTACATCATATGGCAAACATTTGTTGTCTTTGAACTATTTTCAGGTGCCACCATTAATGAACTAAACTAGTTCATTAAGTGAAGTACTTAAGTTAATGAACTAACTTGTTCATTAAATGGAGATATATTTGGACAAAGCTTGATGGCAACAAATTTGGAAAAGGAAAGTCTCCTTCCCATTTGGATATACACGCCTACAGATATATATATATATATTATATATATATATATATATATTCATATTTCTTTTAAAAAGGCACAATAAACATATATTGCGACGTACTACCGACACATTACATATTCTTTTAAGCACATGGGGCGCCTATACCATCAGCCATTAGAGCTGAATATACACTTCATTTTATGATTATAATGTGTGACATAACATGTATGACATGTGCAAGAAGTTTGAATTGAATCAGAGAAAAATCACGTAATCGACGAAAGTCGAAAATTCGGTTTTCTACGAACACAACACATGGAATGTTTTTTTTGTCATGAGATGTAACATGTATCTAGACACTTTTTACGCATTCAAGACATGTTAAAGTGTTCTAGAAAATTCAAGTTAGGGCTGATTGCAATTTACTATATATGTGTAAATATTATGCATTATTTGACAAAGCTTACTAAAGTGAAATTTCAGCATATGCCTAGCTATATCACCGCCATTTGCAGCCATTATGGAGCCAAGGTGGAGTTTATTTGGCATCTTAATTGATGGAGAAATTCCACATAAGATTAGTGACATAAAGAAGGGTATTACATATGGAAGGAATTCAAAACTACAACACATGCTGAAAATATTTTCAGCACATGTGTAGTTGGCGATTTTTGGGCAGATTTTGTCTTCGATTTGCTTCCCAAAATTGAAGGGATTGAATGATGATTGTTTGGTAATATTTTGACTACTTTTTGGCACACGTTCTATGAGTTTTGTTTTATATTTTTACAGCACATTAAAGGACGCCAAGTTGGACCAATCATCGAGTGACAAGTAAGCAAGGTCAAGTCATCCTTTCAATCATAGTGTGCCAAGTGAGAAAGATTGTGTCATCTCTACACAAGGAAATCTTCCAAGGGAATTAAGGAGAATTCTCAAGAATGGAAGATGCCCTAAGGCGGCGGCCATGAGGTGCATAAAAGAAGAGAAGTAGTGCAAACAAGGCTAAGACAACTCTCACATTTCTCTTAATTGCAAAAGGATCTACTATTCTCTTCTTCTACCTTTCTTTCTTCTTCTTCTTCTTCTTCTCTCAAGCATATTGTTAGTATAATCTTGATATTATATAGGCTCCGAACATACCACCATACACGTTTCAATTGTTGTAAAAGGTTGATCAAGATGTGATCAAACCTTCATTCGTTTGTAAAAGGGTGGAGTTATTGTGTAACTCCAGTCACCCTTGTGGCAAGGTGTTTATTGTGTTTAGTGATAACCTAGGAAGGTGTCCTCAAAGACCGGAGTATGTTGATTTAACCAAACCAGTATAAAACCCTTGGTGGCTTTACTTTATTGCACTTTACTTTCAGTTTCCAACATTCTGCATCAATTTCATTGCAAAGGTAAAAATAGTAAACGAATTTCAAAAATGGTAAAATTTTGCGTAAACATAGCCACATTTTCATTTAGTGCAAGTTTCAACTCATTTGGATAAGTATAAGCCAGCCAAACTTGAATAGTTCTGAGACTACTGCAATCTGATTTTCAAAGTTGCAAGGGTTGAGAACATCAACGTAATTAACATACTTCCCAAAAGAATTTTTGAAAACTGTTTCAGTCCCATTAAAATACATATTTGAGGGTCTTGTCACTAAATTTCAGACCATTTGGAGTCACCAATTAATCAGAATAAAATTTTCAAGTCGGAGTACTATTTCTGGCAGATTTGCGCAATCTGACCGAAAACGTATTTTCAAGGGGTTAAGAGTGGAATGTTAATTTGAAATTTTTATGAGATACTCAAAACATCTGAGAGTAGATTCTCACCAAATTTCATAATTTTTGGAGGTTTGTAACTAGGGATTTTAATTATTTCAAATTAGAATCTGAAAACAGAAGCTGTTTTCAGAAGTGAGATTTTTGGTTCAAAAGTTTTTAAAACCCAAATTTTTCGCACCCACTATTCAACCCCCTTCTAGTGGTGCTATCAGGTCCTACAAGTGGTATCAGAGCACAGGAACACTCATGACAAGAGGATCCAATGATCTTTGTGAGATGGCAACCACTAGTCACAAGACCGAACAAGAAGGCATGTCGAGTCAAAGGCCTCCTCTTTTTGACGATGAGTCTTTCATAAAATGGAAACTTAGAATGAAACTTTTTCTTATGACCATTGATATAGACTTATGGTCCATTATAGAATATGGTCCTTTTATTCCTTCTAAGTTATCTACTGTTGATGGTGTCACACTAGAGGTCGTAAAACCGAAACAAGAATATACTAGTGATGACAAAAAGAAATTGAGTATGAATGCTAGGGCCATGCAACTTCTTTTAAATGGGATGAGTAAAGTGAATCAAGTTACGTGTCTAATTGCTCTAGTGCCCAAGAGATGTGGAGAATTTTTGAGATGAAACGTGAAGGGACTAGTCAAGTTAAAGAATCTAAAATAAATATGCTTATGTCCACTCTTGAGTCCTTCAAATTATTGCCAAATGAATCTATTGTTGATATGGACTTACGGTTGACTAACATCTATAATTCTCTTGAGTCTCTTGGAAAAGCTTTTTCTACACAGGAAAAGGTTCAAAAGGTGATGATAAGGAGTCTCCCATCCGAAGGGGACCCAAAAGTCACAGCAATTGAGGAAAGTAAATAAACGAGATTAATAAAAATGGAGGAACTAATCGGATCTTTAAATGTATATGAAAACAAACATACACTAAGGAAATCGGAATCAACGTCAAAACAAGGTAAGACTATCGCTTTTAAATCAAATGAATACGCCTATACTTCTTCCGATCACGTAGATGATAGTGATATTGAATCGGACAACGAAGATGTAATACTATTGGCTAAAGGTTTGAGAAAGTTTATGAGAAAATCATTCAAGAATAAACCTAAGGCTGTTTCGACTAAGAGAAATAATAATAAAAATAATGATAAAGACATAAAGTGCTACGAATGTGCGAAACTTAAACACTTGTCATATGACTGCCCGAACAAGGACTAGCAAACGACCAAAAACCGTGACAAGGACTGGAACAAAAATAGACCCGTCTTATAACCCAAACAAAGGAATTCAAGAAGAGCTCTCAAGGCATCCACTTGGAGTGATTCATCCAACTCTAAGACTGATTATACCGAAGAAGAGAAGGCACAAGTATGCTTTGCATCCAAAGCATCAAATGAGGTATTTTCCGATTCTGATTCTGATTCTGATTCAGAACCTTCTTATGATGATTTGTTTAGTCAATACCTTGAACTACATAAATTCACAAAGACTCTTGCAAAAGAAAAGAAACGGTTAATTGAAGACAATAAGTTGTTAGCATCATCTAACATGAATCTTGCTTCTCAAGTAAACGATTCAAAAGAAGAGTCGTCTTGCATAATCAATGCATTGAAATCAGTGGTCTCATCATTAACGGCACAAAATAATAAAATGAAATCCGAGATTTCAAATTTGAAATCAAGGAATGCAGATCTAGAAAAAATGGTGAAACAGTTTGACATAGGTACAAACATGCTAGATCGCATCATCTCTTCACAAAAGCATGATAGCGACAAAACTGGATTAGGATACATTGAGAAAAGTGAGACACAAAATAAATCAACCAAATTCATTCTATCTTCATCTAAGAGAATAGATGCATTCAAGACAAATGTGGCGCCTAAAAGGCCGCCTAGATCCCCCCTACTTCATCTCATCGTGCTTCTTCTTCATATCATACAAGATATAATTATTTGCCGTATAAATATGCAAAGAAACCATTGATGCATGCACGACATTCATTTACCACAAATGCATCTAGATCACGCACCATGCACACTAACACAAAAACATATCAAAACGAAAACCATACCATGTTCACAATGGGATTCTCGGCAAAAGGCCAAATGCATTCCCACCTAATGTCTATTATGTTGCTTCTTCATCTATATTCTCACCATTTGTAAGACCGAGAAAGGTCACCCAAGTATAGGTACCAAAAGGTACTCTTACAAAGGGGTGAAGAACTAACTTGTAAGGACCCAAAATAAAAGGATACCTAAATCGTTGTTACACATTGCAGGGAACATATACGTCTAAAGGTACATCAATCAAGTGGTTCCTTGACAGTGGTTGCTCAAGGCATATGACGGGTGACCCAAGCTTATTGAAAAAGGTTACTAAAGGTAGATCAGTGACCTTTGGAGGCAACAACGAAGGAAGAATCATCGGAAAAGATACAATTGGAAGCCCAAGCACTCTTCAAATCTCCAACGTCTTCTTGGTAAGTAATCTATCCTACAATTTGCTTAGCATCTCACAGTTTTTTGACAACAGTTTTAATGTGTGTTTCACTAACCCATATTGCAACATAGTATATTAAAATGGAGAAACGGTATTAAAAGGAAAAAGAGAAGGAAATATTTTTACACTTTCTATGGATGACATGTTAGACGCCAAAGTTAAATATTTTATGTCAAATGAACTTAACGTAAATTTGTGGCATAGGCGATTAGGACACATTGGCATCTCAACTCTTGAAAAACTTCAATGAAAGAATCTAGTACGAGGATTGCCTAAACTTGATTTAGTCAACATTTAGACAACTTTCAGTTGTGTGAATCTTGTATTAAAGGCAAACAAACACGCGAGTCACTTAAATCTAAAAATGAAATTAGCACATCTAGAGTGTTAGAATTATTACACATTGACTTGTTTAGTCCTGGTCGTACTAGGAGTCTTGGTGGGTGACATTATACATGTGTTAGTGTTGACTATTTTTCTCGCTATACATGGACTTTATTTCTTGCGAATAAAGATGATAGTGCCGTTGAGATTGCTAAATTAATAAAACAACTTGAAAATGAATATGGTTTGAATGTGAAAAAGATTAGGAGGGATAGAGGCGGCGAATTTAAAAATAAGGACATGATTGCATTTTGCGAAGAAAAAGGTATTAAACACGAGTTTTCGCCACCTAAAACACCACAATTAAATGGAGTAGTAGAAAGAAAGAATAAGACACTACAAGAAATTGCTAGAACCATGCTATGTGAAAATAAGTTGCCTAGATCTTTGTGGACGGAAGCTGTAAATTGTGCATGCTATATAGTTAATCGCATGTCGATTAGAAAGAAAATAAACAAAACTCCTTATTAAATAGTAAATGATCACATGCCTAAAATTGATTACTTTCGTGTGTTTGGTTGTAAATGATTTGTTTTGAATACAAAAGATAATCTAGATAAATTTGAGTCTAAATCAATTGAATGCATCTTTGTTGGATATTCTATGAATTCTAAGGCATATAGATGTTATGATCTCATCACTAGGCAGATTTTAGAATCTATTCATGTGAAGTTTAATGAATTCGGTGATTTTGAAATAGATAAAGAATATAATGATGATTTTGAACTAAAGCTCGTGTTAGATGATATAGAAGAGAATGTCGTACATAATGAACCCAACACACTAGAAATACATGATCACTTAGAAATGCATGAAAACTTAGAAAATAATCAACCAAGATGGCATAGAGATCACCCACACGATCTCATCATAGGCGACATAACACAAGGTGTCCGACCACGTAGAAGAATAAATCCGGATGAAATAGATCAATTCCATGCTATGATATCCGAAATTGAAACCAAGAATGTATTTGATGCTTTGAATGATTCGTCTTGGATTGACGCTATGCATGATGAATTAAATCAATTGACAAGAAATGATGTATGAGATTTAGTGCCACGACCACAAGATAAAACAATAATAGGCACAAAGTGGGTCTTTAGAAATAAAATAAATGAAGAGGGAAAATTCGTTAGAAACAAAGCCAGGCTTGTAGAACATGGATATAATCAAGAAGAGAGAATAAACTACGACGAAACATTTGCACCCGTAGCACGCTTAGAAGCCATACGATTATTACTTGCTATTGCTCACATGAAAGATTTTAAACTTTATAAATGGACGTAAAAAGTACATTTTTAAATGGCTTTATACAAGAAGAAGTATATGTGAAACAACCATCCAGTTTTGAGGATTTAAAATATCCTCATCACGCGTACAAATTAAAGAAGGTGCTATATGGTTTAAAACAAGCACCTAGGGCTTGGTATGACCGTTTTGCTACTTTTCTTTTAGAAAATGGATTTAAAAGAGGCACCATAGATAGCACTTTATTCTTGAAACAAGATAAATCGGATTTACTTATTATTCAAATTTATGTTGATGACATTGCTTTTGGATCTACATCTCATAAATTTGTTGAAGAATTTGGAATATGCATGAAATCTGAATTTGAAATGTCTATGTTTGGTGAATTAAATTATTTTCTTGGCTTTCAAATGAAACAAACTAGTAAAGGCATCTATGTAAGTTAAGTCAAATATGTGAATGACATGATTAAAAAGTTTAATTTTGAAAATTTGAAACCATCTCCCACCCATATGAGTGTTACCACTAAACTTGATAAAGATGAGAATGGAAAAGACTTTGATAATGGTTTGTATTGGTCTATGATTGGCTCTTTTCTTTATCTTACAGCAAGTAGACCCGATATCATGTTTAGTGTTTGTATGTGTGCATGTTTTCAAGGCAAACATAAAGTGTCACAATATAATACTGTAAAAAGGATATTTCGATACATTAAGCATACTCCTACTTTAGGAATTTGGTATGATAAGGATTATGAATTTGATTTACATGCTTATACTGATGCGTATTATGGCAGGTGCAAAATAGATTGAAAAAGCACAAGTGGCACTTATCAATTTATAGGAAGTTCATTAACATCTTGGTTTTTGAAAAAGCAAGCAGGTGGGGCATTATCTACTACTGAAGCTGAATATATAGCACTTAGTCTTTGTTGCACACAACTCTTATGGCTAAAACAGTAACTACCTGATTTTGGAATCACGGCAAATTGCATCCCCTTTTATTGTGATAGTATAAGTGCTATTAATGTGTCTAAGAATCCCGTACTACACTATAAGGCAAAACACATAGAAGTACGATATCACTTTCTTCGTGATCATGTAAACAGTGGTGATATCGTTATAAAACATATTTGCACTAAAGCACAAGTAGCCGACATATTCACAAAAGCACTTAATCAAGCCACGTACGAAAATCTACGCTCAAAATTAGGCATGATTTCGACTAATTTGCTAGAGATTGATATTTCTTTCCATCTTTTCATGTACTTTTGATATTATTTACAAAATAAAGAGGGGGGAAGAGAGCATGATTTAAGGAGGAGAGAGAGCATGATTGTATAATTTAAGGGGGAGACAACGATAATATAAAATTCGAATTTGAGCATATTTTGAGGGGGAGCAATTATATTTAAATCATGAACCAATGTTATTTTGTAAATCATCAAAATGGGGAGATTGTTGAGAAAAAGTGTTTGAATGATTTACAAATGCATGATTTAAACAGTACGAGTTTACAAAATGCATGACAAAATTATTATTTGACACGTTTTATGTGATATACATGCATCATATATTTATATATATTGTTGCCGTATTAACAAGCCATGAAGCGTTAAATCTTACATCATATGGTAAACATTTGTTGTCTTTCAACAATTTTCAGATGCCACTATTAATGAACTAAACTAGTTCATTAAGTGAGGTACTTAAGTTAATGAACTAACTAGTTCATTAAATGGAGACATATTTGGACATAGCTTTATGGCAACAAATTTGGAAATGGAAAGTCTCCTCCCCATTTAATCTTACACGCCATATATATATATTATATATAAATTCATATTTTTTAGAAAAGGCACAATACACATATTTCAACGTACTACCGACACGTTACATATATCACAAACGTATGTCAATGTCACACCACTATATACACCTCATATTTATAAGTATATTCAGGCCTTATATCATATGATATAAGTCATGGTGATGGCAAAATTGTAACAACACGTTACAAGGTCATAAACCGAAAATTGTCGTATCGGGTGACTACCGAAACTTCACCGACATGTCACGTACTTGCCATATAAAGATGGTCAGCCCATATACTTCAAAAATAGCCAAAAATTTTGTGGCTCACATGTTCAAATCAGCCACTAAAGCATTCCATATTTGCACACACAAATCATCCACAATTTAGGACAAATTTGTGAAGATTTCAAATTCAATTCTTTTAAGCACATGGGGCGCCTATACCATCATCCATTAGAGCTGAATATACACTTTATTTTATGATAATAGTATGTGACATAACATATACGACATGTGCAAGAAATCTAAATTTAATCGGAGAAAAATCGCGGAATCGACGAAAGTCGAAAATTCGGTTTTCTACGAACACAACACATGGAACATTTTTTTGGCATGAGATGTAACATGTATCCAGACACTTTTTACACATTCAGGACATGTTAAAGTGTTCTAGAAAATTCAAATTAGGGCTGATTGCAATTTACTATATATGGGTAAATATTGGGCATTATTTGACAAAGCTTACTAAAGTGAAATTTAAGCATATGCCTTTCTATATCACACGCCATTTGCAGCCATGGTGGAGCCAAGGTGGAGTTTACTTGGCATCTTAATTGGTGGAGAATACGCCACATAAGATTAGTGATATAAAGGAGGACACTACATATGGAAGGAATTCAAAACTACAACACATGCTGAAAATATTTTCAGCACCTGTATAGTTGGCGATTTTCGGGCTGATTTTGTCTTCAATTTGCTTCCCAAAATTGAAGAGATTGAATGGTGATTGTTTGGTAATATTTTGACTACTTTTTTGCACATGTTTTATGAGTTTTGTTTTAGATTTTTACAGCATATTAAAGGATGCCAAGTTGGACCAATCATCAAGTGACAAGTAAGCAAGGTCAAGTCATCCTTCCAATCATAGTGTGCCAAGTGAGCAAAATGGTGTCATCTCTACACAATGCAATCTTCTAAGAGCATTAAAGAGAATTCTCAGGAATGGAAGATGCCTAATGGGGCGGCCATGAGGTGCATAAAAGAAGAGAAGTAGTGCAAACAAGGCTAAGACAACTCTCACATTTCTCTCAAGTGCAAAAGGATCCACTATTCTCTTCTTCTACCTTTCTTTCTTCTTCTTCTTCTTTCAAGCCTATTGTTCATGTAATCTTGATATTTTATAGGCTTTGAATATACCACCATACACGTTTCAATTGTTGTAAAAGGTTGATCAAGGTGTGATCAAATCTTCATTCGTTCGGTGGCGGTGTCCGTGATCCATTTGCTCAATTGTATTGTTTGTAAAAGGGTGGAGTTATTGTGTAACTCCAATCACCCTTGTGGCAAGGTGTTTATTGTGTTTAATGATAACCGATGAAGGTGTCCTCGAAGACTGGAGTAGGTTGATTTAACCGAACCAGTATAAAATCTTTGGTGTCTTTACTTTACTGTACTTCACTTTCAGTTTCCAATATTCTGCATCAATTTCATTACAAAGGTAAAAATAGTAAACAAATTTCAAAAATCGTAACGTTTTTCAAAAAAATAGCCACACCTCCTAAATTTCATTTGGCGTAAGTTTCAACTCATTTGGATAAGCATAAGTCAGTCAAACTTGAATAGTTCTGAGACTAGTGCAATCTGATTTTCAGAGTTTCAAAGGTTGAGAACATCAACGTGATTGACATACTTCCCAAAGGAATTTTTTAAAACTATTTCAACCCATTAAAATACATATCTTGAGGGTCTTATCATTACATTTTCAGACCATTTGTAGTCGCCAATTAATCGGAATAAATTTGTCAAATCGGAGTAGTGTTTCTGACAGATTTGCGCAATCTGACCAAAAACGTATTTTCAAGGGGTTAGGAGTGGAATTTTATATTGAAATTTTAATGAGATGCTCAGAACTTCTAAGAATAGATTCTCACCGAATTTCATAAGTTTTGGAGGTCTATAACTAGGTCGTTTAATTATTTCAAATCAGAATCTGAAAACAGAAACTGTTTTCAGAAGTGAGGTTTTTGGTTCAAAAGTTTTAAAAAACCAAATTTTTTGCACCCACTATTCAACCCCCCTTCTTGTGGTGCTATACAGGTCCTACACGGTATTTATTGCCTTAACCCAAAAATATTTAGGTAGCCCAAATTCATTTAGCATGGCTCTACTCATTTCTTGAAGTGTTCTATTCTTTCTTTCCGTAACACCACTTTGTTGAGGAGTTTTAGGAACCGAGAAGTTGTGTCTTATCCCTTGGATATAAAAAATTCTTCGAACTCACCATCAAACTCAACACCTCTATCACTTCTAATTTCCTTAATGGTGTCTTCCTTTTGGTTTTCTAATCTCCTACAAAGTTTTATAAACTCTTGGCATGCATCATTCTTTTTTGCTAAGAACATGACCCCAAGTGTACCTAGAGAAGTCATCTACCACTACAAAAATGCAACGTTTTTCACCTAGACTTGTCGTACGAATATCCTCATACAAATCCATATGAAACTTTGTAGAGGTTTGGTGGTGGAGATTTCACTTTTGGGTTTGAAACTTGCTTTAACAAGCTTTGCCATTTGACAAGTGTCACATAAGCCATGGTTTTTGAAATTCAGTTTTGGAAGACCTTGGACCTTTTCAATTTCAAAAAACTCTTTGAAATTCTTGAATTTAATGAGTCCAAGTCGTCTATGTCATAATTGTGTCAAATCATTTTTGGCAACTAGACATGAAACATTTTTTAATATCAAATTATGTGTGCTAAATTTATAAACATCACTTTTCCTTATAGCCTAAAAAACGATTTGATCATTCTTTTTCGCTATGCATTTTCTGTTCACAAATTCAACTTGAAAATTAGCATCACATAGCTGGCTAACACTTACCAAATTATACTTAAGCCCTTCTACATATAATGCATTATTAATAGTGAAAGAAGAGTTACCACTTTCTCTATGTCCAAGGATTTTTGCTCTCCCATTTTTAAAATATACCGTTCCACTATCTTAGAGCTTGAACTTGGTGAACAAAGCTATGTCTCCGGTCATGTGCGTGGAACATCTGCTGTCCACAAGCCATTTTGTTCATTCTTCTTTGGCTACTCCATTTATCTTGAGAGCCTACAAAATCAAGAGATTTATACATTGGTACCCTTTGATGGTTCGGTCCTTTCAGGTTAGCTTATCGATCCTTAGGCTTCTAAACATACATGTTACTAAACCTAGCTCTATATGCACTTTGTACATGTCCTAACTTGTTACAATGAAAACAAGTGGATACATGCCTTGGTTGTGTGTTTTTGTGTCTATGAGATGATGAGCCATTTTGAGTTTTTCTTTTATTTGTCTTTTTCTTTAATAACTTGGTCTCAAATGATGAATTAAATCCTAAATCAGATTCATCGCTTCCTATCCTTTGGTTTCCAAACATTTTGTCTAAATTACTTTTATTATGGGTTAGTTTTTGTAAGTCTATTCTTAATTTATCACATTCTTTCCTAATCTTCATATTTTCTAGAGCTACAGTTTTGTGCATGGTAAGTATGATGTCATGTTCTTGGTAAATTAAAATATTCGTATCATGTAAGCTATTATTTTCTAGTTTGCAATTTTTAAATTCTCTATGTTTATATTTTAGATTCATTTTTTCAAAATCATCTTGTAAATCTCCTATTTCATCTTGTAAATTGACGTTGGAATTGTTAGATTTTACCTCAAGGTCATTCTTAATTGCCATGAGACAAGTACGTTGTGCCATTGCAACAAGTCCAACATCCTTGTCTTCACTTCCTTCCCCTTCCGATTTAGAAAGAAGATCATCCCATGTGTCACTTTCGCATTTAAAGCTTTCTTCTTTTAAGAAAATACTTTCTTTTCTTGCTTTTGCGGCTCCTTGACATGATAATCGGCAATGAAATGACCGGGTCGACCACACCTATGCAATTTTCACTTGATTCTTTATCCTTGGGTGGTTTCTTGAAAAACTTTATTGCTTGAGCCATATTTCTTGTATCCATTCTTCTAAATTTCCTAACTAAAAGAGCAACTTGCTCACTTGATTCATCGGACTCTACCACCAATCCTTTGTGTGATGCCTGGGTGGGCTTAATATGATTCATCATATTTTGCTCATCAATACATGAGTAAGAAGATTACCGTATAGCTCATCAAGGGTAAGAAGATTACCGTATAGCTCATCAAGGGTAAGAGTTGAGGACTTTTGAGACATGATCTTCATTTGAGATTTTCTTGTTAATCATAGAGAGTTGATTCACTATTCGAGTGAATTGGTCAATTGTCTCCTCAATCTTTTTACCATTCTTCATACCGAATATTTCATACTCCTTTATAAGCATAAGTATTTTAGCCATTCTTACTTGCTCAGTCCCTTCATGTATCATTTCTAGTCTTTTCCATACTTCATGTGCTGTTTCAAAACCTTGAAGTCTTATGAGCTCAGTGGTGGTTAAAGCACTTGAAAGAATATCGAATGCTTTATCGTTTATAGCAAAGTTTATCTTTTCTTTGTTAGTGCAGTCATCCTAATCTTTGAAATGACTCTCCTTTTGAGTTGGTGATCATAGGAACTTCAATTCCTTTGACAACAGCTATCTATATATCAAATCCGCACCCTTTCAAATGATTTATCATTCAAAACTTCCACAAAGAATAATTTTCGGCATCAAACGTAGGTGCTTTAGTGTTTGAGGCTGAAAATAATGCAGTTGGTTTGGAAGTTGAGGTGTAGGATGAAGAGGTTGTCGTTGCCATGATCTTTAACCTTGCTACTTGCAAATATTGGACAAGCAATCAAGGTTAGGGTATGATTCCAATTGTTAGGTCCGTGACAATCACTCTAGAGGAAAGTGAATAGAGTGTTGGGCAATTTTGCGAAAGTTTCTTTTTTGGCTATTTCCAACTCAAATGAAATTCAAAATCAAAGTAATGAATGAGAGATGAGAGACAATGAATGAATACACCGATATAGAGTGGTTCGAATCGTAAATGATTCTGCTCCACTACCATTTTATTTCCAAAGTGGATTTTCAACAACTGCTTTTCTTATTATTCTTAATAAGAACAACCATAGAAATACTTACACTAACAACTTAGTGTAAGTAACCATAACAATCAAGATAGTAGGAGGATGAAAAAAGAAGTAAGACAACTTCTTTCACAAAACAACTTTGTGTAACTACAACAACTTTAGCTGTAAGCAAGAACAACTTCCTTCTACTACCATTAATCAAGCAGCGAGCGAAACTCTTGGGTTGACAACAGGAAAGACAACCGTACATAAAAAGTTGTGGTGGTGGAACGAGGAAGTGCAACGAAAAATAAGGAATAAGCAAAAGAGTTTTAGAAAGGTGTTAAGCTGCACAGACGCGGAGGAGAGAGTGAGAGTGAGGGAGCACTACAAAATCACTAGGAAGGAGGCGAAAATGGCAGTGGCGGAGGCAAAGAACGCAGCCTATATAAGGATGTATGAAAGATTAGAAACAAAAGATGGAAAGCGTTATATGTTAAAGATTGTCAAAGATAGAGATCGAAAGAGGCAAGACCTAGGAGTCGTGAAGTTTATAAAGGGATAAGATGAACATGTTTTAGTCAAAGAACAAGACACCAAGTGGAAATGGCAAATATATTTTCATAACCTTTTCAACAGCAAAAGGGTCGCCCACGAAGAAAGAGAAAGCATCAGTACCTAAAAGCGACAACATAATAACTGCGAATGTCGTAGCATCACACAAGGAGAGGTGAAGAGAGCACTTAAGAAGATGGGAAGAGCTAAGGCAGTTGGTATGGATAACATACCCATTGAGGCGTGGATGTGTTTGGGAGAGGAAGGAGTTCAATGGCAAGCTATTCTGTTCAACCTTATTTTCAAAACAGGAAAAATGACAGATGTGTGAAGGAGTGTAGTGGTCCCTCTATATAAGAAAAAAGAAGACGCACAGTATTGTGGGAATTACAGGGGGATTAAATTGCTAAGTCATACTATGAAGTTATGGAGAGAATAATCAACACTAGAATTAGGAGAGAAACTCAAGTTACGGTAACCAATTTGGTTTTATTCTAGGACGGTCAACTACGGAGGCAATACATATTTTAAGAAGATTAATGGAGAAGTATAGGGAGAAGAAACACAGTCTTCATATGGTTTTCATCGATCTTGAAAAAGTGTATGGTAGTGTGCCACATAGACTGATATGTGATAGTCTGGATGCAAGAGGGGTTCCTAGGAAGTATATAGACGTAATTAGAGATATGTATTATAGGACGAAAATAAACATTCATATGCCTATATGGAATATGGACTTCTTCTCGGTGGAGGTAGGCCTCCATCAAGGGTCCGTTTTGTGCTCATTTCTTTTTTCAGTTGTCTTAGATGAGTTGTCAAAGTCGGTCGAAGAGACAGTCCCATGGTGTGTGCTTTTCACGAACGATATTGTATTAGTCATGGAAAGTAGACATAACATGAGTATGAAACTAGAGGAGTGGCGTGGTGCTTTAGAGAGAAAATGCCTAAGAATTAGTCTTTCTAAGACTGAGTATCTGCACTACGACTTCAGCGGTGCAGCAGGCGATGAGAATAGCCAACTCACTATCAAGGGTCAAGTGGTCCCAAAGGTAAGTAAGTTCAAGTACCTATGATCATTTGTACAGCAAGATGGGGACATAGAGAGTGATGTAGCACACAGAGTTCAGGCAGGTTGGTGTAGGTGGAGGGCGGCCTCAGGGGTGTTGTGTGACAAGAATTTTCAAACTAAATTAAAGGGTAAATTTTATAGGGTGGCAGTGCGGCCGGCAATGTTATATGGAACAGACTGCTAGGCCATCAAGAGGACACAGTCGCAGAAGATAGAAGTGGCAGAGACGAGGATGATAAGGTGGATGTGTAGGCATACAATGCTAGACAGAATAAGAAATGAGGTTAACAGAGAAAGGTTATGGGTGGCTAGTGTAGCAGATAAGATAAGAGAGGGAATACTGAGATAGCTTGGGCATGTCAAGAGAAGACAGACAACGGCGGCTGTCAGAGCAATTGAAAGCCTCACTATAGAAGGGAAGAGGAGTAAAGGCAGGCCCAAACTGGCGTGGGATGAGCATATTAAGCATGACTTACTAGAGTTTCACGTCTCTGAGAATATGGTCCAGGATAGGCGTTTATGGAGGCAGAGGATTAAGGTTAAGGAGTGGTAGACATGTTTGAGCATACTTAGAGGATTAGATTGTCTATACATTTTAGGTTGACTTTGCACTTTTTTGTTTTGGTCTTTATCTTTCAACTATTTGCACATACCCACTGTTATGACTATTTTCATATCGAAAGATTTCTATTTATGCTTAATAAAATCTCTTCGCTATTATATATTCATATTATTGTGTTATCTATATAGGTACATATAGAGCTGGGGTTCTCACTGGAAGCAAACTCTCTATCCCTTAGGATGGAAGTATTGTTTGTCTGCCTCTCACCTTCTCCAGACCCTAGCAACAGCTTTTGCTGTCGTTGGGATATACTGGGTATGATTGTTGTTGTTGTTGAAGAATAAGCTTGAAGAAAATGAAAGTATATGAATGCCTCATATGAGCTTCTTCTATTTATAGGAGGTATAATCTACGTTTTTGGATCTTTCCCCATGTCTTCAAGTCAATCTCAAGTCTTGACATATTGAAAATAACTTTTAGACACTCTATGGATTGATTTTGTCCTCCAAATCCACCCTATAGAATCTTAGACATGGATATAATAGTCAAGGAAGCATGATTAATGTTAGAAAAAAGTCCACAAGAAATTTGAACAAGACTGGAAGGAGAAAACACCATGAATCTCTCTTTGATTTTGTTCCAACGGTCATAAAAATTTGAATTCTGCATGACATCGATCGATCGATGTGTCTGTATTTTGAGATCGATGTCCTCCAGCGAGGTTCTAATTTTGAACCTGCCATACATCAATCGATCGATGTCCCTTCTTTGAGAGACTAATGTATACATCGGTCGTTCGATGTCTCATGGTTTAAAGATCAATTTCTCACTGTAAGGTTTCAATTTTGTGCTTACATACATCGATCGATGTCTCTTCTTCAAGAGACTGATGTATACATAGATCGATCGATGTTACCTAGTCTTAGAGATTGTTGTCTCACAGTGAGGTTCTAATTTTAGACAATCCTAATATAGACTGATCGATGTCTCTCCTTGAGAGACTGATGTATATATCGATCGATCTGTGTAAGAGATCGATGTCTCACGGTGTGTTTTTCTTATTTTGTTACGAATTCCAAATGTAAAATTACTTTTTAACTCTTTTAAAACATCTTTTAATTTCATCAAAACATTTCATATTCCAACAAAACATACGAAATGAAGTCATGTCTAATGAGATTTCCACCCAATCATAAACAAACTCAGTGTCGCTGTGGCTTTTTATGAGCTTCAATGAAGCATTCTTTGCCCCTTTCATAAGAGGAGAAATGACAATTTTACTAACCTTCGTCTCTTTAATAACGTGATAAAATATAAAAAAGACTATAAGATAAAATAGAGGTAGAGATCGCCTCGTTTTGTCTGTTAAGTCTTCCTCACTTGTCATCTAGACCAGTTTGTAGTATATGGAAAATTCTTATGAATTTGAATATGTGTTACAGTTTGATGAAGAAAACAATTACAATCCAATCTGTGAAACTAAACACTTATAGATGAAAGTTTTATTAGGCATCATATCTGTAAGATTGATTTTATCCTTTTTATTAAACATCAAAGTCTTGACATCTTCGAGAAGTTTCAATTATTGCTCCATTTTGTGATCCGTTTGTGCAAGTATTGATCACGGACACAACGGAGTACCTCGAGGTGCTTTACCAACCAGCAATATTAAAATCATAAAAATTAACAATTTTAAAGGCGTGTTATAAATATATACATACACATATCCATATCCATAACAATATAATGTGTATGTATATATATGCATGTGTGTCTGCGCGCATGTATATATGCATTTGCATCCCTTCTTACGTTTTAACTTTTGAGGGGGTTTGTTGGATTATGCTATCCAGAATGCTGGTCATATGGCGAGACAATTTTCTTTGTTCGAGAGGAGCTGAGAAGAAGCGGCTTAAATGGTTCGGCCGCCATGGTGAGAGAAGAAGTGTTGGGTTGAAAACAATAAAGAAAGCCGTACGGATCTGATACCATACAAAGAAGGGATTGTCACTTCAAATCTGCCCTTTTCTTATTCATCGCACGAATTTATAGTGTACAATTAGACATGTGAAGGTAAACATTACCTAAAATACTATAATAATCTATATCAATCAAATCTTCTAAATATGGTAATGATATGTACAAATCAAATCAACTACAACAGATAATTATGAAGGATTAGATAATAGAGATCCACAATCTCTATCCGATCATTGTTCACGTAGGAAGTCAGGTCAGGTCTGGTCAGCTCACCCTAGATCAGTAGTCAGGTCAACTCGGCAGGCAAGTTAGCTCAGCACTGCAGCTTACAGATAGATCTAGCCATGTAGGTCAGCTCGGTTAGCTCGGTCGTGTTAGTCCTAGGCAGGTCAGCCAGGTTAGCTCGCCGTTCAGCTTAACATAATAGATTCTTAACATGTTATGTCATCTTATAGAGTATGTAACCAGGTAGCTAATTTTTAATTTTCCTTTGTGTTATCAAACAGATAAGCTGCCTCCTTATTGCACACAACCCTGTTGGAAAAGTACGTTAAAGTACTTTAAAATGTGCTCTAAAATTATATAAAAACTTGTATGATATTGTTTGGGAGTTTGAAAGATGGTTTGAACACTTTGAACTTGAAAAAGGTCACTTGGATCGATCCATGTGTAGGCTAGATTGAACCAAGTGAAAGTTTGAATAAAGTTGGGTGTTCTGTTGGACATAGATTGATCACATCGATCTGGAAGACATCGATCGATCGATGTGGTGTGGATGCAATGCTGAAATCTTTCTGTCCAACATAGATTGATCACATCGATGGATACATCGATCGATCTATGTTAGCAGGATGCAAAGCTGAAACTTTCTGTCCGACATCGATCGATTCAATGACATCGATTGATTGATGTACCAATAATCAGAACTTTTCATTTTAAAATTGCATCTTTTGGTCCAATGTTCATCTCCCTTCCCCTTTAAATGGCTAGCAGTTGACTTGGAGGTGTCACAAACTGCTGAAATGAATTTTCTAAAGAAGACTTTAACACAACCCAAGGTCTATATATAGTATGCCTTGGTCTTTTATAATATATACAACAAGTCTTGCAAAACTTTGGGATTTTTCGTAATTTTGTCTTCTCCATCTGTTCTTCTCTATTATCAATCACTTCTACAGCAAGTTCAACCTCTCTCTAGTAGAGCAAACTAAAGAGAGCAAGCTGTTATATCTTGGGAAGCATTAGTCTTGTTGTCTACCTTGCTCATTGGTAGAGACTAAATTGCTTTAAGGACTGAGTTATCTTGAAACTTGTTTCGACTTCATTTTGATCGTTTTCTTGTTTGGTTTGCTTCTATTCTACCATATTGTCTAACAATCTTAAAGAAATTTACTATAGCCACCAAACAAGCTCTTCCAGATATGCCAAAGTTGGAGGCATTTGATGGCAAGTTCTACAAAAAGGAGGGCGGCCAAGGTGTTGTTTTTCCTCGAGATGCTTACTGTTTCTTACGTGCTTAAGTAGGATAAACCTAGTGATGAAATAGAGGCACATAAGTACGATTCAAATAATACCACTTGCAGAGGCCATATTCTGCATTTTCTGTCCAACTCATTGTTTGACATCTATGTCAAATTCACCTTGGCAAAGGAGATTTGGTCAACACTGAAAAGTAAGTACGGTGCTGAGGATGTTGGCAAATGTAAGTACGTGGTGAGTGAGTTTTTGAAGTTCCAGATGATGGATCATGCTCCAATCAACGATCAAATCCATCAATTTCAACAACTGGTGGATAATCTGGAACAAGAAGAGATTAAAATCGATGAGACCTTCCAGGCTGCAGCATTACTAGAGAAACTCTCTCCCTCTTGGAGCAAATATAAAAAAGAGAGGGAAACACGACGATGCCAAGTTGTCTCTAGATGCGGTGATCAAACACATACGCATCGAAGAGAAAAACAGATTGGAGGATGAGTCTCACAATCAAGAAGGCGTCAAGGCCAACGTTGTTGAGCACACTGTGAAGAAACAGAAGTTTCGAACCAGCAATGGTGGCAACAACAGTGGAGAATGCGAAGGTAAGAAAACTGTTGTGCAGATTCAGAAGAAGATCAAAGGAGTTTATTGGGTGTGCAGAAAACCAGGACACCGAACAGTCAATTGCAGGAAAAAGAAGGGCCAAAATAGCAATCAAGCTAACCTTGTGGAGGATACAGGCGCAGCAGATGATGTCATTGCAGCAGTCGTCCTAAGGGAGGTAAACCTTATCAGTAGTGTGACGAAACGGGTGGTAGACACAGGGGCTACCAGACATATTGCTACCAGTAAGGACCTATTTTTTCATTATCAAGAAATAGGTAACGGTGAACAAGTCTTCTTGGGAGATGCACATACCCAAGTTCTTGGAAAGGGTAGGGTGCTTCTCAAGTTAACCTCTGTGAAGAAACTAGAGTTAAGCAATGTCACATGTTCCTACTATGCGTAGGAACTTGATATCCGGCATACTACTGAATAAGGCCAACATTAAACTTGTTCTTGAGTCTGATAAACTTGTCTGATTTAGAAATGGATAGTTTGTTGGTAAGGGATTTTGTAATAGTGGGCCGTTTGTTCTTGAAGCCATTTGTTTGTTTAATAATAAAGAAGCATCAAGTTCTGTTTACTTTGTTGAGTATCTTGATATATGGCATGCTAGACTACGACTTGCAAGCATAGCAATCATAAAGAAACTCAAAAACACGAATATGATTTCATATGATGGTGAGAGTTTTGATAAATGCTAACACTGTGTTGAGGCTAAACATCATAAGAAACCGTTTAAGAAAGTTGATAGAGTTACGCAAAAACTTCGTCTAATTCACAGTGACTTAGGTGATTTTAAGAATCATATGAGTAAAGGTGGTAAAAGGTATTATGTTACCTTTATTGATGATTACTCGAGATATGCGAAAGTATTTTTGTTGAGTCATAAGGATGAGACTGAGTCTATGTTTATGAATTACAAAAATGAAGTTGAAAATCAATTGGATTTAAGGATTAAAAGACTTAGAACTGATAGAGATGGTGAATTTAGCATAGATTCTTTACAAACGTTTTGTGAAGAAAATAGAATTATTCATGAAGTGACACCTCTTTACACACCTAAAACGTAGTAGCCGAAAGAAAAAATAGAACGCTTAAAAATATGATGAATGCGATGTTGGTTAGTTCTGAATTACCAGACAATATGTGGAGTGAGGCAATCTTAACTGTGATATTTTGAATAGAATTCCTTATAAGAAATTAGATTAAACGCCTTATGAGTTGTGGAAAGGCTATACACCCAACCTGAATTATCTTAAAGTGTGAGGGTGCTTAGCCAAAGTTACTATTCCTGATTTTAAAAGAAGTAAAACCGGATCAAAGACAAGGGATTATGTGTTCATCGGTTATGCTTAGAATAGTGCAGCAAATAGATTCATGGCTATAATGCTGAATTCTTTGAGCATATCTTCCCTATGAAGACAAAATCCGAAGTTGTTTCTAAATTTGAGATAGGTGAATCAATTAAATCCGTAGTTAATAAAGAGGTTGATTTACCTAGGAGAAGTAAGATACAGAGTTGAGAAATCGTTTGGGAATGATTTTACAAAGGCGTTCATTTTAGAAGACGATCCCAAAACTTATAGAGATGCCATTAAATCAATAGATTCTAAGTTTTGGAAAGAATCCATTAATATCGAGCTTGAGTCGATTCTAAGTAATAACACTTGGGATTGGTAGATTTGCCTAGAGGTTGTAAACCTATCAGTTGTAAGTGGGTCTTTAGAAAGAAGCTAAAGGCGGATGGAACAATTGATAAGTGTAAAGCTAGGCTTGTCGCTATACGGTTTACGCAATAAGAGGGTATAGACTTTATTGATACTTACTCTCCGGTTGCTGGAATCACTACCATTAGGGTGTTAGTAGCACTTGCCTCCTTTTTTAAACTTGTTATTCATCAAATGGATGTAAAAACGGCCTTTTTAAATGGAGATTTGGAAGAAGAGATATATATGAAACAACCGGAGGGTATGATAGTTAGAGGCCAAGAACATAAAGTGTCGACTTAAGAAATCATTGTATGGTCTTAAGCAAGCACCTAAACAATGGCACAAAAAATTTGATAACGCAATGGTCTCAAATGGTTATGTAGTAAATGGAAGCGAACGTTGTGTGTATAGCAAATTTGTTGGTTGTGATGGTGTCATTATTTGTCTTTATGTTGATGATATGTTGATTTTTGGTACCAACATAAATGTTGTGAATGACACAAAATCATTTCTGTCTTCTGTTTTTGACATGAAGGATATGGGAAAGGCAGAATTGATTCTTGGACTTAAGTTAGTGGAGAAATATGGGGGTTACCTACTTTTTTAAGAACACTATGTTGGTAAAATACTGAGAAATTTTAATCACTTTGATGTGAAACCTGTTAGTTCACCTTGTGATTCACATGTAACGTTGACAAAGAATAAATTTGAAAGTGTGTCTCAATTTGAATATGCTAGAATAATTGGTAGTGTAATGTACTTGATGGATTGCACTAGACCCGATATTGCATATGCAGTAAATAGACTTGCAAGATATACTCATAATCCTAATGAAAAGCATTGGTGTGCATTAAGACGATTATTGAGATATCTTAAGGGTACAATGAATTTAGGACTCATGTTTAGTGGTTCGCCCGCTGTTTTAGAAGGCTATTGTGATGCTAATTGGGTGACTGATAACGACAAGATAAACTCTATTAGTGGATATGTGTTTACATTAGTTGGTGGAGCAATCGTTTAGAAGTCATGTAAACAAACTTGTAGTGCAAAATCTACAATAGAGTCTGAATTTATTGCGTTAGAACTTGCTAGTACAGAAGCTGAGTGGTTAAGGAATTTACTTGTCGATATTCCTTTGTAATCTAAGCTTATGCCTTCTGTATCTATTCATTGGGATTCTCAGGTTGTGATTGCACGAGCAAAGAACAAGATTTATAATGGGAAGAGCCGTCACATTCGTCTAAAACACAATATTGTGCGCGATTTGATAAGTTCAGGGGTGGTAATGTAACAATCCGTCCCGAGCTCTAGTACTCGAAACGACTCTCCCGCCATTTCTCGCTAAGGAGAATATAAGGCATAGATACAAATCAACCACACGTCATCATAATAACGTAAATCGATGTCAACGGAAATCATTACTAAAATCCTCGATAAAATAATAATCATCATTAATATAATGTCTAAGAATTTCTAAGTCAATAAAATTGTAGTGCCCCAGCCCGATGCCGTCATCGGTACCGGTGCACCCGCCGTAACCTACTTCGAAAACTATGAAGCATCAAAGAAAATCAAGCATACGTCATCCATGACGTGAGATAAATCAGCGGAAACATCATGAAAATTTAAAACTTTGATAACAATAATACTCCAATTTAAAATACAGCGGAATTAAAATGTAATTGGAAATATGTCTAGTTACATCCAACCACAAGTGAATCAACTAATGGCTATCAATTAAGAGCATTCCAATTTTCCCATTCAACATCTATCATCACAATGAGCCTACTCGCCGTCGTCCTCTACGAATATCATCTCATATTCAGTCTCTCCTGAAAAAAATGAAATAATTGTTCTCAGCGAAACAACGCTAGCAAGTAACTCGTCTATACATCTTAAGGAAGCACACACGACGAGTCACCAAAGTTCATATATAAACAATGCCCAAAATAAGGTGCTCGGGTTAACAAATACATATTTATAATCATACATCAAGATCAAATAAGTCACATATCTAACACCAAAGGGAAAATAGCACGTACAAGATTAAACACAATTACATCAACAAATACAGACTAAAACATCCCTTGCAACTCACACTTATGCTTCGTGTAACGCGATGCATGTACTCTCTTTAAAACCATACATTGACCAACAAACACAAACATATGACTTTTTGTAAATCGTGTCATGTACATCCCTTCACAAACTTTTACAATACTTCTTGTCTTATACTTCACGTAGCAGAACTTCATACCCTGTGGGTGATCAGCCCACAGCATACATAACTTTATACCCCGTGCTGATAGGTCCACTGCCCCATAACGTATACTTTATACCCCGTGCTGATAGGTCCACGGCCCCATAACATAACTTTATTCCCTGCAATTGATCCACAGGTCACGCTTTTACACCCTGCTATTGCAGGCGTGACTTTTATACCCTGTGATCAAAAACAGCTATAGCTTGTCTTTCGCAAACTATAGATTCTTTTGTAAAACTTGTAATCTTTCGCAAACAAAACGTATGTCGAATGCCAAATGCTTATGTCATGATGCATATGTTCATATCTCATAATCACATACTTCTAAACGCGAACACAGACTCTACACCTCAAGAACAATGCCATAAACCTTAAAGACATCTTTCACAACGCCCTATAGTTTTCAAATATCACTCGGAAGACTCCACAAACTGCATAATGTTCATTCCTAACCCCTGTACGGATGAAGAATCAAAACTTACAAAACTGGACACATCGATCTTCTTGATCGATCGATGTCTTGTCCCAAGGACTTCGATCGATCGATGTCTTAATTCTGAGAGATCGATGTCCTCCAGAAACATTTCAACTTTTTACCCTCAGGACTTCGATCGATCGATGTGGTCTCTATGATCGATCGATGTCCCTCAGTCAATCGACTGAAGTCCTCCAGAACGTTTGAAACATTTTCCAGGGCCACTTGGATCGATCGATGTCCTTCTGGGATCAATCGAGTCCCTTTTTCAGCAATTTTTCTTCCTGTTTCACCCCAAAAATGACCCAATCTTCCTCCCCATTCATTCCAACCCTATGGAACACCTAAGATCAACCCTAAAACGTGATTTCAACCTATGCCACCACTCATCACATTGCTTTCCAGCGTAAACCCAAACTACAATTTGATCTCCACCCTTCCTACAACCACTCACACACACATCAAGATCTTCTCTTCACACCCCACATCAACCCTCAAACCACATCACACTCATCAAATCTCCCAACTATCAATCGCTTCCATCAACCATACCACCGCAACTATACAAATCTATAAATCAAGAATTTTTCGAAAGGAAAAATAGCAACTTTAGGGCATGATTTTCACAACCAAATTCATCACCACCATTATGCAAGATTTGGCCCAAAGATGAGATCTTTAATTCACCAACGCGGATATAAAACACATAACATATAATTACATAACAAGTAGAAATTACCAATGTGTGATTCAATTTTCCCTTTATAGAAGATAGGGCCTAAGAATCAAAATTGCGTAAAATGTATAGAAAAGTTACTTGCCTTTGCGATTTAGAGTTTCTTACGGTGATTGAATTGAACCTAGGGTTGATCGCGGTCCTCTTCTTCCTCCTCCTCTTCCTTTTTCCTTTTCTCTCTTTCTCTCTTCCTTTCTCTCTTTCTGTAGGTTTCCACTCCTCCCTCTCTTCCTAAAACCGATGGTCAAGGGGAGTTTTACCCCTTTTTGGTGTAACTCCCTAGCATTTAAGTGGGGAGGGGTAAATTAGGTATTTTGGGCCTAATTTTTCTTAATTTCATCCCTTTTAATTATTTTTTCACCTACAATTTATTTAAATAGTCCCCATAAACCTATACATTCAACTTAAATTATAATTTAAGTGATTTCCAGATTATTTAATGTCAACTTAAAATTTACAGGGTATGACATCTCAACCCCCTTATAAAAAGTTTTGTCCTCGAAACTTGCGTACCTTAATTGAAGAGCTGGGGGTACTTCTCCCGCATTTGCTCCTCGAATTCCCACGTGGCTTCACGCTCGGAGTGATTACTCCACTGTGTTGAGAAATATGTTTGGATAATTTTCAAACTCATGATTTTAAGTGGTGAATACTTAAAAATGTCACACATGGTGTTATATGTGATTAAAAGTTGAAAAAGTTGAAAAAGTTGACATCGATCTCTCAGGTTGTTTCACATCGATCGATTTATGTACATAGATCTCTAATATCGATCGATCTATGTAAGGCAGAAAAGTTTAAGACCTTTCTGTGAGACATCGATCTCTGAAGCTGAGGCACTTCAATCGATCGATGTCTAGGGTTTTTAGAAATAATTTTCTAAAATGTGTTAAAATGATTTTTTTCATTTGTATATGAATTATACATGTTCATTATGTGCTTATTATGTGTTTTTGGTGATTGTTATTGTCTTGTGACTAACGTGCCTTGAAAGTTTCTACAACTTACCAAAAAGGGAAAAATTGGTTATTTTGAGTTTTGTAGAAACATCATATGGTGAAAAATATGTCAAGTGCATATTATTATCTTGGTTATCATGACAAAGGTGGTATTGTAATTATTTCTGACCATCGGGGTCATTTCTGGAGTTTTCTCACACCAGGGGTATTTTGGTCATTTTACCCCCCAAGGGTGTTTTTGGTATTTTCACTCAAGGAATTTCTTGAGCATATTATTATCTTCATTATGGAGCTGTGTTAATATTATTTTGAAGATAATATGGTGATCTTATATCTTATTCTCTCAACCGATGATATTATTGACTATAGCTGGATATGTGACGATTTGAGATGTCACATTCTATTTTTTTCTTCAAGACTCTCTTATATATATTATAAAAGAACATTTAGCATCATTAATTAGAGAAATTAAAGGTGTCAAAGGTGTGGAAATGTTCTTGACATATAAGAAGAAATATTAGGGAATTGCGGTGTTATATGTTGACATAATCTTGTCAACTGTTATCTATTTATTTCTTCTTCAAAAATCTGACTTGCTACACATATATATGTTGAAAAACGTGTATTATCAGGTGGATATGATGTTGTACACATTTTATGAGTTGGAGACAAGTGGACCAACCAAAAAGGAGCTAGTTGGCAATTTGGAATTTTCAAAATTAAACCCAACGGCTATATGGTTTTCTTGGTGAATTTTTAGTAGATTTTTGAAGTCAAATGAAGACTTCACATGTCCTATTATTGTGCTTGGAGTTGAGGATAATTTGGTGGTATTATCCTTTCTTATTTTATTAAGAAAAATCAAAACTATTTTTATTGAAAAAATGTAGTAGCCAACGGCTACTATGGTGATTTTGGAGCTGAATTTTAATTTTGAAATGTTCAATCCCACATGCCTATTCTCAAGCAAGGAGTTGAGGTTATCTTGGTGCATTTATCTTCTCTTATTATCTATTCTTGCTAAGGATAATTCAAGACAATTCCAAGTCACTTTTTAGTTGAGAATTTCGGCCACATGGAGTCGCCAAGGTGGACCAATCATTGTGTTTTATTTTGTCAAGTGTACAAGGCCAACCAATGATGAGAAGACATTTGGAATTGATGATGAAGATGGTGACACATGTACATTCTTATCTTCAAGGCTCATCTCACACTATAAATAGAGGCAATGGTGAAGAAGATGAAATACACTTGAAGCTCACAAGCATTTGCTGAATTGTCTAGCTTTCATCTTCATCTTGTTGTTGTTGTTGTTTTATTCATTGTAGCAAAGGTGTTATTGTTGTATTGTGGTGAGCTATAAGCCTCTTGAGCTTCATTTGTAAGATTGATTAGCCATCTTTATAAGGCTACATCAATAGATGTTAGAGGAGTTACAACTAAGTGTTGCTTAGAAGGTGATTATCCAAGTCTTGAGTAGGGTTGGTGTATAACCCAAGGATCAAACTTGGCTCTTGTTGTAAGGTTTTTATTTCATAGCAAAATCCAAGGAAAGGTGTTCCTTGGGACTGGAGTAGGTCACATTGACCGAACCAGGATAAATCCTTGGTGTTCTTCTCTTGTTTCTTTGTTTCTGTTTTTGCCCGTTTTTGACTGCAGATTTCACACAAATTCTCACAATTTGAAAAAATAGCTAAACATTTTCAAAATTCGTGATTTTTAGTGGAGTTATACTTCAGACTGTTAGCTTTCATTTGAAATAGGAATCACTTGATTTGAGCAAGGGAAAGTTAGTCGTTCAGTCTTTGCAAGATAGCTGCTCTAATCTGACTGCAATCTGACTAGTTTTGAGAAAACTTAAAATCTGTATTTTTCAAGAATTGTTTAAGGTCAGGGCCTTTTAGAAACTTCATCTACACATCCTAAGGAGTGTTTTGATATAAAGATCAACTTTTTTGGTTGAATATTCAAAGAGAAACACATTTTGCAAAATCAGCAACATTCTGTCCAATTCTGTCCAGATTGACCATCTGAATCTTTTTATTTGTTTGAACGGCCAAACAATCTTATTGTTGTCTGATTTTTGGACAGAGTCTTGTCAACACATTGAAGTTATATTCTGAAAAGTTTCATAATTTTTGGAGTTATGTACAATTAGTTTTGAATTTTTCAAAAACAGGTTTTGAATCTGAGGTTGTCTCAGATTCTGTTTTCAAAGGGGATTTTAACAAAATGTTGTAGTATAATTTCCGCTAACCACTATTCACCCCCTCCCCCTCTAGTGGTGTTTATTGCAGGTGTACGGTCCAACATTTAGTATCAGAGCCAGACCAACACCATTCAAAAGAAGCAAGATACAACATCATACGAACAATACAAGGCCAAAAAACAACGATTCATTATATACTGCTTGTCTCAAATCCAAGGTATATACAATAGCTATTGTTTATCACAAAGGTAAGTTGGAAGGTATGTCTATACAACGTCCTTCTCTTTTTGATGGCAATAATTTTGTTCATTGGAAACTAAGAATGAGGCTATTCTTAATGGCTATAGACATCGATTTATGGTCTATAGTTGAAGATGGGTCGTACATTCCAATGAAAGTTGTACAAGTTAGTGGAGTCACACAGGATGTTGAAAAGTATAAAAGTGAATGGTCATCGGAAGATAAAAAGAAAATGTCCATGAATGCTAAAGTTATGTAACTACTTTTGAATGGACTTACAACTTCTGAAGCAGGATATGTGTCAAATTGCGCAAGCGCACACGACATGTGGAAATCACTTGTATTAAAGCATGAAGGTACTAGTGGTGTTAAAGAGTCAAAAATAAACATGCTTATGACTGAATTAGAGACTTTCAAAATGTTGCCGAACGAATCCATAATCTATGCATTTGAGGATTACTAATATTTTCAATGCCCTTGAAGCTTTAGGGAAGTCATTTTCGAACAGTGAAAAGGTTCAAAAGGTTCTACGAAGCTTTCCTGCTGAATGGGATCCAAAGGTGACTGCAATCGAGGAGACAAAGTCAATCACTAAAATGGATGAATTGATCGGGTCTCTTAAAGTTTACGAGGTTAAATTAAACCAACAAAAGTCTGAATCGTCTAACTCATCCGGTAATTCAATAGCTTTCAAAACAACCGAAACACATGCTAGTAACGATGATAGTAATAGTGATACTGAATTAGACGACGACTTGATATCGATAACTAGAAAACTTAGAAAGTTTTTCAAACGTCCAAATAGGAATAGACAACGTAATTCTTCTCCTTCTTCTTTTTCTCAATCTAAGAAAAATAACACAAACAAATGGTATAATAAAGAATTAAAGTGTTATGAATGCGGTCAAAAAGGACATATTTCATACGATTGTCCCACGAAGAAAAATAATAATAATAACAACAATAATAAACAAGCCAAGGACAAGGAGGCACAAACAACAAAGACAAAGGAGTCTAAGGCAAGGAAAGGGAAACGAGCAATGAAGGTGAGCACATGGAGCGACTCATCTGACTCAAAATCCGAAACTGAGGAAGCTCAAGTCTGCTTCGTATCCAACGAGGTATGTTCTTCTTCTGATAGTGATTCTGATTGTGACATGACATTTGATGAAATGTATGAATAATTTTTAAGAATGTATGCTCACTGTAAGAGGCTCTCTAAAGAAAAGAAGAAACTAGTTGAAGAAAATGACAAGTTGAAGACGTCCAACTTGGAATTTTCCGATCAACTAAGATCTCTTAAACAAGAGTCTACTAATACTCTTGATTCTTTAGAGAATAAAATTGAATCACATAGGAAAGATGAACAAAAGATAAAAATGGAAAATAATATGTTAAAGTCTAAGTTAGAAAGTTGTGAACATGAAATAATACAACTTAAGTCGTCTAAACTTAACTTAGAAAAAATGTTAGAACAATTTATATCCGGTACAAACATGTTAGACACACTCCTCTCATCACAAAAGTATGGTAATGATAAAACCGGCTTAGGCTATAAAGAAGAAGATGACAAAGTAGGTAGAAAGACTAAGTTTGTATCTTCAACTACTAAACAACCTTATAAAGATATAAAAACAACTTTGCCTGCTAAATCTTCTTCTACTCCTTCTGTTTATTCTAAGGCAAAAATGCAACATACACCCATAAAAGCACACACGCATAAACATACATCTATGCCAAACTTTGCATCTAGACAACCTAGAAACTATGCCTATGTGTATACAAATACAACAAGACATAATAAAATGCATCCAACTTATTATGAACCTAAGTATAGGCAACACTCATATAAATCTTATAGAAATGCATATGAACATACATACATAGCGCCATTCAAGAAGCAAAATCACATGTCTTATACACATTATAGAAATCGGCCATCATATAATGATTATCAACCATGGCGCAACATGTATAACAATGCATCTTCACTTATGTGGAATAATCATCTATATGCTTATCCTTCTTATTTTAACCATGCTAAAAATGTGCCTAAAAGGTATGTTCAAGTTTGAATACCTAAGGGTTATCTAAACAAGAATAATGCCCCTAAAATTTAAGGACCCAAATAAAGGGTACCTAAAACTTTGTCTCCATTGTAGGATAAACGCAAGGAATGCAAGAAGGAGGCAAAGTCAAAGAATCTAAAAACCAAATGGTTTTTAGATAGTGGATGTTCGAGGCATATGACGGGGAACCCCAAACTATTCATCGAATTGAAATATATCAAGAATAGAGGAAAAGTAACATTCGGTGACGACAACAAAGGACAAGTTGTTGGAAAATGAACAATTGGGGACCCTAACACATTTCAAATACGAAATGTGTTGCTAGTAAGCAATCTCCCTTATAATTTACTTAGTATTTCACAACTTATAGATTGTGGTTACAATGTCTCTTTTCTTCCCAATTCATGTGATATAATAAATGAAAAAGGAGAAATAGTTTTAAAATGAAATAGAGATGGTAATATTTATACTCTTACCTTAGATAATATGTTAGATGCTAAGGTTAAGTGTTTGATATCACATGACTTAGATGTGAATTTATGGCATAGAAGATTAGGCCATATAGGAATTTCAACCATTAAAAAATTATCTAAGAAGAATTTAGTTAAAGGAATGCCTAAGTTAGACTTAGATAATTTTCAAATGTGTGAAACATGCATTAAAGGGAAACACATTAAAACCGAAACATGAAGTGAGTACTAGTCATGTACTAGAATTGCTTCACTTAGACTTATTTGGTCCAAGTAGGACAAGAAGTTTAGGTGGACACTACTATGTGTGTGTCATAGTAGATGATTACTCACGCTACACATGGACATTATTCTTAACACACAAAGACGATGCTCCATTAGCAATCGAAACCCTTATCAAGCAACTTGAAAACATTTACGAAGCAAATGTCAAAAGAATTAGAAGTGATAGAGGTGGAGAATTTAAAAACAAAGATGTAATCAAATTTTGTGAACTACATGGAATAAAACATGAATTCTCACCACCTAGAACACCACAACTCAATGGAGTTTTTGAACGTAAAAATAGAACGATTCAAGAAGTTGCTAGGACAATGCTTTATGAAAATAAATTACCTAAATATTTATGGGCTGAAGCTGTTAGTTGTGCATGCTATATTATAAATAGGTTTACTATAAGAAAGAAATTAAATAAAACACCTTATGAATTGCTAAACAATAGACAACCTAAAATAGATTATCTTAAAGTATTTGGATGTAAATGTTTTGTGCTAAACACTAAGGATAATCTAGATAAGTTTGAACAAAAGTCTATTGAATGCATATTTGTTGGTTATTCTACTAACTCAAGAGCATATAGGTGTTATAATCCTGCATCTAGAAAAATAATTGAATCCATACATGTGAAATTCAATGAAAATGCATGCTTTGAAGTTAGCGATAAACATCAACATAAACAAGAAATAAATGTTGAAAATATGTTTGATGATGATGTATTACTTGAGCATGTACTTGATAATCTAGAACCAACTCCCCCTGAACAAGACATGCATGAACCCTTAGATGATATAAATGAAGAAACTTTGCAATTGGAAGATAATGTAACTAATGATATAATTACATATAATAATGTTCATACTAATGAAACATTTGAACAAGATGAGGGTGAACCTAGTCAATCTAGGAATTGGTGGCATCCTAGAGAACTAATCATTGGATATCCAAGTGTTGGGGTTAGAACACGTAGAAATATAAGTCAACTTGAAGAACATAGCTTAATCTCACAATTAGAACCTAAGAACGTAAAGGAAGCCTTAGGTGATATATCTTGGATAGAAGCTATGCATGAGGAATTAAATCAATTCACAAGGAACAATGTGTGGGACTTAGTACCTAAACCTGAAGACAAGTCTATCATAGGAACTAAATGGGTCTTTAGGAATAAAATGGATGAACAAGGAAATATTACAAGGAATAAGGCTAGGCTAGTCGCACAAGGTTATAATCAACAAGAAGGAATAGATTATGAAGAAACCTTTGCACCCGTTGCACGACTAGAAGCAATTAGATTGTTACTTGCGATTGCAAGTCTAAGCAATATTAAGCTCTTCCAAATAGATGTCAAGAGTGCATTCTTGAATGGATACATCCAAGAAGAGGTGTTTATCAAACAACCCCCTGGATTCGAAGATCCAAAGAATCCTAACCATGTTTATAAGCTTAAGAAAGCTTTATATGGTTTGAAACAAGCTCTAAGAGCTTGGTATGATAGATTTGCAAACTTTCTTATTGCAAATAATTATCAAAGAGGAACAATAGACAACACATTATTCCTAAAAAGAAAAGGTAATGATTTATTAATAGTTCAAATATACGTAAATGATATAATCTTTGGTTCAACCAACCCTACTTTAGTAAAAGACTTCGAAGAATGTATGAAGTCAGAGTTTGAAATGTCAATGGTAGGAGAGTTGAATTATTTCTTAGGATTTCAAATCAAAAAAACCCCTCAAGGAATTCATATTAGCCAACTTAAGTATGTCAATGATATGATTAAGAAGTTTGGATTTGAAAAGTTGAAACCTACAACTACCCCCATGAGTGTTAGCACCAAACTTGATAAGGATGAAAATGGTAAACCTTTTGATGACACACTCTATAGGTCTATGATTGGATCACTGTTATACTTAACTGCATCAAGACCTGATATCATGTTTAGTGTGTGTATGTGTGCTAGGTTTCAATCTTGTCCTAAGGTATCACATTACAATGCAGTGAAAAAGATCTTTAGATATCTTAAGCATACACCTCACTTAGGACTGTGGTATGATAGAAACGCTAAGTTGGAATTACACGCATATAGTGATGCTGATTATGGTGGCTGCAAGTTAGATAGAAAATCCACTAGCGGTATATGTCAATTCATAGGAACCAACTTGATTTCTTGGTTTTCTAAAAAGCAAGCTAGTGTAGCTCTTTCTACCACTGAAGCCGAGTATATCGCTTTGAGTTTATGTACTACCCAAATACTTTGGCTTAAACAGCAACTTAGTGATTTTGGCATTAAAATGAAAAAGATTCCAATTTTATGCGATAGCACAAATGCAATCAATCTTTCCCGGAATCCGGTGCTGCATTCTAAGGCCAAACACATTGAGGCGCGATACCACTTTCTTCGCGATCATGTTCAAAATGAAAATATTGTGATAAACCATATAAGAACTGATCACCAAATTGCTGACACCTTCACCAAACCCCTTAATTAAGCCACTTTTGAAAACTTACGCGCCAAATTAGGAATGATGACTTACGATACCATTGTATAGTTCTATCTTTTGCATGATTTGCAAAATAAAGGGGGAGATAGAATAAGGACATGATTTTAGTTGGTAAGTCATGATGAATCATATGCTAAGTTTTAATTGGTATAAATTTTGGAGCATAGGTTAAGGGGGAGAGTATGAGTTGAGGGGGAGCAGCATATTATTTATGGTATCAGTTGAAAACATTTGGTTAAATTTTTGGTTATGAGTTTAAAATCATGTTAGGTTATTTCGAAAATTATGGTATCAGTTGAAAACATTTGGTTAAATTTTTGGTTATGAGTTTAAAATCATGTTAGGTTATAATGAAAAACATCCAAAAGGGGGAGAATGTTGAGAAATATGTTTGGATAATTTTCAAAGTCATGATTTTAAGTTGTGAACACTTAAAGATGTCACACATGGTGTTATATGTGATTAAAAGTTTAAAAAGTTGACATCGATCTCTCAGGTTGTTGCACATCGATCTATGTACATAGATCTCTCACATCAATTGATCTATGTAAGGAAGAAAAGTTTAAGACCTTTCTGTGAGACATCGATCTCTGAAGCTGAGGCACTTCGATCGATCGATGTCTAGGGTTTTTAGAAATAATTTTCTAAAATGTGTTAAAATGATTGTTTTCATTTGTATATGAATTATACATGTTCATTATGTGCTTATTATGTGTTTTTGGTGATTATTATTGTCTTGTGACTAACGTGCCTTGGAAGTTTCTACAACTTACCAAAAAAGACAAAATTGGTATTTTGAGTTTTGTAGAAACATCATATGGTGAAAAATATGTCAAGTGCATATTATTATCTTGGTTATCATGACAAAGGTGGTATTGTGATTATTTCTGACCATCGGGGTCATTTTTGCAGTTTTCTCACACCAGGGGTATTTTGGTCATTTTACCCCCAAGGGTATTTTTGGTATTTTCACTCAAGGAATCTCTTGAGCATATTATTATCTTCATTCTGGAGCTGTGTTATTATTAATCTTAAGATAATATGGTGATCTTATATCTTATTCTCTCAACCGATGATATTATTGACTATAGCTGGATATGTGACGATTTGAGATGTCACATTCTATTTTTTTCTTGAAGACTCTCTTATATATGTTATAAGAGAACATTTATCATCATTATTCAGAGAAATTAAAGGTGTCAAAGGTGTGGAAATGTTCTTGACATATAAGAAGAAATATTGGGGAATTTCGGTGTTACATGTTGACATAATCTTGTCAACTGTTATTTATTTATTTCTTCTTTATCTGAGTTGCTACACATATATATGTTGAAAAACGTGTATTATCAGGTGGATATGATGTTGTACACATTTTATGAGTTGGAGACAAGTGGACCAACCAAAAAGGAGCTAGTTGGCAATTTGGAATTTTCAAAATTAAACCCAACGGCTATATGGTTTTCTTGGTGAATTTTCAGCAGATTTTTGAAGTCAAATGAAGACTTCACATGTCCTATTATTGTGCTTGGAGTTGAGGATAATTTGGTGGTATTATCCTTTCTTATTTTATTAAGAAAAATCAAAACTATTTTTGTTGAAAAAATGGAGTAGCCAACGGCTACTATGGTGATTTTGGAGCTGAATTTTAATTTTGAAATGTTCAAGCCCACATGCCTATTCTCAAGCAAGGAGTTGAGGTTATCTTGGTGCATTTATCTTCTCTTATTATCTATTCTTGCTAAGGATAATTCAAGACAATTCCAAGTCACTTTTTAGTTGAGAATTTCGGCCACATGGAGTTGCCAAGGTGGACCAATCATTGTGTTTTATTTTTCCAAGTGTACAAGGCCAACCAATGATGAGAAGACATTTGGAATTGATGATGAAGATGGTGACACATGTGCATTCTTATCTTCAAGGCTCATCTCACACTATAAATAGAGGCAATGGTGAAAAAGATGAAACACACTTGAAGCTCACAAGCATTTGTTGAATTGTCTAGCTTCCATCTTCATCTTCTTGTTGTTGTTTTTTTATTCATTGTAGCAAAGGTGTTTTTGTTGTATTGTGGTGAGCTATAAGCCTCTTGAGCTTCATTTGCAAGATTGATTAGCCATCTTTATAAGGCTACACCAATAGGTGTTAGAGGAGTTGCAACTAAGTATTGCTTAGAAGGTGATTATCCAAGTCTTGAGTAGGGTTGGTGTATAACCCAAGGATCTAACTTGGCTCTTGTTGTAAGGTGTTCATTTCATAGTAAAATCCAACGAAATGTGTTCCTTGGGACTGGCGTAGGTCACATTGACCGAACCAGGATAAATCCTCGGTGTTCTCATCTTGTTTCTTTATTTCTGTTTTTGCCCGTTTTTGACTGTAGTTTTCACACAATTTCTCACAATTTGAAAAAATAGCTAAACATTTTCAAAATTTGTGATTTTTAGTGGAATTATACTTCAGACTGTTAGCTTTCAATTTCAACAAGAATCACTTGATTTGAGCAAGGGAAAGTTAGTCTTTCAGTCTTTGCAAGATAGCTGCTCCAATCTGACTGCAATCTGACCAGTTTTGAAAAAACTTAAAATCTGTATTTTTCAAGAATTGTTTAAGGTCAGGACCTTTTGGAAACTTCATCTACACATACTAAGGAGTGTTGTGATATAAAGATCAACTTTTTTGGTTGAATATTCAAAGAGAAACACATTTTGCAAAATCAGCAACATTCTGTCCAATTCTGTCCAGATTGACCATCTGAATCTTTTTATTTGTTTGAAGGGCCAAACAATCTTATTGTTGTCTGATTTTTGGACAGAGTCTTGTCAACACATTGAAGTTATATTCTGAAAAGTTTCATAATTTTTGGAGTTGTGTACAATTAGTTTTGAATTTTTCAAAAACAGGTTTTGAATCTGAGGTTGTCTCAGATTCTGTTTTCAAAGGAGATTTTAACAAAGGGTTGTAGTGTAATTTCTGCTAACCACTATTCACCCCCCCCCCCTCTAGTAGTGTTTATTGCAGGTGCACGGTCCAACACACTGAACTTTCACGTAGGGAATAACTCGCCTCCGTAGCACTTGCTCCTTACGGTCCACAATTTTTGCCGGCACTTCTTCGTAGGTGACGTCACCGTTCAGTTCCAATGGTTGTGCTTCCAGCACGTGGCTTGGATCCATCACATACTTCCTTTATTGTGAAACGTGGAAGACATTGTGAACATGTGCTAATATTAATGGTAGTGCCAGTCGATACGCCAAGTCCCCCACACTTTCTAATATCTCGTAAGGATCAATAAATCGTGGACTCGACTTTCCTTTCACCCCAAACCTCATAATGCCAAGGGTCGTCGTTTGGAGTCTGCTCAACTTTTATTATGGTCATGAGCCGTCTTGAGTTTGTCCCTAATAATCCTCACTTTCTCTAATGTTTTCTCAAGGAGTTCGGGTCCGGTGAGGGCCTTTACACCGACTTCATCCCAGTAAACAGGGGATCTACACTTCCTTTCATACAATGCTTCGAAGGGAGCCATTCCAATTGCACTGTGGTGACTATTATTGTACAAGAATTCCATCAACTTCACCATTCCGTCCCAATTTCCTTTGAAGTCCAGGACACAAGCCCTTAGCATGTCTTCAAGTGTCTGAATGGTTCGTTCTGACTGTCCATCAGTTTGAGGATGATAGGTTGTGCTCATTCTCAATTCTGTGACTATGGCTCTTTGAAATGCTGTCCAGAATTTAGAGGTAAACCGCGGGTCTCGGTCCAATACTATGCTCACTGGGACGCCATGTAAGCTAACAATGTTATCCATATACAAGTTCACCAACTTGTCCATTGATGCTTCGCTTGAGATAGGCAAAGAGTGAGCCAACTTGGTTAATCGGTCAACTACAACCCAAATCATGTCGCACCATTTCTCGTCTTTGGTAAACCGGCTATGAAATCCATTGTGATGTGTTCCCATTTCCACTCCAGGATCTCCAATGGCATCAACAATCCACCAGGCCATTGGTGTTCGGCTTTAACCTGTTGGCAAACTAGACATCTCTCAATGAACTCCGCGATATGCCTCTTCATTCCGGACCACCAGTAGTATTGCTTTAGGTCTCTGTACATCTTGGTGCTACCGGGATGTATGGATAGTCTGGAGTTATGTGCCTCCTGTATGATTTCTTTCCGTAACACATCGACATTTAGCGCACAAATCTTCCTCTAAACCATAGGCTCCCGTCTTCTTTGGTATGGAACCCTTCGACTGGACTGTGTTTGAACTTTTCCGCGATTTCACTCAAACTTGTATCCTTATTTTGAGCCTCTTTTACCTGATCAACGAGGCTGGGTGTGATAGTAAGTGTTGCGAGAACATTCACAGTGGATCCTACCAACTCCAAACCAAATTCCTCCATTTCTCTTTCTAATGGGGATTGTCGTGCATGATTGGATTTTCTGCTCAACACATCAGCCACCTTATTTGCCTTTCGCGGGTGATAGTGAATGGTTAGGTCCTAGTCTTTCAACAGTTTCAACCATCTCCGTTGTCTCATGTTCAGCTCCTTCTGAGAGAACAGATATTTTAAGCTCTTGTGAGCCGTGAATACTGAGCACTTCTCTCCATATAGATAGTGCCGCCATATCTTTAAAGTGAACACTACCACAGCCAGTTCAAGGTCGTGGGTCAGATAGTTTTGTTCATACGTCTTTAGTTTCCTTGAGGCATACGCGATGACTCTCTCGTGTTGCATTAGAACACAACCTACAAGCAGGGTATCAGATTAAACTTAAGTGCGAGTGGAATGATCATAACTTATACTACAATTTACGTACCTAGACCATTTTTCGATGCGTCACTATAGATCACGAACCCGTCAGTACCAGAGGATTGAGACAATACTGGAGCTGTGGTTAATCTCTTTTTAAGTTCCGTGAAGCTTTTCTCACTCTCAGCTGTCCATTCAAACTTGGTCTTCTTTTGAGTAAGTCGACTAAGAGGTACTGCTATTGTCGAAAACCCTTCAACGAACTTTCTGTAATAGCCAACAAAACCCAAGAAACTCCGCACCTCAGTGACATTAGTGGGTCTAGGCCACTCGGTGATAGCTTTCACTTTCCTTGGATCCACTGCAATCCCCTCTTCTGATATTACGTGACCCAGGACAGTCACACTCCTCAACCAGAACTTACATTTGCTGAATTTGGCATACAGCTGTTTATGTCTCAGTATGCTTAAAACAATTCTCATATGCTCGGCATGGGTTTGTTGATCAGGAGAGTACACAAGGATATCATCTATAAATACTACCACAAATTTATCCAATTGTTCTCTAAAGACAGTATTCATAAGGTCCATAAAGGCAGCGGGGGAATTTGTTAATCCAAAGGGCATTACTAGAAACTCGTAGTGCCCGTATCTGGTACAGAAGGCTGTCTTTGCTATGTCATCAGCCTTTACTCATAGTTGATGATATCCCGACCGAAGGTCAATTTTTGAGAAAATTATGGCGCCCTTCAGTTGGTCAAATAGGTCTTCGGTGCGTGGCAGTGGGTACTTGTTCTTAATGGAGCTTTTGTTCAGCTCTCGGTAGTCGATGCAGAGTCTCATGCTACAATCCTTCTTCTTTACAAATAAAACAGGTGCTCCCTAGGATGACACACTAGGACGAATGAACTTCTTGTCCAACAATTCGTGCAGTTGTTCCTTCAGTTCTTTTAACTCTGTCGGAGCCATTCTGTAAGGAGCTTTGGAAACAGGTTCGGCTCCGGGAATCAAGTTTATCTCGAACTCAACTTCCCTTGGAGGTGGTACTCCCGGTAATTCTTCCGGAAACACATCAGAAAACTCGTTGACCACTGAAATCTGCTCAATAGATGGTACTTCCTGAGTAGTATCCATTGCATACACTAGGATTCCTTCGGCAACTTTTCTTGAGGCTCTGCACGCTTGAGCAACTGACATATACACCTTCTTAGGGATTTTCTTTCGTTCCGCATCCCCTTGAAACACCACTTCTTCCATTTTAGCGTTCTTGACTGTCACTTGCCTCAATCGACAATCAATGTTGGCGTGGTACTTGGCCAACCAGTCCATCCCTAAGATAACATCGAAGTCATACATCTGAATGGGGATCAGTGTAGCAAAGAACCTTTGTCCTTCAAACTCTAACTCGCAATCCCAGTACTGTTGGTATGAAATCATAATCTAATCTCCAGCCGCTTGAACACGGTATGGAGTTTCTAACCACTCAACAGGTTAACGAGGTGCTTGGTGAATCTTTTTGACACAAAGGAGTGGCTTGCGCCACTATCGAAAGCACGTTTGCAGGCATCTTATCTACTAAGGCAGTATCTAAGACCATATCAAGTTTTGTATAGGAAGTTAAGCACATATGAACTTAATCCAATAATAAATTTTGACTTAAATTAAATCGCACCGGTCACCACATCAGTGGCTTCAAGGACATCAGTGTCAGTCATGAGATGGACGCTGGCGTTTGCCTTTGGTTTTGCTCTAGGCTGTTGGGCCGCTTCCCCCGGAGTGTTCTTCTTCATCTCGGGGCAATCTCGGATCATGTGGCCTACCTGTCCACAGCGATAATACGCTCCAGCCAATTTTCTGCACTCACCCACATGGCTTTTGTTGCAATGGGGGCATACTCCCACATCCTGCTGGACAATTGGGCTCTGCGGTGGGGGTCTATGGAAACTTTCGATTGGGCCTCTCTTTGGAATCTTGACCCAACGTCCGGGTCTATCACCTACTCTCACATCCTCTCTCGGCCTCTTTCCTTTGTCAGAAGATCCAGTGTCAGTCTCTCTTGCTGCTAACCTTCGAAAATCGCTTTCCACTCGAAAACAGGCGTCCAACATATCCTCGAAGGTTTTCATTCCGGCGTTCATGATCGCCGATTGTATCCTCGAGTCAAGACCCCTTTCAAACTTGCCCATCTTGAGGCGATTATCAGACATGATAGCAGGAGCAAACTTTCCCAGGGCATGAAAACAGTCTGCGTATTCCGAAACTGTCATCCGACCTTGCTTAAGTCGATCAAATGCCCAGATCTTATTCAGAATCATGGTTTCTGGCACATAGTATTTCAGGAAAGCATCACAAAATTGTGCCCAAGTGATTGGTGGGGTCATCTTCAAAACAGTACCGGCCCACCACTCTCCTGCTTTGCCATTCAGAAAAGGTGTGGCAACATCGACCTTGATTTCTTCCGGCCCTTGTACCAGCCGGAAGCACTTCTCTACTTCAGCCACCAAGTGTCGCGCCTCTTCAGGGTCGGTGCATCTCCCAAACTCTGGGACTCTTACCTTCCTCATATCCCTATAGAAGAATCTGATGTTATGTTGTGGCGGCGGAGGAGGCAGAGGTTGTTGTTGTTGTGTATAACCCTGATCAATCACGGTCAGAGCATCTGTAAGAACTTGAGGTAGTACCACTTGAGGTGGCTGGTCATCACGTCCATTGCCTGGATTTCCAGTATTATTTCTCCTTGGAGGCATTCTCGCTGAAAGGTCAATGTTTCGTTAGACATTAATGAGTATTGAATGTTACTGAAAGATTGAATACGTAAGATTGGGAGAGATATGGGAAACAGAACATTAATACGTTAATTAACGCACTCGTACACACCCAACCCTGATCACACTTAGATTTTAGTAGATCAGCACCTATACTTAAGGATCAAACTTAAAGGGAGTTTACACCTTAGTCAGCTAAAAGATCGTGAACCTATGTTTCTGAGACAGATCTAAAGCCTAAGTCTCTGATACCACCTGTAGTGCCCTAGCCTGATGCCATCATCGGTACCGTACACCCGTCATAGCCTACTACGCAAACTACGAAGAGTCAAAGCAAATCAAGCGTACGTCATCCATGACGTGAGATAAATCAGCGGAAACGTCGTGATAATTTAAAACTTTGATAACAATAATACTCCAATTTAAAATACAACGGAATTAAAATGTGTCTGGCAATATGTCTAGTTACATCCAACCACAAGTGAATCAACTAATGGCTATCAATTAAGAGCATTCCAATTTTCCCATTCAACATCTATCATCCCAATAGCCCACTCGCCGTCATCCTCTACGAATATCATCTCATATTCAGTCTCTCCTGAAAAAGATGAAATAATTGTTCTTAGCGAAACAACGCTAGCAAGTAACTCGTCTATACATCTTAAGGTACCACACACGACGAGTCACCAAAGTTCTTATATAAACAATGTCCAAAATAAGGTGCTCGGGTTAACAAATACATCTTTATAATCATACATCAGGATCAAGTAAGTCACATATCTAACACCAAAGAGAAAACAACACGTACAAGATTAAACACAATTACATCAACAAATACAGACTAAAACATCCCTTGCAATTCACACTTATGCTTCGTGCAACGTGATGCATGTACTCTCTTCAAAACCATACATTGACCAACAAACACAAACATATGACTTTTCGTAAATCGTGTCATGTACATCCCTTCACAAACTTTTACAATACTTCTTGTCTTATACTTCACGTAGCAGAACTTTATACCCTATGGGTGATCAGCCCACAGCATACATAACTTTATATCCCGTGCTGATAGGTCCGCGGCCCCATAACGTATACTTTATACCACGTGCTGATAGGTCCACGGCCCCATAACGTAACTTTATACCCTGCAATTGATCCACGGGTCACTCTTTTATACCCTGCTATTGTAGGCGTGACTTTTATACCCTGTGATCAAAAGCAGCTATAGCTTGTCTTTCGCAAACTATAGATTTTTTTGTAAAACTCGTAATCTTTCGCAAACAAAACGTATGTCGAATGCCAAATGCTTATGTCATGATGCATATGTTCATATCTCATAATCACATACTTCTAAACGCGAACACATACTCTACACCTCAAGAACAATGCCATCAACCTTAAAGACATCTTTCACAACGCCCTCTAGTTTCCAAATATCACTCGAAAGACTCCACGAACCGTGTAACGTTCATTCCTAACCCCTGTACGGTTGAAGAATCAAAACTTACAAAACTGGCCACATCGATCGATCGATGTGGCCTTTTTGATCGATTGATGTCTTTCCCAAGGACTTCGATTGATCGATGTCTTAATTCTGAGAGATCGATGTCCTCCAGAAACATTTCAACTTTTCACCCTCAGGACTTCGATCGATTGATGTGGTCCCTCTGATCGATCGATGTTCAGTCTCCTGGACATCGATCGATCTATGTCCCTCATTCAATCGACTGAAGTCCTCCAGAAACGTTTGAAACGTTTGCGAGGGCCACTTGGATCGATCGATGTCCTTCTGAGATCGATCCAAGTCCCTCTTTCTGCAATTTTTCTTCCTACTTCACCCCAAAAACGGCCCAATCTTCCTCCCCATTCATTCCAACCCTATGGAACACCTAAGATCAATCCTAAAACGTGATTGCAACCTATGCCACCACTCATCCCATTGCTTTCTAGCCTAAACCCAAACTACAATTTGATCTCCACCCTTCCTACAACCACTCACTCACACACACATCAAGATCTTCTCTTCACACCCCACATCAACCCTCAAACCACATCACACTCATCAAATCTCCCAACTATCAATCGCTTCCATCAACCATACGACCGCAACTATACAAATCTATAAATCAAGAATTTTTCACAAGGAAAAATAGCAACTTTAGGGCATGATTTTCACAACCAAATTCATCACCACCATTATTCAAGAATTGGCCCAAAGATGAGATCTTTAATTCACCAACACGGATACAAAACACATAACACATAATTACATAACAAGTAGAAATTACCAATATGTGATTCAATTTTCTCTTTATAGAAGATAGGGCCTAAGAATCAAAATTGCGTAAAACGTATAGAAAAGTTACTTGCCTTTGCGATTTAGAAATTCTTACGGTGATTGAATTGAACCTAGGGTTGATCGCTGTCCTCTTCTTCTTCTTCCTCTTCTTCCTTCTTCCTTCTTCCTTTTCTCTTTTTCTCTCTTCCTTTCTCTCTTTCTATCGGTTTCCACTCCTCCCTCTCTTCCTATGACCGATGGTCAAGGGGAGTTATACTCCTTTTTGGTGTAACTCCCTAGCATAAAAGTGGGGAGGGGTAAATTCGGTATTTTGGGCCTAATTTTTCTTAATTTCATCCCTTTTAATTATTTTCTCACCGACAATCTATTTAACTAGTCCCCATAAACCTATACATTCAACTTAAATTATAATTTAAGTGATTTCTAGATTATTTAATGTCATCTTAAAATTTACGAGGTATGACAACAATAGTCAAATATATGTAAACACTAATCTTGAAAATACATAAACCTCGAACATCGAAACAACTGCCTCAACCAACCCTCGAAAGTCTCGTCTGAATATCCTTAGTCTTGAAATCTCCTGTCTCGATCTTCCATGGTTTACTGACTCATGTGTAAGCATACCCTAGCTTCTCCTACCTACAAGACTGGTGAGTGGTGGTGTGAGCCAAATCAACGGGCTCAGTAAGTAACCTACATATACCTGTTATAGAGATCATACATGCAGAAGCAAATACAAATAACCTTTATAGTTAACATTCATGTCCTTAGTCCACAAATACTTTCACTTAATTATCTTTAGCAGTTAACACTTCAAAAAAACACAAAATAAATAATTCATCAGCTTAATCTACGTTACCTTGATGCATGCTCTTCTCAAATATGGCATACACAACAAACAAATAATCCCATAAGCAAAGAATAGAACAATACATGTTAATGGAGCAAATAAACTGCGGAAAGTAAGTCACTCCACATAATAATGTGCAACTTCATGATGCATGCCTTTGACTACGTGTCACGCGCAACAACATCATTATCCTACACAATATGTTCCTTTCTTTTCCATGATATGCTATGCATGACCTGGGTCCTACTCATCGCTCCGTAACGTAGAGTCAACGAACATCGCTCCGTAACGTAGAGTCAGCGGTCATCGTTCCGTAACATGGAGTCAGCGGTCATCGCTCCGTAACGTGGAGTCAACGCACATCGCTTTGTAACGTGGAGTCAGCGGTTATCGCTCCGTAACATAGAGCCAGCGGTCATCGCTTCGTAACGTGGAGTCAGCGGTCATCGCTCCGTAACGTGGGGTCATTGGACCTTGCTCCGTAACATGGGGTCAGCAGACATCGCTCCGTAACATGGAGTCAGCGGACATCGCTCCGTAACATGGAGTCAGCGGACATCGCTCCCTAACGTGGAGTCAGCGGTCATCGCTCCGTAACGTAGAGTCAGTGGTCATCGCTCCGTAACATGGAGTCAGCGGACATCGCTCCGTAACATGGAGTCAGCGGACATCGCTCCGTAACATGGAGTCAGCGGACATCGCTCTGTAACGTGGAGTCAGCGGACATCGCTCCGTACTGTGGAGTCAGCGGACATCGCTCCGTAACGTAGAGTCAATGGTCATCGCTCCGTAACATGAAGTCAGCGGACATCGCTCCGTAACGTGGAGTCAGCGCCCCGAAGGGATGCAATGCTAATGCACGTGCCATGAATGCTCCACACACATAATCCATGATCCGGCGCATCCATGCTCCTATATATGCCCATGCCCATACACGTGCATATATACGTGCATGTATACCCCCACACATCATATACATATGCAATAGATATTGAAATCGTACAGTCATACATACACCCAGATCATATGTACATATATATCTCACATATACACACAACTCGCATATAGAGAAAATTTAATTACAGATATGCAACAGACAATACACTGATATATGATAAACATAACAAGCACAAATAGACCACTTACCTCTGATGCATGACAGTATAACAAGCACAGGTAGACCACTTACCTTTGATCGGACACTTAGCTTTCTTATTCTATACTCAAACGTGAAGAAGGTTATCATAAAAGTCTCTGCTTCTACATGTCCAACTTATCCTCTGGAATCTTCAAAATTTGAACCTGTACGTTAATTATTTATTTATTAACTTGTCTCTTGAACTTTATCTTTACCCCGCCGCGTATATTCGGTCCAAATATACACATAATTTATCAAAACAATTTCCAAATAACACTTATTTTAATTACATTAATAAATGTAATTACTACTTCGTATAAGACTTATATACCTAAGACACGATTATTCTGGCCGTAGCCCCATGAATTTCATCAAGCACACTTAGTATGTATAACTTCCTCTATATATATACACCATATATTGCATTTATCCATCAGATCCCAAAATAAACTTTGCTGGCCGAATTGAAAGGTTTTTCGCAGTTGTATATCTAACTCAGCCGTACACACAAGATTATCATTATCGAACAAATATAGTTGCAAATGTACATATAATATGAAACATATTTCTGATTCTTTGTCTTTTAGTATTACATATAAATAATATCAAAAAAATAGTTTCAGCACCCTACCTAAACGGCGCAACACATTCCACTTGTTAAACTATGCACATAAACACCACAACACTCATGATCATATATATACTTTATAGGGTTAATTACCTTTAACACCCCTCATGTTTAGCATAATCTCCCTTTGCCCCCTGATGTTTTAAAATACACCTTTAAGTACCTTAATGTTTGGGTTAAAGTGGGAAAATATATTAAAACGCAACATGTGGCATTTATCAGCTAAATAACGGTCATATATTCATTTCCTCCATAATTTTACACAAAATTGACTAATGTACCCCTCCCTGGTTACAACAAACAAACCGTCTACACCAGCAGCCGCCCTGCTCTCCGCCACCACCTACCCCCCTCCTCCGTCGCCACCGCCAGCTAAGCTTTCATCATAGTAATTCCCAGTCCACCAGGAGTATCAGACATCATACACCCCTTTAATCTCTGCCCTCAACCCTCTCTCCCCTACCTCGCCACCAACCGCCGCCCTGTGGTTATAATTGCTTTAATGTGCTGGGAGGATTCTCTGAATTTGAAGTATTGCAGACATCAAGCATCAATGAAGAATAAAGAAAAAGAACAAGAAAAAGAGAAGGAGAAAAATCATAGTCAGAAGAAAAGAAAACGTAAGAGAACATTAAAAGAGAGAAGAAAAAATTGACGTGCCTATGAATTAATGACAGTTGCCTTCTCTCTATCTAAAATAGTGGTAGGATAAGATAACATTAGATCAAGAATTCGAAGGTTCCTTTGCATTTATCGGAACCCTTCTCATGATAGCCTTTTCTTCCCTTCCCACTCCAGCATTACACAGCTACACCAACAATTACCAAATTCCTCCATCTCCGATTTCTCCCAAAATCCCCTCTTAATACAACCCCAGAAAACACAACGTAAGGTCCTGGAAAAAAGCATCAAAGTACAAAAGGGAATTTTAGTATCAAAAAGAGGACGAAAGATCAGTCTTTGACGTGCTTAGCAGGAGCAAGAGATGATAAATCAGATGCGTTTTCTTCATGAATGAGTGAAGCGCGAATTATTCCAATCTGATGACAGTGCTCCGCCACAGCTGGTGGTTGGTTTTTCTCTTGAAATTGAATGATGGGGCTGTCTTGATGATGTTATTGGTACCAGAAGTAGTGGCGGCGGTAAAATCGGGCCGGATGGACAGGGATTGAGAAGGGTGAAAACGGAGAACCTCCATTGGTCGCCGGAAATGCAGATGGAGGCAGGGGTGTTGGAGGGAAAGAGGCTAGATACCAATGATTTTCGTCCTTCCTCTAAGGGCATTTTTTGCCATTTCACGCTAATGACAGCCTCAATGCCACGTGTCGTGTTTTAATGTATTTTTCCACTTTAACCCAAACATTAAGGTACTTAAGGGTGTATTTTAAAACATCAGGGGGACAAAGGGGGATTAAGCTAAACATGAAGGGTGTTAAAGGTAATTAACCCTAATTTATATTATAAAATATGAACTAATGCACCATCTTACGTATATTTTAAATACAGTAGCCACTTTACATTTTCAACAATACACACGTACATCGCTAAAATATCAAATTTACCTATATATTCATTTGCACATACACGACACACATATCTATATATTTATATATAGCTCAATTTATGCAATCACATATACTTATGCATGATCCTTATTTTGGTACGAAAATAATGAAACAAATTTCACAAATTCATAATAGGTACAAAAAAGGTACTTACATCGATTGTTATACTATAGAATACGATTGGAATTGGAGTTGGTTTGTGGATCAAAATCCTCTCCTTGGTATCTTAAACCCTCGGCTGAAAGAGGTGCCAAGGGAGGAAGTTTTCTTTTTTTGGATTTGATGCTCTTTCTTGAAGATTCAAGTTTTGCATTAGCAAGCCCAGCCACTAAAGCATTAGTATCTGCACTATCACTGAGATTTTGACTTTTCCAAAAGGGAAAAGGATCCTGGATATTTTCCAAATCCACATCTCATATGAAGTAGTTGATATCTATCAAATCAATGTCCTCCCAACTGTCGCAATTCAGCTCCTCCGTTAATGGCGACGACTCCATGGAAAATACTATATATATATATATATATATATATATATATATATATATATATATATATATATAATTTTTTTCATTTTCCTTTGCTGCAGGGGCAGCTGATTGAGAAAGGTTGCACAAATTTTTTTCCTTTCGATTGCTAAGGGGCAGATGCTGAGTATTATATGGATGGAGGTATGGCTAATTTTGTAGTTAATGTAATATATAGATAGGTTTAGTATATATGGATAAAGATGATTAGTTTTTTAAGTTTAAGTAATTTACTAGTAGATATAGGTTTTTCCTTTAAATTCAATCATATCGTATTCTCTTATTCCAATCCTAGTTAGTTTAGGATAACTCCCATTTAAAATTTCCCTTTTCCTTTTTCCATGCAAGTTCACGTACGTAACAGGTAAACTTGGAGTTTGTAAGAACCAAGTTTAACTTTCCTTACCCTTAATTAAAGGACTAAATAAGAAGTTAGTTTATGAAACATTTGTAGAGAATTCTTCATGACGGGAACCCAACCCACTATTAGTAGAGATCCTATGAACAGGGTTCAATGTGGTAAAAAAATCATGAAAGAGTTCTATGTTCCACTATCAAAGTGTTCCTCCCTAAGGTGTTGTTGTCGATAGTGCTCACTGTAAAGAATCGAGGGTGAGATTTCAAGAATCTCTTAATGAAAATTCATAGCAATGATTGTATGGTGGTGAGAGCAGTGCACACTTAGAGCCTAGAAAACTCTAAAGAGCTTCTGAATCTTGAGATAGGTGCATGGCCAATATAGCACCAAATTGCGAACTTGAAGAAGTAGATAATGATATGTCTTCTTGTTGTTCATATAAACAATAGTGGAGTAAGATTCAAGATGAAGTTCATCTTACTTTCGTTTATATAACACAATTTGTACTATCGACAATTCAAGACCACAAGTCATCGTATCCGTTATGTGTCATTATCTTCGATTGATTTTGGAGAGGTCAGTTTGTTAACATTGTGAAATGTTTTTTTATAAGTTTGAATCATGTGGGGGATTATTGGAAAAGTACGTTAAAGTACTCTAAAATGTCCTCCAAACTTGTATAAAAACTTGTATGATATTGTTTGGGAGTTTGAAAGATGGTTTGAACATTTTGAACTTGAAAAAGGTCACTTGGATCGATCCATATGTAGGCTGGATTGAACCAAGTGAAAATTAGAATAAAGTTGGGTTTTCTGCTGGATATAGATCGATCACATCGATCGATCAATGTGGAAGACATCGATCGATATTGATGAGCATCGAGGATCCCATCAAGAGGTCATGGGCCCTATGACAAGAAGGAGGGCTAGAGAACTTGGACATCAAGTTGGAACCTTCTTGTATAAGCATGTTCAAGATGAACCTAAGGTTCATTGGGTTCACTTCATTGAACCCACACTATGAACGTGTATGAGTGTGCATGTGTGAGTGTATTCTTTATTTTTATCTTGTTTTCTTGTGATCCTCGTTTCTTTGTGTTTGCTTTGTAGGTAAGTAGGTACATGACAAGTTACAAACCAAACGGAGGACCATAAATGGCTTAAAAGGCGGGTTCACCCAAAAAGGAAACAAAAGGAATGTTGTCTTGTGAAGAATGTTTGTATCTACAAAGACAAATTCAAATGTGGTCCAAGATGAAATTCCTTTTCAAAAATTAGCTCAATATCTCTAGCCATCAACAAAGGGAATGGCCAAATAAACTTCAAATAAAGAAGAACAACTTGAAGTTAAACTTGAATTCAAAATTCAACCATGATTTGAATTTCAAGTTCCAACCAATTTGAGACTTAAATTTCAAGATAGAAGACATCAGCCACCTTTTGAATGAAGAGATGATATCACAATTCAAAATTGAATCCAAATTTGAATTCAAATTCAGACTCAATTTGGATTCAATCTTCAACCAACCTTTGAATTCAATTCCAACCACTTTATCATCATCAAATCAGGTCTCCAATACCCTCATTATTCATCAAACACAGCTGGAAGGAGTGGAGAGGATAATCAACAACCAATTCAAAGTGATCTAAAAATTCAAACTCAACTTGAATTCAAACTTCACCCAACTTTTGAATTCAACTTCAACCACATCTTATTCATCAAATCAGCTCTCCAAGGCTTCATTTGCTACTCCATACACGGCTGGATCAAGGAAGAATCGGTTGGCATACCCAACCGATTTTAGCAAGACATTTTATAGCTTTTTTGAATTCAAACAATTATCAAATTTCAAGTTCAATTCAAATGTTATCTAGATAATTTTTAGAGATAACATCTGGTTATCTTCAGGGTCTTTAGACATCTATAAATAGGCCCCTTGGCCGAGTAGGAAGAACAAGTTTGATGAAATAAAATTCTTGATATTTTCTCCTATTATTGTTAGACTTTGTTTTCTTGGTTTTGCATTAAAAACCTAGGTTAATATCCTTCAAAGTTGAGCATTTTGAAGGTGTTGCCATTGCTCTAAGGTATCGTCCAGGAGGGCCATTGTGGTTTGCCTGAACAACGTTCATCTTGAAGTTTTGGTTCTTGCTCGTTGAACCAATCGTTTGTTTCACTAAGAAATCAAGGAAAAGTCTTCTTCCTTGTGCCTAACCCATAGTGAAGGACGTTTGGTGGTGGAAAAGTTAGGAGCCCACGTCTTGCACGCATCAAATTAGTATCAGAGACAGGTTGGAGGTTGTTGAAAGGAGTCAAAAGACGAGTGATGGACAAGGCACTAGCAGGGTCGTTCCCATGCCTCAAACACGGCGGCATCCACCTGAAGAAGTTGAGGATGAAAGCCTCAGACCACCGCACATTGAGCCAAGCAGGTTTGTCCCTCCACCGCAACCAAAGAGATACGCTCCGAGAAGGTACAATGATGATTATATTCCATTTGAACAAGATGATTACGAATTTGATGACCACCCTCCCCGTGGTTACCAAAGACGCCATAACCCTTTTCCCCCACAAGATGACGATTTTCTAAAAACCAAAATAAGCATTCCAACGTTTTATGCTAAAAGTAACACGGAGGAATACTTAGAGTGGGAAACAAAAGTGGATCTAATCTTTTCTTGTACCAACTACACTGAGTTAAGGTGAGGTATGCTTCTATTGAGTTTTCCAGCTACGCACTAAATTGGTGGACAAATTTGTGTCAAAATAGGACTAAAACAAGACAACCTCCAATTGTCACTTGGGAAGAAATGAAATTCGAAATGAGACAACGATTTATCCCAAACAATTTTGAGAGTTCTATTTTCACACGTTTGAAAACTTAAAACAAGATTCCAAAAGTGTAGAAGAATATTACAAAGAGTTAGAAATCCTGTTGGAACGGTCTAACCTGCAGGAACCCAAAGAAGAAACCAAGGCCCGCTTTTTACATGGTCTAAACAGGGAGATTGCACAAAGGGTTGAACTTCAACCTTATCTCGACCTAACGACCATGGTCCACATGGCTGAGAAGATTGAGCAATAACTAAAGGTATGTAGATCCTCCAATTTCAATTCCACTTATCGTACTAATCAAACATCTTCAAGGTTTTCAAGTAAGCCTTTAGGAACGGGAAGCTCACGGCCTACAAGAGGCCAAACACGTGACCAAAGCGCGTCACAAAGGTTTGACAACCGTGTGCAGGGCACACAAAAGCGAGATGACCGAGCCTAACAAAAAGCTCCTACAGGGAATTCTTGTGAACTCTCCAACAGGTTTAGGGACATTAAATGCTATAAATGTCAAGGTCGTGGTCACATAGGAAAAAAGTGTCCTAATGCTAAACGAATCATGTTAATTGAGGAAACTAATGAATATGTGACTGAGTCTGAGCATGAAAATGAATCTGAGCATGATAATGAAACTGAACTTGAAGAGGATCTAGGCGCACTAGATGATTATGACACTAAGGAATTTCTTGTTGTGCATAGGGCATTGAATGCATATCTGAATTTAGATGATCACAAACAACATAGAGAAAACATTTTCCATATCCACTACATGATAAATGGTAAAGTGTGCACTATGATCATTGCTTCCGGTTCTTGTGCGAATATGGCTAGCATTGAATTGGTAAGGAAACTGAATTTGCCTATGACTAATCATCCGCATCCTTACAAACTTGCATGGTTAAATGATTGTGGTGAAGTTAGCGTCAGTAAGCAAGTTTTGATTTCTCTTAGCATTGGTAGTTACACAGATGATGTTTTATGTGATGTTGCACCAATGCATGCTAGTGATATCTTACTTGGTAGACCATGGCAATTTGATAGACATGTGTGATGGATATTTGAATCGTTATTCTTTCAAATTGAATGGTAAACTTTACAAGTTGCATGCAGTTCCACCCTATAAGGTCCACGAAGATCACCAACGCATGTCTAAGTCTAGGACCGAACCTAAAGAAAAGGAAGCTGAGCGGAAATTCGTGGAATGCATGAAAAGTGAGAACAAAAAAACAAGAGAGTAAGGGAAAAGAGGTAGTACCCATAGGTGTCAACGATTCCAAAAAGATGTGTGGGTATTTTGTAAAGAAAAGAGAGGTCACAAGAGTGCTTTATAACAACCAAACCGTCCTCATCATCATTCCCAAAGCGTGTTACCTTTCGGTAGATAATCTCCCACCCAACCTCTCTACCTTTGTTGCATCCCTTATACAAGAGTACAATGTTCTATTTCCCACCAAGCCACCATCCAGATTATCACCTATGAGAGGAATAGAACATCAGATAGATTTTGTCCCCAGGAGCCGTCCTACCCAATAGACCAGCCTACCGAGCCAACGCTGAAGAAACCAAGAAAATCCAAAGGCAGGTAGAGGAACTCCTAGCGAGTGGAAAAATCCGAGAGAGCCTAAGCCCATCAGCCGTCCTTGTCATTTTAGTACCCAAAAAGGATGGAACCTGGAGAATGTGTATCGATTGCCGTGCCATAAACAAAATTACCGTCAAGTATAGGTACCCCATACCTAGACTGGATGATATGTTGGATATGTTGTATGGTTCTAGATACTTCACCAAGATTGACCTTAACCAAGGGCACTTCCAAGTGCGAATAAGAGAAGGGGACGAATGGAAGATTGCATTCAAAACCAAGTTTGGGCCCTATGAGTGGTTAGTGATGCCCTTCGGGCTCACCAAAGCCCCTAGCACCTTTATGAGGTTGATGAATGAAGTCTTACAAGCCTTAACAGGACGATTTGTTGTGGTTTACTTTGACGATATCCTAATCTATTCCCAAACCGTAGAAGACCACCTTTACCATATTAGGGCCGTTTTCGAGAAACTTAAGCAAGAAAAACTTTACGCCAACTTTAAGAAGTGATCTTTTTGTTTGGAACGAGTAGTTTTCCTAGGCTTTGTCATCTCGGCTGAGGGAGTAGAGATTGATGAGGAGAAGGTTAGGCCAATTGTGGAGTGGCCTACACCTAAGAATGTAGGGGAAGTTCGCAGTTTCCTCGGACTTGCAAGTTTTTATAGGCGATTATTTTTCATCCATAGCTGCACCTTTAAATGAGATTGTGAAAAAGATGTGCCTTTTTGGTGGGAGGAGCCACAACAATAGACATTTGATGATCTTAAAAAGAAGCTAACCACTGCACCCACACTTAGGTTACCAAACTTTGACGAGACCTTTGAAATCGAGTGTGATGCAAGTGGAGTGGGTATTGGAGCGGTGTTGACCCAAGGTTGTGTGATGCAAGTGGAGTGGGTATTGGAGCGGTATTGACCCAAGGTAAGAAACCTATAGCCTACTTTAGTGAGAAGTTGAAAGGTGCTGCACTAAATTACTCTACCTATGACAAGGAACTTTATGCCCTATTTACATCCCTACAAACTTGGCAACACTACCTTCAACCTAGAGAGTTTGTGATACACAATGACCATGAAAGCCTCAAGTACCTTAAATGGCAAGGAAAGTTGAACAAAAGAGATGCTAAATGGGTAGAGTTTATAGAGCAATTCCCTTACGTGATTAGGTACAAACAAGGAAAGGACAATATAGTTGCTGATGCCCTCTCTAGGAGATACACGTTAGTGACTACTTTATCCTCTCGATGCTCAGGATTCAAATCATTCAAGGACTTCTACCCCCACGATCATGATTTTGGCACCATTTTCGAGGCATGTAAAGAGGCACTCTTTGGAAAATTCTACATGCATGAGGAATACCTTTTCAAAGAGCATAAATTGTGTGTTCCCCAATCGTCCCTACGAGAAGCATTGACTAGAGAAGCCCATGGAGGAGGATTAATGGGCCACTTCGAAGTGTTCAAAACCCTTGAAACCCTTAAGGAACATTTCTATTGGCCACATATGCGTGTAGATGTTGAGAGGTTATGTGGTAGTTGCATCACTTGCAAACAAGCCAAATCCAAGTCCCAACCACATGGCCTTTACACGCCCTTACCTGTCCCTGATTCCCCTTGGATTGACATTTCCATGGACTTCATTTTAGGACTTCCTAGGTCTCGAGGAGGGCGTGATAGCATTTATGTTGTGGTAGATAGGTTTACAAAAATGGCACACTTCATTGCATATAGGAAAGTTGATGATGCCACACATGTTGCTGACTTATTCTTTAAAGAAATCGTGAGATTGCGTGGCATTCCACGTACCATTGTAAGTGATAGAGATACAAAATTTCTAAGTCATTTTTGGTGTGTTTTGTGGCTAAACTTGGTACTCAATTGTTGTTTTCTACCACAGCTCACCCACAAACTGATGGACAAACTAAAGTTGTTAAGCATACTCTACCTTAACTTTTGCGTGCCATTTTGCAAAAACATCTTAAACATTGGGAAGATTGTTTACCATATGTTGAATTTGCATACAATAGGAGTGTCCATCACGGTACATTGCATAGTCCATTTGAAATCGTGTATGGTTTTAACCCCTTGTCTCCACCTGATTTGATTCTCATTCCCGTATATGAATGTTCAAGTCTTGATGGTAAACAAAAAGTGGAAAAGATAAAGAAACTGTATGAAAATGATAAAGCACAACTTGAGAAGAAAAACAAAGCGTATGAAAAACGAGCCAACAAACATAGAAAACGAGTTGTGTTTGAACCAGGTGATTTGCTTTGGTTACATTTGCAAAAAGAAAGGTTTCTCAATGAACGAAAGTCAAAATTGTTGCCTAGAGGAGATGGACCATTCAAAGTCTTACAACGCATAAGTGATAATGCCTACATCCTTGATCTTCCCGAGAGGTTTGGTTCTATTTCTTCTACTCTCAATGTTGTTGACCTCACACCTTTCACTAACGAACCCTTCGATTCGAGGATGAATCCTCTTGAGGAGGGGGGGTTGATGAGGATCGGGGATCCCATCAAGAGGTCATAGGTCCTATGACAAGAAGGCGGGCTAGAGAACTTGGACATCAAGTGGAAACTTCTTGTATAAGCATGTTCAAGATGAACTAAGGTTCATTGACACTATGAACGTGTATGAGTGTGCGTGTGTGAGTGTATTCTTTATTTTTATCTTGTTTTCTTGTGATCCTTATTTCTTTGTGTTCGCTTTGTAGGTGATACATGACAAGTTACCAGTCAAACGGAGGACCACAAATGGCTTAAAAGACGGGTGCACCCAAAAAGGAAACAAAAGGAATGTTGTCTTGAGAAGAATGTTTGTCTCCACAAAGACGACTTCAAATATGCCCCAAGATGGAATTCCTTTTCAAAAATTAGCTCAAAATATCTCCAGCCATCAACAAAGGGGGTGGCCAAATAAAGTTCAAACAAGAAAGATCAACTTGAAGTTAAACTTGAATTCAACATTCAACCATGATTTGAATTTCAAGTTCCAACCAATTTGAGACTTAAATTTCAAGATAGAAGACATCAGCCACCTTTTGAATGAAGCCACACGCCATTTTGAAGAAAGAAGGAGATGAGATCACAATTCAAAATTGAATCCAAATTTGAATAAAAATTCAGACTCAATTTGGATTCAATCTTCAACCAACCTTTGAATTCAATTCCAACCACTTTATCATCATCAAATCAGGTCTCCAATACCCTCATTATTCATCAAACACAGCTGGAAGGAGTGGAGAGGATAATCAACAACCAATTCAAAGTGATTTCAAAATTCAAACTCAACTTGAATTCAAACTTCACCCAACTTTTGAATTCAACTTCAACCACATCTTATTCATCAAATCAGCTCTCCAAGGCTTCATTTGCTGCTCCATACATGGCTAGATCAAGGAAGAATCGGTTGGCATACCCAACCGATTTTAGCAAGACATTATATAGCTTTGTTGAATTCAAACAATTATCAAATTTCAAGTTCAATTCAAATGTTTTCTAGATAATTTTTAGAGATAACATCTGGTTATCTTTAGGGTCTTTAGACATCTATAAATAGGCCCCTTGGCCGAGTAGGAAGAACAAGTTTGATGAAATAAAATTCTTGATATTTTCTCTTATTCTTGTTAGACTTTGTTTTCTTGGTTTTGCATTAAAAACCTAGGTTAATATCCTTCAAAGTTGAGCATTTTGAAGGTGTTGCCATTGCTCTAAGGTGCCGTCCAGGAGGGCCATTGTGGTTTGCCTGAACAACGTTCATCTCGAAGTTTTGGTTCTTGCCCGTTGAACCAATCGTTTGTTTCACTAAGAAAGCAAAAGGAAGTCTTCTTCCTTGTGTCTAACTCATAGTGAAGGACGTTTGGTGGTGGAAAAGTTAGGAGCCCACGTCTTGCATGCATCAGATATGGTGTGGATGCAATGTTGGAAACTTTCTGTCCAACATAGATCGATCACATCGATCGATCGAGGTGCTATGTTGGTAGGATGCAAAGCTGAAAGTTCTGTCCGACATCGATCGATGGCATCGATCAATCGAAGTGACATCGATTGATCGATGTACCACAGTCAGAACTTTTCATTTTGAAATTGCATCTTTTGGTCCAATATTCATCTCCCTTCACCTTTGAACGGCTAGCAACTGACTTGGAGGTGTCAACACCAAACGTTTGCTCTCTTAGAACTCTCGTACCTCACCGAACTCAACACCAAATGTTTCCTGTTGCCTTAGAGTGAACTCATACTTTTGAGTTTGGTCTTGAGTTTAGTCAACGTTTGACTTTGATTTTTGGATCAATTTTGAATTTTGAAATACAGATACCAAATGTTTGGATTAGCCAATTCTAAGGTTGATCTCGTGAGTTACTAAATGCAAAAGCTACATTCGATGGTGTGTTCAGTCACCGTAACAGAAAGTTTTGTATGCTTAGATTGCACGTTCATACTAAACCATTTTGAGTTTGATTTAGTGAAACATGAACCATATCAAACGTTCTGTCAAGACCATTCTAAGTTTGGTCTTGACTATCATGAAAACTTGATTTTTTATTTTACAAATTGTTTGAATCTTTTGAAATTTTAACTCATGCAAATTATCAAAACATACCCACAATGCAACACTTTCGTCAATCTAATTTTGCTGGTAGTTTGCCAGTCATTTTTAATGGATAGAATTCTTTATACATACAAATGAAACTAAATCATATTGTAGCCCATTTTGGAGTCTAAAGCGACGTGCGTGTGGCTTGATAAGAACTATCGTCCTGCGCGAATTCCATCAGATTGAGATCAAAGATCAATGTCCTCATGCAATCTATAAATAAACTTAAATTATTCTTTTTTAAAAAAAAAACAATTTAATTGGAATTGAAATGCTAAGTGGACATCTTGACGCCTATAAACGTACATATGTGCGTGTATTCCTCAATCCGCGTGTGCGAATGCATATTACGTGGAGTAGACTTATAACTTGGGATGTGAGGTGGTGAAAATTAACGTAAATAGGATTTTTTTTTTCTCATACTGGACTTTTTTTAAAGCAAACATAATTGAAATTGAAATGCCAGGTTGACATCTTGAAGGTAGGGGTGTCAAACAGGTCGTGTATCGTGTTTCGTGTTTCGTGTTTTTCGGGTTTCGTGTATCAAAGTGCCATACCCATACCTTACCCGTTTACTTCGCGTGTATGGAAGTAGATACCCAAACCCGTACATGTCAGGTTTCGTGTCGTGTATCGGGTATACCCACGAACTTAACAAGTACAAATATTTCAAGTCATGTACATGTCATTTCATGTACTTTTCAGGTATTTTAAGGTTTCGCGTATTTTTCAGGTTTCATGTAATTAAACGACTATTGATACTATGTATTCAACAACAATAAGTACACAACAACAACAACAACATTACCACATTCCCTTAAAGGCTCCCGTCTATGACGGGGTATGGAGGGTCGGATGTACACAACCATACCCATATGTTAGAAACACATGGAGGTTGTTTTCCGATGACTCAGAATGAAAATTGCGTGTCGATCAACTGCTGCTTCACAATATAAGAAGTGAGTCATTTTGCTTTATTCCATTATATTCCAAAGTCAAGAAAAAGTATGTCCTTGACTCTATTGAAAATGGAAAGGAACAATAAGTACACAACCAAATGTTAAATATTAAAATGAGCGAGGTCCTCTAAAGTCAAATCACTTGACTCTGTAATAATAGATTAAAGAAATGAGATTTGAAAATGGATGAAGGGGGGAACCGAACAGGATTACTTAGTAGCGCGATAGTCTTTTTTTTGGAAAATTTTATTTTTTATTTTATTAATTATAAATTTTATTTAAAATACATTTTTTTTTAATTTCGTGTATAAATGGGTATAAACGGGTACCCGCGGGTATACCCGGACATGACCCGCCATTGGCGGGTATCTTTCAGGTCTTACCCGATTTGTACACGAAACCCGCCAAGGTCATACCCATACCCACGAAAATTCGTGTCAGGTTCGGGTCGTGTTTCGTGTCGTGTCTGAAATTGCCACCCCTACTTGAAGGTTCTAAACTGAAAGGTGTATATTATTATTATTTTTATTTTTCAACCCGCATGTGCAAATTAGACGTGAAGATCTGTTTATTTGTTTCTTGTTTTTGGTTTGTTTTCTTTGTTTCTATATTTATGTTTCTATTCTGGGTGAATAAATGGTATCAGAGCCATGGATAATAGTTAGATATATAGTAAAGTTCAACACAACTATTTTTAATGAATATCATTAAGAATGAAGATACTGTTAAAAACAGTATTGAAGAAGAATATAATATCCCTCATAATATAGATTTGCTTAATAAATGGACAATTCCTAAGGTAGACTATAAAATAGTTTATCAATTAGGAACTTTTGAGAAGTTAGGGTTGAAACAGGTAGTTAAAACTACTGAATCGACTATATCTATTAATAAAGATGATATGATAATAAAGTTACTTAATGACAAAGAATTATACAGATATAAATCTAATTATAGATTTATTCATATTGGTTTAGTTCAAGTAGCTTTTAAACCTTTAACATTAGAAGGTTTGCCAGAAAGCTTTTTAGCAGCTTTAAGAGATGCTAGAAATACTAATTGGAAAAAATCATTGATTGGTATAATACAATCGTCACTAGCTCATGGTCCAGTATATTTTAATATATATCCAAATTTAAGATTATCTTTATCAGATGTTAATGTTTGTGATGCATTAACTTTAAATATAAAAACTCATGGTTATGATTACAAACCAGGATCAGAAGTAATATGTGTTTGTTATAGAATATATTATAAACCATTGGTTACATTAAATCCTAAATGTAGGATCATGGATAAACCAATAAATGAAACAATAATAATAGAAACAAATTTTGGTAAATCTAATATAAGTACTAGAAGAAAGATTAAATGAGAAGAAATTGATTTCCCAGAAAATTGGGTAATGGAGGCATCGATTCCTTCAAAATCATATGTGGATAATAATCCAATTAATATTATACAGTCTGATGAAGAAACTGTACAAATAAAATTTGATAACAAAAATCTAATAGATTATAGAACAAGCTCTAGTATTTCAGAAAGCAGATCTTCACATCATTATATATCTCCACTGGATTACAAGGCAATAAGTCCTTCAAGGGCTTCAACTTCTCAAATAAGAGAAGAATATCCTGCATCAATAGATGAAATAAGAATTAATGAAACTAATATAGTTAAAGGAATTCATAAAAATCAAGAACCGGAAATAACCAAATCTGAAATGAACTTTTCAATATGAATATAAACCAGAAAATAGATTTTAGTCCAGGATCTCTGGCAAGGAAACAAATAAATAAAGAATTTAATTTACCTGAATGGGAATCATTCAGAAATTGGTTTTTTAGTAACTTTAATACAGAAGATAATTTATATTTTCAAGAACAATATTATAAAGATTTATCTGAAAAAAATCAAGTAGTACCTTTTGTACCTTGGTTTTTAAACAATTATATTCAGAGTTTTATTTCTGTCATAGACAGAGATTATACTATTAATGGGAAAATATTACATACAGTTTTTCCTCCGCAACAGTCTTTTCAAATAGGAAAAGAAAATGAAGTAAGACATTTTACTGCTTTTCAAAAACTTCTAGAGAATAATACTCTTCAAACAACAGTTGCTCATATAAATATGATTTTGACACAACAAAATTATAGTAATTTATACTTAATAATATTAGGAGAACAATTAAAGTCAATAGATAATAAAATGGATATGATTCTATCATATATCAAAGAAATAAAAACAAAAGTACAAGTCACTGAAATGGCTAGTACTAGTAGGGATATTATAGCAATCCCTACAATTCAACCTCCACCAGAGGTAAAAGATTTTAAATTAAAATCTACTACTGATTTAGAAAAGATGTTAGACATTAAGTTTAAAAATCTTAAATTAAGTACTCTTGATGAAGAATTTGAAGAATTAATGAGTGATAAAGAAAACCATCATAAGGTAATAGATGATGAAATAAATAAGCTAAAATATAAATTTGCAGATAAGCCAATACAGAGGATGTACTATTATCCTAGACCTACTCCTCAAGATGTATTAATAGAGGAACAAGAGTATATATTTTTTAATTCATATCAAGGAAAATCTATCTATGAATGGAGTATAGATGGATATACAGAACGACAAATTTATAATGTTGTTCACAGAATGTTAATGTATAGCACTATTTGTAAGAATAATGGTAATAGTGATAAAGGTGTAGCAAATATGCTTATATCTGGATTTACAGGTCAATTAAAAGGATGGTGGGATAATTATCTGACAGCTCAAAATAGGACAGAAATATTAAGTAATGTAAAAATAGAAGATGGAGTACAAACTGAGAATATAGTTTATACTTTAATACTCAATATAATAGAACATTTTACAGGAAGATGGTCTGATAATTCTGAAAATATCAGAATATTATTATAAAATCTTAGATGTAGAACACTTACCTCATTTAGGTGGTATAAAGATACATTTTTAAGTAGAGTAATGGAACTCCCAGAGTCTAATAGTACTCATTGGAAATCAAAATTTATTGATGGTTTACCTTCCTTATTTGCGGAAAGAGTTCGTAAGAATTTTCGTAAAGGGGAAGTAAGTATAAATTATGAAAATTATACTTATGGCAAGTTAATAGGAACTTGCATACAAGAAGGTTTAGCTTTATGTAATGAAATAAAGTTAAATCAACAAATTAAAAGACATTCTCTAAATGAAAAAAGACAATTAGGTCAATTCTGTGCTCAATTTGGCATGGAAGATAATTTAGAGAAAAATGATAAAAAAACATAAGAAGATCAGATCTTCTCATAAATTTCAAAAAAGGAAAATGAAAAGAGAAGATAGAAAAAGAAAGAGATTTA
>AP025062.1:24705716-24721877 GCA_036186865.1 Eustoma russellianum
CAAGTTAATAGGAACTTGCATACAAGAAGGTTTAGCTTTATGTAATGAAATAAAGTTAAATCAACAAATTAAAAGACATTCTCTAAATGAAAAAAGACAATTAGGTCAATTCTGTGCTCAATTTGGCATGGAAGATAATTTAGAGAAAAATGATAAAAAAACATAAGAAGATCAGATCTTCTCATAAATTTCAAAAAAGGAAAATGAAAAGAGAAGATAGAAAAAGAAAGAGATTTACAGAAAAGATTGATAATGCCAAGAAAACATATGGCAAAGATACTAAGTCTTTTAAACCTTATATAATATGTAGAAAATGTGGACGCCCAGGTCATAAGGCAAAAACATGCTGGGTAAAGAAAAAGATTAATAATCTAGAAGATAATAAATTAAAAGATATTCTATCAAATATTTTATTAAATTCAGACTCTGAAATAGAGTCAGATCAATCTTCTGAAAATCCAGAAGAAGTCATGGGAATTAAAAATGATAGTATATATTCTTCAGAAGAAGAATGTAATCCTTGTAAAAAAGGAGAAGTATGTTGTGAAAAATCTTCTGATATAGAAGAAGATCAATTATACCAAATTATTTCACAATTTCAGGATTTAGAATTAAATGTATTAACAAATGACATTTTAGATTTGTTAAAATTAATTGATGATTCTGAAATTAAACAAAGAATTATATCTTATATCAGTAATAAGGGAGAAGCTGAGTCTTCTACAAGAATAACTCAAAATAAAGAACCTTATACGTTAGCAGAGGTTAAGAGACAAATGTCTCAAAGATTTAAAAATGAAAAATCTGTGAGTATTTCAGAATTAATAATTGATATTAATAATCTTAAACAAGAAATTAAGGAGATAAAACAGAATAATATAACATTAGAGGAGAGAGCCCATAAATTAGAAAAAGGGAAAGAGATTCTCTCAGTACCTTCTGAAAATATTTTAGAAGCATTAAATGATCAGAAATATTTATCTATATTAAAAATTGTTACTTCACAAAAATGGTATGTGAAGATTAATTTGTTAATTGATGACAAATTTTGCAAAGAATTAGTAGCACTAGTTGATAGTGGTGCAGATCTGAATTGTATTCAAGAAGGATTAATACCTACTAGGTATTTTTAAAAAACTACTCATTCATTAAGCTCTGCGAATGGGCAGAAATTGCAAATAAATTATAAGCTTCCACAGGCTTATATTTGTAAAGATAAGGTATGTATTCCTGTTAGTTTTTTATTGGTAAAGAATATTACTAACCAGGTGATACTCGGTACACCATTCTTACAAAAATTATTTCCTATCAAAAACATTGATAAAAAAGGTTTTATAGGAAATTTCAAAGGAAAAGAAATTACTTTTCAATTCATAACAGAACCTTTAACTAGGTTTATAAATAATTTTACAGAATCTGTAAAAGCAAAAGAAAATCAAATTAATTTCTTAAAGCAAGAAATTACAATATTAACTATAGAAGAAAAATTACAAAATCCTAAATTACAGGATAAGATTAAAATAATACAGAATGAGTTTTCATTACAAATATGTAATGATCATCCTAATGCTTTCTGGGATAGAAAGAAACATATAGTGTCTCTTCCATATGAAGAGGATTTTGATGAAAGAAGAATTCCAACAAAGGCTAGACCTTGTCAAATGAATTCTGAATATTTAGAGTTATGTAAAAAAGAAATATCTTCTTTAATAGAAAAAAAATTGATTAAACCATCTAAATCTCCATGGTCATGTACTGCATTTTATGTTAATAAACATTCTGAACAGGAACGTGGAGTTCCTAGTTTAGTGATAAATTATAAACCTTTGAATAAGGTATTAAAATGGATTAGGTATCCTATACCTAATAAAAAGGATTTATTGGATAGGTTAAATGAAGCATTAATATTTTCTAAATTTGATTTAAAATCAGGCTATTGGCAGATTCAAATAAATGAATCTGATAGATATAAAATTGCATTTACAGTACCAATAGGACATTATGAATGGAATGTAATGCCTTTTGGATTGAAAAATGCCCCTTCTAAATTCCAGAATATTATGAATGATATTTTCATTCCATATAGTGATTTTATTATTGTATATATAGATGATATTCTTGTATTTTCAAAAAATATTGAAATACATTTTAAACATTTGAATATTTTCAAGAAAATAATTATTCAAAATGGTTTAGTTATTTCTAGACCAAAAATGTTATTATTCCAAACAAAAATCAGATTTTTAGGTCATAATATAGAAAAAGAGAAAATTATTCCTATTAATAGAAGTATTGAATTTGCTTCTAAATTTCCAGATACTATTCTGGATAAAACTCAATTATAGAGATTTTTAGGAAGTTTAAATTATATTTCTCCTTATTATAAAAATTTGGCAGAAGATACTGCAATATTATATGACAGGTTGAAGAAAAATGTTAAACCATGGACTGAAGATCATACTAAAGCGGTCCAGGTAATTAAGCAAAAGGTAACTCATTTGCCATGTTTGATGTTAACAAACCCAAATTGGGAAAAAATTATAGAAACAGATGCCTCAGACATAGGGTATGGAGGTATATTAAAACAGGTTTCGCCAATAGATAATCAAGAATATTTGATTAGGTTTCACTCAGGAAAATGGACTAATAGTCAAAATAATTATGCTACTATAGCAAAAGAAATTCTTGTTATTGTCAAATGTGTTCTTAAATTTCAAGATGATTTATATAATCAGAAGTTTATCATAAGAACTGATTGCCAAGCTGCAAAATATATGTTTAATAAAGATTTCAAACATGATGTATCTAAGCAGATGTTTGCAAGATGGCAAGCTCATATGGCGCCATTTGACTTTGAAATTCAACACAAAAAAGGATCAGATAATAGTCTTCCTGATTTTCTTACTAGAGAATATATTAATGAATGATCTTTTTGCAGGAATGTCCCAATGGGGCAGAGGGAGTCCCTCTAATAGGAGAGGACGAGGAACCTACTCTAATAGAGGAGGAAGAGGTGGTGAACTACTTGGCCAAATTGGTCAACAAAGATTAATTTCTGCAAATATTGCATCTTCATCTTCGAGTAATACTCAAAAAGATGATGAAAAATTATACAGAGAATTTTTAGCTTATAAAGCTTCTCAGAAAAAGGAGGATAATAAACCTTCATATGTTACAATGGTAACTGAAGAGACTGATGAAGTTTATGATCAAAGCTCATATACTGAAAGTATATTACTTTTGGAACAAAAAGATCTTAAATGGAAAGATCAGCCCTGGATTATATTACAGAGGTATTTGGATACAGTGTCATACACTGCAACTTCTTATAAAAACAGAAATTATTATGAGTCTATACTCAAAATCACAGAATCCTGTGAAATTACCCATTTTACAACAGGGAATTCTACTGTGTACAATTTTAGTAAGATAATAGTCAAGCAAGTTATAACTGCTGAATCTTGAAGAATATCTACACTTAAAGAAAAGGAGTTTATATATTCTGAAACAAAAATTCCAGTCAAATATAATTACTGGGATTATGTTGATGCATTTTATAGGGCTTTCTTATATGAAAACCCAAAAAAGAAACATTCTTGGTTTTTCAGGATATGTCCTAATGTTTATAAACAAGAGGTTCCAAATTGGTTATATCAATGGTGGATATCATATGGTCCATCAATTAATATTTTACCAGAACCATATAAGAGTTTATATGCTCAATGGGTTGAAGTTTCACCATCTCTTATAGAAGCCCAGAACAATAGAAGCCTAATAACAGGCATGAATACTTTGCATTTCTTTATGGAATTTGGAATTCCATGGATTTGGAAATGGGAAGTCAAAGTGGGTTATACTCCACAGAATATTCCAGCACTGAAAAGAATCTTTTATACCAAATTCTGGAAGAAAATGACTCAGAAAAATAAAGAAGGAGTTGTGGAAGGACAACAGACACTTGATCATATCCAAGAAGTTTTGATTAAATATAATGTTCAAATGGAGGAACACGGAGATCATACGAGCCCTTTTCAGCAAATAATGCAAAAAATGAAGATGGTTAAAGGAGTCTTATCAAAAGAAGAAATGATATCTTCATATGTTGACGAAATTAAAAAAGACCTTATAAGAAATCTTCAAAAAGATGAAATGAATGATTCCAGTTCAGACATTTCTATGACTGGAAAGGACATATTGGCTGGAGAATCTCAAGATCTAGATGATCTGGATGAGGAACAAGTTCAGAGAATGATCGATAATATTCATCAGCAAATTAACAGCGAAATCGGCTAGATCTGAATTGAAGAGACAACATGGCAGACATATTGGTCCACCATGAAGACTTATTCAAAAGGAAGATTCCTTGGGTTTTGGCATTATACTGGCCATTATTGTAAATTTAAATTTCATGTGCATTTTATGTAAATTTCATTTGAATTTCATTTGTAATTTAGTTTAGACTATAGTTCAAATCCGGAGGGCTGTCTATAAAAGGAGGCCATTCCTTATTAGAGAAGGAAAGCTTTGGAAGAATCTGTCTCTATTGTAAACACTTTCATAATAAAAATCTCCAAGTTTGCTCGGATATAGCTTGTAGATTGCAGTCTTTCAGTTTTTCATTTTGAGGTATTCTTTCTTTCTTCTTACTTTTATTTATCTTATTCTCAATTTTCCTTAGCCTAATGGAAGGCTAAGCACCTCTGTGTTGAACTATGCTGTATATCTAATTTATTTGATATTGTAAGGTATAACGATCATGAACATCATAAGTGTGCCAGGGGGTTTATACCCTTAATCCCTTCCGGGATGTCTGGATTTGTCAGCTTTGTGATGGATGATTGATCGGTAAAAAAAAAAGTCTTTAGCATACTGAGGAAATTTGTTCTTGGAAAAGGTTACGATTAAGTCAGGCTGAGTCTATTATAATCTCTCGAAATTGCGGGAGCCCGTTTTAGCCGAATGAATAAAGGCGTGTTAAGGGCGAGACTGCGTACTGAGAATTATAATAAGATTCATAGCCAGATTTAATCTGTGTAAAAATTTACCTAGGACCCTAAATGAATTTTCCAGTATGATGAAGATCTGTTTATTTGTTTCTTGTTTTTGGTTTGTTTTCTTTGTTTCTATATTTATGTTTCTATTCTGGGATGTGAGGTGGTGAAAATTAACGTAAATAGGATTTTTTTTTTCTCATACTGGACTTTTTTTAAAGCAAACATAATTGAAATTGAAATGCCAGGTTGACATATTGAAGGTTCTAAACTGAAAGGTGTATATTATTATTATTTTTATTTTTCAACCCGCATGTGCAAATTAGACGTGGAGTACATTTATTCGTTGGGCTGTGACGTAGGAAAATTAAGAATAAAATAAATAAGAAAGACCAATAAGGTAACAGCTATTAACAGGCCGAACTGTGAATAAGTGGGCCGTTTCTTAAAAAAGCAGTAATTGTCGACGTGGCTTCTTGAGGGCTTTTATCCATCTTCCTTTATAATATATGGAGATATTTGAGGAAAGTTATAAGACTAAAACCTAGTTAATAAACCACCTTACTACTTCAAACAGTATTTTTGAAATCTCGAAACCTTGTATGCAATACGTGCAAGCAAAAATAACCACAAATGAGCGACACTTATAAAATAGTACCAGAACAACAAAAATATTATCGTATTACCTTAGAGGCTCTCGTCTATGACAGGTTAAGGAGGGATCGAATGTACCTAACTATACGCATGTGTTAGAAACACACAGATATTGTTTTCCGATGATCTATAATGAAAATTACGTCAAGCTGTATAGGTCAACTATCACTTCACAATATAAGAAGCGCAGCCGTGAAAACTCAGTTTATAAACGATATCTACTGACTTTGGGGTTGAGACCTCCTCATCCCCATTTTCCTCACCTCCTTTGTGACCGCGTGATACGTGACAGCAAGAGGGGATTGTGAGGCTAGATGAGAGTCACTTGCATCTAGCTTCACCACCCCTTGCTGCCACGTGTTGCGTGGTCACACGTCACCGCACCTCTTGCCGTGAGGGTGTCCTATCCCCTGACTTTGATGGTATTTGGAAATCTCTTAACCTTGCACGTAATACGCAAATACAAAAATACTCAATTATAGAGTAGCCCCAAACGAAATGCAAACACAGCACTATTAGCATATGTTTTAAGTAATATATAAAACGGAACAAGAAAAAATTCTGTTAGCACTTCTTAATTGCCTAAAAGAAGGAAAACGAGCCCTTGTTGGATTTATAATTGAGTGTAATACTGTTATCTTATCTGAACCAAAAATTGTTTGTGTCATAGTATCCGACTCAATTAGATTAAACTCAGTTTATAGTGAACAATTTATACAGATTGTCTCATAAAAGTTTTACCATCTAAAAAATCGTCAGATTTTTAATTTACCTCATCAACGAAACTCGTTATCGGTATCAATAGGACGGTGAACGGTGAGCCTTCCGGTGCTATGACCTGCAACCAATAATGGATTTATAAAATGAATAATAATAATAATAATAATAATAATAATAATAATAATAATAATAATAATAATAATAATAATAATAATAATAATAATAATAATAAAAGCCAGGCACATGATTCTCACATGTTGGACAATTGAATGGTAGATAGTTCGCCTACCGAAGGCAGCGGTATTGGGCACACAGCTTGTAAAACAGAGTTGTCAAAAGCGGCAAATTTTAAATGGTTACAACTGGTTGTTTCACGACTAATTAAATCTATATAATATATGTAGTTATGTTGTTTTGTCTATCAACTCTAAAACATATACGTAAATCTTACATGACATCAACATATTATGTTACTAGTTAATAATCTATATAATATATGTAGTTATGTTGTTTTGTCAATCAACTCTACCACATATATGAAAATCTTACGTGACATCAATATATTAAGTTACTACTAATCTATAGCCAGTATAAAAAACAACATAGTGGACAATATTTTCTTGTTCTCGTATTACTTAATATATATATATATGTATATATATATATATATATATATATATATATATATATATATATATATATATATATATATGGGGATGTTGTTGCTTTATCATTAAATAAGTTGATTTAACGTATTAATTTTAATGCAATGTAAAGTTACTCCTTCCATGTCATATTCGCACTAATTTTTGTCTGTTTTGTATTCATAGTGATGTTTATCATAAACTTGCTTGCCTACTCATAGAAAACCTTCCCGGATGTTATTCTTTACTACCATTTACTTATTTAGATATATATATATATAGAAGAAGATCATCATGTCATTTATTCTATCTCGTGTTACATAGATAGAATCACATGACTGTATAATGATTTTCCGTCAAATTAAGTAAAATCATGCAATGTATATTGAAACAATACATCAGACAATACTATATTAGTATATATTCATGATGATACATTAACAATACTATATTAATAATATATTAACGATACTATAGTAATAAATATATTAATAATACTATATTAACTGACAATACTACGTGACATATTAAATGATGTGATACGTGACAGAGATAAAATTAGAAGGACGTAGATCTCTGGAGTTATAAACTAGGGATACGTGCCCTATTGCCTTTCCAATTAGTTACTGCTAAGGAAAAGGAACAAGTAAACAAACGGAAGCGAGAGAAGTTCCACCTAGATCATTCGGGAAGTGTAGGAGAAAGGAAAAATGGAGGAGGGGGGAGTGAGTGAAAGCGGAGAGGGAAAGAAGGTGGTGATGGTGGCAATCGATGAAAGCGAATGCAGCCACTACGCTCTAGAATGGGCTCTCAACAAACTCAAGGACTCTCTTGAAAGATCTGAGCTGTTGATTTACACTGTCATGTCTACTCTTGATTATTCTTACATCTATGCTTCCTCAATGGGCTATGCTCGTAAGTCTTCTTCCTTTTCTTTTGCCCACCAAAATAAAATCGAGATTCGAACTGGGTTTGTAAGATCATATTGTTTAATTTTACTGATTCCAGCTTTTAGGGGGAAAAATTCGTTTTATGTTTTGGATAATGGTAGAGTAGATTGAAAAATTCTGATAATAATCGACGGTGAATAAATTTGATAGGAGTTCTCCAAAAAAAAAAAAGAAAAAGAAAACGTTTGGTAGGGACTTTCTCCTAAATTCGAATTTCTTATCTTGATTTGGGAGGCCGGCGATGGTATCCGGCCGTGCTTCTGACAATCCACGGCGAAGGGCCAGTGTTTGTACTATCTTTGTGGAATTTTGTTCAATGTTGATGTTTTGTGATCTTGATGCTGTTCGAGTCGCCAAAAATGCTATTTGTAAAAAGTGTAAGATAAAGATGCATACATTAGATCGCGAAGCGATTCGATCTCTCCTCAAACCCTGCATAAACCGGAAGCCTTGTGCATCGAGAACGTACTTTATATGCGTACATCTGGTTCTAAGTATGCCTTATAAAAGCTGAAACCAATCGTGTATCTGCTACACTTTGTACTCTTTATTATTGTGATGTGTACACTTCTTTTATTTTAGTTTTTTATTTTTATGATGTGTACACTTGATAAGTTCATTATGATTGTTACAAGTGTTAGCAAGTCACGTTGTCAAATCCCGTAATGGTAGCAAGGTCCCGAAATTAAGGAATCAAGAAGATACAAGATCAAATCTTTGTACACAATAGGAAGATTATATATTGTAATTAATGTGATTAATTGTAATAGGGAAATTAGTGATTACCTTCCTTGTATTAGTGTAAAAACACTGTATAAATCTTACGGTTATAGTAAAGTGAAGAAATGAGAAACACAAGAAAAAGTTTTTCCACATCTTTTGGTTTTGCTTTTCAATCTCTGCTCTCCAGTTAAACATGGTATCAGAGCAGGTTTGATTGAGTTTTTTGAGTTGTGTTGGCTTAGAACTCATTGTCATCACTGCCATCTTACCTCTCTTTGATCAAAGTGTGCGTGTGTTCTGTTCAGAGTTCTTTTTGTGAGGCTCTGAATCAATTCATCATTGCCTTATATTACCTATCTCGGCTGGCCAAACACCAAGTGCGCACCTTATTCCTATCCGGACCATACCTGCACATCAAAAACACCAAATATGTCACAAACACCAAGCACGGCTGGATCAAGCCAGGAAACACCAGAGAAGAAACACCAATTTGACTTATCCGAGCAATTTGCCTGGTTCTTGCAGCAGAATATGAACATATCACCACCACCACCACCACCACCTGCAAACCTTTCATTAAAAATCAAACTCAACAGTACCAATTACACCTTATGGTGTAGGCTCATGAAAATTGCCCTTGGAGGTAGGGGGGAAGAGCGCCCATATCACAGGGGTGCCTCCATCCCCCCACCTACTGACCCATCTTATCCTGCATGGGAGCAAAGCGATCAACTTGTGTTCACTTGGCTCATTGACAACATTGATGATAGCCTAGTGAACAACGTGTCAAGGTATTCCACAGCAAAGGCGTTGTGGGACGGTTTAGCGGTCACTTACGGGTCAGGAAGCAACCCATTACAGATTTTCGACTTGCACAAGCAGTGCTACTCTATCAAGCAAGGGACTCGTCCTGTGGAAGCATTATGGGACCAATTTCAGGGGCTCTGGATTGCTATAGATTCCATGGACCCAAACCCCATGGAATCTCCAAGGGACATTGCAACCTATACTCAAAAAATTCAGAACAAAGACTACCAATTGCTACTCGCAGTGGATGACAGGTTCGCAGACACCAAAAAGGAGCTCCTGAAACAGGAACCTCTACCCACTGTTGAAACTGCTTATAACGAGCTCAGGAGGGCAGGAGTGCAACAGGAGGTCCTCAACTCATCAGACCGAAGGTCATCCCTTGAGGTTGGCCAAGGTTTAGCCATAAAATCACCAACAGACTATAAGAGACAGAACAGGAAAACGGACAAACTGCGCTCAGGGGTGCCTTCATCGCGTGGTAAAGAAGAAAAAGCCCTTCTAGAATGCAGCTATTGCAAGAAAAAAAGGACATAATCGGGACAAATGCTTCCAGTTACATGGGTACCCGGAATGATGGGAGGATTTCAAGAGAAAAACCCACGGGACCATCGCACATGCCACTGTTGAAGGTGGCTCAGGCAACAGAGGGAGAACTGAAGCTCATAGCAAAGCAGAAGACGAAGGGAGTGCAGCCATGGTGACAGCTACAACTCACAGTAGAGAGGAAGGCGACTGCGGTGCAGGAGGTAGGCGGGTTAGATATTGCCTTAACCCTAACCCGCAGAAACTGTTCTTAAATACTGACGTTAATTTTTTATTTGTGCCCCACCACCCTGCGTTTGATAAGAGTAGTAAATTGGTCCCTGTAGTTTTGAAAAACACACATACGCCCCTGATCTACCTGAAATTCGCCCTTCAGTGCCTCAATTCTCAGAAAACTCCCAAGCAGTCCTCAGCAACTCCGAAAATGACCCATTTAACCCCTTACCCCTGCTGCCTATTAAAACCCCCCAAAAAGACCGATTTACCCTCACCTATTATATCCTCCCAGTGTCACCTAGTCCAAAAACCCCGACAGTGGATATTCGACTGTGGGGCGACCAATACAATGACCTGTGATTTATCCGACCTCGTCACACATACAAAACCTACCAAACTAGTGTCGAAACAGCCAATGGGGCCTCCGTTCCGGTAATGGGTGGAGGGTCTGTTTCCATTGCTCCAAATATTTCCCTTAACCATTTCCTATACGTACCCACCTTATCAACAAGAGTTTTATCTGTTAGCCAGCTTACTAAGACACTGGATTGTATCATAGGAATGTATCCTAATTTTTGCTTTGTCCAGGACATTCATACGAAGGCGATCATTGGGCGTGGTACTGAACGCCACGGGCTGTACTATGTTGATAATGTGGCACAACAGGGACAGTCTAATCTTGCCCCGGGACGTCCACTCGACAGTGTGGTTATGGCATCGCCAACTCGGGGCATCTGTCCTTTGGTTATTTACGTCGCTTCTTTCCTACCTTTTTTACTTCCCAAACAATTGATCTTACTTGTGACACATGCCTCCGGGCAAAACAAACTCGTACCTCTTATTTTGCCAATAATACCTAGAGTCGATCGCATTGTTTTCATTAGTGCACTCTTGATGTATGGGGTCCATCTCCTTATGCTACTCCTTTTGGTTATCGTTATTATGTGATTTTTATTGATGATTTTTCCCGCATAATATGGTTATACATTATGAAACATAAGTCTGAAGTCGCTCAAAAATTTATCCAGTTTTACAACATGATCCATACTCAGTTTACACCAAAAATTCAAATCCTTCGATCTGATAATGGGGAATGAATATCTTGATGAACCTTAAGCCAATTTTTCCGGGATCAGGGTATCATACATCAAACCTAGTGTCTCATATCCCTAAACAAAATGGTTGTCCGCCGAGCGGAAAAATCGCATTATTCTGCGAGATGACCCGTGCCCATGATGTATGACTCTCATGTCCCTATGAGTTTCTGGCCTGAATCTGTGTCGACTGCAACTTACTTCTCAATTGCCTGCCCACAAAAATTCTCAATCATAAAACACCACTTCAGAATATATTCTCCCAGCGTCATATTCCCTCAACCCCTTACCCCTACCCACCCCGAGTGTTTGGGGTGCACAGTGTTGTCATACTCCTAAACAAAGCAGAAAATAAACATTGATCCTTGTGCCGAAAAATGCATTTGTCGGCTATGCTACTACACAGAAGGGGTACCGTTGCTATAATCCCCCGCACCCATCGTATCCAATCACCATGGACAGTACTTTTCTGGAAACCGACTATTACTATAACCCCCCACTCTCGGGTTTAGGACACCATCTCCTCTGACAGACACCCCTCGATTGGTTGGTGTCATTACCTACCTGCTCAAAAGATGTTTCAACACGGCAAGTAGATGGCGCCGACTATGCCATAGCTCCCAACCATGTAACACCCGAGACGTCGGAATCACCTCCTTGTGATGTGCCACATATGAATGAACCTACAGGTAATAAATTTGGATACAAACAACGAACAATCTAGTTTCTTGTCTGACCATGAGGACTGCACAATACCAGACCCTAATGAAAGCAACGACCTCACTATAAATAATCACACCAATACATCAGAAACACAAACCAATACTAATACTCTTGTTGAGCAGCAGCAGGTGCGGGCTTTACCACCCAGAACGAAGCGAGGAGTACCCCCAGAACGATACTCTCCGGAAAGAATATCTAAGGCATCCAGGTATCCAGTGAATACCTCTGTAAAAGAAATGTCTGATGTAGCTCGAGGATTTTTTGTATCCTTATGTACAGAACAGGTACTCCGAACTGTTGAAGAGGCTCAAACTAAACAGGTTTGGAAACAAGCAATGATCGCCGAGATGGACGCCCTAGAAAGAAGCCAAACTTGAGAGAAATGTATTCTTCCAACTGGAAAAAGAACCGGTTGGGTGCCGATGGGTGTTCACGGTGAAATACAAAGCTGATGGAAGTGTTGAGCATTACAAAGCCCGGTTGGTTGCAAAGGGATACACTCAGACCTATGGAGTTGATTACTCAGAGACATTCTCACCTGTGGCCCGTATCGACACAATCAGAGTATTGTTTTTAGTTGCAGCCACTCAGAATTGGCCACTTCATCAGTTTGATGTCACGAATGCCTTCTTGTACGGTGATCTGAAGGAAGAGGTATATATGGAACCACCTCCTGGATTCTCTGCAGGTTTCAAGACAGGGGAAGTATGCAAGTTGAAAAAGGCGTTGTATGGGCTGAAGCAGTCTCCTCGAGCTTGGTTCGGAAGGTTTACCGGAGTCATTAAGCAAGATGGTTACTGTCAGAGCAACGCGGATCATACACTGTTTGTAAAGAAGAGAAAAGGTATGGTAGCTTGTTTAATTATCTATGTGGATGACATGATAATTACAGAAAAATGATACTGAAGAGATAGTTCGGCTTCGGAAAAATTTGTTCACCAAATTTGAGATGAAAGACCTTGGACAACTCACGTACTTCTTAGGCATTGAAGTATTAAGGTCGAAAACAGGGATTTATATCACAACAAAAGTACATTCTGGATTTATTAGCAGAGGCCGGAATGCTTGATTGTAAGCCGGTTGACACTCCAATGGCACCTAACCATAACTACAAATAGTCGATGGCACGCCTCCTGCAGATAAAGGACAGTACCAACGGTTGGTAAGCAAGCTCATTTACTTATCACACACATGACCTAATATTACTTATGCAGTAAGTGTAGTCAGCCAGTTCATGCACAGTCCGCAGGAACATCATATGGATGCGGTCAGACATATTTTGTGATACCTGAATCACACACCAGGAAGAGGGATTGTGTTTAAGAATAATGGACATCTGAATATTCATGAATACACTGATGCTGACTGGGCAGGAAACTTGGTAGATCGAAAGTCTACATCTGGGTATTTCACACTTGTAGGAGGAAATCTCGTAACCTGAATAAGCAAAAAAAGCAGAAAGTCGTTGCTCTCTCCAGTGTTGAGGCAGAGTTTCGAGGGATTGCAAAAGGGATCACAGAGGTACTATGGCTGCAGAAACTACTCAAGGACATTGGGTTACCAGTTAATCTACCGACTCCACTGATGTGTGACAATAAGGCTTCAATAAGTATTTCTGAAAGCCCGGTGCAACATGATCGGACCAAGCATATAGAAATTTACCGACATTTCATTAAAGAAAAACTAGAAGGAGGAATTGTTGAACTTCCGTTCGTTTGCTCTGAGGATCAATTGGCAGATGTGTTAACCAAAGCGGTTAATGGGAGGTCGTTTGAGTCCATTCTGTGTAAGTTGAACGTTCTAGACCCTACCGTTCAACTTTAGGGGGAGTGTAATGGTAGCAAGGTCCCGAAATTAAGGAATCAAGAAGATACATGATCAAGTCTTTGTACACAATAGGAAGATTGTATATTGTAATTAATGTGATTAATTGTAATAGGGAAATTAGTGATTACTTTCCTTGTATTAGTGTAAAAACACTGTATAAATCTTACGGGTATAGTAAAGTGAAGAAATGAGAAACACAAGAAAAGTTTTTCCACATCTTTTGGTTTTGCCTTTCAATCTCTGCTCTCCAGTTAAACAACAAGCACAGAATGAGATATCACTTGATATAATTACGACTACAATATCACTGGGCATTCTGGAATAGTAAAAGCTCAGCTCTAGGATAGATTGTTCACAGTATAATTTGGTTCACGGCAATGTTTTCGTTCCCATGTCGCATACACACATGTTAGAGTTACCTTCAAATAATTTTTTTTTTTGGTGCCATTGTTGGTTAATTCTATTTTATTTGGGTGTAATCTGCAGCTCCAGAGCTAATTAGAAGCTTCCAAGAACAACAGGGGAAAGTTGCAGATGCTCTTTTGGAGAGAAAGCTACAGAGATATGCAAAATTCATGGGGTACTACTACTCTCCATTTCCCAAATGCACATATAAATATAACACTTTATTGCACTTTCTTTTTTTTAATTAATTTGGCATATACATATATTTCAGGTTCTTTTTATTTATTTTATTTTTGACGGGATCGTTACAGATAGTACCTAAGACAGTAAAAGAAGCAGGAGATCCGAAGGAGAAGATATGTGAAGCTGTGGAAAAGTACAAAGCCCATATGTTTTTGGGCAGCCATGGTCGCGGAACCATAAAAAGGTATACAATTTAACAGAGTTCCTGTCACTGATTATTTAAGAAGACGTGAATTGGATCAACTAGTAAGGTTGCTGTTTTGTGACTTTGAGGTCACGAGTTTGAGTTGTAGCAATAGCTTTCATGTAGCGTAGCAACCTCCTGGAAGCGCAGCCGAGGCGCTTGAAGCGCGCGAGGCGCACATAGCGCACGTAGCGCGCGCTTCAGTAATTTCAGTTTTTTTAAAAAAAATAGTAATTTCGGTTATTAAAATAAAAAAAAGAAAAAACTAAATAATAAAGCTAAGCTACAATTCCATCAAAAAAACCTACAGTCTAAAAAGAAAAGTCGACATCAAAAGTCGACGACATCCCATTCTGAAAACAAAAAGTCGACATCACTATCTACCCCTTCTCTAACCACCGCCGGCACTACCACTCTCCGACGCCATCAATCACCACCGGCGCAGTCTCTTCTTCTCTTGTACTCTCGATCTATCTTCATATACAAAGCAGAGTACCCGAGCAAGTTTTTGGGGAGACTCAAAAACTTGCTCGGATACTCTGCTTTGTATATGAAGTTTGAACAATTTGAACAATTTTTTATGTTCTATCTATGTTTTAATTATATCTATGCTTAAACTTTTTGAACAATTATGAAATTTTATATTATTTTTATGTTGTTACCTAATATTTTAGTTTATTAGTTGTCTATGCGCCTCAGATGCGTGTAGCGTGCGCTACGGCGCTTTGCGCTACACGCTACAAAAATTTGGCCGTCGCGCTACAGTGCGCCTCACGCTATTGACAACACGGTTTGTATATGAAGTTTGAACAATTTGAACAATTGTTTTTATGTTCTATCTATGTTTTAATTATATCTATGCTTAAACTTTTTGAACAATTATGAAATTTTATATTATGTTTATGTTGTTACTTAATATTTTAGTTTATTAGTTGTCTATGCGCCTCGGATGCGTGTAGCGTGCGCTACGGCGCTTTGCGCTACACGCTACAAAAATTTGGCCGTCGCGCTACAATGCGCCTCGTGCTATTGACAACACGGACAACCTCTTGCAGAAAAAAGTGTAGTGCAAGGATACGTACATCAGATTGCGAAGCGATCCGGCCTTTCCTCGATTTTGAGGTAATAGATTCGAGCTGTGGAAACAGCCTCTTGTACAAAAAAGTGTAAGGTAAGACTGCGTATATCAGATCGTGAAACGATCCAGTCCCTCTCCGACTCTGCGCAAACACGGGAGCCTAGTGTACCGGAACGCAATGCCATTGATCATTTATTTATTTATTTTGTTTTTGGAGAAAATTAAATTGTTTGCGGATTTTCACTGGTTTAGACGATATAAATAGTCTAATCGCTAATTATTCAATCAAAATGGACAACTTTTGTCCTTCAGCAAAGAGCGTCAATGCCTTCATCCAAAATCCTCTTCTTTGCTTT
>AP025062.1:24737139-24764450 GCA_036186865.1 Eustoma russellianum
GTTAGTTGTGGTTCATTTGAGGTTTTAGATGGTTGCGACCACATACATTTGATTATCCGCGTTGTCTTTGACGTATTAATTCGATGTTTTAGATTGACATGATATGTTTCCGCGCTTATTTCTCTTACGTCATTGATGATGTGTATTCGAGAGATGAGACGTCTTGTAGTCTTCTCAGTAAGCTACGACGGGTGTACCGGTTCGGATTCCGCTGTCCGGGTCGGGGCGCTACAATATTTGCACAGAAAAGAAGATGAAAGACACGCAACACTCAAACTTCAACAACAACAGAAAACAATCTCACTGATACCATGTTAAAATACCCAACACAATCAAGCAACACACGAACTGCACAAGAATAAGAACAGAGAATTGAAGTTGCTGAGAAAATTATTTGGTTGCCAAAAGAAAAACTGCCTCATTCTTGTTGTACAACCTCGGGCTTATATGTAGTTACAAGTTCGAAGAAAGACTCAGCTAGGAAGATTACAAGATTGCCCTCATTTTACTAATACAATCAACTTAACTATCAGGGTCATTATAGTAAAACCATCGTATTTAAACTATCCCGCTAACTAACTTCTTCTCCCCTCAAACGTAGCTAAACTCTGCGTTGAATCCTTGCTGCAATTCAATCTGCAATCTTCATTTTATTTCACTTCTCCATCAATTCCTAGTCATTGATCAACCACTCAATCACTGGTCCTCGTTTATTCAAATGCTTCTGCACACGGATTGTGCTTCTTCTCTTTCCTGCACTTCTCATCATGCACCTCATCACAACGTTGACTCATCACCACCACTGCATTACCGGAGCTGCAAGCTTCAACAAGTATATTAAACGGATAGGCCTCCAAAGGATTCGAGTGGTGCTGCCAGACCATTGTCTTGAGTGGACATGATGTTGTGGAAACTACCTTGTGCACAAGAGGATGAGCTGGCTGACTTGACGCCTTTTAGACGGCGCTGGCCTTAGTTAGCACGATGCCCGATCAGATCATAGTACGTTCGTGCAGATGACCAACTTTGGCACAATGCGAGCAAATAGGCGGCCCCCTTTCCTTCATCTTCTGAGACACATGGCCAGCAGACTGAGTTAAGGAAGGAGGATGTGGAAACTAAGTCCTAGCCGAGCTGATTTCAGGTCAGCAAACCTAATCTAGGCAACCAACATGCTGGAAGACAAACTGTCAACTAAGCTGAGCTGAGCTGGAGAAGTGAATGATGGAGAGTAGCCGTGTTGAGCTGAAGAGGAGGTGAGGTGAAACATTGAACTAAAATGAGAAAAGATGAAGTATGGTCGTGCTGAATTGAAGAGGAGTCGACGTGATGCACGGAACTAAGACAAGCTAGAGATAACAATGTAAAGAAGTGTTGAGCTAAGGTGACGAAGTGAAGCACAACATAGGAAGAAGGCAGACCTTCCATACTTAGCAAATATTGAAACTTAGAATTATTTTACTGTACATAGCTGAGCTGGATTAGTAACTAGTCATTACCACAACCGTTATAGTTTATTGTTCATAAATAGTAACCACTGTCCAAGTGGTGAAAAATAGCCGTTAGAAGTAGAATTTCTCCCCTGTAAAAGGGAAACAATCTTGTAAATTACATTTCAACTTGAATGAATAAAAATTCTTTCAATCTCGACATGGAATCAGAGCTAATCTCACAATACCTGCAATTTCTATACTCTGTTTTCTGCAATTTTGAAAAATCTTGAAAATGACTACTCCCTACAGCCCTGCTGAATATACAAAGGCCACCTCCACTTCTGATCAATCATCAGGAGTGGTGCGTGTTACTCAACTCACTGATGATTCCTCTATTGTCATCACCAACCACAAACTCAATGGAGATAACTACCTCTCGTGGTCTTCGAGGTAGAGATGTTCAGTACAGGTAAAGGCAAGGAGAAATACTTGTATGGAGTAGTTCTGGTTCCAGCTGAAACTAATGCAAATTCCCGATTATGGAAGTCAGAAAATAGTATGATTTGTCGTGGCTGATACGTCCTATGTAGCCAAACATTTCTGTCGATTTTATGATGTATAATACCGCACCAGAGATCTGGGCTGCAGTCAAGGAGATGTATTAACCAGGATAACATCTCAGAACTCTATGAAATTCAAGCTCATGTTCATGAGCTTAAGCTAGGCAATCTTGCTGTCCATAAATACTATACATTACTTACCAAGGCATGGCAGCAGATATATTCTATCGAATCACATAAATGGTCTTGTATCACTGATGCTGCACTTTGCAAAAAGATTACAGAACAAAAGCGAGTGTTTCACTTCCCGACTAAACTAAATGCAGAATTCGACACTGCACGAATTCGAATTTTGCACACCAAACCACTGCCAACCCTGAAAACTGCCTTCGTGGAAATCAAACACGAAAAAAGCCGGAAGAAGGTCATGATGGGAGGATCTTCAACCTTGGAGTTCTCTGCTCTACACACTGAACAGCTAGCAGAAGCCTCTGTGCTGGCTGTTAAAAGACACTTTGCCTCTACTGAAGGTAAAGTGTGCAAGTACTACAAAAAAGAAGGCCATACAGTCGATGATTGTTGGAAACTACAAGCAAAGCTGGTGTGAGAAGGAAAGCCATCTCTGAAAACCAACACTGCACTCTGGAGTCCACAACAGAAACCATTCACTGTTGGACACAATGATGCACATCAGGTAAGTAGCACAACTCAACTTGGATCAGCTCGGCCCCACCTCAGTCTGGTCTAAGTAGCCGATGCTGAGGTTGTTATCAAGGACTAGATTGCCACCCTGATCAATCTACTGAACAGACAAGGTGGCCAAGCTGAGCTGAACCAGGCTACTATGGTATGCTACGTCCAACAAAACTCTAGCAGTTCATGGTTCGTTGACTCTGGGGCAACTAACCATATGATCAACAATGGTAACCTTCTGAACTCATATATTATGTTCTCAATACCAAAGATGCTGAGGTTGTTATCAATGGTAACCTTCTGGTCCAAGTAGCCGATGCTGAGGTTGTTATCAAGGACTAGATTGCCACCCTGATCAATCTACTGAACAGGCAAGGTGGCCAAGCTGAGCTGAACCAGGCTACTATGGTATGCTACGTCCAACAAAACTCTAGCAGTTCATGGTTCATTGACTCCGGGGCAACTAACCATATGATCAACAATGGTAACCTTCTGAACTCATATATTATGTTCTCAATACCAAAGAAAGTAAAAATTGCTAATGGAACTTCGCTAGAAGTCGTAGATACAGGCTCAGCTGTGGTAAAAGATAAAATAATCCTGAAAGGGGTCTTGCATGTTCCCAGCCTAAGTTTTAATCTGATGTCAGTAGGAAAATTTGCTAGAGATAGTAATTGCATAGCCAGCTTCTCATCCACAGAATGTTGTTATCAGGAAAATAAAACGAAGAGGAAGATTGTCAGTGCTAGGAACATAGGTGGTCTATACGTACTAGAGTCTGACAACAGAGCTCTAATTAGCAAAACTGAGCTGAACAGAAACCAGAATACCATGCACCCTAGAACTTCTTGTATATGGTATATTTTGCTTTGACATAATAGAATTGGTCATCCTAATTTTGTGTGTCTTAAACCATCAATGCCAGAATTGTTTTTCTCAACTGATCTTCCAAATATCACATGTGAAACTTGTTAATTAGCAAAGCAAATAAAACAAAGTTACCCAGAAAAAGCATACAAGTCTTCTGCACCTTTTAACCTAGTTCATTCGGACATCTGGGGTTTGGCCAGAATCACTAATGTTAATGGTGCAAGATAGTTTATAACCTTTGTAGATGATCATACTAGAGTAACTTGGGTATATTTATTAAAAAATAAAAGTGAAATTGGGCAAACTTTTATGAGATACTCTGAACGTATTAAGAACCAGTTCGGCTGCACTATTAAAACTCTAGAGATAGATAATGGGTTAGAATCTCTAGGTAGTGCAATTCAAAACTTCATATTAGAAAATGATATCTATCACCAAACTTCATGCACTTATACTCCACAACAAAATGGTGTAGCCGAGGGGAAAAATCCACCTCTCCTAGAAGTCACCGAGCTGTTATGTTTGCCATGAACATGCCTAAACAATTTTGGGGTGAAGCTTTGTTAACAGCTACATATCTGATCAATAGGATGCCGTCCATAACATTATCATTCAAAACCCCCAGAGAAATACTTCTTAAACGCTACCCAAACTCTAAGCTTCTTTCAAAAATGCCATTAAAACTGTTTGAATGTGTAGCTTATGTGCATATTTAGCCCAGCCATAGGAGTAAACTTGATCCTAGACCTGTTAAATGCATTTTCATAGGATATTCTAATTCTCAGAAAGGATATAAGTGTTACTGTCCAGATAATAGAGGAATGTATGTAACACTAGATACATTTGATAAAAACATGCATTTTATAGATCTATAAAAGAAACAGAATAATTAAAAGGTGATGAATATAAACCCAGTTTCCAAATATCAAATCTGCCAAGCTCGACTGCTCAGCCGAGCTACATACCGCAACTCAGTTGTGGGAACCTCATGTCGACATAACTGATTCTCAACCCAGAATCAATCCTCTTGTCATTTCCAATGAACGAGAAGATCTGGAATGTAGCAGCCGACCTGTTACACCTGAATATTCACTTGTAAATGAAGGAGAGGAAAACCCTTTAGAAAACACCGAGTATGATCATAGAACCCAAACACCGAGTGTACTAAGAATCTCTTATGCACCAAATATCCCATTGAATATTACATATCCTGCAATAGGCTAAATCCAAACTTTAAGACATTTATATGCTCACTCAATAACAATTCTATACCCAACAATATAAAAGAAACACTCAGTCGACCTCAGTGGAGAAAGGCAGTACATAAAGAGATGAGTGCCTTAGAAAATAATAAAAGCTCGGAGTTAACTCCCAGCTCGGCAACGAACAAACCAGTAGAATGCAGGTGGATATTTACCATAAAATATAATAATGATGGAACTATGAATAAATATAAGGCAAGACTAGTAGCTAAAGGTTTCACACAAACATATGGAGTAGATTATTTAAAAACATTTACTCGAGTAGCTAAGCTAAACACCATTAGGGTCATCTTCTCTATAGCCGTTAATCTACACTGGTAACTTAATCAACTTGATGTAAAAAAATGCATTTCTGAATGGGGATTTGGTAGTAGAAGTGTATATAAGTATTCCACCAGGATTTAGTAATGAAACAAAGAAGCATAAAGTGTGCAAGTTAAGAAAGTCACTGTACGGGCTGAAACAATCACCTCGGGTATGGTTTAAAACCTTTACCAAAGTAGTGACCGACCTAAAATTTAACCAAAGTCATAGTGATCACACACTAAATACTAAAATTTCACCTAAGAGGGATGTGACTATACTAATAGTATATGTGGACGATATCATAATAACTGGGAATGATAACCATGGCATATATGATATTAAAGCACGCCTATCTGAGTAGTTTGAATTGACAGATTTAGGCGAGCTCAAATACTTTCTAGGAATGGAAATCACCAGGAATAAAGAAAGAATGTTTATTTCCCAGAGAAAGTACATACTTGACCTCCTAAAAAAACTGGTCTGCTCGGGTGCAGACTTGCGAGCACAGCAGTAGAGCCCAAACATAAGCCAAGAGATCAGTGTGATACTACCCCAACCAATAAGTTGAGCTATCAGAGATAAATGGTAAAATTAATCTATCTATCACATATTAAGCCCGATATTTGTTATGTTGTTAGTTTTATATCACAATATATGCATAATCCTACTAGCGAGCACCTCCAAGCTGCTCTTAGAATTCTCAGGTACCTCAAAAATGCTCCTGATCAAGGACTGAGCTTCAAGAAAAGCATAGATCGAAGTGTCAAAATATTTGCGGGTGCAAATTAGGATGGATCCAAAACTGACATGAGATCGACTACAGGCTACGGAACACTCCTTTGGGGAAACTTAGTTACATGACAGAGCAGGAAACAACCTGTAGTGTCGAGGAGCAGTGGAGAAGCCAATATGAGAGCACTTGCATTAGGAATATGTGAGGGGATTTGGATCAGAAGATTACTTGAAGATCTTCATATAAAGGCAAGTCTACCAATCCAAATCTAATGCGACAGTGTCTCTGCGATAAGCATGGAAGAGAATTCAGTTTAGCATGACAAACCGAAGTATGTAGAAACGGACAGACATTTTATCCGAGAAAAGATAGAAGGAAATGAGGTCAGGATAGTACACATCTTCACCAAGGATCAAGTAGTTGACCTTCCCACAAAACCAGTCTCAACCAGTATTTTCCAATACTTAATGTCCAAGATTGGTTGTATGAATATATACAACTAAGCTTGAAGGGTAGTGTGGAAACTAAGTCCCACCTGAGCTGAACTAAAGTGTCGAGCTGATCTCAGGTCACCAAACCTAATCTAGACAACCAACATGCCGGAAGACAAACAGTCAACTGAGCTGAGATGAGCTGAAGAATTGAAGGATGGAGAGTAGTCACGCTGAGCTGAAGAGGAGCTGAGGTGAAACACGGAACTAAGACGAGAAAAGATGAAGTATGGCCGTGCTGAACTAAAGAGGAGCTGAGGTGATGCACGGAACTAAGACAAGCTAGAGATAACAATGTAAACAAGTGTTGAGCTGAGGAGACGAAGTGAAGCACAAGATAAGAAGAAAGCAGGCCTTCCATACTTAGCAAATATTGAAACTTAGAATTATTTTACTATACATAGCTGAGCTGCATTGGTAACTTTACTGTACATAAACAGTAATCACTGTCCAAGTGGTTAAAAACAGCCGTTAAAAGTAAAATTTCTTCCCTATAAAAGGGAAACAACCTTGTAAATTACATTTCAACTTGAATGAATGAAAATTCTTTCAATCTCGACAGAGGTCATGCAGCCGTTGCAGCCGCCTCAAATTGCGGCATCAAATTTTGGGCAACTGATAGCTACTTCTCCGCCGGTGCATATACACGACAAAGATTTGGTAAGGAATCAATGCTTAGGATTTAAAGTTTCAGTAAGCTCCATAAGAAAATCAAACATCATCTCCTTATCTCTCATTTTCTTCACCACCTTTGATACTGTGCACGTGTAATTTCTGCCACTGTATGTAGATACAATGTCAAAGGACTATAATTCTCCCGAAAGGATTTTCAAACGCCTATAATAAATGGAGATGAGGCTTCTGGCTTGTCGAAGGGCAGCAATGATACAAGGTAGTTCATAGACTCGGGCATCAACACCTAGAGTGAAACGCTCCTCAATCTCAAGCCAAATATCATAGGCTGTTTCACCATAGATAGCTGCATCCTGAAGCACCTTGACCAATGAGTTGGAGAGCCATGTCAAAACAATGACATTACACTATTGCCATTGTAAAAAACTCAGCAGTGGTGGTACCCCGCACGTTTGATCAAACAATCAAGAAACCCCGCATTGTTTTTAGATCGTAGCGCACCGAGGAACGCTTTGTGTAAAAAAAGAATTAGTAGAAACAAATTGATTTTCCTAGATTTTATACTATTGTACATGTATATATCGAAGGCTATGAACAAACTCCTATTAACTTGTAGACTTCTCATCTACGAAACTCAGATTCTGTACAGATTAGAGAACGAAACTGACAATCTGTACAGCACAAAGATGAGCTGAGCTCAGCACAAGAAGAGCTGAGCTCAACACAGGAAGAGCTGAGCTCAACACAGGGAAGAGCTCAGCCTATGGAAGAGCTCAACACAGGGAATAGCTCAGCACAAGGGAAAAGCTCATCCCAAGGAAGAACTTTGCACAGAGATGAGCTCGGCAGAGATGAGCTCAGCACGGAGAAGAGCTCAACACAGGGAAGAGCTCAGCACAAGGGAAGAGCTCAGCACAGGGAAGAGCTCAACACAGGGAAGAGCTCAGCCCAGGGAAGAGCTCAACACAGGAAAGAGCTCAGCACAAGGAAAAAGCTCAGCCCAGGGAAGAGCTCAACACATGGAAGAGCTCAACACAGAAACCGAGACAAGTCCAGGACTCTGTCCTTAAGACGAATTGCTCCAGTATACCGTGTCCAACCGGAAATTGTAAATGTCTCCCAAGATACAATGGTTAACAGTTCCCACGAGTGGCACTACTATGTAAGAACTCCACGAACCTGAAAAATGTTCTGACTTCTCGGATTTATGAAATGCAATAGCAGTTTATGCAGTATGCAGTAGTAGTTTATGCAGAATTCTCGTATGCAGCAGGAGAAGGGAAGAAACTTTTTCAGTGTGTCTCCGAAGCAGAGCACTGCCTCCATTTATAGAGAGAAATCTTGGAGGTTACGGCAACCCACGACCGCACCGATCGGCCCACGATCACCACGCACCCCACGACCGCCTCTGATCTGCCAGTAACCCACGACTGGTAGGAATCAGTCAATTGAAACTGTCAGCTTAATCCGAGTCATTAGATCGTATGATTAAATCATAACCGTAGGATCAGGTAACTTATTTTTTTATAAAAATGTAAAAAATAATTTGTCCAAAAAGATAAGAACCGGGCCGGACGGGCGACAGGACGAGCCTGAGCCGATTCGGCCGGACGGGCGGGCGGCAGCGGCGCGCGCGTGCATGTGTGGCAGGTATCTGCATCTTCCCTCCAGTCAAAAAATCTCTTGTCCTTAGGACACATCTAAAGTGCCTCTCCTAGCACTATATTTGGTGGCAACTTTTCATCAATTGACCAATGTGGTATATTTGGAAAATGATGATGTGTTCAATTCTCATGAGGCCACATCATCATTTCTCCATTTTCAACCATTTTTACTCCTATTTTGAGCATTAATTTCTCATTCACCGGGTATCGGAATTGAGTGATTCAAAAGCCTAAAATCATCTACTCGTTACGCAGATAATTTAGGATTATTTAGTTTCTGTTTTTGATTAATGGACACTAATCATAATTAAGCTCAAAGTATGTTACTCACCAACTTTAGACAAACCCATTTCCATAATTTCTTCCAACATAAATCAACCAAATAAAATACAGATAATATAAGTTAAAAGGAATATATATTATCTCAATAAGCCATGTGTAATCGGAAAAGGATGTTTTGGAGTCGCGGATAAATGAATGACATGTTATGTCATTATTGTATGAAAATTTAATGATGGTCATTAAAATGTTATAGACAAACTTATGAATGCAATGTAACTATCTTACTTTGTCATATGAAAACATTAGGCTCTTACTTTAACTAATTGCTTGTGCTATCTTGTAGATTTTTAACGTTTAATTATTGGTTCATAATATTAATTATGTTCTTAAATTTCAAACTTGGTGTAACTAATAACCACTTTAATTTGTTGGATGAATTATGCAACTAATAACTAGTCATGTTTAGTGGGAAAACATTGGCGACGAAGAAGTGAGTGTACTTTTACTGCTTTACAGTAAAATATCCAAAAGATAGCATTGTCTATTTAATTATCTTGAAATCTTTTTTTTTTTTTTCTTTCTGTTATGTAGACTATCGTCCACCGAGCATATAGAGATTAATTTCTCTAACATAATAAAATCACAATATACGAATAGTCTTCTCCTAACAAGAATTTGTTTCACGTAATAGAGTTTGATTTCGGATCCTCTTCTAAAGGATTTGCTTCAAATGAGTTATTTTAAATCTATAGCTGGTTTAACCGACTCAGACGACCCAATGTTATGTTACCTGGACCAATTCATGTCGAGTTTATAATGCCGGGTTAAAAAAATTAACTTTACTGCGACGGTTGTATATATAACTTTCTCGTTCAACATTGGAAGACTAACAACAACATTACCCCATTCCCTTAGAGGCTCCCGCTTATAGCGGGGTACGGAGAGTCAGATGTACGCAACTATACCTATGTGTTGAAACATACAGAGGTTTTTTCTCGATGACCAAGAATGATGCATCAAGCTTTGTCGATCAACTGCTACTTCACAATATAAGAAAATTTCACAATATAAGAAACACAATTGGAAGACTGTTAAGACGAGGCTGAAGTGCAATGCCGAGGCTGAAGTGCAGTGCCGAGGCTGAACTGCAGATCTGCCGAGGCCGAACAACAGTGGTCAATCTCGGCTATTGGATAAAGATCGCGGGAGATCCGTTTGAAGATTTGATTCCATCTTTATCCCATGAATATCTATATTTATCTCATTATCGTTTTTGATTTGAATTAGTTGCTTGGGTAGATATTTTATTTGATTAGATTAGATTTAATGATGATTAGATTAGATTAGATTACGTTTATCTTTCCGTTTGTAAATCTATAAAGTTTACGATAATCGAATAGAGAAAGGGCAGATTTGAAATGCCAACTTGTTGTTTTATGTGGTATCAGAGCCAGGTTCATCTCCTCTGATTGAACGATAAGGAACTTCTTCTCACTATGGCTGCGGAATCATCATCTCGGCCTCTTCTTCCTCCCACTGCTCAAACCAAAAAATTGTGTCCCCGTATGATCTCCACTCTGGGGATCATCCGGGTCTCCTAATTACTCCAGTACAATTGACTGGGCTGAACTACGAAGAATGGGCACGGGCAATCCGATGCACACTCCTTGCCCGCGGGAAGTTTGGCTTCCTCGATGGCACTATCCAACGACCTACAGAGGGCTCCCCCGGCTTGGATGATTGGGAGCCGGTCAATTCTATGATCGTGGCCTGGATACTAAACACTGTAGAACCAGGCCTTCGTTCTACTATCTCCTATGCTGAAGATGCAAAGGAGCTATGGGATGATGTGAAGCAGCGTTTTGCTGTGATGAATGCACCGAGAGTCCAACAGTCGAAGAAAGCCATCGCAAATTGTAAACAGAATGGTGACTCCGTAATGGCTTATTACGGAAAATTGAAGAAAATTTGGGATGAACTGAAGGAATATGACGATGTTCCAAGTTGTTCATGTGTCTCGTGCACATGCAATCTTCAGAAGATTCTGGTTCAACGAAAAGAGGCGGATAAGATCCACCAGTTTCTTATGGGCTTGGAGGATTCAACGTATCGAATGGTGCGTTCCTCCATATTGAATCAGGATCCTCTCCCTTCGCTGAATCATGTCTACCATATGGTAGTACAAGAAGAAAGTCTTGGATCAATGGTGAACGTGGAAGACCCTCCTCCTCCGGCTGGATTTGCAGTGTCTGTCGCTGCAAAACAAGAAAGTGACCGTAGGTCGGACAAAGCTGACGTGACCTGCTCTCATTGTCGCAAGAAAGGACATGAAGTCCGTGCTTGCTTCCAGTTGGTGGGGTATCCGGACTAGTGGGGAGATCGTCCCAAGACATCCTCTCGCGTCAAACAAACAATGGGTGGTGGCTGCTCTGCTCGGAACAAACAGCCAGCGACATCAGTCAATACAGCGTCTACGGGTAAGTCGGCCTCGGCCTCGGACCTTCTTGCTGGATTGTCGGAAGAGGATATGAACTCTGTCCTCCAGGCTCTCAATGCGTGTAGACAAGTGCCCTCTGAAAGGCTGAGTGGTAAGTCATCACATTCCACCTGGATAATTTACTCTGGAGCTTCTCACTATATGATTGGTAATGTCTCCCTTTTACATAATTCTGTGACAACTCTTCCACGTGCTGTACGACTGCCCAATGGAACTCAAACGCAAGCCGTACATGAAGGGACTGTATGCATTACTCCTCATCTCGTACTTGACAAAGTGTTGTTTGTGCCCCACCTGACATGCAATTTGTTATCAGTATCTCAATTGTTGAATAAAAGTGAGTATGTCATTGAGTTTACTAAAGATAGTTGTGTGATACAGGACCGACATGCTCAGATGAAGATTGGAGTGGCGGAGCTGACTGATGGGCTATACTTTCTGAATGGTCTTTCTGCCGAGCTGAACAGTGTCCTCGGCTCACCTCCTGCTGGGCTGAACCTCTCTGTCAGAGTGAAGAAAGATTGGATGTTGTCGCATAGTCGACTAGGTCATCCGTCTAGTGGTGTCTTGCAATTGCTTTGTAATAGTCATGTTTCTCAGAATAAAAATTTAGATGTATCGTGTGAAGTTTGTTTTCGGGCAAAGCAAATAAAAAGACCGTTTGAATTAAGTAAGACATTAGTTGAGCAGTGTTTTGACTTGGTTCATTGCGACTTGTGGGGACCTTATCGAGAGAAAACGTTGTGCGGAGCGTCCTATTTCTTGACTTTTGTTGATGATCGATCGAGAGCGGTGTGGGTCTATCTTTTATCGACCAAAGACCGTGTTGCCTCGGTTGTGGAACAGTTCTTTGCACTAATCAGAACACAATTCGAGCAGCAGATTAAGGTGTTCCATAGCGATAATGGATCAGAATTTTCTTCACTTCAGGGTTTCTTCGCCGAACATGCAGTCCTTCATCAAACCTCCATCCGGTACACTCCGCAACAAAATGGTCGAGTTGAATGCAAGCATTAACACCCGCGAGCGTTTTGTTACACGCAACGCTACTTTTGCTGAACTGAGTTTCCCTTTGCTGATTACACATCAACCGAATTGCCTTCTGCCTCGGCCGAGCAGCAATTCACCTCAGACTCGGTCCCATTGACCACTGACGACTCCGCTGATATTTGTGCTCCGTCAGAACAGACTAGTAGATAACCGCACCAGAGGCGATTCTTGATGAACAAGCCAAGGTGACCCCTCAGCCAACAACTCCGATACTTGGTCGTGGTCATCGTCTGAAGAAACTCCCGGCTCGGCTTGCAGATTATGAGGTCAATTTAGCCAAGTATAGCCCCTCGGCCACCTCAGTCAAGCCATCCTCTCATCCAGGTACGTCTTACTCTATCCATAATTATCTTAGTACAAAGAGATTTTTTGCAGCTCATCCCGCGTTTCTAGCGGCCATTACTTTAAGTGCCGAGCCGCAGTCCTAAGCTCAGGCTATCAAAGATCCGTGCTGGCAAGCGGCCATGTAGGAAGAGATTCGAGCTCTCAAGGATAATCAAACCTGGACGCTCGGACCACTGCCACCTGGCAAACGTGCTATTGGGTGTAAGTGGATATACAAGATCAAACACAAGTCTGATGGTAGCGTTGAAAGGTACAAAAATGGTTACAGTTTGCGTGCTCATGGCTCTTGCTGCAGCACACAATCTCACTATGTGTCAAATGGACATTCGCAATGCTTTCCTCCATGGAGATCTTACTGAAGAAGTTTATATGAAACTTCCGCCTGGATTTGTCCTTGCTGACCCCAATCAGGTCTGTCGACTTCGCAAATCTCTATACGGACTCAAACAAGCTCCCCGATGCTGGTTTGCCAAATTTTCTGACGCCCTCCGTGGTTATGGTTTTGTTCAATCACATTCTGATTATTCACTCTTTCGTTATACTCGCGAATGCACACGGCTCTTTCTCTTGGTGTACGTTGATGATCTCATCATTGTAAGTAATGATCCTAGTGCCACAACCCAACTTAAGGAGTACCTTAGTCACTGTTTTCACATGAAGGACCTCGGCCCTTGAAGTATTTTCTTGGTCTTGAGGTTGCTCGCGCAGCGCATGACTCTTCATCTCTCAGCGCAAGTACGCTCTTGACATTATTCTTTGATTGTGGTTTGCTCGGGGCAAAACCATCGGCGACCCCTCTTGAACATCAGCACACACTTTCGACCTCGGCCAGTCCAGTCTTAGCTGATCCGTTTCCCCATCGCAGACTTGGTTGCCGCCTTGTCTATCTCTCAGTCACTCGGCTTGAACTCTCTTATGCTGTTCACACTCTAGCACAATTTATGCAGACTCCACGGCAAGATCATTGGCATGTTGCACTGAAAGTAGTTCGTTATCCGAAAGGTAATCCTGGGCAAGGTCTTCTCTATTCTTCCACCAGTGACTTCGGACTTACAGCCTACTCTGATTCGGATTGGGCCAGCTGCCCCCTCACACGACGCTCTCTAACGGCATATATTATTAAGCTTGGCACCGCCTTAATCTCTTGGAAGACCAAGAAGCAATCTACTGTTTCCCGTTCCTCTGCTGAAGCAGAATATCTGCTCTGGCATATACCACTTGTGAACTCAAGTGGCTCGTTGGCCTCCTTCAGTTCCTCGGAATTCAGAAAACAGCACCTGTGAATTTCTACACGGACATCCAATCTGCCCTCCATCTTGCGCATAATCCAGTGGCACATGAACGCACCAAACACATTAAAGTTGACTATCATTTTGTTCGAGATGCAGTTCTGGACGGCCTTATTCGGCCTCTTCATATCTCCACTTCACATCAACTGGCAGACATATTAACCAAGTCTCTCAGCACTAAAGAATTTCATTTTCTTTTGTCCAAGTTTGGGTGTTTCAACTTTGCACACACCAACTTGAGGGGAGGGTGTTAATCGAGGCTGAAGTGCCGAGGCTGAAGTGCAGTGCCGAGGCTGAAGTGCAGATCTGCCGAGGTCGAACAACAGTGGTCAATCTCGGCTATTGGATAAAGATCGCGGGAGATCCGTTTGAAGATTGATTCCATCCTTATCCCATGAATGTCTATATTTATCTCATTATTGTTTTTATTTGAATTAGTTGATTGGATAGATATTTGATTTGATTAGATTAGATTTAATGATGATTAGATTACGTTTATCTTTCCGTTTGTAAATCTATAAATTTTTACGATAATCGAATAGAGAAAGGGCAGATTTGAAGTGCCAACCGTTGTTTTACAAAGACTTACATTAGCACAAATTTTAAAATGTTTCTAAAATAAGTATGATTAATTGTTGCTTCACCAATCAAATGTATAAGATATATGTGAGTCTTCTAGTGTAGTAAGTCACCCCTTACAAATAGATAGATCTTATTTTCACTAATTGATCCATGACCAACATAAAATTTCAAATACATAAGAAGCTCCATGCATTAATCAACACATAATTAATAAGACCTTTGTTAGTGAAGTCCAAGGTGAACCCTCCCGATCTAGCTGTCCATGAGGCTGTCTATATACTCGCTCCGTGTCAATAATATTGTCATAAATCTATTTTAGTTTCTCTTAAAAATATTGTCCACTTTTTAAAAAAATAAATATTAACAGTCAATGTATCTATACTACCTCTTCAATTAGCTCTTTCATTATTGGTCTATTTTGCCTCAAACAATTAACATGGTATAATAATGATAGTAACGCACAAAGTTTGACTTCCTTAAATTGTGATCAAATCAAACTAGATAAATATTTTTATAGCCGAATGGATATTTGTTAGTTGAATTCAGGTCATATCTACTGTTATATCAGAAAATATTCAGTTGCATGGTATATAATATAGTTTTCAATGAAAGAAACAAGAAGACTGAAAAAGCCTTGACACTTGCGTAAGTATAATGACCGGGATGATGATATGGTCGAGGAGTAGTGTTACAACCGTATTGAAAAGAGAAAAAAAAGAATTATTGAATACTTTCTGAATATCTTAATTTTTTTCAAAAAAAGATAACAGTTGACGTGGGGCCTTGCCCATCTTTAGCCCCAAACCCTCCGCTCTTATCCCTCCAATCGGCCTATTTCTCTTTAAAAAAAAATTTTCTTTTCCCCCACAACTTTCTCCTGCCGTCCCCCCAGCAAACAAAGCCACAAAAGAAAAATACTTTCACCCTTCAAACCCCTCCCACAGCCGGATTAACACACCAAAGAAAGAGAAGAAGAAACCATTTCGTTTCCGATCAACCTTATTGCAATTATGGTATAGTATATTCAATAAATGTAAGTAACCTGATTATGTTTGCTATGTTTTGGCAAAACTTATATGTTTATTTTAGTATAAAGTTCATAGATCATGCATGATTATATTTGTCTTCACATATGTTTGAAATTACGTATGTGTAATATTATATATGGACCGTTGGTTATAAATATGAGTTTATGTGTAAGTACCTTGTTCTTGCTGCTGGCCAAACGTGTTTACACTTGTGGGAGGGGGGGGGGAGGAATAGTATATTCAAGTATGTTATATATTTTAGGTGTCCGTATTTGGTAAATGGAATTATACATATAGTGAATTGTGAATTACGGTGCTGTGTATAATTGTGTGTTCGGATATGGAAGTGTGCCGTGGTCAGTGGGCCAACAGCTGATGGGGTATGGGGGGTGAGCTATGAAACAATAAAATAAGGTTGGAATGATTTTGATTGTATCAAAATTAGTGTTTTTGGTTTGGAGATTGAGCAAATTAAATTCTGAAAATTGGTATTTTGTACAGTTTGAGGGTGGAATTGAGTTGGAATGAAAGAGAGAAGAATTCTGGTGGTCGGAGTGTGCCACTAGCGACAGCGCGTGGAGCTCACGCGCCAGCGAGTGGCTACGCGTGGGTGTGCTACTCGCGGCCCGTGAGGACGCTTGGAGGGGCATGCTGAGGTGATTTTTGTTGGAGTGTGTTAGGCATGAATCATTCTAGCTATCTGAGGTGTTAGCTATGATAAAAGTGAGTAATGTGAAGTTTGGTGGTTGACCGAGGTGTTTAGAGGGAGGGAGAGTGAAATTAGAGTTTGGAGGAGTGTGGAGAGGGCTGGGGCGAGGGCTAGGGGCTGGGACAAGGGGCTGGTCAGTGGGCAGTTGGGTGGGCTGAGGGTGTAGAAGGTGAGGTGAGGTGAGGTGGATAGTGGATTGGATAGAAAAGTGAGTCGAAGGAGGTATGTATACGTATGTACACGTATATGCACATGTATGGACGGGGACATATATACGTTATTTGGTATTTTTGGGACTTTTTGTTTATTTGGTTTGGAATATTTGGTTTGTCAGACCTTTTGGTAATTTTGATAAAGTTTTGGACTTAGAAAATAATTTTTGAAAATTGCATTCATATTGTGATATTCACCCTTACAAGTTGAAATATATTGTAAGTTAGATTTGTTCCAAACAAACGGGGCATCCGGATGTAACTACCTAGTCAAGGACAGGGTGCACAGACATATTTTCTGTCATTAGGACGCCACAAACGTAACGACCTAGTCCTGGACAGGGCGTCTGTTGCATATTGACTATTGGAGGACCAATTCGTAAGCCTTACGGTATAAGCCGTTTGTAGGAAAAGTGCTATAACTATTGCATTAAATTTGGAATTTGGACTTTGGATTTTTGACCGGTTTAACCGGATTTGGTCATTTGGATTTGGAAACTTTGGTCTTGAAATTTTGGAAACTTGGTATTGCATTATTTTGAAAAATTGCATCATGATTTGACTTACACTAACTTCTTATTGGATTATGTTAGGTGCTTTGCTGCACATATTTGTTGACTTTGACTTTGATTGTTAGGGATAGAATGGTAAACTTATTTGCGAATGAGAAGCATGCAATTTTATTATATTGTCATTTATTTTATTACACTTGCTTCTCCATGTATGATCTCATGGTAAATATGGTAAGGTTACTTGCTGTGCAAAATGTCACTCATACTATAGTTTCCTATATTTTTAAAATGAGCAGGATTATGAGTTAGTCTACGTCGAGGATAACTTGGAGTGAGAAAGTTGATTGCTCGTGGCCACTCCAAGATATTTCTGATAATGAGTTTAAAGGATTCATGGTTTTCAGTTTTACGTACTTTGTGGAGACTCATTCAATTCTTTTCTTTTATGACATTGTATCATTTACCATTGCATAGAATTTTGTGTATGACATTATTTATGGTGATTTTCAGATTTTATTTTGACTTCTGCTGACATCGATTTGCGTCACGTTGCTAACGTATTTTGTGTCGATTTCGACGCCTTGTATTTTCCTTAGCAAAATACGACGGATGAGTCGGTTCGAGTAATAGGATGCGGGACGAGTCGGTACAAGTAGTGTGTAATACTTCTAAGGCTTCGGTATCATGTCACCCAAAAAAATAGCACTAGCGTTAGTAAGCACCCAACTCGGGCATAACTCTAAGGAAACAGGTCATATGAATTGGAAGCAAAAAAGGGCAATAAAAGCCGATAACGAATATGAATATTATTGAGAGTCTGCAGAAATATTGTTAAGTTCGGTTGTATAAATACACCAAGCTTGAGAGGAAGCATTGAAATTTTGTATATAGAAATAAAGTACAAAAAAGTGCCGAGCTGAGGAGTCAAGCCGAAGTAATAAGTACAAAAAAAGTACAGTGAAGTACTGATCTGAGGTGGTGAAGTGTCGAGCCGAGGTGATGAAGTGCCGAACTGGAACGAGTAGTGCCGAGATGATGAAGTGGTCGAACCGAGGTGATGCCAAGCCGAGGTGACTAGGTGACGGCACTAAGAATATGATGGACAACAATGAGCGAATGTGTCCAGCTGAACTGAACACATTGTCAGCCGAGCAGAACAAGGATCTCAGTAAGACAATAAGATAGCGGCAGCGATCAGCGGATGAGTCGAGCTTAGCACAATTACAACATAACAAAAGAAGGATCTCAGTCACACAATGAGATGGCAACAACAATGAGCAGATGAGCCAATCTAAGACAACCGAGCAGAATAGGAGGATCTCGAAGGCACTATTGAACAGATGTACCGAGCAGAATAGAACACTCACATCCGAGCATAGTACAGCACAAAATACGACAAAACACACATGTACATGTACAAATACACTGTATATTTTTACATCATACATTCACTAGTTCAGTAGTTTAGAGAAACTATCTATTGTAAATAGAATATGTCTGCTAGAGAGCCGTTGGAAGATTGAGACTTCTTATCTCTTTTCTCAAGCTTTATAAAAGACAAACTATTGTACGTTTGAAGTTGAGGAAGTCTGAATATTGATTACAATCTTCGCTTCTAAATTTCCATAAATATCTATCGAAATGTAATAAAACGCAGACGAAAAGATTCAGAAAAGATGTAAAACAAAAATTAAACAACGCCAATTTTGAAAAGAAAGCTCAGATCCGAAAACATCACAATGCAGGGATCCTATAGTCATATATTTCATCAGTGTGAGTGGGAGAAATCCCGAGAAGTTGCAATCTGTGATGTTTGATTATGTCGTGAAACCCCTTCCCAATCCAAGGTTATGAAAAGGATTTGAATTTGGTAAAGTCACTATGTCCCTATATGAAGAGTATAAAAAGTTGGAAAATTTTCAGCACAATATACCCAACATCCCGCTAATTATTTTTCCATCTTTTACTCTCTCTCTATTTCTAGATTAATACAATATGCATGCTAAGTTAACAGTAACACATGAAAAAGAACATTTTTGACCCTCTATAATTTCTGTGAAACATCCCTAATATATATGGAATAAATTCAAGTCAGACTAAATTGACTTCTGTACAGTTTGCTTGTGAAATAAAGCAGTGATCGACCTGCCGAGCTCGGGGTAGGCTGGATTGATCTGCCAAGTCAAGACAGTTCACATACCACAATTGAGTTTGCGTACTGAACAGTCAACCGACTTGCTGACCTGAATTGAATAGCACTTCAGAACAGTAGTTCTGTGCTACCAGCCTTCCAGCCGAGCTGAACTGAAGACAAATTGATCAGACAAATCAAATAAATGCAGTCAACGCAGTTGTATTTGCGTTCTCGACTGATGGCCAGCCTGCCGACCTCGGCACCATTGCACAACAGTTGTGCTATCAGGCGCTTCAGCCGAGCTCAACGCACAAGCAGAGCTCAGCACGGCAGCGTAGGATCAGATACCAGCTCGACCTGAACCCTTGGATCAGATAACCGCACCAGGTCTGCCCTCAGCCGTCAGATCAAATAACTGTTCAACCTGAGCCGTCAGATCATAAAAAATTCAGGTCAGCTCGGCCGTTTAAAGCTCAACAACTTTTCAAAATTTAACCTTAGTCTATCTTAACAACCTGGAGAAGTTTGAACTCAAACAAACTTCACCTCGGCGGACAATATCCGACCCACTGCTACATGACCCGGCCTGCAGCCTGCAGTCTGTAGCCCGGCCTGTAGCCCAGTCCGCAACCTTAGCCCATCAAGACTGAAGCTCAGTCCGCAACCTCAGCCCATGCCCAGACACGGGCCGAGCTGAGCTGAGCTGATTTTCCCCTTTGAGCATTAATTTCTCATTCACCTGGTATCGGAATCGAGTGATTCAAAAGCCTAAAATCATCTACTCGTCATGTAGATAACTAGAGACTCATGATTTTCTACTCATTATTAGTGAAACTAATCATAATCTTATCTCAAAGTACGTTGCTAACCACAGTTTGCAATTTGGCCCAAATTCAATTTCTTTCCTTTTTCTCCAACAATCCCCCACATGAATGGGAATTAATGCAAATGTATATGCAGACTCTACCGAGAAGTTAGACAAGAAAATATTGTATCAGAAGAGGTAGCTTCTGACTTTGAACCTTTCTTAGTGAAATATTACCGGATCTACTCGGCTAATTATTGATTTGATGTCTTGAACTAACCGGCCTTTAGTGTGAACCTAGACAACAGTATTCACACAACATTTCCTTTAACACCTTTTTGGTTCTCATGATTGTGTTTGTTTTGGCCATAAACCGCTCGGTTTCAGAAAGTGTGTTAGAGAACTTTGGCCTTACAAAATTCTCATAGAAGCGGCCACACTTGACAGTTACATAGGTGTTTCCTATCAAGAGTATTTTGCTATACCCTACTTGATATATTAAGATATGAACAATTAAAAGCCTCAGTTTACCCTCATTTTTTTTTTGCAGACAACACTTCTATTTAACATAATGGGTAAGTGCTTGCTGAACTCCATAACTTAGTTGTCCCATTGAACCAAGATTCTGGATCTCCAGTCAACAAGGTTGGGTTACCGTTACAAAGATTCATGCATTATAGGTTTTAGTCTCATTTCGTTTGTCAAAATTGACATCTGATCTCTAGACAAGCCTTTTGTAAGTGGATTCGCAAGATTCTACTTTGATTCTATATAATGAATGGAAATCACACAATTAGAGATCAACTGCTTAATGGTATTGTGTCTTCGACGCATGTGTCGAGACTTACCATTAAAGATGCTGCTTTGAGCTCGTCCTATTGCTGACTGACTATCATAGTGTATGCTAACAAGAGCAATTGGCTTAGGCCAGCAGAGCCATCTTCCAGGAAATTCCGAAGCTATACAGCTTCTTCCCCCAGCCTTATCTAGTGCAATAAACTCCGCTTCCATAGTGGAATGAACCATGCACGTTTGCTTCATGGATTTCCACGACACAGCACCTCCACCAACTGCGACTAAATATCCACTGATGGACTTAGAATCCTTACTGTCAGATATCCAATTGGCATCACAATAGCCTTCCAATACTGCTGGATATCTCGAGTAATGTAATCCAAGATTCATTGTATACTTCAAGTATATCATTACTCTATTCAGAGCTTTCTAATGATCATCACTTGGATTACTAGAAAACCTGCTCAATTTGATTACCGAGCATGCTAATTATGGCCGTGTACAATTTGTTATGTACATCAGACTTCCGATTGCTTGCAAGTACTCCAATAGAGCTACTAGCTTGCCTCGGTTCTTCCTTGAGTGTAACTTAAGTCAAGTGGAGTCCTCACTGGTTTAACATCAAGCATATTGAAACGTCTTAGAATGGATTCAATATAATGAGTTTGTGACAACACGAGTTCTTCGACTATCCTAGAAATTTTAATTCTTAGAAGAACATTAGCAACTCTCATATCATTCATATCAAAGTTTCTCGTCAACATCTTCTTTGTATTTAAAATGATATCACGAGTACTGCTCATGATTAGCATGTTATCGACATAGAGATATACTATCACATATGCATTTTATGTGTTCTTAATGTAGACACACTTGTCACACTCATTGATCTTGAAACCATTAGCTAGCATAGCTTGATCAAATTTCAAGTGCCACTATTTAGGCGCTTGCTTAAGTCCGTACAGCGACTTAACAAGTCTACAGACTTTCGACTTTTGTCCTGGAGCCACACACCCTTCGGGTTGTTCCATATAAATTTCTTCTTCAAACTCACCATTCAAAAAACAGTCTTTACATCCATCTGATGGATTTCCATATTATAGACTCAAGCAATAGCAACTAGTACCCTGATAAAAGTGATTCTAGTTACTGGTGAGTAGGTGTCAACAAAGTCAAAGCCTTCCTTCTGTCGATAGCCTCAGCTGCCAACCTGGCCTTGTACTTTTGCAATTGATCCATCCTCTTTAATTTTCTTCTTGAAAATCAACTTACACCACGAGTAGTTTACTTCCGGGTGGAAGATCAACCAACTCCCAAGTGTGATTTTGAAGAATCGAGTCTATCTCACTATTAACTGCCTCTTTCTAGAAAGGAGCTTCTGGAATTGACATTGGCTCAAAAAATGTCCTTGGCTCGTTTTCTACCATATAGGTTAGAAAATCCGGACAAATAAGATGGTATTCTGGCTCGCTTGCTTTGACGAAGTTCCTCATTTCCCATAGGAGTCGCCTAACGCATTCGCTTATCAGTACTCGTTTCTTCTTTGTTTTTGTCTTTCCTCGGAAAGACATCTTCAAAGAACACTACATTCCTCGACTCCATGACAACGTTTTCATGTATGTCAGGAATATCCGACTTGTTCACTAAGAAACGATATGCACATACCATTTATCGCATATCCGATGAATATGCAGTCAATGTTTAGGCTCAATTTTCACTTGTCTTGGTTTAGGTACAACAACCTTTGTCAGACACCCCCACACTTTCAAGTATTTGCAACTAGTCTTGTGGCCTTTCCAAAGCTCGTATGGGGCTTCATATATCTTCTTAGATGGAATTCTATTCAAAATGACGTTAGCTGAGGAGAACGACTTCCCCCGCCAAGTTTTGAGGTAAGTCCGAACTTATCAACATATCATTTCATCATCTCTTTTAAAGTTTTTTTCTTGCTTTCAAACAATACCATTTGATTGAGGTGAACATGGTGCAGTTGTTTGATGAATAATGCCATTTTATGAACAAAATTCATTTAGACGGTGCATCATATTCGCTACCTCTATCACTACGAATTGTAGGATCTGCAAGGCACCACTAGAAGGGGAGGTTGAATGGTGGGTGCGGAAATGTGTTTTTTTAAATTGTTTTAACCAAAACCCAACTTCTGAAAACAGTTTCTTCTGTTTTCAGGACCTGTTTGAAACGTTTTGAAAACTAGGTTACAGGTCTTCGAAATTCTGAAATTTGGAGAGATTTTATTCTCAGATGTTCCTGAAACCTTTAACCCCTTTAAAAGTCGTTGATGGTCAGATTTTGCAAATCTGCCAGAAACGGTAGTCTGATTTGAAAAATTAATCCTATTTAACAGTGACTCCAAATGCTCTGAAACTTTAATGACAAACTCCTTATTAGATGTATTTAATTGGGTTGAAACAGTTTTGAAAAACTATTTTGGGAAGTTAGTCAAATACGTTCAAAGTCTCAACCTTTGCAACCCTGAAATTAGACTGCACTAGTCTCAGAACTTTTGATGTTTGGATGACTTATACTTGTCCCAAAAGGGTTGAACTTACGTCAAAAGAACCTTAAGACATGTGGCTATGTTTCCTGAAAGTTTCGTGATTTTTGAAATTCGTTTACTATTTTTAAGAACATGATAAAAATGATGCACTGTGCTGGAAACTGAAAGTAAGTGCTGAAAGTAAAGAACACAAGGAATTTTATACTGGTTCGATTAAACAACCTACTCCAGTCTTCGAGGACACCTTCCTCAGTTAGCACCAATCACAAAATACAAATAACACCTTACCACACAGGGTTGATGGAGTTACACACCAACTGCAACCCTTTACAAACCTTGTAAATGATTACAACGATCACGAACACCATCACCTTACGAGTGCAAGATTGATCACACCTTGATCAATATTTTACAAACTATAAAGAGTATATGGTAGTATTTAAGAAGCCTATTCAAGATGTATGAAATATGAATACAATACGCTTTTAAAGAGGAGAAAGAAAGAAGTGTAGAAAGAAGGAGTTGAACACGTTTTTGAGCACTTGAATTTGCAAGACTTGTCTTGTATTTTGTTTGGCTCTCTTCTTTCCTTTTTATCCATCGTGGCTTCCCCCTATTGCCTTCTCTTCCTCTTGAAAATTATCTTCTAAGTCCTTGGAAGAGTATATTGCATCATTGTGACATTTCCCTTGCCTACTTGGCAACTCCTCATTGGATGATCATTAAGCTCTTACTTACTTGGCCTGATTGGATGGAAGTTGTCATCATTTGATGACTAGATAAATCTGAAAATAATCCTTAAAAACATGTGCCAATTAGCCATAAAAGTGTTGCCATAAATCACATAATAATTCCACATAATTAGCAAGACAAATTATCACCAATTTCATCATGAAAATCAGCCACCATTCTTTCAACCACATGCTGAAATTTCAGCATGTGTGATATTCACACTTTATTCAAATTGTTCCCAAGTTTGCATTAGATTAATTCCTTTGAAAATAAAGAAGAAATCATCATCATTTAGTACATAACATTTCTACTAATTTTGGAATAAAATTAGTTATCATGAAGGCCATAAAATCGGCCAAGTTCATTCTACACATGCTGAAATTTTCATCATGTGTGTATTCCAAATACCATCTCATTATTTCCATAATATATTTAAAACATTGTCATACTATCTTTCAATCAATTCATATAATTCAAAATAGTAAATATGGCATCATAATCTTGAAATTTTGGTCAGCTCTAATCTACACATGCTGAATTTTCAGCATGTGTCACAAATGTGACAAAATTTGAAATGTTACCTTGTGTAGCTCCTTTCTTTATGTCACCAACATTGTATGCTTCATTCTTGGCCAATCAAGATGCCAACAAAGCTCCACTATGCTTCATCAAGCTAAGATAGGAGTGTGATGATGAATGTACATGTGCTGAATTTGATTTTTGCAAACTTTGTAAAATAGTGCACATATAATTATACACATACGGTATATTCCAATCAGCCCTTAATTTATTTTTTCTAGAACACTTTAGAATGTATAAAGTATGTAAAAATGTCTAGATACATGTTATATGTCATGCCAAAAATGTTCCATGGGTCGTGTTCGTAGAAAACCGAATTTTCGACGTTTGTCGATTACCCGATTTTTCTCCGATTAAATTCCAACTTTTTGCACATGTTATATATATTATGTTACACATAATATAAATAATTAAACTTTAATATTCAGCACTAATGGCTGATTTAAAGTGGCGCCTAATCATGTGACAAAAATTGAATTTAGAATCTCCACAATTTGGCTTTAATTTGGGGTGATTTGTGTGTGCCAACATGGAATGATTTTATGGCTGTATATACCATGTAAGCCACGAAATTTGTGGCCATTTTTGAAGTGCAGGGGCTGGCCATCTATATATGGCAAGTACGTGACACGTTGGCGAAGTTTCGGTATTCACCCGATACGACAATTTTTGGTTTAGAATCTTTCAACGTGTCGTAATAATTTGTCATCACCATGACTTATATCATATGATATAAGACCTGAATATACTCATAAATATGAGGTAAATATAGTGGTGTGACGTTAACGTACGTTTGTAAAATATATAACCTGTCGGTAGTACGTTGGAATATATGTGTATGTGCCTTTTAAAAAAAATCTGAATGTATATAAAAATATATGTATAATGGCGTGTATAAAGGAGATGAAGACTTTCCATTCTTCAATTTGTTGCCTTTGTGCCTTTTCCAAATATAGTTTCCTTAATGAACTACTTAGTTTATTTAACTAAGTACTTCACTTAATGAACTAGTTTAGTTCATTAATGATGGCACCTGAAAATAGTTCAAACACAACAAATGTTTGCCATTTGATGTAAGCTTTAAAGCTTCATGGCTCGTTAGTACGACAACATTATATATGAACTATATAAGGCAAGTTTCATGCAAAAACGTGTCATGTCATAAAACATGTCATGCATTTCTTTAATACACGTTATTTAAATCATGCATTTTGTAATCACTCAAACCCCTTTTTCTCTACAATCTCCCCCTTTTTATGATTTAAAAATAACCTACATTCATGATTTAAATCTTGTCGCTTCCCCTCCAATCATGCACAAATTCAAATTTTGAATTTCAAATTTTTCATTTTCTCCCCCTTGATTTGTGCAATCAATCTCTCTCTTTCCCCCCTCAAAATCATGCATTCTCTCCCCTTTTATTTTGGAAAGTCAATCAAAAATGATGTAAATATGGAAAGAGATATCAAATCAAATCAGCAGAAATCATGCCTAATTTGGAGCGAAGATTTTCATACGTGGCTTGATTTAATGCTTTAGTTAAAATGTCAGCTACTTGTGACTCGGTGACGTGATCTATGACAATATCACCATTATTTACGTGATGACGAAGGAGGTGATAGCGTACTTATATATGCTGAGTGTAGCACGGGGTTCTTAGATAAGTTGATGGCGCTCATACTATCACAGTATATAGGAATCTTATTTACCGTAATTCCAAAGTCAGAAAGTTGTTGTTTTAGCCAATGTAATTGTGTGCAACAAAGACTAAGTGCCATGTATTCAGCTTCAGTAGTGGATAAAGCTACGCTTGCTTGCTTTTTAGAAAACCATGAAATAAGTGAATTTCCTATAAATGACAAGTGCCACTTGTGCTTTTCCTATCTATTTTACATCCACCATAATCTGCGTCAGTATAGGCCATGCAAGTTAAATTCACAATCTTCAACATACCAAATGCCTAAGGTGGGTGTGTGCTTAATATATCGAAATATCCTTTTCACGGCATTATAGTGAGACACTTTTGGTTGACTTTGAAAATGTGCACACATACATACACTGAACATGATATCAGGTCTACTAGCAGTAGGATAGAGCAAAGAACCAATCATAGACCTATATAAGGCATTATCAAAATCCTTACCATGTTCATCTTTGTCTAATTCAGTGGTGACACTCATAGGGGTGGGGGATGGTTTTAAATTCTCAAAATTGAACCTTTTAATCATATCATTTATATACTTAACTTGGCTTATATGTATTCCTTTACCCGTTTGTTTAATCTGCAAGCCAAGAAAGTAATTTAATTCACCAACCATAGACATTTCAAATTCCGATTTCATGCAAGTTTCGAAATCTTCAACAAGTTTATGAGAGGTGGATCCGAAAATGATGTCATCAACATAAATTTGAATAATGAGTAAATCCGATTTATCTTGTTTTAAAAATAAAATACTATCTATAGTGCCTCTTTTAAAACCATTTTCTAAGAGAAAAGTAGCAAAACGATCATACCATGCTCTACGTGCTTGCTTTAAACCATATAGTGCCTTCTTTAGTTTGTACACGTGATCGGGGTGTTTCAAATCTTCAAAACC
>AP025062.1:24764460-24776014 GCA_036186865.1 Eustoma russellianum
TGGTTGTTTCACGTATATCTCTTCTTGTATAAAGCCATTTAAGAATGCACTTTTCACATCCATTTGATACAGTTTAAAATCTTTCATGCAAGCAATAGCAAGTAAAAGTCGTATGACTTCTAAGCGTGCTACGGGTGCAAATGTTTCATCGTAATCTATTCCTTCTTCTTGGTTATATCCTTGTGCCACAAGTCTAGCTTTGTCTCTAACAACTTTTCCTTCTTCATTCATTTTATTTCTAAACACCCACTTTGTGCCTATTATAGTCTTATCTTGTGGTCGTGGCACTAAATCCCATATGTCATTTCTAACAAATTGATTAAGTTCATCATCCATAGCATCAATCCAAGAAGAATCACTCAAAGCATATACACATTTTTAGGTTCAATTTTGGATATGGCATGAAATTGATTTATTTCATCCGGATTTAATCTTCTACGTGGTCGCACACCGTGAGTGATATCGCCTATAATGAGATCGTGTGGGTGATCTCTATGCCATCTTGGTTGATTATTTTCTACGTTCTCATGCATTTCTAAGTGATCATATATTCTAGTGTATCATGCATATCATGCGTGCCATCATCATCATTCAACACGGGTTTTAATTCAAAATCATCGTCATATTCTTTATCTTTATCAATCTCACCAAATTCATTAAACTTCACATGAATGGATTCTAGAATTTGTCTAGTGAGGGGATCATAACATCTATATGCTTTTGAATTCACAAAATACCCAACAAAGATACATTCAATTGATTTAGATTCAAACTTATCTAAATTATCTTTCGTATTTAAAACAAAGCGTTTGCAACCGAACACACGGAAGTAATCAATTTTAGGCATGCGATCATTTAATATCTCATAAGGCGTTTTATTTATTTTCTTTCTAATAGACAAACGATTAACTATATAGCATGCACAATTATGGCTTCCGCCCACAAAAATCTAGGCAATTTATTTTCACATAACATGGTTCTAGCAATTTCTTGTAATGTCCTATTCTTTCTTTCTACTAGTCCATTTAGTTGAGGAGTTCTAGGTGGCGAAAACTCGTGTTTAATTCCTTTTTCTCTGCAAAATGCAATCATGTCCTTGTTTTTAAATTCACCGCCTCTATCGCTTCTAATCCTTTTCACATTGAAGCCATATTGATTTTCAAGTTGTTTTATTAGTTTTGCAATCTTAATGGCACTATCATCCTTATGTGCAAGAAACAAAGTCCAAGTATAACGAGAAAAATCCATCAACAATCACACAAGCATAATGACGTCCACCGAGACTCGTAGTGCGACTAGGACCAAACAAATCAATGTGTAATAATTCTAAAACTCTAGTCGTGCTTATTTCATTTATAGGTTTAAGTGACTCGCGTGTTTGTTTGCCTTTTATGCAAGATTCACACAACTGAAAGTTGTCTAAATCAAGTGTAGGCAATCCTCGTATTAGGTTCTTTCGTTGAAGTTTTTCAAGTGTAGAAATGCCGATGTGTCCTAAACGTCTATGCCACAAGTTAACGGTAGGTTCATTTGACATTAAACACTTAACTTTAGCATCTAACATGTCATCCATAGAAAGCGCAAAAAATATTTCCTTCCTTTTTTTCTTTTAGCACTACTTCTCCATTTTTATTTATTATATTGCAATATGGATGAGTAAAAACACACATCAAAACCATTGTCAATAAATTGTGAAATACTAAGAAGATTATAGGATAAGTTGCTTACCAAAAAGACGTTGGAGATTTGAAGGGTGCTTGAGCTTCCAATTGTATCTTTTCCGATGATCTTGCCTTCATTGTTGTCTCCAAAAATCACGGATCCGCCTTTGTGACCTTCTTCAACTTTGTGAACAAGCTCGGGTCACCCGTCATGTGCCTCGAGCAACCACTGTCAAGGAACGACTTGATAGATGTGTCTTTTAATGTATGGGTTCCCTGGAATGTACGAGAGTGATTTAGGTACCCTTTTAATTTTGGATCCTTGCGAGTTAGTTATTCACCTCTTAGTAAAAGTACCTTTCGGTACCCATACTTGGGTGATCCTTCTCGGTCTAACAAATGGTAAGAATGTAGATGAAGGAGCAATGTAGTAGACATGTGGTGAGTGCACTTTGGGCCTTTGGCCGAGAACTCCTTTATATGCGTCATATTGAGTGCGTTTTTGATATGTCCTCGTGTTGGTGTGCATAGTGCGTGATCTAGATGGATGAAATGATGTCGTGTATTATCACTTGTTTCTTCTCATATCTATATGGCACATAATTATATTCTGCATGATATGAAGAAGAAGTATGACGAGATGAGGGGAGAGGGGGTCTTTTGCGTCATCTTAAACACCACGTTTGCTTTAGGTCTGTCTACTTTCTTAGACAAGACAAATTTGGTTGGTTTAATTGATACATCATTTGTCTCAATGTATCCTAATCCGGTTTTTATCACTGTCATGTTTTTGTGATAAAATAATGCGATCTAGCATATTAGATCCCGTATCAAACTGTTTCATCATTTTCTCTAAGTCCGTATTCCTTGATTTCAAATTTGAAATCTCGGATTTCATTTCATTATTATGAGTGGTCAATGATGAGATCTCTGTCTTTAATGCATTAATGATGCATGACGACTCTTCTTTGAATCCTTTAATTGAGCGACAAGATTCGTGTTAGAAGATTCTAACAACTTCTTGTCTTCAATTAATCGCTTCTTTTCTTTTCGCGAGAGTCTTAGTAAATTTATGCAATTCTAAATACTGACTGAAAAGATCATCATAAGAAGGCTCAGAGTTAGAATCAGAGTCAGAAGATACCTCGTTTGATGCTTTGGATGCAAAGCATACTTGAACAGTCTCCTCTTTGTATCAGTCTCGGAATCAGATGTATCACTCCAAGTGGAGGCCTTGAGAGCTCTTTTCCTTTTCTTAGGTTCTGAGACGAGTCTATTTTTGGTCCGATCCTTGTCAAGGTGTTTGTCTGTTTGCTTGTCCTTATTAGGGCAGTCATATGATAGATGTCCAAGTTTACCGCATTCGTAACATTTAACATCTTGGTCATTTGTCTTATTCTTATTTCTTTTAGTGGAAGCACCCTTAGGTTTGTTTTTAAATGATTTTCTCATGAATTTTCTCAAGTCTTTAGCCAATAAATTAAGTCATCGTTGTCTGATTCAGAATCATTATCATCTACGTGATCGGAAGAAGTAGAGACATATTCATTTGATTTAAATGCAATAGTCTTACCTTGTTTTGATGCTGATTCTGATTTCTTTATAGTGAGTTTGTTCTCATATACCTTAAGTGATCAATTAGTTCCTCCCATTTTAATTGATTTAGTTTCTTTGCTCTCCTCTATGGCCGTCACTTTAGGGTCCCACTCGATGGAAGGCTTCGTAAGACCTTTGGACCTTTTCCTACATAGAGAAGGCCTTTGCCAAGAGACTCAAGAGAATTGTAAATGTTAGTCAAAGCGTAGATCCATATGAACGATAGATTCATTTGGCAATATTTAAATGACTCGAGTGTGGACATAAGCATGTTGATTTTGGACTCTTTTACTTGACTAGTGCCTTCGTGTTTCATTTCAAGAATTCTCTACATTTCTTGAGCACTAGAACAATTTGAAACATAACTATATTCACTTTTACTTAGTCCATTTAGAAGTAATTGCATGGTCCTAGCATTCATACTCAATCTCTTTTTATCATCACAAGTATACTCTTGTTTAGGCTTAACAACCTCTAGTGTGACTCCATCTACAGTGGATAACTTTGACGGAACAAATGGACCATCTTCTATAATGGGACCATAGATCAATATCAATAGCCATAAGAAAAGCTTCATTTTTAACTTCCATTGAATGAAAGACTCACCGTCAAAGAGAGGAGGCCTTTAACTGGACATACCTTCTTGCTCGGTTTTGAAGTTTATGGTTGCCATCTCACTTAGATCGTTGGATCCATTTGTGGTGAGTGCTCCTGCTCTCTGATACCACTTGTAGGATCTGCAAGGGCACCACTAAAGGGGGGGTTGGATAGTGGGTGCGGAAAATGTGATTTTTAAAATTATTTTAAACCAAAAACCCAACTTCTGAAAACAGTTTCTGTTTTCAATGAAAACAGTTTCTGTTTCAGGACCTGTTTTGAAACGTTTTGAAAACCAGGTTACATGTCTTCAAAAATTCTGAAATTTGGAGTGATTTTAGTCTCAGACGTTCTTAGTATCTCCTAAAAATTTCAGATTAAAATTTCACCTTTAACCCCTTTAAAAGTCGTTGATGGTCACCTTGCGTAAATCGGTCAGAACGGTAGTCAGAAACGGTAGTCTGATGTATGAATATGAATACAATAGGCTTTTAGAGAGAAAGAAAGAAAGAAGTGTAGAAAGAAGGAGATGAACACGTTTTTGAGCACTTGAATTTGCAAGACTTGTCTTGTATTTTGTTTGCTCTCTTCTTTCCTTTTTATCCATAGTGGCCGTCCCCTATTGCCTTCTCTTCCTCTTGAAAATTATCTTCTAAGTCCTTGGAAGATTATATTGCATCATTGTGACATTCCTTGCTTACTTGGCAACTCCTCAATGGATGATCATTAAGCTCTGCTTATTTGGCAACTCATGATTGGATGGAAGTTGTCATCATTTGATGACTAGACAAATGATAGATAATCTGAAAATAATCCTTAAAAACATGTGCCAATTAGCCATAAAAGTGTTGCCATAAATCACATAATAAATTCCACATAATTAGCAAGACAAATTATCACCAATTTCATCATGAAAATCAGCCACATTCTTTCAACACATGCTGAAATTTCAGCATGTGTGATATTCACACTTTATTCAAATTGTTGCCCAAGTTTGCATTAGATCAATTCCTTGAAAATAAAGAAGAAATCAATCATCATTTAGTACATAACATTTCTACTAATTTTGGAATAAAATTAGTCATCATGAAGGCCATAAAATCGGCCAAGTTCTTCTACACATGCTGAAATTTCAGCATGTGTGATATTCCAAGGATACCATCACATTATTTCCATAATATATTTAAAACATTGTCATACTATCTTTCAATCAATTCAATAATTCAAAATAGTAAATACGGCATCCTTATCTTGAAAATTTCGGCCAGCTCTAATCTACACATGCTGAATTTTCAGCATGTGTCACAAATGTGACAAAGTTTGAAATGTTACCTTGTGTAGCTCCTTTCTTTATGTCCCAACATTGTATGCTTCATTCTTGGCCAATAAAGATTCCAACAAAGCTCCACATATGCTTCATCAAGCTAAGATAGGCGTGTGTGATGATGAATGTACATGTGCTGAATTTCATTTTTGCAAACTTTGTAAATAGTGCACATATAATTATACACATATGGTATATTCCAATCAGCCCTTAATTGATTTTCTAGAACACTTTAGAATGTATAAAGTATGTAAAAAGTGTCTAGATAAATGTTATATGTCATGCCAAAAATGTTCCATGCGTCGTGTTCGTAGAAAACCGAATTTTCGACGTTTGTTCGATTACCCGATTTTTCTCCGATTAAATTCCAACTTTTTGCACATGTTATATATATTATGTTACACATAATATACATAAATTAACTTTAATATTCAAGCACTAATGGTTGATTTAAAGTGGCGTCTAATCATGTGACAAAAATTGAATTTGGAATCTCCACAATTTGGCCTTAATTTTGGGTGATTTGTGTGTGCCAACATGAATGATTTTATGGCTGTATATACCATGTAAGCCACAAAATTTGCGGCTATTTTTTAAGTGTAGGGGCTGGCCATCTATATATGGCAAGTACGTGACACGTTGGCGAAGTTTTCGGTATTCATCCGATACGACAATTTTTGGTTTAGAACCTTTTAACGTGTCGTAATAAATTTGTCATCACCATGACTTATATCATATGATATAAGACCTGAATATACTCATAAATATGAGGTAAATATAGTGGTGTGACGTTAACGTACGTTCGTAAAATATATAACCTGTCGGTAGTACGTTAGAATATATGTGTATGTGCCTTTTAAAAAAAATCTGAATGTATATAAAAATATATGTATAATGGAGGTATAAAGGAGAAGAAGACTTTCCATTCTTCAATTTGTTTCCTTTGTGCCTTTTCCAAATATAGCTTCCTTTAATGAACTACTTAGTTTATTTAACTAAGTACTTCACTTAATGAACTAGTTTAATTCATTAATGATGGCACCTGAAAATAGTTCAAACACAACAAATGTTTTGCCATTTGATGTAAGCTTTAAAGCTTCATGGCTCGTTAGTACGACAACATTATATATGAACTATATAAGACAAGTTTCATGCAAAAACGTGTCATGTCATAAAAAAATGTCATGCATTTCTTTAATACGCGTTATTTAAATCATGCATTTTGTAATCACTCAAACCCTTTTTCTCTACACAAATTACTTTAATTCGTTTGCTAAGTTGATTCTCAACTTTATTTTATATCTTGTAAGCATCAATGGCCTCATCTTTGCTACTTAGCAAATATACATAACAGTATCGTGTACAATAATCGTCGATAAAGGTACGAAATACTTTTTACACCTCTCATTTGCACAAAATTAAAATCACACAGTATGAATTAAATCCAAGGTTCAGTGTTCCTTTCTATTGAAGGAAATGGCGCTTTTGCCATCTTCGATTCAACACATATTGGCATTTTTCATTATCAAATTTAATTTGGGCAACAAGTCAAGATTAATCATATGTTGCATTGACTTATAATTAACATGTCTCAAACGAAAATGCCATAAACAAGAAAATTCAAGCATGTAAGTAGAAGAGGAAACATTATTATTAATCTCTACGGGCAAATCACTCTTGGGTACAATAATGATGACATTCGATTTTAAACATCCTATTCGCAAGTACCCTTCCCTAATACATGTCATTTTTCGAAGAATAACTTTATTGAAATCTAACACTAGTCTAAAACCATGCATGACTAGAAGAGATTCAGATACTAAATTCTTCCAAATGTCGAAGACGTGCAACACATTCTGCAGAGTCTGATGCTTCCCTGATGTGAGCTTCTAAACAACTTTGCCCTCGCATTCGATCTTCGATGAGGTTGAGTTCCATATGTAAAGTTGTTTATTTTTCCCGGGCTGGTACTCTGTGAACATCTCTCTGCTGGAGCATACATGTCTCGTGGCGCCAGTATCCAGCCACTATTCGCGCATGTTCCCTACAGCGTTGCACTCTCAGACCACCATGTAGAGGTTAAGATCATCCATGGCATCAACGATGTTCACCTTTGCCTTGGTCTGCTTCTTCTTCGGCTTTCGGCGCTCATTGCTGACATTGCCTTGAATGCCACAGTTGTAGCATTTCACGATGAACTTCTGGCTATCTGCTTGCCTTTCTTGTTCACCCAAAGTTGGCCTTTCTTTTTCTTGGCCTCTGCAATATGAACCTTGGCCTGACTAGCACTGGATTGTGGCATTCGTTCAATATCCGATTGTCTTCCTCTTTGCGGAGTCGGACAATCAGATCTTTCCAATGTCATCTCATTTCTCTTGTGTTTGAGATAGCTTCTGAATTCCCTCCACGAAAGAGGTAGCTTCTCAATCACTGCAGCCACCACGAAAGATTCACTAGTAACATGCCCTCCTCTTCAAACTCGGCTACCAACGTCTGAAGTTCCTCAACTTGAGAAACAACAGTGTGAGAATCAGACATTTTGAAATACAGGAATTTGCCGACAATAAATATCTTAATGCTGACATCTTCTGTTGGTATTTCTTTTCCAAAACATGCCACAAAGACTTTGCTGTTTTGTACGTACAGTACAAACCATACAAAGAGATGTCCAAACAACTCAGAATATGGCTCAAACAAACATAATTGTTGAAGTTCCATACTTCAATAGAAAGTTGTTCTGCATATTCAGGGTGGTGGTCCTCCACTGGATCAACCACAGGTGGGTCCTCGGTTAGAAAGGTACCCAACCCCATGGCAATAAGGAAGAACAGCATCTTCTGTTGCAAGCACTAGAAGAAGCTCACACTGAACTTCTCTGGTTTCTCCACTTGGGAAACCGCAGGACCCTGTGCAGGAGGAGCATGCATCGACACCCCCAGCATTTGGTGCCATCGGAGCAGCACTCTGTACGCCTATGCCTTGAACAGAGCTTGAGCTTGCGTTCTCCATTAAGTTTCTGTAAGACATCAGAAACAAACGAGAATCAGTACACAATCAATAACCAATAACGTCTTAAGATTGTTGGGAATAAATTCAAGTCAGACTAAATTGACTTCTGTACAGTTGATTGTGAAATAAAGCAGTGGCCGACCTGCCAAAATCACGGTAGGCTGGATTGATCTGTCAAGTCAAGACAGTTCAGATAGTGCAATGGAGTTTGTATTCAGAACAGTCAGTCGACCTGCCGACCTAAACTGAATAGCAGTTTCCTGCTATCAGCCTTCCAACCGAGCTGAACTGAAGTCAAATTGATCAGACAGATCAAATCAGTCCAGTCAACGCAATTGATTTGTGTTCTGCACTAATGGCCGACCTGCCAACCTCGGCACCTTTGCACAACAGTTGTGCTATCAGCTGCTTCAGCCGAGCTCAGTACACACGCAGAGCTCGAGCACGGCAGTGCTGTAGAACAACGAATATTCTTAGCCAAACCGCAGAGCTCAGCACAAACATGCCGTTAGAACAACGCCCTGTTCTCAGCCAAACAGTAGAGCTCAAACACACAGCAGACCTCAGCTCGGCAACACTGTACCAAAAACAGTGATGCGCTATCCCTGAATCAACTGGCTCAGCACAAAGCAGAGCTCAGCTCGGCAATCATAACTTTAACAACTCAGCTGAGTAGAGATCTGAAGTGAGTCCAAGACTCTGTCCTTAAGACGTATTTCTCCGGCATACTATGCCCCAACCAGATGGAGCAATCGTCTCCCAGGATACAACGGAGTCAGTTCAGACGAGCGACACTGCAGCATATGAAATCAATGAACATGTAACCCGTACGGAACTTTTCGGATTACCTGGAAATGCAGCGAGTGTTTGTGTATGCGGAGAACTATTGAATATGCAGAGAGAGATTGCCAGAGAAAAGAGAAAAAAGTCTGAAGTTTTCTGAGTGTGAGTGCCCACAGAGGTCATCCTGGCTAGTATTTATAGGGAAATTCTGAGGTCAGTCTGTTACAGTCAGTTCAACCACAGTCGTAGGATCAGATACCAGCTCGGCCTGAACCCTTGGATCAGATAACCGCACCAGGTCCGCCCTCAGCCGTCATATCAAATAGTTGTTCAACCTGACCCGTCAGATCATAACAAATTCAGGTAAGCTTGGCCAGTTAAAACTCAACAACTTTCAAAATTTAACCTTAGTCTATCTTAACAGCCTAGAGAAGCTCAACCAAAGCTCAAAATTTAACCTTAGCCGTCAGAAATTTGCAGCTCAGTCCAGAACTTGAGCACATGCCCAAACACGGGCTGAGCTGAGCTGAGCTGATTTTTCCCTTTACTTTGAGCTTTAATTTCTCATTCATTCCGGGATCGGAATCGTATGAATCAAAATCTTAAAATAATCTACTCATTACATAGATAATTAAGGAACTCATTAGTTTCTACTCATCATTAGTGAAACTAATCATAATCTTAGCTCAAAGTACGTTGATAACCAAGTTTGCAAACTATCCCCAAATTCAATTTCATTCCATTTTCTCCAACAATATCTCCTCTAAGAAGAAAACTAAAAGGTAATTTTCTATTAACTTAAATAGAAAATACATTTCTTTTAGTTTAAAAAGAGTTGGAAAAGACAAATATCGGAAAGATCTGGAAAAGGTACGAGCTTTTTTTTAGCTAAAACTGGATTTTCAGGAAACGAAAATAGAGAAAAATTAATTTTGGTTTTTTTAGATTTATATATGTAAGTCCTCGTTTGGTTTTTAAGTTCTTTTGTTGATTTTGCTTCAGTAATCCGTTTACGGTAGGCATGAGTAAACTGGCGGAGACCCTAACTTAGAGTAATTAACCCCCTGTCCTTCCTTTCTATTCCTCGGTAACCGGATCGTGGGAACATGGGGGTGGTCTTTAGACTTAGACCCCACGCACAATGGCTTCTTAACAAGTATATGATCTATGAATAGCAGTCTGGAATTAGGTGTAGCCTATACCACAAGCTTATGTTTCTACATCTTAATCTATTTTTTTTTGAATAAATGTGGGGTTTTATTGAATTAAAAGACCTCAGTTATGGTTGAGGTAACCATATTACAAGAATGTATGTCGTACGAAAAACGAAAATGTAGAATTGCAGTCTCCAATCATATATGATATGCCGCATTAAAAAAACCTTGCCAAGTAAAACCACCCTTGTGGATAAACCTTGGCGAAGGAAAAAGCGTACATATTCATATGATTGGAATGAATCTGCCTACGGAGTAGCATTAAGGAAACTAGTGTACATCGCAATATTACAATAATGTTCAGGTATCCTAGATGAGCTTGAGAGCAACGAAATCTGATGCAAGTAAATGAGCTTGACGCAGCAGTTGAGTTTGTCCACCCCTTGATGCAGTGAGATCCAATGTTCCAGCATTGTGTAATGAGCATCAGAGAGCAGTATCCTCGCATGTAAAAATGAAAGAAGGCAGTATTATCAAAATATCCATTGTATATACGCTTAATAGTCAGACATAAAGCACAGCAACATACCAATGTTGCCCGTAGTCCTAAGACTGCGGGCAACAAAGCAAATAAAGCGTGAGCAAAAAACGCGATCTGATGAGTTATGAGAACACATACTCGTGTTGCCTGTAACTTTAGATTACAGGCAACAATATAATGTGTGAAGGCGTGATATTTAGGTTCGAATGGCGTGTAGCACTCCATCTGTATTATAAAATCCACGCACCGTCGAGGGTAATTGAGCAGGAGACGTGAAAATCTGTGTGGCCGGCATTATTCGTGAAAACTGGCTTAAATGATGTGCTACCATGTTGATCTCTCGAGGGATGAATAGTAGCTCACTGCCCGTAAGCTGAAGAAATGATTGTAAGCATTTGTACGTCCATCAATGCCGTGTTTGGTTGTGTTACTTGAAGACAGTCCGTTCAATGATCAAGTTACGATGTAGTTGTCCAACAAGTAGAGACTGAACAAGATGGCCTGTGTTTTCTGCGCGTAAAGGTGTTAATGGTGGCAACCTGAAGGATAGAGCAGCAATCATGTGGCCGGATGAATCACGCAATATTGCACCGGCTGTAGAATATGTTCTTGTTGCTGACGCGTCAACATTTAATTTTAACTTGCCTGTTGGAGGTAACTTCCACTTCAATGATAATATTGTTTTTGGCCGCAGTTTTGTCGAAACCCCAGATTCGATAAGAGAGAGGTCGTATTGAGCTAAGGATGTTCCATGTAGAGTAGTTGTCCAATCATAACATGAACGCCGGGCAAGAATATATAAGTTTGTGATAGGCAAGTCCCCATCTCCATACGTATGATTAGTGTAGATGCGCCAAATGGACCAACATAACATAATAGGACCTACCAC
>AP025062.1:24776024-24797651 GCA_036186865.1 Eustoma russellianum
CTTGCTAGAGGCCAATTACGACTTGTTGGTTTAATAGAGATTTAATCAACTGCCAATTAATATGGGCCTATCGGGTCACACACAAGAATGCGTAAGGCTGATATTAATAATATTAATAATATTAATATTGGATATTAATTATTATTATTATTATTTTCGGTTTTTTGGTGATTATATATACATGTGTATTATCGAATAATAACAAGAGAATCCATATCTGATATGGATTTTGAATATCCTGATAGAATCCGTATCTGATATGGATTTTGATTGGCATCCACTAATCCGATTAGGACTCGGATTCTGATGTCTACGTATGTGCATATATACTTGTGTATCTCGTATACACAAGACACACGAAAAATACACAGAGTCATAAGAAAACCCTAGAGCCGTTTTTGTGAAAAACGAGTTCTTCAGCCGCGCCGTTTGAAGAGCTAGCACTCCGGGCGGAAGCGTTCGTGTGGATACCGACAGAGGGTGTTCGTGATTTCGCACCTCTTCCATCTGCAGATTTCGAATCTACAGAGGTACTTTTTGATTTCTTTTATCGAATTAAACGAACAACATGGATCCTTGGTAGGAAATCAGAGATCAAGTTTTGTTTTCCGCTGCGCGTTTTTGCAGTGATCTCGGTTGATTTCCTAACATGAAGATCCATTAATGGAGATACAAAGCTTGGATAGGCTCATATTATTCATAATAATTACGTATGAATCTTGGGTCAAACCCAAATTTATGCATCAATGCTTCTAGATATGTCCAATTAACTCTATCAAAGGCCTTTGCCATGTCCAATTTGATCATAACGTTCCCAGCATGAGCTTTCCTGTCTATCATATGTACCATCTCGTTTGCCATTAAAACGTGTTCACTGATATCATGGCCTTTTAGGAATCCTATTTGCTCAGGAGAGATGAGTTTTGGTAGTAAAGTATTCAGTCTTGTGGCAACTATTCTGGTAGTCACCTTGCTAACAAAATTTGATAGACATATTGGACGAAAATCTGCATATGTCGAAGGGTGTGATTTTTTGGGAATTAAAGTTATTATAGATGAGACCATTACCTGAGGCGGAGGTACCCCCAAAAAGAATTCTTGAACGGCAAGAGTAACATCTAAATGAATTACATCCCAGCAAGTCCTGAAGAAATGACCATTATACCCATCTGGTCCAGCAGCACTGCTAGGGTTAAGGTGCCAAACTGCATTTTTAATCTCATCTTCATCTGGCACAGCAGTAAGCATGGTGTTATGTGCGTGCGTTATTAGTGCAGGAATATCAATAATAAATTCGTCAATGCCATCCATCGGCTCCTACGTAAAAGGGTGCTCGAAAAAAGAAGCTGCCTCTTCGCCTAATGCAGCATTTTCATGCAATGTAATTCCTGATCTGCTTTGCAAGCTCCGTATAAGTTGTCTGCGATGCTTGTCTTTGACTAGCGCATGAAAATAGGCTGTGTTCGCTTCACCCTCCGTTAACCAGCGTGTGCGTGATTTTTGAGCCCAGTATGATGTCTGTGCTTTTTTCCGCTTGAATTAATTGTGCATGTGCAAGAGACATCGCTGTTCTATTATCCTGCGTAGGATCTGCATCAAAATGGCCTTCATGTCGTTTATAGTTAGCCTCTGCCATCTTGACATTGTCAAAAATATTTCCATATACTTCGCGGTTCCATATTCGAAGATCCTTCTTGAATAGAGTAAGTTTGGAATATAGGCCATGCATGCCTCCAGTCATTGGGTATTGCTGCCATTTTTCCTTGACATATAAGACAAAATCTGGATGTGACGCCCAGGCATTGATGTAACGAAAGGGGATGGAAGGCCGTGTTTGCGATAGAGTACATTTCATGTGAAGAGGAGCATGATCAAAAGTTGCTCTTGATAAATGGTGAACTATAATGTCTGCAAACATATATTCGAGAATGAGGCTGTGCATAAGTATCTGTCTAAACGCCGCAATACACGACCTTGACCCGTACCACGTGCCCAAGTGAATAATGTACCTTTGATGGGAAGATCCTGAAGGCCACAAATGTTCACACAATCCTTGAAGTCATCCATAACTCGAAGAGGTGGTATAGGTCTTCCTTTGTGTTCTTCTAATGAAAGAAATGTATTAAAATCTCCGCCAACTATCCACGACATAGTGATGGAACGAGAAACCTCAATTAAAGAGTCCCATAAAGGGCGTCTTTCAGCTATTGTATGTCTACCATAAACCATCGACCATGCAAAATCCTGTTGAGTAGGTAGAAAGTGAAAAGAGAAAAGGGAGGTTTGTTCACCGTGACGAACGTCCAACAAGTGTAATGAAGACGCTTTCCAAAAGACCCATATATTATCCTGACAAGTTGACAAAGCATTGGAAAATCCCAGTTTTAATCTGTATGAGGTAAGCTTTGTTGGTCGTTTAGGTTCAATGATTACTAGAATATCCAAGTGTGTGTCACGAACTAGAGACGTCAGTCTATTGAGGGATGTTCGTATACCTCCCGTATTCCATGTAATGGCATTCATAAGGAATGTTAGGGTGGTGTAGAGCCCATACGGATTGCACTTCTAGTTACCACAGTTGATGGTGGGCGGGGAGGCAATTCTCTACGTAGCCTGCGTTTGCCTCTAGTTGGTGCTGGAATAAAACCCTCATGGTCTGAAGTAGTATTTGTTAAACAATCATGCAAGATATCCTCATCATTTGTACTTGATGGCCGTGAGGATAGACGTTTATTGAAGTTTTCTGCATCCTCAACCATCTGCCTCCAGAGGTGTAAAAGTGAGCCATCTTCTATTGAATTCCGTTGGATATCATGATGAAGGTCCGAATCGGAGACTTGACAGTAGTCAGGATCTTCCTCTGGGGTGCGAGTAGTCAAGTATGCGTCATCTGTGGCACCATGATTGTTATTGAAGCTGTCTGTTTGGCACTGTAAGGGATCAACTATATTCTCAGTGTTGTGTGATGGGAGTACAGATATATCTTGATCCAAGCATCTGGTATGGCATCAGTAGGTTCTGCTACGTTATACTCTGGTTGAGCAGAGGCTGCAAGAGGTGTCTCTGCATGAAATTTTGGAGACGCAGTATCTTGATGTGCCTCCTGCGTAGTTGTTCTTTTTGTAAGCAAAACAACAGTATCCGGATCCAAGGCCTGGCCTTTTTGATTCTTTTTCGGAGTCCATCTGGCGGCACTCTTTTGGGGTTTGGAAGTTTTATCAATATCCTTGTCTCCACATGTGGCGGCGGTGGTGGCCAAGTCTGCGGCAGTCTGCACAGAAAGATGGCAAGGTCCTCATATATTATTTGTTGTTGGATGATTTTTTGTTTACCCTGCAAAAACATCTTCTTAGGAAGATCTGTTGAGACGTCTGCCTCCACGCAAACACGAGCAACCGAGGGACGCAGTCCATCTGCCGTAGAAACATCCAATTTGATCGGATGGCCAACTGCACGTGAGATTTCAAAAAGTGCGGCCTTTGGTGAAAGTGAATTGGTAAACCTGGAAATGCAATCCATATAGGCACGATTGGAGCATCTGCGGATGGATCAAAATCAATCGTCCATTTTGTGACCCGCATTGTACAGCCGGCTATTGTCCAAGAACGTCGATAGAAACATCGTATATAATCTGGCTCATGCAGAAAATTCAGAAGCACGTGGGATTGATCTAAAAGAGTGATTTTTACGTCCGCTTTGAATCCAATTCTCTCAAATACCTGGCGAATGATCTTGATCGGAGGCCTTCCAAACCAAATGTTCCGACGAGTGCTAGCCGGTAAGGAGAGGCCAAGGCATCAATTTCCTCATCAGAAAAGGCAATGAAGGGACGTCCTTTATGCTTGGAAATTACTTTTGGTGCGATCTCTGTTGTCGTTGAAGTTGCGACTACAGCCGCAAAAGTTCGCGGTGCGCCGCCGGGGAATCCTGGTGAAGACGAAGCCATATTCCTTCAAACTATTATTTGTATGTATATATATCCTACGGTCTTAATCTATATTTATTTAAATGATGCTACAAATCTCCATCAAAGTGCTTATTTTTCTATAATAGGAAAACAGTCTCAAAGCGTGTTTGGCTAAAACAAAAAAAATGTCTGAATATGATTATTCCTAAAAAGTATTTGAATGTGATAGAAGTTATTTCATTGGCAACTCACTTCCTGGTTCCTTCATGTCAAGAAGTATTGAACAATTAATTTTCAAATTCTTGTCCTTTCCTTTGATGTGCGTGTAAAAAAAGAGAGAGACTCGGGCATTAAGCTAAAAGAGGAGAACGAGCACATCCATATAATAATTACACTCCATCACTTCGAAAACAAACCAACTAGATATATCCATTTTTCTAGATTTACACGACCATTTATTTGCATGGAACCTAAGCTTCCCTCCCATATACACAACACATTATAGTTTCTATGGACATTATTTTTGCTGCATCCAGTCCCCATCGGCTGCCCAGTAGCAAGTGCCTTCATGAGTGTTTTCTTCACGACAAGAACTGGGCACCGAGCTTTGTGCACAAGGTAGTTGCTAACGCTCCCAAGAAAGCGACTGTCAAAAGAGAGAGAGAGAGGGGGAGAGAAGCATTCTTTTGAAAATCAATAGACAGTTGGATAATCAAGAGTTTCAATTATGGGCCTAAACGAATCATCAATTTGGAAATTTTGAGTTCGCCGCGGATGAAATCCTATTTAACTGTAAAAGTTCAATTACTAGTTAATATAATATCTTAGTTTAACGGTTAAGATTCAATTGCTAATATTAAAGTTTTGTTTAATGGTTGGTCACTTTTATGAGGATGATTTCCACCTTATGTAACGTCACTAAAAAAAACTTGGTCTACATCTGAACAGCAACTTCACCCAGGATAAGGGGAACCAAAACCTAGTTCAACTCAATTTTACTTGGTGGTGATAACGTTTCCATTTCTAATAGAGTTAAGAACACACGCTTCATTGATTTTAGAATATGATGGAATAAAACAAAATGTTTCACTAAGTTAGCTGCGGTTTTTATATTGTGAAGTAGCAATTGATCGATACAGCTTGACGCGATTTCATTATGAGTCATCCAAAAACGTCCTCTGTGTGTTTATAACACATGGGTGTTGTTGTGTAAATCCAACCCTTCATACCCCACTGTAGACTGGAACCTCTAAGACAATGGGATAATATTATTGTTGTTCTATTACTTAATGGTGATAAGACTATAATGCTACATCTGAGTACATATTTAAGTGCCTAATGATTGAGGACAAAACCCAACATTATGAACAATACCAACTATAAACTGTGGTCCGTTACAATTTACACCAGTCAGCCTTAGTGGATTAAGGTTAGTCACACTTGTACAGTCAAGTCGGCGGATCCCAAGTGGATTAAGGTTAGTCACACTTGATTTAAGTACACAGTCAAGTCGGCGCATCCCAGGAGACACATGACTACTCCTTGGCGTCGACAAAGGCCTTAAGACAGGATTGACCAAACATTTTCTGAAATGGAAAAGGCTAGACACCTCATCTCCAATTGACACCTCGGCCAGAGTCCCCATATCAATCTTAACTACTAACACAACATTGACCACAAAGGTCACCTCGTATCTAATGACCAATTCGGCCATACCCTACAAATCGGCCAACAATATGATACCCAAGGACTTTCAAATGGTGACACGTGACGGCCATGCACAAACAGGACTCCGACGGGACATGATACTTGACGCTTTTTCATATCGTATTAACATGCATTGGTTGCCCAGATCATACAAAAGATGCAAATGACATCTAACAAGGGACATGTTGAATCCAATTAAACAGATACTCCACAATTGAGACAGATTTTTCGAATATTCCATCATACAGATATGGTTAAAACCCACAACTCACTTGAGCATTGTAAGATTTTCTCCGGAGCAACATATCTGTTGTAGAGAAAAAGGGGTTTGAGTGATTTTCAAATGCATGATTTAAATGTGCACAAAAACGAGTATAAGCTAAAACGTGCATGATATATAGACATGTGTGCATGATAACTTGACATTACTTGCCTTATTTAGCTTATATATTATGTTGCCATACTAACAAGCCATGAAGCTATAAAGCTTACATCATATGGCGAACATTTGTTGAGTTTATACTATTTTCAGGTGCCACAATTAATGAACTAAAGTAGTTCATTAAGTGAAGTACTTAGTTTAATAAACTAAGTAGTTCATTAAAGGAAGATGCATTTGGAAAAGACATGAAGGCAACATAGCTATGGAAGGAAAGTTCTCTCCTCCTCCCCACATCATTTCACACGCCTTATATACATAATATATATATATTTTCAGATTTTTTTTAAAAGGCACATACACATTTATTCCAACGTACTATCGACACGTTATATATCTTACGAACGTACGTTTACGTCACACCACTATACTTAACTCATATTTATGAGTATATTCAGATCTTATATCATATGATATAGGATATGGTGATGACATATTAAATACGACACGATAAAAGGTTCTAAACCGAAATTTGTCGTATCGGGCGATACCGAAACTTCGCCAACGTGTCACGTACTTGCCATAAATAAATGGCCAGCCCATATACATCAAAATTCATTAAAAATTTCGTGCCATACACTGTTTATTGAGACAAAAATACTTTCCATGTTGGCACACACAAATCACCCCACATTTAGGCCAAAATGTGAAGATTCCAATTTTATTTTTGTCACATGTTTATGGTACCACTTTAAATCAGCCAAGTGCTGAAAATTAAAGTATATATTATATATATTATGTATAACATAATATATATAGCATGTGCAAAAGTTGGAATTTAAATTAGAGAAAAATCGGGTAATCGATAAATATCGAAAATTCGGTTTTCTACGCACTTGACATGGAACGTTTTTCTTGAACATGATGTGGCACGTATCTAGACACTTTTTACATATAATATACATCTTAAAGTGTTCTAGAAAATTAAATTAAGGGCTGATTGGAATATTACATGTGTGTAATATTAAATGTGCACTATTTTCAAAGTTAGCAAAAATAAATTTCAGCATATGTACATACACATTAAACGTCACCCAAGCTGATGTGGAGCACATGTGGAGCCTTGTTGGCATGTTGATTGGTCAAGAATCAATCATACAATGTTGATGAATCAAAGAGAGAAGCTACAAAAGGTAAGTTTTCAACATACACCTCTCTTATGTCACATGCTGAAAATTTCAGCATGTCACACACCTTAATGGCCGAATTCTTAAGGCTTAAGGAAGACATTTATTAATTTTTTCATTAAGGAATAAATCAAAGAAATTATGGAAATGATTTGAATTGTATGTAAGGTTATTAAGTGTGATATTCTTCATATCACACATGCTGAAATTTTTCAGCATGTGTACAATTTGTTGTGGCCGAAATTTACCCCATTATTGTGTCCAAGTTCATTCTCAATCTTGTGGCAAGACTTGCCTTAATTATTGGATGTATTTTTATGGAAGAAATTCAAAGAAATATGGAAGAAATTCTGATTTGTCACACATGGAAAATGCTGAAAATTTCAGCATTAACACTATGATATGGCCGATTTTTTTCAAGGGTGGAAGGGAGGATTTTTGTGTCTCAAACTTTATGACATATTGTGACTATTTTGGCATGATTTGATAATTGATTATTTGGCACATGTTTAAAGTGTTTTTTCAGAATATCCATGTCATCAAATGATGACAACATTGAGCCAATCAAAAGGTGCCAAGTAAGCAATGACTAAATGATGGTCCAATGGAATGATGCCAAGCAAGCAAAACTTTGTCACCATGATGTCTCACATCCTCTCAAGCACTTAAAAGGAAATTTTCAAGAGGGGAGAAGAGGTATAGGGGACGGCTGGACTTGATTAAAAAGAGAAGAGAAGAACCAACAAAAACAACACCAAGAATCATATTCAAAAGTGATAAAAGTGCAAAAGCTTTCTTCTCCTACATTTTCTTTCTTTCTTCTTCTTGTAAAAAGCCTATTGTACTTTAATTCTTTCATCCTTGAATAGGCTTCATAGAAACCACCATTCATTCATCATTGTACAAGATTGATCAAGGTGTGATCAATCTTCATTCTTGCGAGGTGGTGGTGTTCGTGACAATTGTATTCACGTACAAGGTTTGTAAAGGGTTGGAGTTGGTGTGTAACTCCATCAACCCTGTGGTAAGGTGTTTTTGAGTTGTGTGATTAGTGTGAACCAAGGAAGGTGTTCCTTGAAGACTGGAGTAGGTTGTTGATAACCGAACCAGTATAAAATTCTTGGTGTCATTTACTTTCAGCACTGATTTTCAGTTTCTGCACTGTTTACTCATATTGTTCACGTTCGCAAAAATAGTAAACGTTTTCTAAAAATTATAAAAATTTCCAGAAACATACATAAACGTTCTAGGGTTAATTTGGCACAAGTTTCAACCCTTTTGGACAAGTATAAGTCATCCAAACATCAAAAGTTCTGAGACTAGTGCAGTCTGATTTTCAGACTTGCAAAGGTTGAGACTTTGGGTGTATTTGACCTACTTCCCAAAAGATTTTTCAAAAACTGTTTCAACCCATTTAAATACAGTGTGTGAAGAGTTATTGGTCAAATTTTCAGATCATTTGGACATTCACACAAATAGGAATTAATTTTTCAAAACCATCTACCGCTTCTGGCAGATTTGCACAATCTGAGTGCCAACGGTTTTTGAAGGGGTTAAAGGTTGAATTTTGATTTGAAATTTTTAGGGGACCCTCATAACATCTGAGGCTAAGTTCTCTCAAAATTTCATAATTTATGGAGACCTCTAACCTAGTTTTAAAAACGTTTTAAAACTGGTCCTGAAAACAGAAACTGTTTTCAGAACTTGAATTGTTCAAGTTTAAAGAAATTTTAAAAACCACATTTTCCGCACCCACTATTCAACCCCCCCTTCTAGTGGTGCCTTGCAGATCCTACAATTGGTATCAGAGCGCAGGAACACTCACTTCAAAGAATCCAACGATTCAGTGAGATGGCAACCACAACCGTACAAGAAGGAATGTCAACCGTAAGGCCTCCTCTTTTTGACGGTGAGTCTTTCATTCAATGGAAGTTAAGAATGAAACTTTTCTTTATGGCAATAGACATTGATCTTTGGTCCATTATAGAAGATGGTCCTTTTGTTCCATCTAAGTTGTCCACTGTAGACGGAGTCACATTAGAAGTCATTAAAATTAGACAAGAATATACAAGTGATGATAAAAAGAAACTTAGCATGAATGCTAAAGCCATGCAACTATTATTAAATGGCCTAAGTAAAAGTGAGGCTAGTTACGTGTCAAATTGTTCTAGTGCTCAAGAGATGTGGCATATTCTAGAGATGAAACACGAAGGCACGAGTCAAGTAAAAGAGTCGAAAATTAATATGCTTATGTCTACTCTTGAGTCTTTCAAGTTGTTGCCTAATGAGTCTATTGTTGAGATGGATTTACGCTTGACTAACATCTACAACTCTCTTGAGTCTCTTGGTAAGGCTTTTACTACGCAGGAAAAGGTGCAGAAAGTTCTACGAAGCCTTCCTTCTGAATGGGACCCTAAAGTAACGGCTATAGAAGAAAGCAAAGAAACCAAATCGATTAAAATGGAAGAACTAATCGGATCACTTAAGGTATATGAAAACAAACTTGCTTTAAGACATTCTGAGACTATTTCTAATAATGATAGGGCCATAGCATTTAAATCAAATGAATACGTCGTAGATGATAGTGATACAGATTCCGATGACGAGGACTTAATCACAATGGCTAAGAGATTAAGAAAAATATTGAGAAAATTGATTAAACATAAGTCCACCTCATCTAAGGATCATAAAAATAAAAATAAAGAAATAAAGTGCTATGAATGCGGCAAACTTGGACATCTATCATATGACTGCCCTAATAAAGAAAGACAAGCAAACAAATACCCTGACAAGGATTGGAACAAGAACAGACTCGTCTCAGAACCTAAGCAAAGGAGAAGAGCATTCAAAGCCTCCACTTGGAGTGACACTTCGGACTCTGAGACTGATGATACGGAAGAACACAAGGCACAAGCATGCTTTACATCTAAAGCATCAAATGAGGTAATTTCCGATTCTGATTCCGATTCTGAATGTTCATATGATGATTTATTTAGTCAATATTTAGAATTGCATAAGTTTTCAAAAACTCTTGCAAAAGAAAAGAAGCGATTAATTGAAGACAAGAAATTGTTAGAATCTTCTAACGAAAATCTTGTCGCTCAATTAAACGATTCTAAAGAAGAGTCATCCTGTATCATCAATGCATTAAAATCTGAAATTTCATCACTGACATCCGAGAACGTTGAATTGAAATCCGAGATTTCAAAATTAAAATCAAGGAATGCCGATGTAGAGAAAAAGGTGAAACAGTTTGATACAGGATCCAACATGCTGGCATCGCATTATATCATCACAAAAGCATGACAGTGATAAAACGGGGTTGGGATACGTTGATACAAATGAAGTATCAACCAAACCAACAAAGTTTATTATGTCTAAGAAAGTAGACACCCCAAAGCCTCAAGTGGCGTCTAAGATGACGCAAAAGGTGCCCTCTTCCACACACCACACTCCCTCATATCATGTGAAATATAACGTTGTACCATATAGATATGAGAAGAAAAGAACAATGCATACACGAAATACATCTCATTCACGCGCTATGCATACAAACACAAGGACATATCCAAAGCGTCCTACATATAATGTGTACAAAGGAGTCCTTGGCCAAAGGCCAGATACAGTCGCACCAAAAGTTTATTATGTTGCGTTCTCATCATCTTTCTCACCTTTTGGAAGACCTAGAAAGGTCACCCAAATGTGGGTACCAAAAGGAACATTTTCAAAGGGTTAAATAAATAACCCTTACGAAAGCACGTATATGAAATGCATGATTTTCTTTTCTTTATCTTTACAGGAATCTTTTGATTTGCTTTCCAAAATAAAGGGGGAGAGAAAGCATGATTTAAGGGGGAGAGAGAAATGATTTAAGGGGGAGAGACTAATTGATCTTAATTGCACAAATCAAGGGGGAGCCGGATTGTGCACGATTCAAGGGGGAGAGATAGCACTTAAATCATGTACACTAGTTATTTTGAAAATCATCAAAAGGGGGAGATTGTAGAGAAAAAGGGGTTTGAGTGATTTTCAAATGCATGATTTAAATGTGCACAAAAACGAGTATAAGCTAAAACGTGCATGATATATAGACATGTGTGCATGATAACTTGACATTACTTGCCTTATTTAGCTTATATATTATGTTGCCATACTAACAAGCCATGAAGCTATAAAGCTTACATCATATGGCGAACATTTGTTGAGTTTATACTATTTTCAGGTGCCACAATTAATGAACTAAAGTAGTTCATTAAGTGAAGTACTTAGTTTAATAAACTAAGTAGTTCATTAAAGGAAGATGCATTTGGAAAAGACATGAAGGCAACATAGCTATGGAAGGAAAGTTCTCTCCTCCTCCCCACATCATTTCACACGCCTTATATACATAATATATATATATTTTCAGATTTTTTTTAAAAGGCACATACACATTTATTCCAACGTACTATCGACACGTTATATATCTTACGAACGTACGTTTACGTCACACCACTATACTTAACTCATATTTATGAGTATATTCAGATCTTATATCATATGATATAGGATATGGTGATGACATATTAAATACGACACGATAAAAGGTTCTAAACCGAAATTTGTCGTATCGGGCGATACCGAAACTTCGCCAACGTGTCACGTACTTGCCATAAATAAATGGCCAGCCCATATACATCAAAATTCATTAAAAATTTCGTGCCATACACTGTTTATTGAGACAAAAATACTTTCCATGTTGGCACACACAAATCACCCCACATTTAGGCCAAAATGTGAAGATTCCAATTTTATTTTTGTCACATGTTTATGGTACCACTTTAAATCAGCCAAGTGCTGAAAATTAAAGTATATATTATATATATTATGTATAACATAATATATATAGCATGTGCAAAAGTTGGAATTTAAATTAGAGAAAAATCGGGTAATCGATAAATATCGAAAATTCGGTTTTCTACGCACTTGACATGGAACGTTTTTCTTGAACATGATGTGGCACGTATCTAGACACTTTTTACATATAATATACATCTTAAAGTGTTCTAGAAAATTAAATTAAGGGCTGATTGGAATATTACATGTGTGTAATATTAAATGTGCACTATTTTTCAAAGTTAGCAAAAATAAATTTCAGCATATGTGCATACACATTAAACGTCACCCAAGCTGATGTGGAGCACATGTGGAGCCTTGTTGGCATGTTGATTGGTCAAGAATCAATCATACAATGTTGATGAATCAAAGAGAGAAGCTACAAAAAGGTAAGTTTTCAACATACACCTCTCTTATGTCACATGCTGAAAATTTCAGCATGTCACACACCTTAATGGCCGAATTCTTAAGGCTTAAGGAAGACATTTTATTAATTTTTTCATTAAGGAATAAATCAAAGAAATTATGGAAATGATTTGAATTGTATGTAAGGTTATTAAGTGTGATATTCTTCATATCACACATGCTGAAATTTTTCAGCATGTGTACAATTTGTTGTGGCCGAAATTTAACCCCATTATTGTGTCCAAGTTCATTCTCAATCTTGTGGCAAGACTTGCCTTAATTATTGGATGTATTTTTATGGAAGAAATTCAAAGAAATATGGAAGAAATTCTGATTTGTCACACATGGAAAATGCTGAAAATTTCAGCATTAACACTATGATATGGCCGATTTTTTTCAAGGGTGGAAGGGAGGATTTTTGTGTCTCAAACTTTATGACATATTGTGACTATTTTGGCATGATTTGATAATTGATTATTTGGCACATGTTTTAAAGTGTTTTTTCAGAATATCCATGTCATCAAATGATGACAACATTGAGCCAATCAAAAGGTGCCAAGTAAGCAATGACTAAATGATGGTCCAATGGAATGATGCCAAGCAAGCAAAACTTTGTCCACCATGATGTCTCACATCCTCTCAAGCACTTAAAAGGAAATTTTCAAGAGGGGGAGAAGAGGTATAGGGGACGGCTGGACTTGATTAAAAAGAGAAGAGAAGAACCAACAAAAACAACACCAAGAATCATATTCAAAAGTGATAAAGTGCAAAAGCTTTCTTCTCCTACATTTTCTTTCTTTCTTCTTCTTGTAAAAAGCCTATTGTACTTTAATTCTTTCATCCTTGAATAGGCTTCATAGAAAACCACCATTCATTCATCATTGTACAAGATTGATCAAGGTGTGATCAATCTTCATTCTTGCGAGGTGGTGGTGTTCGTGACAATTGTATTCACGTACAAGGTTTGTAAAGGGTTGGAGTTGGTGTGTAACCTCATCAACCCTGTGGTAAGGTGTTTTGAGTTGTGTGATTAGTGTGAAACCAAGGAAGGTGTTCCTTGAAGACTGGAGTAGGTTGTTGATAACCGAACCAGTATAAAATTCTTGGTGTCATTTACTTTCAGCACTGATTTTCAGTTTCTGCACTGTTTACTCATATTGTTCACGTTCGCAAAAATAGTAACGTTTCTAAAAATTATAAAATTTCCAGAAACATACATAAACGTTCTAGGGTTAATTTTGGCACAAGTTTCAACCCTTTTGGACAAGTATAAGTCCATCCAAACATCAAAAGTTCTGAGACTAGTGCAGTCTGATTTTCAGACTTGCAAAGGTTGAGACTTTGGGTGTATTTGACCTACTTCCCAAAAGATTTTTCAAAAAACTGTTTCAAATCAACCCATTTAAATACAGTGTGTGAAGAGTTATTGGTCAAATTTTCAGATCATTTGGACATTCACACAAATAGGAATTAATTTTTCAAAACCATCTACCGCTTCTGGCAGAGTTGCACAATCTGAGTGCCAACGGTTTTTGAAGGGGTTAAAGGTTGAATTTTGATTTGAAATTTTTAGGGGACCCTCATAACATCTGAGGCTAAGTTCTCTCAAAATTTCATAATTTTTGGAGACCTCTAACCTAGTTTTTAAAAACGTTTAAAACTGGTCCTGAAAACAGAAACTGTTTTCAGAACTTGAATTGTTCAAGTTTAAAGAAATTTTAAAAACCACATTTTCCGCACCCACTATTCAACCCCCCCTTCTAGTGGTGCCTTGCAGATCCTACAATCTGTGACCTTTGATACTGCTGATTCTTGCAAGTTTCAGTAGCACATTCATTATCTTTCTATTTGAATCAATCTGTTGATCTGAAAAGTGAATTCAAATTCGTCACCTACTTTGTAGATTTTGTATAGATAAATGAAAAGAGCGTTTCCAGTGCACCAGGCTCCCGCTTTTGCGCAGGGTCTAAGGAGGGGGATCAGATCGTTTCGCGAACTGGTGTACACAATCTTACCCTACACATTATGTAGGAGGCTGTTTCCATGGCTTGAACCCGTGACCTTCAAAAGTCATAAAGCAACAACTTTACTAGTTTCATTCTTCAACCCCGCTCTCGTTGTGCAGATAAATGAAACTTGCTATAATGTCAAAGCCAAAACTCCCCACATGACTGGAGAGGTCTTGTGCTTAATTCTTTGCAAAACACTGGTACTTTCACTTTGTACTAATACCTTTTATCCTCCAGTTTAGGTTGAACCCCAACCAGTAAGGGTCACTGTCACAACCTAGCCCCAAAGGTAGTGTAGGGATATAAATCAGGTACTCAACGGCCACTAGCAGGAGCTTGGTCCATATACACAGTAGTCTGCATAAGGAGCCCCCCAGCACTACAGGTAAGCCTACAGCCAAGGAGCTCCCACACTATGCACTTGCATGGAAAGGGGTTCTCTTGCCTTTGGCAAGAATTGAACCCCTGACCTCTCTTTCGAAAACTCCTGCTCGGAACCAGTTGGGCTATGTCATGGGGAGTTTATTCCTCCATTTTAATAGTGACATTGTTGTTTTTTTTTGGGGGGGGGGGGAATATATCCACCCAACAAGAATTGTATACCATTTGGGTAAAATGTCTAACCTCTTGATGCCTTCTCGACCTTTGTTTGCCACAAGAAGCAAATGGACGTCGTGCTTTTTCCACTGCAGCCCGAATAGCCTCTTTTGGTTCTCCCACTTCCGTAACTGTCTCCGGAGTTACCTGATTATAAGACATGTGATTTTTCGATATTTTTTGATGAATTCCGCATCATACTCACCCATCCATCTAGCAACAACACATTACGATACAATCACATAAGAAAAAATACAAAGCTCAAAGAGTAATGATAGATTATTACTAAAATTCATATACGTACTCCTTCCGTCCCAAAACCTTTTCATCAACTATCTTAAAAGCTTAAAAAAGACTTATATTTTGAAATGAAAACATAATTATTTAGATCACTATTGGGTATATGGTATTCTTCAATGAGAAAATGCTTTATGAATGTTCAAAAATTTATCGAATACAATATTCATCAAGAGGTCGGAAATATACACACCCCATATTTGTGGCAGATTGGCGTTGGCTCTGTCTAGCAAGGCATCAGCAGTCCTTTTGTGATTTTCCTCCACATCCTTCCTAAAATCCCTAGCTACAACAGAAAATATAAATCGTAAGTACAATAATGTACACCTAAAAAAGAGAAAAGAAGAACTTACAAACCCGTTAACCAATACAGGAAAAAAAAATAACACGAGTAAAAATCTCTGTTTCTGAATCAGCCTCTAACCAATTTTATTGCGCTTCTTTTAAGTAAAATTTTATAGATAAGTCTAATTAACAGATTTACAAAATATGTTACTAGGACACACATGAAACTTGACTAAACCAACCAAAAGATAGATGGTTTACATTTTGCTATCCGTTTATTAGTGCCAACTTTTACAAAATTTGTCTTAGAGAGGCATTTAAATCAAGCATGTATAAAGTTAAAACTCAATCCAACTATACATTATGTATGCTCACTTGAATATTAATAGATAAAACTTTAGACACCAAATGTTACACCCCGGAAAATTCGTTATGTAGTGTCAACCTTCAATACCGTAAACATAATCTCATAGGTGTACGATTCATTAGCAAATATATCATAAATGTTTGAATCCACACAATAAAGCATCAAATTAACTTAGTTAGTAACAACTTAAACTATTAGTAAAAATAATTCAAAAGAAATACATGACACAACAATATTATGCTACCCTTAAATAAAAGAAAATAAAATACATACATGAAAGAAAAAGAAAAGGAAAATGAAAAAGAAGGTGAAGACAACTTGTCTCACACTTTAAACATTTAACATAAAAAATATAGCATGCTTAGGAATCTTGTCATACAAAACCCATTCATTACACCCATACTTGTCTAAAGGTTGTCTCCACCCCATTTCTTCCACCACCATGGCCGGCCACCCCCCTTAGAAAGGTAGGGTATTATTTCTTCTTTACTTCTCATATAATTGCATCTTCAACCAACCAATTTCATACTACCTCCAAGGAAAAATCTCAAGAACACTCCAACACCCCCTTAGTTCCATATAGGCCGAAAGTTTGGGTCTCAACAAGGAGGAGATTTTCTTCTCCTTTCTTTATACCAACATCACTTAAATCAAGTACCATGAACACTCAATCAACCAAGAAAGATTCAAGACGGTTGTAGCATCTAGAATCAAAAGCAATCAAGGTAAGAACTTTATGAAGTTTAAGTTGATTCTTCTATACTTAGTTTTATAAGTTGCTCACTAACCCTCCTTAAACCCTAAAAACCATGTATACCTAGGAGGAAGGAAGAAGAACTCTCTTCCAAACCAAGTGAAGGAAACATCTTCTAAGTGTAGAAAGGTGAACCAAGGCAAGTACTCTTCCTAGATCCTTCATGGCTTTACAATTCATAAGTATTTATGTTTATATCAAAGCTGGATCATCATGTAGTATATACAAGATTCTCTTTCAGAAAGTATAGATCTATATTTGAATGTTAAGTATATATATATATATACAGACTATATATACACGCACATTAAATATATATATATACACTATATACACACGCACACAAAATACATATATATACACTATATATAAGCACGCATACATATATCCATATTATAAGTATGTATGTTGATATATATATATATATGTATAAGTGTAGAGATCTACATATATAAGTATGTATAGATGTATAAATGTATATTAATATACTCATTTGGTTTTGAGTATCAATGTATATATATATATACACATTCGGTTTTGATGTATATATATATAACATACGGTTTATACATATATATATATGTATGTATAGGTGTATAGATCTATGTATGTGCATATACGGATCTATATGTATATATGCATATGTGTAATATATATGTTAAAGAGAGGAAATGAATAAGTATTTGTGTATTACATACTATATAGTAAAAAGATTTTATAAATGTATATATAGTATATATACATGTTCGGCCTTTAGGGCCTTGATGACAAATGATTTCATTATATTTTGTACAAGTATATATATGTATATATGATGAATATGTTGAGCTATGAAAATGAATAAGTTTTAGATACTATACTAATATATAATAAGAGATTTACATATATACTACATACACTATATATATTCGGCCATAGGCCTAAATGACAAAAGAAATATTGATTTCATTGTATACAAGTATATATATACGTATATATGATAAATATGTTAGAGATATGAAAATGAATAAGTTTTGGATATTACATAATATATCATCAAATGATTTATATACATATATTCCCATATGTATATATTCGGCCTTTAGCTGATAACAAAATGATTTTACTATATTTATACAAGTATATATATGCATTATGATGAATATGTTAAACTATGAAAATGAATAAGTTTTAGATATTACATAATATATCATAAAATGATTTAAATATGTATATACTAAGTATGTACATTCGGCCTTAAGGCCTTAGTGACCAAAAATGATTTTCACATATTTTTACACAAGTACATATGTATATATGATGAATATGTTAAGTTATGAAAGTATGCTAGGATGTAATTTATGTATTATATTATGAAAAGTATGAAATATAATGTATGAGTATGATATGTTACATGTTATGTATAATAATACTAGGTAGGTTACGACAAGATATAGGTTATGAAATCTAAGATGAAATGTTAAGTAATAAGAAATTTTCATGATGTAGGCATGTAAGTATGAATTATGATATACATGTATGGAATAGATGTTACCCAATTACTGTGTGATGACAATAGAGAAAAAGGGGCTGTTTTAGTGTGATGGCCTAATGGTACTTATTTGTAGGTAAAAAATGGTATTTTGTTTAAGTTGTGATATGTAGAAGGAAATTAAGTAAGTGATGTTGCTAGTGTAGCACGACAAGATACCCGTATTTGACGGAGTCTCACGTTGCATGAAAACAAGATTTGCAAAGTATGTTGTCACATCTCATGTTTTAAAAAGTTCATATGCATAGGAATAATGAACACGAGACGGATGATTCCAATGACCCATGTTATGTATGATCATGTTATGTTATGTTGTAGCGCTGTCCTGACATCGGGACCGGAGTGGTAGATGTCAGGGGCCCATGTTTACGTTATGGCTGAGTGTAACACTGGGTCTGGGACACGGGATCTCAGTCATAATGCGTCACCGTTAGCACATGTACCTATGTTCATGATGTTATGTTGTACATGTACTATATGGGGAATCATTCGGTATGTCGTGCGTTATTATTCTTATGAAAAGTGCTATAGCCAAAGATGTAAATGTTATGTCTTCATGTTATGAAAAAGTCATGTTATGCAAGTTATGAATATGTCATGATTATGAAAAGTCATGTTTACGAAAAGTCATTTTATGAAAAGCCATGTTTTAATGCATCATGTCATGATCATGTCCCTTAGGTGAGGATTAGAATATTCGTACGAACATTATGCCTTAAGACAATTAAGGAAGATCATGCACATAGATGTGATGAATGCAAGTTATGACTTTAGTGTAAGATGAATTAGTATTCAAGTACGAAAGGTATACTAAGGATATGCTGAGGAAGAATGATATGACCTCTCAGGTATGAGATAAAATCTTATGTTCTGTTTTATCCTTATATAATGCTGCCATTTGTAAATGGAAATGTAATTACATATACGTTGTTACTTTATCACTACTTGTCAACTCATGTATGATTCACATGAAGTATCTATAAAGAATACTTGCTGAGCCGATTAAAGACGGTGGGTTATTGCTCATACTTGCCTCTTAACATTTCAGAGAACAGGACCCTGATGCCGTGTTCATTGAGGAGGAACCCCAGATAGAGTATCCGTGAGTGAAGATGTAGGTTGAGGAGATGTACCTGTTGTGTGAGCTTTATTTTATGTTGATGTAATAAAGTTCCTCGTGAGAAACTGTATTTGTGGTTGTGTGGATTTGAACGGTTTGTATAACATTATGTATTTGTGGGTTTGTTTTAAGATGCTTCGCTATATCGATTACATTCATGTTGACATGCACATGTATGGTATCGACGCCTTGTACTCTATGGAGTAGAGTATGGCGGGTGCACTGAACCGGAACTCTGGTTTCGGGCGGGGCGCTACACCAAACCAGTCAGATTATATCACTGGTTTGAAGGTTCAAAGACGTACTGAACCATTGTCGAATAACTTATGAAGTAATGGTTGTACTTAAAATTTGTGTAACTATATGGCAAGTAGAAAGAAATTAAAGAATAAAAAAGAAAAGTTTGGGGCTGCTTACTAATATCAAGAACACGAAGGATAGCTAAGTCGAAGAGGGCTGAACGTGAAAACCATAAGCTGTGATTTTGAAAAAGATTCTAGAGATTTTTGAGAGCCCATTCAAGTGCATAAAGACTATCTTCATTCTCATCTATTGCCACCATAACCCTCCTCACCTGCTCCATTGTCCTCTCTGTTTCCATTTTCCTCTTTAGTTTTATTCTCCTCCTCTGTCTTTCTTGCTCATATTTATTTATAACAAGTCTTATATAACCTTGTACTAACAGTACATCAACAACTTTATCCAAACTACAACTTTCCCCAAATTACAGGTTCCCGTATATAATGAGGTATAGGGAGTCGGACGTACGCAACTACACTCATGTATTAAAAAAAGTACAGAAGTTGTTTCCCGTCAAACTGTACCGATCAACTGCTACTTTACAATATAAAAACTGCAGCCAATTTAGTGAGTTATTTTATTTTATTCTATCACATTCCAAAGTCAAAGAAGAGTGTACATGTATTATATAACCTTCTACTAACAGTAAGGGTGCATATATACCAGAAAGACAATTTTTTTGTTTTAAGGTTGAACCCCAACCAATAAGGGTCTTTGCCACACCCAGTCCCAAAGGTAGCGTAGGGATGTAAATCAGGTATCCAACGACCCGCTAGCAGGAGCTTGGTCATATACACAGTGGTCTGCATAGCATTGGGGGTAGCGTAGGGATGTAAATCAGGTATCCAACGACCCGCTAGCAGGAGCTTGGTCATATACACAGTGGTCTGCATAGCATTGGGGGTAGCGTAGGGATGTAAATCAGGTATCCAACGACCCGCTAGCAGGAGCTTGGTCATATACACAGTGGTCTGCATAGCATTAGGAGCCCCCAGCACTGTAGGTAAGCTTACAGACCAAGAAAGTTCCCACACAATGCACTTGCTGGAAAGGGGCTCTCTTGCCTTTGGCAAGAATTGAACCCCTGATCTCCCTTTCGAGAACTCCTGTCTGAAACCAGTTGGGCAATGTCCTGGACACAATTTTCCTGTTTTAGAGTATATGTGAGTTGGTATTGGGTTGAAAAATTGACGAAAAGGACAATTTTGATGGTGTCATGCGTACATGAGGACAACGTTGTCTGACAATATAGATAAACTCGAAACTTGCCTAGTGATGAGGCTGACAGCTAATTTTGGCCAGCTCGGTTAAGTGACACGTTACGTGGATGGAGGAAAACAACGAGATTCATGGCACGGGTTTGGATGTGATGATCGCATGGCTTTTCCACGTGTTGGGTTTTATCTTAAACAGAAAATAAAAAAGTCTATTTATGTAACGTCCGTTCAATAAGATCTCGGTATCGTTTGGACAAATCGTTACTGAGTTTAGTTTGTTGTTTTAATTAAAGTTAAACTATTTCCGGATTAAACTTTGTATCAACTACATGATCTTGTAACAGTGGATCGGATCTATGTTAATAATAGATTTCTAGCCATTTAAATGGGACAACCACACGCTTTTATCTTTCATCAACATTGGTTATCATATGGTGATTTAGTTTATTTTTACACAATTATCAAACAACACTAACGATTCTTTTTATGTTGACAAATAGATATTTATCATTATTACATGTCAAATTGTTAAGTGACTTACAAACTGTTCGTGTTCAACACGTCCTCTCGCCCATTCTTATTCATCTTAGCCAAACTCAAAACTCGTAAGCCAATATGCTCAAATATTTAATGCGGCCGACTCAGATACTCTTGCTTTTTCGTCATGGCTCATGGACTCTTAGACAGGGG
>AP025062.1:24806056-24966804 GCA_036186865.1 Eustoma russellianum
TTGGAGACCTCTAACCTAGTTTTAAAAACGTTTTAAAACTGGTCCTGAAAACAGAATCTGTTTTCAGAACTTTAATTGTTCAAGTTTAAAGAAATTTTAAAAACCACACTTTCCGCACCATCTATTCAACCCTCCCCCCTTCTAGTGGTGCCTTGCAGATCCTACAGTAAAGATGTGGAAACGATCACGTCATATAAGAAGAAAATATTGGGAATTTCGGTGTTACACGTTGACATAATCTTGTCAACTATTATCTATTAATTTCTTCTTCAAAAATCTGAGCTGCTACACATATATATATGTTGAAAAACGTGCATATGCAGTTGGATATGATGTGTAATTCATTTTATGGCTTGGTGACAAGTGAACAAATCAAAAAGGAATTAGTTGGCAAAAATACCAACTTGGAAATATTCAAATGTAGCCAAACGGCTACTTGGTATTCATGACTATTTTCAGTAGATTTTTTAAGTCAAATGAAGACTTCACATGTCCTATTTTTATGCCAAGAAGTTGAGGGAATTATCCTATTTTGCTAAGGATAAATCAAGCAAATTCCAAGTCATTTTTGAAGCTTATATTTTCGGCCAAGATGATTATCCAAGGTGGACCAATTATGTTATCTTATTTTGCCAAGTGTAAAAAGACCAACCAATGATGAGAAGACATTTGGACTTGATGATGAAGATGGTGACACATTGGAAGTCTTATCTCCAAGGCTCAATTCACACTATAAATAGAGGCAATGGTGAAGAAGATGAAACACACTTGAAGCTCGCAAGCATTTGTTGAATTGTCTAGCTATCATCTTCTTCTTGTTGTTGTTCTTGTTCCATTCTTTGTAGCTAAGGTGTTCTTGTTTTTTTATTGAGCTACAAGCCTCTTGAGCTTCATTTGTAATATTGATTAGCCATTTCTATAAGGCTATATCAATAGGTGGTAGAGGTGTTGCAACTAAGTGTTGCTTAGAAGGTGATTATCGAAGTCTTGAGTAGGGTTGGTGTATAACCCAATGATCAAGCTTGGTTCTTGTTGCAAGGTGTTTCATTTCATAGTGAAATCCAAGGAAATGTGTTCCTTTGGAACTGGAGTAGGTCACATTGACCGAACCAGGATAAATTCTCGGTGTTCTTGTCTTGTTTCTTAATTTCTGTTTTCTGCCTTTTTTTACTGCAGTTTTCACACAATTTCTCACAATTTGAAAAAATAGCTAAACACTTTCAAAATTCATGATTTTTGGTGAACTTATACTTCAGACTGTTAGCTTTCATTTTCAATAAGAATCACTTGATTTGAGTAAGGGAAAGTTAGTATTTTAGTCTTTGCAAAATAACTGCTCCAATCTAGCTTCATTCTGACCAGTTTTGAGAAAACTTAAATTCTGTATTTATCAAGAATTGTTTAAGGTCAGGGCCTTTTGGAAAATTCATCTACACATCCTAAGTAGTGTTTTCATATAAAGATCAACCTTTTTGGTTGAGTATTCAAAGAGAAATGCGTTTTGCAAAATCAGCAACATTCTATCCAAATCTGTCCAGATTGACCATCTGAATCTTTTTATTTGTTTGAAGGGCCAAATGATCTTATTTTTGTCTAATTTTTGGACAGAGTCTTTCTAACTCATTGAAGTTAAATTCTGAAAAGTTTCATAATTTTTGTAGTTGTGTACAATTAGTTTTGATTTTGTTTTCAAAAACAGGTTCTGAATCTGAGATGGTCTCAGATTCTGTTTTCAAAGGAGATTTTTACAAAGGGTTGTAGTGTAATTTCCGCTAACCACTATTCACCCCCCTCTAGTGGTGTTTGTTGCAGGTGCACGGTCCAACAATTGGTATCAGAGTCAGGTTTACACCACTCAAAGAAGCAAGATTCAACACCGTACATACAACAAAAGGCCAAGAAACAATTACTCTTTGTAGCATGCTTATCTCAGATTAAAGGTACATACTATGGCAATAGTTTCTCACAAAGGTGAGTTGAAAGGTATGTCCACTCAACGTCTTCCTCTTTTTGATGGCAATAATTTTGTTCATTGGAAACTAAGAATGAGGCTATTCTTAATGGCTATAGACATCGATTTATGGTCTATAGTTGAAGATGTGTCGTACATTCCAATGAAAGTTTTACAAGTTAGTGGAGTCACATAAGAGGTTGAAAAATTTAAAAGTGAATGGTCATCGGAAGATAAAAAGAAAATGTCTATGAATGCTAAAGCTATGCAATTACTTTTGAATGGACTTACAACTTCTGAAGCAGGGTATGTGTCAAATTATACAAGTGCCCATGATATGTGGAAGTCACTTATATTAAAGCATGAAGGTACTAGTGGCGTTAAAGAATCAAAAATAAACATGCTTATGACTGAATTAGAGTCTTTCAAAATGTTGCCAAACGAATCCATAACATCTATGGATTTGAGGATTACTAACATTTTTAATGCCCTTGAAGCTTTAGGCAAATCATTCACGAACAATGAAAAGGTTCAAAAGGTGCTACGAAGCCTTCCTGCTGAATGGGATCCAAAAGTGACTTGCAATCGAGGAGACAAAGTCAATCACTAAGATGGATGAAATGATCGGGTCTCTTAAAGTCTATGAGATAAAACTAAACCAACGGAAGTCTGAGTCATCTAAATAATCAAGTAAGTCAATAGCTTTCAAAACAACTGAAACACATACAAATAATGATGATAGTAATAGTGATACTGAATTAGATGTTACTTGATATTAATAGCGAGAAAACTTAGAAAGTTTTTCAAACGTCCTAATAGGAATAGACAACGTTCTTCTTCTTCTTCTTCTCAATCTAAGAAAAATAACATTAACAAATGGTATAATAAAGAGTTAAAGTGTTATGAATGCGGTCAAAAAAACATATTTCATATGATTGTCCCACAAAGAATAATAATAACAACAACAATAATAATAAACAAGCCAAGGACAAGGAGGCACAAACGACAAATACAAAGGAGTCCAAGTTAAAGAAAGGCAAACGAGCAATGAAGGTGAGCACATGGAGCGACTCATCCGACTCAGAATCCGGCACTGAGGAAGCTCAAGTATGCTTCGTATCCAACGAGGTAAGTTTTTCTTCTGATAGTGATTCTGAAAATGAAATGACATTTGATGAAATGTATGAAGAGTTTTTAAGAATGCATGCTCATTGTAAGAGGCTCTCTAAAGAAAAGAAGAAACTAATTGAAGAAAATGACAAGTTGAAGATGTCCAACTTGGAATTTTCCGATCAATTATAATCTTTTAAACAAGAGTCTACTAATAATCTTGATTCTTTAGAGAATCAAATTGAATCATATAGGAAAAATGAACATACATTGAAAACTTAAAATAGTATGTTAAAATCTAAGTTAAGAAATTGTGAAAATGAGATGGTACAACTTAAGTCTTCTAAACTTAACTTAGAAAAAATGTTAGAACAATTTAAATCTAGTGCAAATATGATAGATACAGTAATATCTTCACAAAAGTATGGCAATGATAAAACCAGGTTAGGATATAAAGAAGAAAATGTAAAAGTAGATAAAGACTAAGTTTGTCTCATCTAATACAAAGTTGTCGTATAATACAACAAAATCAACTTTGCATGCTACATCTTCTTCTACACCTTCTTCTACTTATATCAAGACAAAAATACAAAACGCACCTACACATATACACGCATATAAACGTACATCTAGGCAAAACTTTGTATCTAGACAACTTAGAAATTATGCCTACATGTATGCGAATACAACTAGACCTAATAAAATGCATTCAACTTATTATGAACCTAAGTATAGACAACACTCATATAAGTCTTATAGAAATGCATATGAACATACATATAGAACGCCATTCAAGAAACAAAATCACATGCCTTATACACACTATCAAAATCGGCCAAGACCTAGTAGTTATCAACCATGGCACAACATGTATAACAATGCATCTTCACTTATGTGAAATGATCATCTATATGCTAATCCTTCTTATTTTCCAAATTATAACAATGCTAAAAATGTGCCTAGAAGGTATGTTCAAGTTTGGATACCTAAGGGATATCTAAACAAGAATGGTACCTCTAACGCTCAAGGACCCAACCAAGTTATTGACTGAGGATCCACTTGTAGTGGATTCGGTGGATGACCAGACCCAGAATATGCAAAACACTCTTTCTGTTGAAGCGTGGAACTTCAACAATTATGTTTATTTGAGTCGTATTCTGAGTTGTTTGGACAATTCATTATATGTATTGTACTTACTGCACGTATAAAACTGCAAAGTCTTTGTGGCAAGCTTTGAAGAAGAAATATCGAACGGAAGATGCCGATACTAAGAAATTTATTGTCGGCAAATTCAAGGATTTCAAAATGTCAGATTCTCGAACTGTTGTTTCTCAGGTTAAGGAACTACAGACGTTGGTAGCCGAAATGGAAGAGGAAAATTCTGCAGAACACCCGTAAGCTTATCTAGATTCCAAGGCAAGTAATCTTTCTATACGCTTTATGTAATTTTTGATACTTTAGGCCCTATGTTCTTACAAAGAGAAAAACTTGAATCACACATTAGTAATCTTGTCTTGTCTATGATAAATGCTTTATTATATGTAAGTTTTGTTGCTAGTTGCGTGAAGTCTTGTTCTTTGGGCCATATTTCCGAAAATAGTTGTGTGGTGCTTTGTTGTTTGTCAAGCATGCCCAAGACAGTGTATATTTTGATGCGCTTATTGTCTTGTTCTATTCTTATGTTGATTGTCTACACTTAGACGTTTGAGAGTAAGTGCAGAGAATTGAAGGATGAGTGATGGCAATGTTGTAGACTTGTTGTGTTGGGAGTGTTGATGATAACTTTTGAAGGTTGTGAATGATTGAAGGTTAAGAGTGGATATTGTTAGACATAACTAAGCATCAATTCATGATTAGATGTGAGTTAAGAATGATGAATCTAGATGGTAAGATGGATCTTGAGAGGTTTAATATGAAAGGGTTGAAGGAGGAAGATGATGGGAGGAAGTTACTGCAGGGAAACTGCAGTTTAGCATCGTCAGAACACTTCGAACGCCTACATTAGGTGCTTCAAGTCACATTAGGCGCCTAATGTAGCGTTCAATGTGTCCTGAAGCTTTCCCATACAGAAAAACTGCAGTTTAGAACCGTCAGAACTGTTATGCCCCGCACCCTCCGTAGGGTAATTAAAAGACAAAGAAGAATTTTACGGGAATTAATGGTGGTCAACGAGAATTAAGTTAGGCATTAATATGAGGATTAATGAAAATTAAATGAAGGGATAAATATTTTTGTATTTAATTTTAGAATTAAATATTAGGATTTATCCTTTAAGATAAATAGGAAAATAGGATATAATTTAGAAACACCAAACTTTACCCTGGCCATATAAAAACCTGACTAACGTCAGTTTCCTCATTACGCAGAGAAAACTGACGCAGTCTCCCCCTCCAGAAACGTTTCACCCTGCAGCCCTAGGAGGAAGGATCTCTCAGGAACCAATCCGTAGTTCATTCGTTTCTCAATCCGTCTTCGAGTAATCAAAGGCAAGTAATCTGTTTATAAGTTCTTACGATTTGTGAAAGAAAAACGGCCTATTTTATTATCAAATTGGATCACCGTGCAGTAGATTCGTTCTTTGATTATGTGTATATGTTCTATGTGTTTTCGTTTCATGATTTGGCCAAGATATATGAATGTTCATTCGTTGTTGTTGTGGTTTATGTGGAAACATGCGAATCCCTACCCTAAATCCCTTCTTGGTGTGATCCCATAGTGGGCAATGGGTTGAGAGGAAAGATTGGATTTTTGGATTGGGAGAGTCGGATAATCGCGTTTTAGGCTTGGATCGTGAGTTGGTGTGGTGCGTAGCGGTGAATCTGTAGTCCAAGTATGAGATCATAGCAGGGTTAGGCTTGAATGGATTGGGTGGGTTGAGAGTCTGCAGAAAACTGCAGGAATGGTTTTGGGGAACGCTGACGTCGATCGATCGATGTCAGAGATCGATGTCCTCAGAAGGACATCGATCGATCGATGTGTTGATGGCTGAGAGATCGATGTCCCCAGAAGGACATCGATCGATCGATGTAGGGGGAGCTGAGAGATCGATGTTCTCAGAAGGACATCGATCGATCGATGTAGGTTGAGCCTGAGAGGTCGATGTCCTCAGAAGGACATCGATCGATCGAAGTGGAGAGATCGATGTCCTCAGCTGGACATCGATCGATCGATGTATAGGGGATGAAGTCCAGAAACTTTGTGGAAAATAGAGGAAGAAAGGGGGACGTTCAGGGAACCTTTGGGTGACTTTAGCGACTTCTTAAGACCTGATTAAAGGTAGTCTAAGTCTTGGGAACATGCCTTAGGATGGTGAATCAATCTTGGTGTTTTCAACGGATTCTCGAATCGAGTTTCAACGGGATTGACTTAGACGGGTTAGGAAATGAACGTACGAGGTATCTTAAAGCTCAAGGAAGGAAAGATAGGGATACTCGCGTAGGTTGTGAACTTTAGAATCAAGGGTAAGTGTTGACGAGCTAGTTGAGAGCTAAGTGTTGACGGATAAGTTAGTGTACTCTTGTGTGTGTCACTTGTACTTGCGCATGTGAGTGTGAATTGCATATGTGATCGAGGAATGTGAATGAACAAGGAGTCTCGCATCATGGCACGTGCATTTGCATATGGATTTGAAAAGAAAGGTGCTTCGGCACAGATTTGCGAAGGTGACCTGCAATGTAAACCGGGATGGAAATTTAAGCCGGGGCGCATTGTAGGGCACAAAAGGCTGTAACGTAAACCGGGATGGAAATATAAGCCGGGGCGCGTTACAGGGTATAAAGTTGTCTGTAATGCTACTCGGGATGGAAATATAAGCCGAGGTGCATTACAGGGTATAAAGTTGGCTGTAACGTAAACCGGGATGGAAATATAAGCCGGGGCGCGTTACAGGGTATAAAGTTATATGAAGTGACCGGGCATTATGTCATGCATTGCATTGTTTTAAAAGAGAAAGTGTTCATGCATAAGTGAATGAGTAGTGTAGTGCATATCTTGACATGCATCACGAGAGTCAATGTGTTACGAACGTGTGTGATACTTGATTGCCTATGAATTGTTAAATGTGAGCAACTTGTCGTACTTGCTTTCCTGCGTTATTTAAATATTATATTTGGAAGTTTACAAGACATGTGCCTCTCAATTCCCTCAAGTTATCTATTACTCATGTCTTGCCATGTGTTGATCCCGTACGTCTTATAAGTGGGTTACTTGCTAGCGTTTTTCGCTAAGGGTACTGCCTTTGATCTTGCAGATGAACCCAGTTACGATATGATCTTCATTGAGGACGACGGCGAGTGGGCTGAATGGGATGTTTAGACCTTGTAGAGAGTATTACGTGGATAGCTTTGATATTTCAGTTCCATAAATTGTTTGAGGTTTTAGATGGCTGCGACCATATATAGTTCTTTTAGTAATTACATTGTCTTTGACGTATTAATTGGATGTTTTAGATTGACATGATATGTTTCCGCCCTTATTTCTCTTACGTCATCGATGATGTGTATTCGAGAGATGAGACGTCTTGTAGTCTTCTCAGTAAGCTATGACGGGTGAACCGGTTCGGATTCCGCTGTCCGGGTCGGGGCGCTACATGTGGTATCAGAGCCTAGGCTTCAGATCTACCTCGGAGACCTAGGTTATGACATGTAGAGTCTTAAGTTATGATTTTCACCGTAAGTTGATCTTTAAGTCTAAGTATGCCATCTTGGATTTAAGCTTGATTGGGATGGGTGTGTGTACGAGCGCGATTAAGTGAAATCAATAAATGTAGTTATTTTCATTTATAAATTCCGCTTTGTACACATTATGGACCCAAGTGCATGTTTTGGAACTGCCCAAGTACTAATAAGCTTGAACTTGCAGAAAATGCCTCCTAGACGCGATAATCAAGGAAATGGCGGCAATGGAAACAACAACCCTCCGCCACCACCACCTCCAGTCTTAGTACCCCAAGCACTTATTGATGCTATCACGGTAATAGCACAAGGGGTTGCTCAACAGCAGCAACAACCGCAACCACAGCCTCCACCGCCTCAGCACGGCATCAGGTATTACATTGGGAAAATGCGCAAGATGCATACCCCAAACTTTGAAGGGACCACTGACCCAGAGGTGGCTGGGTTTTGGCTGGATGAGGTAGAAAAATGTTTCAGGCTTGTGCAAGTGCCTGAAGATCTAAAGGTGGATGTGGCCACGCCATTTCTGACTGGCCGAGCAAATGCCTGGTGGAGCGGCATCCTGCCAAAGATGACCCCTCCTATTCTGTGGAGTCAGTTTGTGAAGGCCTACAAGGACTATTATGTGCCAGAGACTGCCATTTTGGAGAAAATGAGGCAGTTTGACAAGTTTGAACAGGGAAGGATGACCGTCTCTGACTACGCAGATAGGTTCCATGCTTTGGGCAAATTCACGCCCATGGTACTGGAAAACAATCGAATGAAAATGCTGAAGTTTGAAGAGGGTCTGAATCCCCGCATCCGGACGGCTATCGCGGGGTCGAGTTTGAAAACTTTTGAAGAAATGCTGGATGCATGTTACCGAGTGGAGAGTGACATGCGTCGGTCACAGAACAGAGAGGCTCGGGAAGAATCGAGCAAGAGGCCAAGAGTGGAACAAGGTGGTAGTAGACCCGGACGTTGGGTCAAGATCCCCAGAAAGGGGCAGGCGGGACCAGTGCAAAGGGCACCGCAACTAAACCAACCTGGTCAGCAAGCACCTGCAGAATGCCCACACTGCCATAAGAGACACGTGGGCGAATGTTGGAAGGTAAGTGGAGCGTGCTTCAAATGTGGGAAGACGGGCCATAGGATCAAAGATTGCCCTGAATGGAATGCTAAACCTCAGGCAACAGCAGGGCCAGCCCAGCAGCTGAGAGGCAGGCCTAATGCGAGAGTCCATGCGATGACAGACGCTGAGGTACAGGAGGATGCCAACGTCGTGACAGGTACAACTTAAGTTTAATAATAGTAGCCTAAGTTGAATTTTAGCCTTTTAAGTTGATGATTAAATATGCTTTATATGAGACCTTTATGTGCTGCACTTTCATGTTAGGTGTGATCTTAGTTAACAACGTACCTGCAAACGTGTTATTTGATAGTGGCGCTAGCCACTCCTTCATTTCTAAGCGATTCGCCAAAGGACTCGACTGTCTACCCGAATGGCTTGAGAACCCATTTAGGGTACAGGCAGCAGGAGAACAAGTACTGATTTCTCACCATCAGTACAAGAATTGTGATTTGGAATTAGAGGGGAAACTCTACCCAGTGACCTTAGTCCCAATCCCAATGAAGGACTTTGACATAATATTGGGCATGGATTGGTTGACCAAGAATCATGCCAATATCGACTGTAAACTCAAGCGAGTAACCCTCAAGGACCCTGAGATGAATGACGTCTTGGTGCAAGGAAATATCAAGATAACCAAAGCTCCAAAGAAGATATACATGACGGCGATTAAGGCCTTTAAGGCTTTACAGAAGGGAGCAGAGGGATTTATGGTATATGCTCTAGATGTGAAGCAGGAGGTTCCCTCTATGGATCAAATTCCGGTGATCAACGAGTTCAAGGATGTGTTTCCGGATGATTTGCCGGGAGTTCCGCCATCGAGAGAAGTGGAGTTCGAAATCAACCTGATCCCGGGAGCCGAGCCTATTTCTAAGGCACCTTATAGAATGGCTCCAGCGGAACTTAAGGAGCTGAAGGGGCAACTTCAGGAATTGTTGGACAAGAAATTGATACGCCCCAGTGTATCACCTTGGGGAGCTCCAGTTCTATTCGTAAAGAAGAAAGATGGCAGCATGAGGTTGTGCATCGACTACCGAGAACTGAATAAGATTACCATCAAGAACAAATATCCTTTGCCAAGGATAGAGGACTTATTTGACCAACTAAAAGGAGCCCGTTGGTTTTCAAAGATCGACCTTCGTCAAGGGTATCATCAGTTGCTTGTGAAAGCGGGAGATGTCCCTAAGACTGCTTTTCGGACTCGCTACGGGCATTACGAATTTCTGGTGATGCCATTTGGACTAACTAATGCCCCAGCAGCTTTTATGGACTTGATGAACACTGTGTTTCGAGAGCAGTTGGATCACTTTGTAGTAGTGTTCATCGACGACATCCTAGTTTACTCTCCCGACGAGCAAGCACACGCTGAACACTTGAGAGTGGTGTTGCAAATTCTGAGACAACAAAGGCTCTATGCCAAATTCAGCAAGTGTGAATTCTGGCTAAGAAGCGTAGCCTTCCTTGGTCACGTAATTTCGGAAGATGGGATCTCTATGGATCCTAAGAAGATAGAAGCCATCACTGAATGGCCAAGACCTACCAACGTGACTGAAGTTAGAAGCTTCCTAGGCTTGGCAGGCTACTATAGAAAGTTTGTTGAGGGATTCTCAACGATAGCAGTACCATTGAGTCGACTCACGCAGAAGAAGACTAAATTCGAATGGACTGCTGAATGCGAGCAAAGCTTTACCGAGCTCAAAAAGAGATTGACCACAGCCCCGGTGTTGGCACAACCCTCCGGCACCGACGGTTTTGTGATCTATAGCGACGCGTCCAAGAAAAGACTAGGTATGTACACCATTACAATTAATACATTGTATATACTTAGGCTAGTCCTGAATTAACTTTCTGTTTATAGGGTGTGTCTTGATGCAAAATGAACGAGTTATTTCCTACGCGTCAAGACAGTTGAAACCATATGAGCAGAATTACCCGACGCATGACTTGGAGCTCGCAGCTGTGGTATTCGCTCTTAAGATATGGAGACACTATCTGTATGGAGAGAAATGTGCCGTGTTCACGGATCATAAAAGCTTGAAGTACCTATTCTCGTAGAAGGAGTTGAATATGAGACAGAGAAGATGGTTGGAGTTACTCAAAGATTATGACTTGACCATCAACTACCATCCGGGTAAAGCCAACAGAGTGGCGGACGCGTTGAGCAGAAAGTCTAGCCACGCGAGACAATCTCCATTAGAAAGAGAGATAGAGGAATTTGATCTTGAATTGGTAGACTCAGTGGCAAATGTCCTCACAGCTTTGTCTATCAGCCCAGACTTGGTAGACAGAATCAAGGAGGCACAGTTTGAAGACCCGGCACTGAAAGAGATCCGCGACAAATTAACCACGGGACCGGTAAAGGATTTCCAGTTGCGAGAAGATGGGAGTCTATGGTTCCAGAATCGGTTATGCGTGCCAAGTAAAGACGAGCTCCGAACAGAATTGCTCCGAGAAGCGCATAACTCAAGAATGTCTATCCACCCCGGAAGTACTAAGATGTATAAGGACCTCAAAAGAAACTATTGGTGGATAGGGATGAAGAGATCTATAGTAGAGTATGTTGAAAGGTGTTTGGTTTGCCAACAAGTCAAAGCCGAACATCAACGACCTGGTGGTTTGATGAAGCCGCTAGAGATTCCGGAATGGAAATGGGAACACGTGACGATGGATTTCGTAATGGGACTACCCAAGACCCGCAATGGAAATGAAATGATTTGGGTAATTGTGGACCGATTAACGAAGACGGCTCACTTTATAGCCATGCCACATGGTACTTCGTATGAGAGATTATCCAATATCTATGTGGATAACATTGTAAGTCTACATGGAGTCCCAGTCAGCATCGTATCAGACCGTGACCCCAAGTTCACCTCTAAGTTCTGGAGGGCATTCCAGAAAGCTATGGGTACAGAGTTGAGAATGAGCACAGCATACCACCCGCAAACGGATGGACAATCCGAGAGGACCATACAAACATTGGAAGACATGCTGAGAGCATGCGCCTTGGACTTTAAAGGAAACTGGGATAGCATGTTGAAGTTAATGGAGTTCTCCTATAATAACAGCTATCACAGTGCAATTGGCATGGCGCCATTCGAAGCGTTATATGGGCGTAAGTGCAGGTCCACTGTTTGTTGGGACGAAGTGGGAGAAAGGACAATCACTGCACCAGAATTGGTTGAACAAACTATTGAAAAGGTCAAAGCGATAAGAGAGAAATTGAAAGTGGCACAAGATCGTAATAAGAGTTGGGCTGATTCCAAGAGACGACCCTTGGAGTTTGAGAAGGGCGATAAGGTCTACCTACGAGTTTCACCAACCAAGGGAGTTGCCAGATTTGGAGTGAAGGGCAAGTTAAGCCCTAGATACATTGGCCCTTACGAAGTGCTGGGCAAGGTTGGGGAAAGAGCTTATCGACTAGCCTTACCTCCGAGTTTATCCCAAGTCCATAACGTATTCCACGTATCTCAACTACAAAAATACGTATCGGATCCAAGCCATGTCCTTGGAGCCCAACCCTTAGATGTGAGAGAAGACGTCACTTACGAAGAACATCCAATGAGGATTGTGGACAGAAAAGATCAAGTCCTACGCCGACGCGTCATTCCGTATGTCAAAGTTCAGTGGAGTAATCATACGGAGCGCGAAGCCACGTGGGAGCTTGAAGAGCAAATGAAAGAGTTATATCCACATCTCTTCCAATAAGGTACGTCAGTTTCGAGGACGAAACTTCTTATAAGGGGGGAGGGATGTTATGCCCCGCACCCTCCGTAGGGTAATTAAAAGACAAAGAAGAATTTTACGGGAATTAATGGTGGTCAACGAGAATTAAGTTAGGCATTAATATGAGGATTAATGAAAATTAAATGAAGGGATAAATATTTTTGTATTTAATTTTAGAATTAAATATTAGGATTTATCCTTTAAGATAAATAGGAAAATAGGATATAATTTAGAAACACCAAACTTTACCCTGGCCATATAAAAACCTGACAAACGTCAGTTTCCTCATTACGCAGAGAAAACTGACGCAGTCTCCCCCTCCAGAAACGTTTCACCCTGCAGCCCTAGGAGGAAGGATCTCTCAGGAACCAATCCGTAGTTCATTCGTTTCTCAATCCGTCTTCGAGTAATCAAAGGCAAGTAATCTGTTTATAAGCTCTTACGATTTGTGAAAGAAAAACGGCCTATTTTATTATCAAATTGGATCACCGTGCAGTAGATTCGTTCTTTGATTATGTGTATATGTTCTATGTGTTTTCGTTTCATGATTTGGCCAAGATATATGAATGTTCATTCGTTGTTGTTGTGGTTTATGTGGAAACATGCGAATCCCTACCCTAAATCCCTTCTTGGTGTGATCCCATAGTGGGCAATGGGTTGAGAGGAAAGATTGGATTTTTGGATTGGGAGAGTCGGATAATCGCGTTTTAGGCTTGGATCGTGAGTTGGTGTGGTGCGTAGCGGTGAATCTGTAGTCCAAGTATGAGATCATAGCAGGGTTAGGCTTGAATGGATTGGGTGGGTTGAGAGTCTGCAGAAAACTGCAGGAATGGTTTTGGGGAACGCTGACGTCGATCGATCGATGTCAGAGATCGATGTCCTCAGAAGGACATCGATCGATCGATGTGTTGATGGCTGAGAGATCGATGTCCCCAGAAGGACATCGATCGATCGATGTAGGGGGAGCTGAGAGATCGATGTCCTCAGAAGGACATCGATCGATCGATGTAGGTTGAGCCTGAGAGGTCGATGTCCTCAGAAGGACATCGATCGACCGAAGTGGAGAGATCGATGTCCTCAGCTGGACATCGATCGATCGATGTATAGGGGATGAAGTCCAGAAACTTTGTGGAAAATAGAGGAAGAAAGGGGGACGTTCGGGGAACCTTTGGGTGACTTTAGCGACTTCTTAAGACCTGATTAAAGGTAGTCTAAGTCTTGGGAACATGCCTTAGGATGGTGAATCAATCTTGGTGTTTTCAACGGATTCTCGAATCGAGTTTCAACGGGATTGACTTAGACGGGTTAGGAAATGAACGTACGAGGTATCTTAAAGCTCAAGGAAGGAAAGATAGGGATACTCGCGTAGGTTGTGAACTTTAGAATCAAGGGTAAGTGTTGACGAGCTAGTTGAGAGCTAAGTGTTGACGGATAAGTTAGTGTACTCTTGTGTGTGTCACTTGTACTTGCGCATGTGAGTGTGAATTGCATATGTGATCGAGGAATGTGAATGAACAAGGAGTCTCGCATCATGGCACGTGCATTTGCATATGGATTTGAAAAGAAAGGTGCTTCGGCACAGATTTGCGAAGGTGACCTGCAATGTAAACCGGGATGGAAATTTAAGCCGGGGCGCATTGTAGGGCACAAAAGGCTGTAACGTAAACCGGGATGGAAATATAAGCCGGGGCGCGTTACAGGGTATAAAGTTGTCTGTAATGCTACTCGGGATGGAAATATAAGCCGAGGTGCATTACAGGGTATAAAGTTGGCTGTAACGTAAACCGGGATGGAAATATAAGCCGGGGCGCGTTACAGGGTATAAAGTTATATGAAGTGACCGGGCATTATGTCATGCATTGTATTGTTTTAAAAGAGAAAGTGTTCATGCATAAGTGAATGAGTAGTGTAGTGCATATCTTGACATGCATCACGAGAGTCAATGTGTTACGAACGTGTGTGATACTTGATTGCCTATGAATTGTTAAATGTGAGCAACTTGTCGTACTTGCTTTCCTGCGTTATTTAAATATTATATTTGGAAGTTTACAAGACATGTGCCCCTCAATTCCCTCAAGTTATCTATTACTCATGTCTTGCCATGTGTTGATCCCGTACGTCTTATAAGTGGGTTACTTGCTAGCGTTTTTCGCTAAGGGTACTGCCTTTGATCTTGCAGATGAACCCAGTTACGATATGATCTTCATTGAGGACGACGGCGAGTGGGCTGAATGGGATGTTTAGACCTTGTAGAGAGTATTACGTGGATAGCTTTGATATTTCAGTTCCATAAATTGTTTGAGGTTTTAGATGGCTGCGACCATATATAGTTCTTTTAGTAATTACATTGTCTTTGACGTATTAATTGGATGTTTTAGATTGACATGATATGTTTCCGCCCTTATTTCTCTTACGTCATCGATGATGTGTATTCGAGAGATGAGACGTCTTGTAGTCTTCTCAGTAAGCTACGACGGGTGAACCGGTTCGGATTCCGCTGTCCGGGCCGGGGCGCTACAAGAACACTTCGAACACCTACATTAGGCGCTCTATGTCACATTAGGCGCCTAATGTAGCGTTCAATGTGTCCTGAATCACCCCCGAACACTTCGAACACCTACATAAGGCGCTCTATGTCACATTAGGTGCTTCATGTAGGCGTTCAATGTCTACGGAACATCCCCGAACACTTCGAACGCCTAGTATAGGCGCTCTATGTCACTTTAGGCGCCTCATGTGGCGTTCCAAGTATACTGGAAGTCTTTTTGACCCTTTAAGCGCCCTATGTATGTGTAGTAACATTATACACTTCTTTTGAACATAAAATGCAAGGGTATTTGAGGTATAATTGAGGTGTAGATGGTAAGTTTGATCAAGTAGGAATAAGATTGAATCCTGAGTGAATTAGTAAGACGGATGGACTTGGAAAGGTACGAACATGGAGTGTTTGAGGTGCAAGACTGTATACTTGATATGTACAATGTATGTGTGTGTTACATGTTTGATACGAAGTTACATGTGCATCCTGCATCATGACATGGGCACTTGCATTTGATTTGAGATTTGCTTCGCAAAAGAACATGTGTTTACAAGAAAGGTGTAAAGTTTTCGAAAGACAAAATGGCTGCTGGTTGATCGCAGGGTATAAAAGTCACGTCTGCGAAAGCAGGGTATAAAAGCGTGATCTGTGAATCAACAGCAGGGTATAAAGTATTTTATGGGGCCGTGGACCTATCAGCACGGAAAATAAAGTTATTTTATGGGGCCGTGGACCTTTCAGCACGGATATACGATATATGTAATGGGGCCGTGGGCCTTTCAGCACGGATATATGATATATGTAATGGGGCCGTGGACCTTTCAGCACGGGGTATAAAGTTATATGTTATGGGGCCGTGGACCTTTCAGCACGGGGTATAAAGTTCTGTTTGCTGTGGACTGATCACCCACAGGGTATAAAGTTCTGCTACGCGAAGAATATGATATGTAAAGTGATGAAATATTTTGTGAAATGACATGCATGACATGTTTATGAAAGAAGACATATGCATGGGTGTTGTGTGTGATTTTAAAGAAGTACATGCATCATGATACACAAAGCATAAGACTTGATATGCAAGAAACGTGGTTAGTTTATGACTTGCTTACGTGATACATTATTTTAATACATGTTTGTTCTCGTACCCGTGTACCATATACGTGCTTTATCTGTTTTGAGGAAATCTTATTGAGATGTTATTTGTTAACCCCGAGCACCTTATTTTTGGGCAATGATTTATACACTGGTGACTCGTCGTGTGTGATTCCGTAAGGTGTATAGACGGGTTACTTGCTGGCGATAATTTCGCTAAGAACAGTCACTCTATTCCTTTTCAGGTGAACCTGAATATGAGTTGATATTTATCGAGGACGATGGCGAGTGGGCTCAATGGGATGACGGACATAGGAATAGATAGATGCTGGATTATTTTCTCTGAGAGTGGAAACTCAATGTCATTATGTTGTTCTGACATTTACGTTAGCTAGTTGACCAAACACTTTTTAATTCCGCTGCATTTTCTGGTTTTTAATGATGATGAAGTTTTAAATTTATCAACGTTTCCGCTGATTTATCTTACGTCATAGATGATGAATGCTTGATCCGCTTTGACGCTTTGTAGTTCTCATAGTAGACTACGGCGGGTGCACTGATTCCGATGACAGTATCGGGCCGGGGCGCTACAACAACAAAGGCAAGCAGATGGCCAAGAACTTCAAGGGGAAATGCTACGATCGTGGCATTCAGGGGCATGTTAACACTGAATGCCGCAAGCCCAAAAAGAAGCAGACCAAGACAAAGGCAAACCTTGTTGATGCCATGGATGATCTGAACCTCTATGCTGTGGTTTCAGAGTGCAATGTTGTAGGGAACATGCACGAATGACGGTTGGATACTAGCGCCATAAGACATGTCTACTACAGCAGGAAAATGTTCTCGGATTACTAGTCCGGGAACAACGAACAACTTTACATGGGGAACTCTCCCTCATCAAAGATCGAAGGCGAGGAGAAAGTTGTTCTAAAGTTTACTTCAGTGAAGCATCTGACTCTGCAGAGTGTGCTACATGTCCCCGATATCCGGAAGAATTTAGTTTTTGGGGCTCTTCTAGTCATGCATGGATTTAGACTGGTCTTAGAGTTCCATAAAGTAATTTTTCCAAAAAATGGCATGTATTTGGGGAAGGGGTACTTATCGGATAGGATGTGTAAGTTAAACGTCACTACTATTTTACCCAAGAAAGAATTGCCCGAAGTCGATAATAATAATGCTTCCTCTTCTACTTACATGGTTGAGTCTTCTTGTTTATGCATTTTCGTTTGGGACATGTTAATTACAAGTCAATACAACGAATGGTTAATCTTGACTTATTACCCAAATTGAATTTTGATAAAGGAAAATACCAAATTTGTGTTGAAGCAAAAATGGCAAAGGCGCCATTTCCTTTAATAGAAAGGAAAACTGAACATCTGGATTTAATTCATACAGATGTGTATGATTTAAAGTTTGTGCAAACGAGATGTGGTAAAAAGTATTTTTTTCACTTTTATCGACGATTGCACTAGATACCGCTATATTTATTTGCTAAATAACAAAGTTGAGGCTGTTGATGCTATTAAACACTATAAAAATGCAGTTGAGAATCAACTTAGCAAACAAATTAAAGCGATTTGTAGTGATAGAGGTGGCGAATATGATACATCGTTCAATGAATTTTGTTCAGAGCATGACATTATTCATCAAACAACTGTACCATATTCACCTTAATCGAATGGTATTACTGAACACAGAAACCGTACTCTAAAAGAGATGATTAATTCTATGTTGATAAGTTCGGTCTTACCTCAAAACTTGTGGGGGGAAGAAATTCTCTCAGCTAATGCCATATTGAATAGAATTACATTTAAAAAGATGAATGAAACCTCATACGAGCTTTGGAAGGGCCATAAGTCTAGTTACAAATAATTGAAAGTGTGGGGATGTCTGGAAAAGGTTGTTGGAAAAGTAAGAATTGGGCATAAAACGATTGACTGCATATTCATAGGATATGCGACTAACAGTAGTGCCTATTGGTCTTGGTGCACAAATCGGACATTTTTCACATACATGAAAACGCTGTCATGGAGTCAAAGAATGTAGTGTTCTTTGAAGATGTCTTTCCGAAGAAAGACAAAAATAAAGAAGAAATGAGTAATAGTAAGCGAATGCGTGAAACGACTCCTCAAGGCATTGAAGAACTTTGTCAAAGCAAGGGAGCCAGAATACCAACATCGTTTGGATGCAGATTTTCTAACCTATATGGTAGAAAACGAGCCAAGGACTTTTTTATATAACCTGTATAGCACCACTAGAAGGGGGGTTGAATAGTGAGTGTGGAAAATTTTGGTTTTTAAAACTTTTTATTGCCCCATAACTCACTTCTGAAAACAATTTATGTTTTCAGTTTCTGTATTAGATTAATTAGATGATCATGTTGCAGACCTAAAAAAATTAGGAAATTTGATGACAATGCACTCTAAAATATTATGAGTGTTCCATAAAAATTTCAGAATAAAATTCAAAGTGTAACCCCTTGAAAAAACGTTTTCACTCAGACTGTGTCAATCTGCCAGAAACTGTTCCTCAAAATGAAAAATTTATTCCTATTTATTGAAAACTCTAAATGATCTGAAAATTTTATGTAATGACCCTACAGATGTATAATTTAATGGGTTGAAACAGGTTTCTAAAATTCTTTTGGTAAGTATGTCAACCACGTTGTTGTTCTCAACCTTTGCAGATCTGAGAATCAGATTGTACTAGTCTCAGAACTATGAACTTTTGAATGATTTATACTTATCCAAATTCAATTAAACTTGTTTCAAATGAAATCTAAGACCTTTGGCTATGTTTCTGAAAACTTTGATGATTTTTGAAAAAACATTTGCTTTTTTTACCCTGCTCATGAAAATGATGCAGAAAACAGAAACTGAAAAGTAAAAGTGCTGAAAAGTAAGAGCACCAAGATTTTTATATTGGTTCGGTTAAATCAACCTACTCCATTCTTCGAGGACACCTTCCTCGGTATTCACTAAACACAAAAACACTTAACACAAGAGTGACTGGAGTTACACACCAACTCCATCCTTTTTACAACGAGCAAATAGAAACAACCAACACAAATATCACCACCGCGCAAATGGAGGTATGATCACACCTTGATCAATCTTGTACAAGAATGGGATGTATATGGATAGTATAATCAAAGTCTATACAGAATTTAGAATGTATGAATGATAGGCTTGAGGCTAAGAGCAAGAGAAAAGAATAGGAGAAGAAGAGAAGTCTTGCTTGCACTTGCTTGAATATGAACTTTGGCTTGCATTTTCTTGAACACTTTGCATCCTTTTATAGGTGAAGTGGCTGCCCTCTATGGCTGAAATTTCTTTCGAAAAATTGTCTTGAATACTTTGGAAGATTGCCTTGTATAACATTGTGGCACACCCTTACTTATTTGGCGAAACATGATTGGACGAACAATGTGTCTTTGCCTAGTTGTCACTCCATGATAGGCCATCATTTTCCACCTTGTCACTTAATAAAATGACTTGGATATTTAGCTTAAAAATCTGAAACACATGTCAAAAATCACATAAGTTAATTATCAATCAATCAAGATGTAATTTCCCCTCAATTTTGGACGAAATTTCGAGCAAATCACCACATAAAAATCAGCCAAATGAAACATGTGTTGATACTTCAGCACAGGTTTTGATTTTGAAATCTTTCCATGTGTGTCTTGCCTTCTTCAATGTCACCAATCATATGTGGCTTATCCTCCACCAATCAAAGTGCCAAACAAGCTCCGCCTAGGCTCCAAGAAGGCTGAATAATGGTGTGTACACCTCAGCTGCATGTGCTGAAATTGTCTTTTGAACTTTGTCACATAATGATGCACAATCTTCACATATATGGTAAATTTCAATCAACCCTTAATTTGTTTTTCTAGAATACTCCAATATATCTTAAATGTGTAAAAATTGTCTAGATACATGTTACATAAGCATGAAAAACATCCCACATATACATAAGTGTAGAAAACTGAATTTTTGACTTTCGTTGATTGCGCGATTTTTCTCTAATTAGTCTCAAACATCTTAGAATATAAAATATGTTATGTCACACATAATATAAATAATGTAAAGTGTATTTTTAGCTCCAATAGATGAGATTAAAAATGGCCCATGTGATGAAAATGTTTGAATTTGAATTCTTAACAAATCAAGGCAAATTGTAGGTGATTGATGTGTGTAAACATGGTATGACTTAGGAGCTGATTTTGACATGTGGTGTATGAAATTTATAAGTGTTTGGAGTGTATATAGGCTGACCATCTTTATATGGTAAGTGTGTGACATGTCGGTGATAGTTCAGTAGTCACTCGATGTGGCAATTTTTTGGTTTGTGGACTCGTGACATGTCAACATAATTTTGGTAACTTTATGACATGTAATATATGATATGAAACCTGTATATACTCACAAATATGATGTGTATATGGTGGTGTGATTTCGAATGAACGTTTATGATGTGCATGATGTGTCGGTGAAACGCCGGGATAGAAGTATATAGTTTGTCATTATAAAAAATATTTATATATATATCATATATACGTAGCATGTGTGTAAGGATGAGGAGAGGACTTTTCCATTCCAAAATTTGTTTCTAAGTAGTTATCTCCAAATATATTTCCTTAAGTACTTCATTTAATGAACTAGTAAGTTCATCTTCTTAAGAGTTTCATTAAATGAACTAGTTTAATTCATTTATCATGGCACCTCAAAATAGTATAAAGACAACAAATGTTTGTCATTCGATGTAAGCCTTAACGCTTCATGGCACGTTAGTGCGACAACAATATATATAAACATGTAAAGCATATTTATCATGTACGCATGTCAAATAACAATCAAATCATGCATTTCGGAAACACGTAACATTTAAATCATGCATTTTCAAATTCACTCAAACCCCGGTTTCTCAACATTTTTCTGAGGCGATGTCAACTCAGAAACTCCCTTCTGGAAAGAGGCAAGAAACAGTGAGATAGACTCTATTCTTCTAAATCACACTTGGGAGCTAGTTGACCTTCCATCAGGAAGTAAACCACTCGAGTGTAAGTTGATTTTCAATAAGAAATTAAAAGAGGATGGGTCTATCAATAAGTACAAGGCCTGATTGGTAGCTAAAGGCTATCGACAGAAAGAATGATGTGACTTTTTTGACACATACTCACCAGTGACTAGAATCACTTCTATAAGGGTGCTAGTTGCTATTGCTGTAGTCTACAACTTGGAAATTCATCAGATGGATGTGAAGACTGCCTTTTTGAATGGTGAGTCAGAGGAAAAAATTTATATGGAACAACCCGAAGGGTTTGTTGTTCTACGACAAGAGTCGAAAGTCTGTAGACTTGTTAAGTCATTGTACGGACTTAAGCAATTGCCTAAACAGTGGCACTTAAGATTTGATCAAATGATGCTAGCTAATGGTTTCAAGATAAACGAGTATGACAAGTGTGTCTACACCAAGAACACACCAAATGCCTATGTAATAGTATGTCTCTATGTAGACGACATGCTAATCATGGGAAGTACTCACGATATCATCTTGAATACAAAGAAGATGTTGGCCCGAAACTTCGACATGAAAGATATGGGAGTTGCCAACGTTATTCTAGGAATTAAAATTTCTAGGATAGCCGAAGGACTCGAGTTGTAACAAACTCACTATACTGACTCTATTCTAAAACAATTCAATATATTTGATGTGAAACGAGTGAAGACTCCACTTGACTTAAGTATACACTTAAAAAAGAACCTAGGCGAGCCAGTGGCTCAATTGGAGTACTCACGGGTAATTGGACTTCTGATGTACATAACAAACTGTACAAAGCCAGACTTAGCATGCTCACTAAAAAAATTGAGCAGGTTTACTCTTAATAGAGTGATGAGATACTTGAAGTATACAATGAACCTTGGATTACATTACACAAGATATCCAGTAGTATTGGAAGGCTATTGTGATGCCAATTGGATATCTGATAGTAAAGATTCTAAGTCCACCAGTGGATATTTATTCACGGTTGATGGAGGTGCTGTGTCGTGGAAATCTACAAAGCAAACGTGCATAGCTCGTTCCACTATGTAAACTGAGTTCATAGCACTAGATAAAGATGGAGAAGAGGCTGAATGGCTTCAGAATTTCCTAGAAGATGTGCCATGATGGCCTAAGCCAATCGCTCCTATCAACATACACTATGATAGTCAGTCAACTATAGGACGAGCTCAAAACAGCATCTATAATGGTAAGTCTCGACACATATGTCGGAGACACAACACAATTTAAAAGTTGATCTCTAATGGCGTGATTTTCATTGATTATATAAAATCAAAAGAGAATCTTACGGATCTGCTTACAAAAGGCTTGCCTAGAGATCAAATATCAAATTTGATGAACGGAATGAGACTATTTCCTATAATGCAAGAACCTTTGTAACAATAACCCAACCTTGTTGACTGAAGATCCCAGAATCTTGGTTCAATGGAAAAACTAAGTTATGAAGTTTCAGTAAGGACGTACACATTCTGTTAAATAAAAGTGTTGTCTGCAGAAAGAGTTAAGGTAAGCTAAGACTTTTCATGTTTCCTATATCTTTGTATATCAAGTAGGGTATGTCAAAATACTCCTGATAGGAAACACCTATGTAAGTGTGTGCTTCTATGAGAATTTTGTGAGGCAAGAATTTTCTAAAACACTTTCTGAAACCAAGTGGTTCATGGCCAAAAAGAACACATTCGTGAGAACCAAAAAGGTGTTAAAGGAAATGTTGTGTGAGTGTTGTTGTCTAGGTTCACAATAAAGGCTGACTAGTTCAAGACATCAAGTCACTATTTAGCCGAGTGGATCCGACAGTATATAACTAGGAAAGGTTAAAGCTAGAACCTACCTCTTCTGATGCAACATTTTCTTGTCTGACTTCTCCGCAGAGTCTGCATATGCATTTACATTAATTTTCATTCATGTGGGAGATTGTTGGAGAAAATTGGAGAAAATTGAAAGAGTTAGGCCAAGTTGCAGACCGTAGTTAGCAACGTACTTTGAGCTAAATGTGATTAGTTTTCGATAATGATAAGTGAAAACTAATGAGTTCTTAATTATCTACGTAACGAGTAGATAAGTTTAGGCTTTTGAATCACTCAATTATGATACTGGGTGAATGAGAAATTAATGCTCAAAATAGGGGTAACATGTGGAAATTAGCTCAGCTCGACAAATCTGCTCAGGCTCAGGCTGCGGGCCTGATGGACTCGTGCTTAGGCTTTGGTGGCGGACTGTAGGCTACAGTCTAGGTTCTACAGGAAGCGAGTCAGATCTTATCGGCTGGGAAGAAGGTTGTTTAAGTTTAAATTTATCCCAGGTTGTTGAAATCAGCTAAGGTTGAAATTTGAAATTCGGTTAAGGCTAACCGTGCTGAGTTGACCTGAAGTTATTATGATCTTAAGGCTCAGATTGAACAGTTATATGATCCAACAGCTGTGTGCAGACCTGATGCAGTTATCTGATCTAAGGGTTCAGGCCGAGCACGTAACTGATCCTATGGCTATGATTGAACTGACTGTAACAAACTGACCTCAGTTTTCCCTATAAATAAAGATCGAGCTGACCTCTGTGGTCACTAAGGAAAAAAGAACAAATCAATCATTCTCCTTTCTCTCTGCAATCTCGCTTTGCAATTCAACTCCCCCTCTGCAAAACATCCATTCACTTCACAAAACCATCTCAGCATTTTCAAGTCATCCGAGAAGCTAGGACACTTTACAAGTTCGTTAAGTTCATACGCTTCAATACCGCTCGTTTGAACTGATTTCGTTATATCCTGGGAGACGGTTTCTTCCTCTGGTTGAAAATAGTATACCGGAGCAATATATCTTAAGGATAGAGTCCTGGACTCACCTCGAATTGTCTGCTTAGTTTCTTTTCGTGCCAAGCTGAGCTCTGCTGTGTAATGAGCTTGGCTAATCGGTTGATAATGCACCACTGTTGTTCTGCAGTGCTGCCGAGTTGAGCTCTGCTGTGTGCTGAGCTCGGTTGTTTAGCTGTTAGAGCATCTGTTGCTTGAGCAACACTACTGTGGAGGTCAACAGGTTGGTGTTCAGAACGCAAACTCAATTGTGCTGTCTGGACTGATCTGACTTGACTGATCGATCCGACCTACGTTGAGCCCGGCGGGTCAACTGTTACTTTATTTCACAAGCACACACTGTAAAGAATTAGGTTTGACCTAACTTGATTTATTTTTCAATAGTTTTTCAATAGTTACTACTACTTTGAAGTGTTGGGCCAGTTACAAACAGCTTTGAAAGGTCGAATCCTTACGGACGCATTAGTGTTGTTGCGACTTTACCGTCCTATGCAAGGGCAGCTACTATAACGACTAGTCCAGAAACATATTTCTACCATCACCAATCTTATTAAGAGAAAGTAAGCGCAACTAATTTCCCATGGTTAGAGATACATACTTAAAAACAAAATATGGAGTTAGTAGTTTTAAAAAAAATATTATATTTATCAAATTAAGGTGTATGTTTAAAAAACACCTTTGGCAAAATATATGTTACTAAGGAGACTTTTCACTTAATGTATGGTCTTGTCATTAAAACTATATCTGATTTTCATATCTATCTTTGATGCATTGGTTGTTCGCCATTATTATATTTTATTTTTTTTGTTATTTATACAGATTTTCTCTGTCATATTTTTAGTTTTTTTTCCATAAGATTTATGGAAGTTAATGAATAATTATTAGACACTCATTAACCAAGAAAACAAAGAACAATTGACATGTGAAAATAATAAATGTGTAAATTAGGAAGTCAGTGTGCATTATTATGCTTTATGTTAGCTGATAAGTAACTATGAAAATTTACTTATTAACCACCGTAAAAATTATCTAATGTTAATTTTTTCTGGTAAAAAATGAATATTACAACGTCTGAAATGATGTCAAATAGCATGTTATTACTGGCCCAGTAAATTATGCTTACTTTCAAAAACACTATTATAAACAACCAAGATTACGAGAAAATAATTGTAACGATCAATATTACTATGCGATGAGTCATGCCGTTTTCTATAACATCCTATTAAATTATGTTTAGTTCAAAAATACTTTCCAATTACAATGAATTACCACTAATAGGGCAAAACTGAAAACTACATATCGTTTCATGACTAAGCACCACTGAAAAGTATATATAGTTTCTATGAGCAAAACTATATACAGTTTTACTACTAAACAATAAGGTGAAAGATGTCTACCCTGATAATTTATATATATCCCCAACCCCCAAAAATATGAGCAGAGGGAGTATACTTCTAAAACTAAAAATAATGTATTCATTCCATCCTAAAAATATTGTCCTAGTTTTCTTTGAACATAATTTAATTTAATAGTTTAATAAAGTCAAAATACTTTGGTCACTATTCTTATTCTATTCTTAGCTAATCAATTAAAGTAAATTAAAGAAACCATGTAAACGGTAATTGAAAGGATGGCATGAAAAGTTTGACGAGTAATAATTATTGTTTTCAAAAAGTGAATAATATTTTTTAGACAAACTAAAAATAAAAAGCAAAACAATATTTTTAGAACGGATAGAGCAATTTACACAATAAATACATTTTCAGAATTCATGAAAAAGATTACCAAAACTATAGAACAAAGCATATACTGTAAAGATCTACTAAGTTGGTACTGTGGCAAAATTCAAAAAATATTGTAGTTTTAGTAAAAAAATATTTCTCAAATAGGGTATGTTTTGCAAAAAAAATCAAAAAATAGGTACGTCTTCATTGTAAGTGGTGCCTTAGAGACCTTAAGGCGTCATTTAACACCTGAAAACCTCTGAAAACTGTTGTGAGAGTCTGAAAACAACTATATTTTAAGATGCCATTGGGCGCCATTGTGAATTGTGCCTTAGGTGTCTTAGTCATCATTGTAAGATGTATAAGATGCCACCATGAATGGTGTCTTAGGTGTCTGAGGCGTCATTGTGAATGGCGCCTCAGTGATTACACTGTGTTTAACCGCGCTATTGCAATTCTGAAGATACCATCAAATTTGTGCTCCTTTGCAATCTACAACTTCGATATTGCATTCCTCCATTGCAATCTTTACACAGTACAATGGCAGCAAAAAAAATCCAAATTTCTTTGTATTACGGAGATCAAACATTAAATTCATACAATGAAATTTCACATGATCGTCCTTCTACGAAAATGATGAGGGTGACAAACGATATCACATATAGAGACTTTAAAGAACAAGCTAAATTTAGATTAGAGCTAGATACAGATGTTGGAGCAATTAAACTGGTCTGAGGCTACCCATTTGAATCTAATGGGTCTGGTTACGTTTACAACTTGGCTAACGTTTCTGACGAGAAAGACTTGGAATCGGCTTTAGATGTGCCAATTCGTTGTACAATTCTTCCAGCTACGGATATATATGTGGCAGTACATAATGTCCCACCATCCATCGCAAATACTGGTGGTATTATAAACAAAGATATTATGGCTGGTTCATCAAATAATGTGGTTGGAAGCTGCTTTTCACATGCAAATTAAGAAGATCAAATAAACAAAATGATGACGACGACCATGATGATGATGAATTCAAGGACGATGATGAGGACGATGAAGATGGAGAAGATGATTTGGAGGACCTGGTGAACAAGGAGGATGAAAAAAAGGTGTCTTGGTTAGGGGTGCCTCACTTTGACAAAAATATTATGTTTTTTAGAAAAATATAGACAACCAGAAGACATGCTCATTCATAGTTGCGGTGGACTTAGACATCATCTTCGTAAGCAAAGTATACTTGATCACATAAAAGAGACGATGTTGTTCGAAACCAAAGAAAATGTGCAACATGCTATGCAATTATGATTTGTTAAGCATAACAGGTTTTTCAAGTTTGTGGGAAACACGAAAGAATAATTGTAAATTAGGTGGGCATATTGGAAGGCCCAAAATAGTCAGTGAAATTTTGGAGCAAGCCTAAGGCAAATTTATAACTATTGGAAGATTGTTATTTTTCATGATTACCATAGTTGCACAAATATTAACATCACATTGGATCATAGAAATGTCAATTCAAGAATGGTTGGGAGGATGATTAGAGAATACATTAGCTAAAATATGGACTTTGGAACTCAGGATGTTTGTGAACCCATAAAAGGGAGATTGAATGTGGACATCAAACACAAAAAGGTGTGGCATGGAAAAAATGAATAATGAAAATGGTGTACGGTGATTGGCAGGAATATTTCCATCATTTGTCTCACTACATGGCTGCGCTATAGGCATCAAACGAAGGAACCATAGCCCGTTGGAGGCAATAATCAAAAGTTGAGCATTGTCGATCAAAAGGTGTTTGGAGCACTTTTTCGGGCATTCTGACGGTCAACTTTGGCTTTTTAACACTGTCGCTCGATTATATCAGTGGACAGTATGTATTCGTATAACAAGTCTAGTGAAAAATTATTGATTGCAGTTGCAGTTGCTGCTAATCATATATTTAAAGTAGCTTATGTTATTGTTGACAAGGAGAGCGAAAATAATTGGGGTGGCTGATTGAATATCTAGCAATATATACTTGGGGGGACAAGCGAGGCATATGTCTGATTTCAGATCGATCCACTAGATTCAAACTGCAATTCCAGGAGATCCCACTTGGCAACCATCTTATGCCTATCATAGATATTGTCTCCTTCATATCACAACCAATTTTGCAGCAAAAGTAATATTTACACATATTGTAGGTTGTATTCATTATAAGTTGTTTAAGACGTGTAAATTTTGTGTTTCATAGTAAAATTTCCTAGTAAAGTTTTGAGCAACATTCTCTGTGGAGTCAGAACGGAAAACAAGGTGCATAAGTTTAATAAATGTATGGAGAAGCTAAAGAGACTGAACAAAGACGCGTATGATTATCTTATGCAGATACCATTTGGCACATGGACACTGGCCCACAATGTGGATAAAAGATATTATGTGGTGACAACCAATTTCTCTGAATCGTTGAACAACATACTCAAGGAGGGCTAGATATTTACCAATTAGTGCATGTGTACAAGCAGTGTTTAAAATAATGGTGAAAATGTTTAATGATATGTGACAAAAGGCATTTTGTACTTGGAACCAGCAGACAAATGGTCAGTCAAGGTTCAACAACGGTATAATGAAAATGAAAGAAATGTAGGAAAGTACAGGGTGCAATCAAATAATATGTGAAAAGGTCTATAACAGGTTTTTACTCGACATGAAAAAGATCGCAGTGGTGCTTCTCACATAGTAAACCTAACCAACAGAAGTTGTATCTGTGGAAATTTTTAGTTTTACAAAATGTCTTGCTTGCACGTTATAAAAGTATGTTAGTATATACACAGCGTAGCGGCAAAACTTGTTGTCCCATTTTATTCTTATCGTGCGATGTTAGAAACATACAATAATTCATTTCATTTTGTCTGGCACTCAGCGTATTTGCCTACAACTTCGTTTAGACTTGAACCCAATCCCTTTCATAGAGAATATAGTCGAGGCAGAAAACAATCAACTTGCATCCATAGAGATACGGATCGTCTCGGCAAAAATCAGAAGTGTGTTGTGTGTACACAAGTAGCACGCAACTGTAACACTTGTCTTGCTACACAACAACTTCAGAATATTTGTATGTAGGCAGTTGTTATGAACTCATTTGATGTTGTTTGTTAGTAACTTTTAGATGTTGGCTGTAGTAATATTTCTTATGTACTCATTTTGGTTGCTTGGTGATGATGTACTCATTTTGTTATGTTAATTTTTTGACATTAAAATGAAATGACTCTCTTCGCAACTGGAACACAACATAACAAGATTACAATCAGAAAAGTTCTAGCACTACATTACAATCAAACTTGGAGTAAGTTGTTTGGGCTTTACCACTACAATACGATCAAAAAAGTTCAATCAACTGCTATTTTAAAACAGAGATTTCAGCCACTACGGGTCTTCCACTGTCTTTAAGCTTTGTTACCAATTTTGTTAAAAAAATTGACTCAAGATAAAATCATAATCGAAATCAACCTCTTCACTTTCAATTGAAGCCCTTTTATTTGATGTTCATCTCGATTAAGCTTCCATAGCAGTCCTTGTATGATAGTTGGAGATCTTTCACACATAGGTGAATCAAACCATTCAAAGAATCTACATCCTCTACCACCAGTGCTCTGACGACGGCTGCCTTGGTTAAACCGAAGCTCACGTGTTTTCTTCCTTTTTTTCCTATTTTTTAGTCAATAGGGTTGGTGTCTCATTTTCATCTTGAATATGTGTCAGGATATGACAAGATCACAAGAAGAAGGAAATAAAGTTAATATGACTGATTGTGATTGATTTGTATTTAGATGCAGGTATATATGGAGTCGGAGGTTTCACTGGAAGCAGACTCTCTATCCTTTGGGATAGAGGTATTGTCTGCCTACCACTTACCCTCCCCAGACCCTAACGATAGCTTTTGCTGTCGTTGAGATATACTGGGTACGGATGATGATGATGATGTGATTGATTTGTATTTAAGGTGATTGATTCTGTTTTCATAATTTATAGGATCATTATAACTATTGATTCAGGCCTAGCACTAAGTATCAAAAGCAAGAAAGACAATTTTTATTCAATGTTTAATATGGTATCATAGCTAGTATTCTATTCTTAAGTGGTGAAATACAAAGGCTCATTACCTACCAAAAAAAATACCGTAACCCTTCTCTATGACCGACCAAATACCCCAGTCGGGAACATCCCGCTCTGGAGGCAACCAATCCTTCAACCGAATCCTTGAATCTATCTCAAGTCTTGGAGCTTCTGCAAAACTTAGTGACCACAACTATGCGGTCTGTGCAAGAAAGATTAGTCTCGCCATTGATGGGATGGGGAAACTCAAACACATCACCGCCCCCACCCCAGAAAGATGATTTGTTTTATGAACTATAGAGACAATCCGACTCTGTTGTCATTATGTGGATCTCAGAAAATATTAAACCAGACATAGTCAACCAATACATTGATTATCCAACATCTTGGGACCTATGGAAAGGAATAGAATCCACGTACAGCAGTGGTAGAGATCCTTTTAAAATGTATGATTTAAATGTAAATAAAACAATATCAAACAAGGATCTCAACCACTGGAGAGGATTTATAGCCAGCTACAGTCCATATTGAAGGAGGTTGGCCGGAGACTACCTAACCCGATGCACTATCCAATAGATATGACAGTGTACAACCAAATCAACAACAAAACAGACTCTATCAATTCTTACAAGTCATCAGTGGAGAGTATGATGTGGAAAAGCGAGACATTCTGAAAACAGATCATCTACCCACAGTAGAGGAAGCATACTCACAAATTCAGTGGGAACCATATCGGAGAGAGATACTAAGAGATGGAGGGGAACCATCCTCAGGGAATCAGACTTCAGGCATTCGCAGTGGCCTCATCTCACAGACCAGCCGCCTAATACCTAGGAGAAATGAGACACGTACCAGACAAGATCGAGGAGGGCGGTCAGACCTAGGGAGAGTTTCTCCGTCAGTGTCATCATCCCACCAGGAAGATGAAAGGAACCAGCTTCGGTGTACTTACTGCGGCGTCAGCAGGCACACGGTGGACGTCTACTTTCAACTTATTGGCTACCCGGAGTGGTGTCCAGACAATAGAAAAAGGGAGAAACGAGGAGGCTCAGCCAAGGGCAACATCGTTTTCACCAGCGATGGCAAAGAACAAGGAGGTCCTGAAGGATTTGGTGGAATGACAAGCACGGTAAGATTGTGGCACCGCCGACTTGGACATCCATCCCTAGGATACCTCCAAATCCTACTTCGCATATACTTAAACGGTATTCGGGTCTACCTTGTGACATATGTATCTTATAAAAAAGCCATAAACATTCGTACCTGCTAAATAATACTAGAACTCTTAGCCCGCTTTCACTTGTTCATTTGGATGTCTGGGGAGCCTCCCCAGTCTCAAGTCCCAATGGTTTTGCCTATTTCTTATTATTTGTCGATGATTGTGCCCGCATGACCTGGGTCTACTTCCTCAAATATAAATCTGAAGTCATCAATGAATTTGTTATGTTTTACCATATGATTTCTACAAAATACCAAACAAAAATACAAATTATGCGCACCGATAACGGCAGAGAATATGTCAACAAACAGTTACAAGAGTTCTTCTGCAACCACATACTTATACACCAAACTATTTGTCCAGACAATCTTCAGCAAAATGGAGTCGCTGAATGTAAAAATTGTATTCAGCCTCTTACTAGCCTCTTACTAGCCTGATCTCTCTTGCTCGAATCCGATGTTCCAATCTCTTACTAGCCTGAGGCGGTTGCCATCGCAAATTATGTGGTAACCGTTTACCTACAAAAATCCTTAAACAACAAACGCCTTTTGACTCTCTTGCAACGTGCCACTCTGTTCCTCTCCGCCTCATTCTTCCTCCCCAAATCTTTGGAAGCTCTGTTTACGTTCATAGTCCCAAGTCTCAACGGTCTAAATTGGACATGTGTGCAGTTAAGTGTGTGTTTGCAGGGTATGGAGTCAGTCAGAAAGGATACATGTGTTACGATCCCAAAACTCGTTGTCTATACACTACCCTAGACCATGACTTCCTTGAAACCGAATACTACTTCCAAGCCCTGTCTCGTTCTCACGGGGAGGATCTCCAGACCGATTCACTAGGGTGGTTACACAAACCTGTCCTTCCCGAAGCTGTCCCTATAGAGGGGGTAGGCCAAGTCACCAGACCAGCCTCTGACAACAAAGTAGAGCTCATTACACCTAATCATGACCAGTTACCAACTCTGGACGAATGTCCCTAGGTACGTAACACATAAAGCCATCTACGTCCATAGAATTAAAGTCTCCACAGGTATCTTCTGAACCTCCTAACAAGCTTGTTGAGCCTACAAAATATAGGTATGCTCTTCCTCCAAGGAAAAACAGAAGGGTACCTCCAGCTAGATATGAACCTGAATGCATATCCAGGGTCTCCAGATACCAGGTCAGGGGAAGTTACAATTGCCTATCCAAGACTTCCATGTGTTTTCAGACTTCTCTCTACATAGTTGAGATTCCTAGAACGATAGAAGAGGCAGAGAAGTGTCCAAAATGGCGGGAGGCAATGCAAGTTGAGATGGACGCCATTGAGCAGAATAGGACATGGGAGAAGTGCATAGTGGGCTCGGCAAGAAACCATTTGGTTGCCGTTGCGTATTAACAGTAAAACATCGAGCAGACGGAACAATAAAAAGGTATAAAGCAAGGTTGGTAACAAAAGAATACACACAGACGTACGGCATAGATTATTCAGAAACATTTTTCCAGTAGCAAAAATAGACACAATCTGGGTGTTATTTTCAGTCGCAACAAACCTCGAGTGGCCTTTGTATCAATTGGATTTCAAGAATGCATTCCTGTATGGATATCTAAAAGAAGAAATGTACAGGTAACCACCACCAGGTTTTTCAGCAGAGTTCAAACCATAAGAGGTATGTCGTCTACGGAAAGCTCTGTATGGCTTGAAGCAGTTACCATGGGTCTGGTTCGGACGATTTACCATGGCTATGAAGAAGTATGGATATCACCAGAGCAATGCAGATCATACGTTGTTCTTAAAGAGAGAACAAGAACGGGTAACTTATCTGGTTATATATGTTGATGACACGATTATCACCGGCAATGACGATCAGGAAATCACAGCCCTAAAGCAGCGGTTATTTCATGAGTTTGAAATGAAGGACCTAGGAATACTGAAGTATTTCCTAGGGATCGAAGTACTCCGATCCAAAGCTGAATTTTTATATCACAAAAAAAGTATGTTCTTGACCTCCTAGCGAAAACAGGGTTGGTAGACTGCAAACCCACTAAGACTCCAATAATGGTAAATCATGGGTTGAAAATCATTCAAGGGGCAGAATCGGCAGACAAACCACGTTATCGGCAGTTGGTAGAAAATTTGATTTATTTATCACATACAAGACCCGACATAGCTTACTCCGCCGGAGTAGTGATCCAGTTCATGCATCAACCACAAAAACAACATATGGAAGCAACACTAAGGATTGTACGGCATCTAAAAGGGACTCCTGGAAGAGGGATAGTCTTTACAAAGCATGACCATCTCGAGGTACAAGTCTACACAAATGTTGATTCGGCCGGAAATCCGAACGACTGGAGATCGGCATCAGGGTATTATACCTTGATTGGAGGGAACCTAGTTACTTCGAAGAGCAAGAAGTAGACAGTGGTAGCCTTGTCAAGTACAGAAGCTGAGTTCCGAGGTATCGCTAGAGGACTAGCTGAGATACTATGGATCAAAAAATATTGACAGAAATGGGGTATCCTCCGAAGACACCAAGGTTGATGTGTGATAATAAAACAGCGATCAGAATTTCTGAAAATCCAGTACAACATGACCGAAAAAAGCATGTAGAAGTGGATCGACATTTCATAAAAGAGAAGCTCGAAGGCCAAGAGGTGTGTCTACCATTTGTAAGATCAGAAGATCAACTAGCTGACATACTCACAAAATCCGTTTCAACTGGACGGTTCCTTGATATTCTGGGCAAGTTAAGCATCAAAGACCCTGTAGCTTAACTTGAGGGGAGTGTCAGGATATGACAAGATCACAAGAAGAAGAAAATATAGTTAATATGATTGATTGTGATTGATTTGCATTTAGAGTGATTGATTCTGTTTTTCTAATTTATAGAACTATTGTAACTATTTATTCAGACCTAGATTAGGGTGCCTACTGCCTTGCATTCTTGAAATTGGATACCGTTGCATTCATCTGATGGTGGGTTTGTTTACATGAGTCACATATTAGATTTTCCCGTTCAAAATAGATGTTTTTCCTCGACATTGACAACATATAAATCTCCAATTTGTACACAATTATAATAGGTGCTTTTTGGGTGATAAATCCAATTCCTATAGGTTGATGTTTGGCTAAACGGATTGGACCAGAAATCTTCTGCATACAAAAAGCACGGAGCAGTGGTGAAATAGAATTGTGTGGATACAGATTTGCTAAAGAATACTGATACTGTGAACCTTTGTCAAATAGAAGATCCTGTGCAAGAAAATTGCCTGCATTGACTTTATTCCCCATGTCGATCTCTTTGGAGATGAAATATCCTGTTATATTGAGAAGACTGTTAATTTTTTTTCCTGCTAATGGTCTTCATATCACTTATGTATAAAATTTGTTGTATTTCTTGCATTCAAACATCTGATTTTTGTTTATTTGTTGTGTTGGGATTAATCAGCTCAAGAACTATGGCCGGGAGAGTCTGTTTATGCACTTAAAAGTTCAATCTTTAATCTTATTTTGGGTTGTTAAATTACAGTATATACATAATAGAGTCTGCAATGAAGCATTAATAGAGCAAGCTAGCATGACTGTGACCAAACTTGTTCAAGCATTCTTGAATACCCCAATGTAATCAAACATATTTGCACCAAGTTCAAACAAATCTAAAACTAATTCAAACCAAATTTGAGTATCTTTGAACTATGCTCGAACAATCTCGAGTCAAGATCAAACAAGTCTAATTTTTTAGTATGTTCGGTTCCATACAAAATAATTGACTCGACTTATATTGTTTGCACCCTTATTTAGAAATGATCATAATATATAGTAATTTTATTATGGATACTAAACAATAATTTTGGACTTTTTAAAGAGGAATAATCATACCACATTGACTCTCGTGATGCATGTCAAATATGCACTACACTACACATTCACATATGCATGAACGCTTTCTCTTTTGAAACAGTGCCATGCATGTCATATTGTCCGGTCACTTCACATAACTTTATACCCTGTAACGCGCCCCGGCTTATATTTCCATCCCGGTTTACGTTACAGCCAACTTTATACCCTGTAATGCACCTCGGCTTATATTTCCATCCCGATTAGCATTACAGACAACTTTATACCCTGTAACGCGCCCCGGCTTATATTTCCATCCCGGTTTACGTTACAGCCTTTTGTGCCCTACAATGCGCCCCAACTTAAATTTCCATCCCGGTTTACATTGTAGGTCACCTTCGCAAATCTGTGCCGAAGCACCTTTCTTTTCCAATCAATATGCAAATGCACGTGCTATGATGCAAGACTCCTCATTTCATTCTCATTTCTCATTCTCGTATGCAATTCACATTCATATAAGTCATTCATGTACACATGCGCAAGTACAAACACACACGAGTTTTCACTAACTTACACGTCATCACTTAGGCTTCAACTATTGCGTCAACACTTAGCCATGATCCTAAGATCCATAACCTAAGGCAAATATCCCTAACCATTCCACGTTGAACTCTCAAACACCTCGTACCTTCATCTCCTAACCCGCCTAAGTCATTCCCGTTGAAACTCAATTCGAGAACCCATCGAAGTCACCGACATTGGTTCACCATCCTAGGTCATGTTCCCAAGACTTATACTACCCTTAATCAGGTCTTAAGAAGTCTCTAAAGTCACCCGAAGACTCCCCGAACTTCCCTCTTTCTTCCTCTATTTTTCACAAAATTGACGGACTTCATCCCCTATACTTCGATCGATCGATGTCCAGCTGGGGACATCGATCCCTCCACTTCGATCGATCGATGTCCAACTGGGGACATCGATCTCTCAGCCTGTACCTACATCGATCGATCGATGTCCGTCTGGGGACATCGATCTCTTAGACCACCTGCACATAGATCGATCGATGTCCTTCTGGGGACATCGATCTCTCAGCAACCTATACATCGATCGATCGATGTCCTTCTGGGGACATCGATCTCTGACATCGATCGATCGATGTCTGCGCTCTCCCCAAATTTGCTCTGCATTTTCTGCAACCACCGCAGAACTAAAAACCCCATGTATCCAAACTTCATCCCCAATCACTCTATACCTAATCCCTGCTATAGTTCATGCTTAAACTATAGATTCAACGCTATGCTCCGAGCAAACGGGATCCAAGCCTATCACACACCTTTTCCAACCTCATCAACCCAAAAATTCCACCTTTTCCCTCAACCCCGCAACCACGCAATCACATCAAAAAGGGATACCGGGTAGGGATTTGCAGGATTTCACGAAATCAACAATGTCAACAAGTGCTTTCTCATATACGTTGGCCAAATCTTGAAATCAAACACATAGATCATATGCAAATAATCACAAACGAAACTACTGCATGGTGATCCAATTTAATAGAAAAATAGGCCGTTTTTCTTTTCACAAATCGTAGGAACTTATAAGAAAGTTACTTGCCTTTGATTACTCGACAAAGAAACGAAGAACGGATGCGGGTTTGATTGATTCCTGGAGGCTATCTTCTTCTTCTACGTGGTTGGAAAAACGGCTAGGGCTAGAGGAAAGGAAGCGTCGATCCTTTTCTGTTCTGAGAAGGGAAAACTGACGTTCTGTCAGTTTTTATATGGGAAAAGGGAAAAGTTTGGTGTTTCTAAATTATATCTATTATCTATTTATCTTAAAGGATAAATACTAATATTTATTTCTAAAAATTAAATGCGATTAAATTCCTAATATTTAACCCTTCATTTAATTCTCATTAATCCTATTATTTAACTCGTAATTAGTATGGTTGACCGTCATTAATTTCCGTGAAGTCCTTCTTTGTTATTTAATTACCCTACGGAGGGTGCGGGGCATAACAAATATATTGGCTCCAATTTCCATGTTTATATGAATAATTGTGAGAGTTCTCGAATATTGATGTTTGTAATGGCGTCTCAAGGAACCATAGCTTCAGGATCAGAGGAAACCAGAATCAAACTAATAGTAGTCCGCTGCAGAATGTAATGTTTGGTGTAAGGGGAAATCAAAGTCAGCATGTGGAGAGTCCACTACAGAATCCATACTATTTGCATCCTAATATCAGTCATGCCATTGTGTTGGCTTAACCGCCTTTAAATGTACACAATTATCACACATGGAGTCGTACTTCTGAGATGGCGTTGGTAGAGAAGAACAAGGTGGGGTTCATTGATGGAACAATTCTGAGGCCATTAGATACAGATCCTCAATTTCCTATTTCGAGACAGGTGATTACGATGGTGCAGTTATGGATTATGAATTCAGTCTCTCAGTCCATCTCTCAGAGTATCATGTGGTTTGATATAGATTTTGATGAGTGCAATGATTTGAAATTAAGGTATAGTAGCACTGATCCATTTAGATTATCTGATTTGCTTCAGAATTTTTATTGTATTAAACATGAAGGACTCAGTGTGAATGAGTATTTCATTAGACTAAAGGTAGTGTGGGAGGATTTAATGGCTGTAAGACTTGTGCCTAGTTGTGCCTGCAGAGGCTATAGATGTGATGTGACTAGTAAGATGCAAAAATTCATGGAGAGTGATTATGTGATTAAATTCATCAAAGGTCTAAAAGATAGTTTTGATCCTGTGAAGTCACAGGTTTTTGTGATGTCCCCCTTGTCTAACATAAATGCCACCTTCTCAATGGCTTTGAAGTATGAGAGAAAGGTGATGGCAGACAGTGCCTTACATGTTCTTGAGAGTGGAGTCACTGCCTTGATGGCTGGCAGTCAGCAAAATGAAGCTATGATGGCAAATATGTATGTTAATAGACAGCAGTATGGGGGGTACGGAAAGAGCAATAGTAAACCTTATGTGGAAGGTGCCAGACATTTCTTGTGTACGCACTATGGTATGTCGGGACATACAGTGGAGAGGTGTTACAAATTGCATGGTTATCCTCGTGGCTTTAAGCCTAAAAATCATGTTCATATGAGTGAGGCTGTGGAACTACAATCTGAGAGCTCTCAAGCAAGTAAGGTGAATAGAAACTGTCAGTCCTTGATGCTAACGCCTCAACAAAATCAGAAGTTGCTGAACTGGTTGAACAGACCAGGAGCCACTTCTCAGAATGTTGTTCTGTCTGCTAAGGTTGACAAGATGTCAGGTAAACCTTTAGCCAATGAGTTAAACACATGGATTCTTAATTCTGGCACTAGTGATCATATTGTTTCTCATCTATCTTTGTTTCTTTCTTGTAAGCTTGTTAATCACATCATGATCAAATTGCCTAATAACCAATCTGTACTTGCCACTCATATTGGAATAGTGGTTATTAACCCTCTACCTACAATAAATGATGCCTTGTATGTTCTCTCTTTCAGCTATAACTTATTGTCCCTCAGTAAACTTGCTGCAGATCTAACATTGATCAGTTAATTATGTGGTTCTCTTTGCTTGATTCAGGATCAATTATCCAAGAGGATGATTGGTTCAGCTAGTCTTTCCCAGGGTCTTTACTATCTACATGGAAGTGCCGTACCTGATCATGCCTCCATTTTTTGGCTTCTTCAACTCCCCTATCTCCTTCTTTGCTGTGGCACTGTAGGCTTGGACATGCTTCAATTCCAAAAATTCAAGAGGTCCAGATACATGATCTATCTGTAATTGGAGGACCTCTTTCTTTTCCCGGTCCTGTCTGCCCCTTGCAAAGCTTCAAAGACTGCCCTTCCCCACTTCCACTTCTGTTGCAAAATTTCCTTTTGAACTTGTGCATATAGATATATGGGGGCCAAACAGACATCCCACCATGTATGATCAGAAATTTTTCCTTACTATCATTGATGATTGTAGTAGGTATACTTCGATGTACTTGATGAAATCCAAGAATGAAACTAGACAGTTTGTTCAGAATTTCTGTCAACTTATTCATACTCAATTTGAGAAACACATTAAAGTGCTTAGAACATATAGCGGTCAGGAATTTGCAATGCCTAATTTCTATTCTCAGCATTGCATTATTCATCAAACTAGTTGTGTGTACACACCCCAGCATAATGGACTTGTAGAAAGAAAACATCAGCACATATTTGTAGTGGCAAGATCCTTATTGTTCCAAGCCCATTTACCACTATCCTACTGAGGATTTTTCATTTCTCAGGCTGTTCGTTTGATCAATATGATACCTAATCCTATACTTAAACATAAAACCCCGTATGAGATCCTTTTTCAAGTGGCTCCCACATATCAGCATCCAAGGGTTTTTGGGTGCTTGGCATATGCACACAACAAGGATCCAACCAAACACAAATTTTCTCCAAGGGACATACCATGTTTGGTCCTTGGTGTTTCTACCACTACAAAGGGTTTTGTTCTTCAAACCTTGTGTAATAAAGAGAGCATCAGCTCAAGAGAGGTTCAGTTTTATGAATCTCAATTTCCTTATGCCACTACAGCTGTCCCATCTTACTCACCTTCTCCTACATTTGATTCAGTTTTTCCATCTCTGTCTTCTCCTGGTAACATTGATCTCACCACTAACCTTTCACAATCACCACCTACATTGACCCCAGATTCTACTCCTTCATCATCAGCTCATGTCTCAGCTCCTTCTTCTCCTACTAATCCGTCCACACCTTCAGTGACCACAAGTCACTCACCCGTGCCAAATATCACCCTTGACATTCCCTTAACTATTAATTTAGTAGATCATGAACTATTACATGAGCTTCCGGCTATGTATGGTCTTCCATCTCCAAATACCTTTTTTCTACTTTGTCACCCTCCATGCCTCAGAGGCAAAAACATCCACCTAAATATCTTAAAGACTACTACTGCCATCAATCTCAGTCCACCTCCTACCCTTCTGTGCCTTCCTCTGCTCTCTATCCTATTGAACATGCTCATAAATTTGATCATTTAGCTTCTAAATACAAGAATTATGTGCTTAATACTAGCTTGCATCAAGAGCCTACTTCTTATCACCGGGCAGCTAGTTCAGCAGACTCGAAGAAGGCTATGGATTCATAACTGGCTGCACTGGATGCCAATCACACTTAGGACCTAGTGTATTTACCCTTAGGCGAGAACCCCATTGGTTGTAAATGGATCTATAAGATAAAAAGAATGGCAGATGGCAGCATTGAGCGCCTATAAGGCAAGATTAGTTGCCAAGGGTTATACACAGTAGGCACGTGTGGATTATGGAGATACTTTTTCTCCTGCGGCAAAAATGACCACTGTAAGGGTTCTTCTGGTTTTGGCATCTCTCCAAGGTTGGCACTTACACCAACTTGATATCAACAACGCATTCTTACATGGAGATCTACATGAAGACATTTTATATGTCTTTACCAGATGGTGTATTTACTTCTGTTCCAAGGGCTGTCTTTAAACTCAACAAATCTCTGTATGGTTTAAAACATGCTAGTAGGCAATGGAACGAAAAGCTCACTGCTTTTTTGGTTGGACAAGGTTATCAGCAATCCAGGAATGATTATACACTCATTACAAAACATCATCAAGGTTTCTTTCTGGCACTGCTGGTCTATGTTCATGACATTGTGGCTGCCAGCAACTCCCTGCCTTTTATCACTGATCTTAAATCCATCTTACATCATGCTTTCGAAATCAAGGATTTGGGTGAACTAAGGTACTTTCTCAATCTAGAAGTCGTTAGGTCCCAAAAGAGAGGGGGGTCTTCATATGCCAAATGAAGTATACACTAGAATCTGGTTACCTGCAGACACATTCTTGTAAGCATAAGGGGGGGTCCCAAAGGGGGGTCTTCATAAGCCAGCCAAGAGCCCTATGGAACAAAATTTGAAACTGGCTCACAATGATTTCAAATTGATTGAGGATTTTTCTGCATATGGAAGACTAATAGGCAAACTGTTGTACCTTACCATAGCAAGACCAGACATACCAAACACGATACAACAGCTAAGTCAGTTTTTGAGTGCTCCCACTGAGTGCCATGTGTGGGCAGCAGAGAGATTGTTAAGATATCTCAAAGGGTGTCCTAGACAAGGACTGCTGTTTCCAAGTAAAGGAACACTGAAGTTGAAAGCTTTCTAGGATTCAGATTAGGTTGGATGTATTGAAAGCAGAAGATCAATAACTGGCTATTGCATGATGCTAGGCAATGCATTGGTGTTCTGGAAGGCAAAGAAGCAAACTGCAGTATCTAAATCATCTTTGAAACCAGAATACAGAGCTCCTGCCTCAGCCACTTGTGAGGTGCAATGGATACTCTATCTGCTTATGGATCTACAAGTGGAATTCAGAGAACCAAGGAATTCAGAGAACCAGTTGAGTTGTTCTGTGATAACAGAAGTGTTATATACATCGTAGAGAATCCAGTGTTCTATGAGAGTACAAAGCATATTGAAATTGATTGCCACATTGTGAGAGAGAAGTTTCAGGAAGGGGTAATAAAGCCAATGCCTATCAGAATAGATTTGCAATTGGCTGATATCTTCACAAAATCATTGGACTCCAGAAGATTGACAATCTTGTCTAGTGCATTGGGAGTGTACAATAACTTTGGTCAATCATGATTGAAGGGGGTGTTGAAGATTGCATCTCCAATAATTCAGTGGTTGTGACGAGTCCACGTTGTGATGAGGCGCAGGATGAGAAGTGCAGGAAAGAGAAGAAGCACAATCTGTGTGCAGAAGCAGTTGAATAAACGAGGATCACTGATTGAGTGGTTGATCAATGGCTAGGACTTGATGGAGAAGTGAAATAAAATGAAGATTGTAGATTGAATTGCAGCAAGGATTCAAGGCAGAGTTCAGCTACGTTCGAGGGGAGAAGAAGTTAGTTCACGGGATAGTTTAAATAAGATGATTTTACTATAATGCACCTGGTAGTTAAGTTGATTGTATTAGTAAAATGAGGGCATTCTTGTAATCTTCCTAGCTGAGTCTTACTTCTACCTTATAACGGCATATAAGCCCGGGTTGTACAATAAGGATGAGGCCGTTTTTCTTTTGGCAATCAAATAATTTTCTCAGCAACTTCAATTCTCTCTTCTTGTTCTTGTGCCCTTCGTTGTATTGCTTGATTTTGTTGAATACTTTAACAATACAAGTGCTTTTGGCCAAAATAATATTTTTGCAGGACTCTCTTTTGCAGAGTAGCAGCAGTTGTCACAATTTTTTGGCAATTGAATGGAGGTGCAGTGGGTTAGAATGGCTTACCTTTCGTGACCTCTTCTTAATCAGATTCTGATAACCCTTTTTCTACACACTTGTCCTCCGTTTGAATTATAGATAGTGGCGCAAGTGCCCCATATTACTAATAATTTGTCTTCAGTTTCGATGGTGGAGCCTGGCATGTTTAATGCCACAATACAAGTTCCTAATTGTGCTTGAGATAGTGACGCAAGTGCCCGTGTTACTAATAATTTGTCTTCATTTTCGATGGTGGAGCCTGACATGGTCAATGCCACGGTACAAGTTCCTAATTGTGCTCGTGTTCTTGTCTGATCAATGGACACTATTCAGCTCACAGATTCCTTAAAGTTGCATAATGTTTTGGATGTTCCAGACTTCACTTTCTTTCAATTTATTATCTGACAGTCAATTAACGAAGGACATGAACCGCACACTGAATTTTTGGATGAATATTTGTGTTCTAGAAAAAATGTCCTCGAACGAGAGGTTGATTGGAGTGGGTAGGTTGAACGATGCCTTGTATTGTTTGGACTAGTAGCGGCATCAGTGTTTACAGTAGCGGTGAATAAAGATGCGAGCATTTCGCATCGTCGATCAACTTTCTTTGCCTAGGTTTCAATTTATTTTTAATTGTTTAGTTCAAAATAAAGACAATGTGTTTTTTGATGCTTTGTTGTTGATCAAAACAAACTCGTTTACCGGTTTCTTTAAGCCCTTGCGTCTATATACACAATTTTGATCTTGTTCATCACGACATTTGAGGTCCTTATAAAACACCGACATTATCAGATGACATTATTTCTTGACCATTTTGATGATCATAGCCGGTGTACTTAGGTATATTTGATGAAATATAAGTCGAAGACGTGTCAATATTTGCTTTATTCTTTTAATTGGGTTCGTACGCAATTTAATCTCCAAGTTAAAAAGGTTCGTACTCACAATGGATAGGAGTTCACCAGTAATGAAATTCTTGCTTATTATTCAGGTCAAGGTATTGAAATCGAAAAACCGTCTGGTTATACTCCGCAACATAACATAATGGAGTCATAGAACGTAAGTGTTAGGTGTGTAACACACTCTAGAGGAGGGGTGAATAGAGTGTTGGGCAATTTTGTGGAATTTTCTTTTGTGACTCAAATGGAATTCAAAATCAAAGCAAGAATGGGAGATGAGAAACAATGAATGAGTACACCGGATATAGAGTGGTTCAGATCGTAAATGATTCTACTCTACTACCACTTTGTTGCCAAAGTGAATTTTCAACAACTACTCTTCTTATTAAAGCTAATAAGAACAACCACAGCAATAGTTACACTAACACCTTAGTGTAAGAAACCACAACAACTTCTTGCACAAAATACACTTGTGCAACTATAGCAACTACAGCTCTAAGCAAGAACAATTTCTTGCTACCTCACTACTTCAACAAAGTTCTCTTCAAGAACTTTCTCACAGTGGGTTGAAGGAAATAGTAGGGTTCACACTTTCTCACTAGTCTAAACACAAGCAAGAGATCAAATATTTATGGTTCCTCTTGTGTTAGTCTCTCTATCTCTCAATATACAACAATGAAGAACAAAGAAATGCTTAACAAGCTTTAAGCACTTTTACAAATATGAGAGAAATATACAACAATGAGTAATGAGGCTTGATGATGGTGAAAGTGTGTCTTTGTCTCATCCAAGCTTCTTCCATTTATAGAAGATGTTCACCATGTTTTTGAAGCCTCCACCATGTCTTCAACTACATTAAATGTCAAGATAATGTCCAAATAGTCTTTAGCCACCATATGGAGTGATTTGATCCTCAATAGCCAACCTAGAATAGCTCAGACATGGATATATTAGTGAATGAAGAATGCATTATGATGTAGTAAGTCTACAAGAAATTTGAGCAAGATTGGATAGAGAAAACACCATGAATCTCCCTTGGATTTTGTTCTAACGTTCATAAAAATTTGAAATCGGGGGGACATCGATCGATCGAAGTGCCTGGCTGAGAGATCGATGTCCTTCAGAAACTTTGCATTTTGAAACTGCTTGACATCGATCAATCGAAGTCTCCCCTGGAGAGACTGATGTGACATCGATCGATCGATGTCCCATGGACTGAGAGATCGATGTTGGACAGAAACTTTTATGCCTGACATCGATCGATCGAAGTCTCTATTGGGAGAGACTGAAGTGCCATCGATCGATCGATGTCCTCAGGTTGAGAGATCGATGTTGGACAGAAACTTTTTGCCTGACATCGATCGATCGAAGTCTCATTTTGGAGAGACTAAAGGGACATCGATCGATCGATGTCCTCAGTCTGAGAGATCGATGTTGGACAGTAATTTCCAATCTCAACCATTTTTGACCTAGTGTATTTTTCTCATTTTGCATCAAATCTCAAGTGTAAATTTAACTTATTTAAAACATCTTTACATCATCAAAACATTTTATATCTTAACAGTAAGTACATATATGTTTTGGAGGTTGCCATGCGTTTCGTTTCCAAGCTTGTTTGCCTATCAAGTTTTGGAGCGAATGTGTACTCATTGTTGCTTATCTTATTAATCTAATGTCTTTTTTTGTAATTGCTAATAGAACTCGTATGAATTGTTGATGGGGCACCCACCCTTTTATGAACATTTATGTGTTTTTGGTTGCTTATCTTATGGTTACCCTTATCATAGTTCTAAAGATAAGTTTGCTGCTCATTCTCCCCTTTGATATTTTTTTTGGGCATCCTCATGAAAAAAGGAGTAAAAGTGTTTGATTTGTCTTCATATAAAATTTTTGTTACACGTGATTTTTATTTGGAAGAGACTGTTTATGTTTGCTGCTTCAAATTTTTCTGTTCCTCCTAATTCTATGGTCTCATCCCCGTTTACCCTTGAGCTTTGTAGGGATGGAGTTGTCCTAGTTGTTCCCACTGTTAAGGTTTCCAATGTTGTCCAGTAGCCTTCATCGCCTGCACGCGTCAAATTTCTTGTCATTTTATGGATTTTGAAGTTTTCTTTGCCGCCTTATCTTGTGCCATCTGCTTCCCCTCCCACTCCAGTGTCTCACTCGACGGTATTCCTTTATCACACATTATTTCCTATTCCAAATTGTCTCGTGCTCACTATGATTTTTTGGCGGCTATCTCTGCCACGGATGAGTCCACTTCTTTTCGACAGGTTGTTCAATAGACACATTAACGTGATGCTATCAAGTGTGAGATTGATGCTCTCAGGATAATAATACTTGGTCTATCACTACCTTACCACCCGAAAAACGTGTCATTGATTCTAAATGGATCTATAAAATTGAGTATAACTCCGATGACACTATTGAACGATATTAAACCCGATTGCCTACATGCGGTTTTACACAAGTTGAAGGTGTTGATTTTCATAAAACTTTTGCTCTGGTTGATAAATTAGTTGATGTTCGTCTTCTTGTAGTAGCCTTTGTTAGAAATTGGCATAGGCATCAATTAAATATCAATAACGTTTTCTTTTATGACGACTTTGAGAAGGGTGTTCACATGTGCACTCCTCAAGGTTTTGCTCCTCAGAGGGAGCGGTGCATTTTCAAATTAAATAAAATCCTTATATGGTTTCAAACAAGTATCTCATTACTGGTATTCTAAATTTACCACTGTCTTCACTAGCCTTAGCTACTGGCCATCTATGACGTATCCTTCGTTGTTTATATGTCCAACTACTACTTCGTTTGCAGCTGTGCTTGTTTATCTTAACGATGTCATAATTACATGCACTGGTATGGTTCGCATTTTATCTTTGAAAACTTATTTTGATGATCCGTTCAAAATTAAAAATTTTGGTAAGCTCAAGTATTTTTTGTGTACTAAGGTTGCTCGGTCCTCTTCAGATAGTATTCTAAATCAGCGTAAGTATGTTCTCGTTATTTTTTTAGATTATGGGCTTCTTGGGTGCCATGTTGGCCTCTCTTCCAGGGTCCAAAATGCACGGTTTTATGATGACACTCTGTTACTTGATGCTCTTATTTTTTATCGGCGCATTGTTAGACAGCTCTTACCTTACTAGTTACATTTGTTTGCTGTGAATACTTTCAGTTAGTTTATACATCTCCTGGAAAATGCCATCTTGATGTTGTTTTTCATTTGCTCTGTTGTTTCAAATGTGCATCTGGTCAAGATTTATTTCTTCCGACTGATAACTCTTTAAGTTTAGTGGCTTATTATTATGCCGATTGGACTGACTGCCACACCACTCGATGATCTACTTCTGCTTATTTTATGTTTCTCCATTCCTTTGTTTTGTGGCACTCTAAGAAGCAACATATCGTTTCTCCCTCATCCGCAGAATCAGAGTATTGAGCCATGGCTCACTCTTCTAGTGAAATCGTCTGGCTCTGTCAGTTACTTACTGATTTACATGTGCCTCATTCAGCCCATGTCTTGTCTTTGTGTAATAATCAAGGTGCTTTGTACATTATTGTCAACCTAGTTTTTCATGAGCATACAAGACATATTTAGACATATTGTCATTTTGTCCATCAACATTATCAATCTAAAGTTTTGCTTCCACGCAAAATTGTCTTGGATCATCAATTATCCGATATCTTCACCACAACTTTAGGTCATGAACGTTTTCATTAACATTTATGTAAGTTGGGTGTTCTTGATATTCACGCTCTTACTTAAAGGGAAGTAATGATATAATATTTATTCTTTTAACTTGTATTATCTGTATTTTATTGTTGGATATGAAAGTTGGTTGATATTATCCCAATCACGTAGTTATAGCTTTCCATATATACACGATTTCTACAGCAGTACAGAATTAATGAAAATCAATTTGTTCCCACAGATCTTCGAGGCCTTCCCGCAATATAGACTGTAAATTAAGTATGACTGGTCTGGTTATTAAAGTTGATGTAAATTTTTATCCGGACTCATGATCTTTTATGGATCCAAAATACAAAAGCAACCTCATCTAAACAAATATCTCTCTGCATTTAAAAAATATTGTTTTAAGTTCCATTTTAGTTTTTCAATATTTTTTACTTTCTGAAAATAGTAAACAGTGAAAGTTTCTATAAGATTCACTCCGTGAACAGTTAAATGATTTTTCAATTTTATCCTAATTAACTAATTAAAAATAAAACAGAAAATTCTTTTATAGTATGTTCATGTAACGTGAGCACCGGAGGGACAAGCAACTTCCTAAGATGATATCTACGCAACACGTTGCAAGCAGTACAGCCGACACGTTCTTTAGTTCCCATCAGCAAACTTTGCCGCTGTGGCGTCCATCATCTACTAGAACTCATGTCCTCGGGGATCTGCTCACGTCCAGAGAACAAAAAAAAAAAGGCGAGAATAATGGATTTGGGTTCTGTCCAGGAGGGTGTTAATATGAAGATAATGGTAGCCATTGATGAGAGTGAATGTAGTCAATATGCTATTGAATGGACGCTCAAGAATCTTCATCATATAATTCAGAAATCAGAGCTTTTTATTTTCACTGCTCAGCCCTTTTATGAACTGAATTATCTGCCTCCAGCAGGAGTGATTCGTAAGTGCTTTCTTTTATCATTCTGTTTTTATAGTTAGAGATATCGTTGTGCTTAATAATCTATTTGAGGGATCATATTTGTTAGGCAAATATGATAAAAAAAACACATTTTTAGTGGATTTTTTATTTTAAACCTAATCACTACTATTCCGGATGACGTATTAATTGTTTCGAGTTTATCCTGTCAGCTAGAGGACAACACTTCTGTTTATGACAGAAAATAGCGGGTCGGAGGTACGTTTAGTAACACAGATATTTTTCGATGACCCGTCGAACTATGTCGATCAATTGCTACTTCACATTATCAGAAACGCAACCAATTTATTGAGTCATTTTTCTTTATTCTATCATATTTCAAACACAAAAAAAATGTGTCTTCAACTCATTAGAAATAGAAACTTTTCAATTTCCAATGAACAACAAGTTATATTAATGTAATTATTTTTGGAGTACAATAAAATGAAGGTATTGTTTTGTTTTTAAAGAATATAGTGTATGGATTGTTTTCTCATCGCTTTTTGTCTGGATTCTGGCGTTGGCATTGCTCGTTTGAATACTTTTTAATCTTTAGATGTTAAAAGTCTCTCTTACTAAATTTTGTTGTGGTTAGCATTCGACAAAATATTTTTTTTTATCTTTACATATTATGACTTCTATGACAAAGATATTTCCGACGTGCAGCACCGGGTGTGATTTCATCTTACAAAGAAAATCAGAAGCAGGCAGCTTTTGCTATCATGAACAAAGCCAATGAGACTTGCAGCAAGTACGGGGTAATGCCGATTCAGAATTCAACTATTCTACCTTTTTGCCATATTCCCCCCCCCCCCCACACCCCCCCCCCCCAAAAAAAGACCCCACCCCCTTCCCTCCAAAAAAAAAAAAAGAGGCATTTACCACTCCAGTAGGGCCAAGACTTCATCAAACATTTTACGTATTATCTACAATAATAAATTGAAGGAAAAATGTCTATAGATGTTAAGGATAAGGATAAGGAAGCATAAGGAAGTCTCCAGGCGGTTGCAACAATTCCACGCGGTTGCAACAAATTGTAACAAATGGCCAATCTTACTGACTAAGTTAACAAATGTGTTATTATCTTATTGTTGTAACAACCACTTTCAAATGTAAAAAACTCTTCGCTGTAACCGAAATGTATAGGGGCCGAAAACCCTATTAGTAGGAGACTTGATGTACACGATTCATGTCAATGAAAATACTATCTTCTTCATAATTCTTATATGGTATCAGAGCTAATTTTGACTCAAACGAGTTCCTCTTTTTTGACATGGCCGATAGCTCTACTACCGCCAAGCAAGGCTCCCTCGATGGAGTCATAGCCATTAACGTTGCAGCTTAATTACCTCTCAAGCTCAATAAGAACAACTTTCCCTCTTGGAAAGCCCAGTTTGACGCCTTGCTCTATGGGTACGATCTCATGGGGTACCTTGATGAAAGCCGGCCATGTCCTTCGCGCCATACATGTGATAAGGATGGTGCTACACAACCTAATCCAGATTATGCTATCTGGGTTAGACAAGACAAGATGCTACTGCATGCTCTGTTAGCATCCGTGTCCGAGTCTGTGGTTCCATTGATCGCTACCGCTGCTACCTCCCGTGATGCTTGGACAAAGCTTCACAAATTGTATGCCAACAAGTCTCGCTCTCGCATAATGAATCTCAAGGAGAGGCTCACCAATATCACATGTGACACCCAGCCGGTTGCCGATTATCTTCAAAACATTAAAAGCATTGCAGATGAGTTAGCCCTTCTTGACACTCATCTCAGTGATGATGATCTCACTATTTTCGCACTCAATGGACTCAGCAGCAATTTTCGTGAAATTGCTGCAGCTATTCGCGCCCGAGAGACTCCACTCACCTTTGAGGAACTCCACGACAAACTTGTGGAGCATGAAACCTTCCTTAAGCGTGAAGAAAACAGGAATTCTTCTTCTATCGCTATTCACACCACGCAGACGCAGCTCAAGCAATTCCGTGGAGGTCCTCCTGCTAATAACCATGGCGGGTCCCGCCATGGTGGGAATCGGCCATTTTCTGGGAAACAGGCTGCAGCCCCCCATTTTCAGCAATCGACATTCCCTTCTAATCCTAATCAACCAGCATCAGGTCCTCGCAACACGCGATCTGCCTCACAGGCTGGGGTCACTTGTCAATTTTGTCAGAAGCGAGGTCACACAGCAAGGCAATGTTATTCTCTCAAGCGATCATTGCAGCAAGCGCAGCAGCCCGAAGTTCATCTCACTGCACCACGAACCACTCGGCCCACCTGGATCCTTGATACCGGAGCATCGCACCATGTCACTAATGATCTTAACACTCTTTCTCATCATCAGTCTTACGAGGGACCTGACGATGTTCTTTTAGGCGATGGCACTGGCCTTGCCATCACCAACACTGGTTCTTCTATCCTCTCTACTGCCTCTAAATCTTTCCTTTTATCCGATGTTTTACATGTGCCATCTCTGTCTACGAACTTGGTGTCTGTCTCTAAATTTTGCCAAAATAATAATACCTCTATTGAATTTTTTCCGTTTTCGCTTGTTATTAAGGATCTCAAGACGGGGGCGCAGCTTGCTCACGGGCGGACCAAGGATAACCTTTACGAATGGGATGTGCACCCAGCGCCGATGACTACCTCATCCACCGTGCCCTCTTCAGCACCTAAACATGCTTTTGTCCTCTTTCTTAGTGCCAATCCCATCTCTTGGTGCTCCAAGAAGCAGCGCACTATCGCCCGGTCCTCTACCGAAGCGGAGTATCGTGCCATTGCCTCCACTGCTGCTGACGTCACGTGGGTCACCAACCTTCTCCATGAACTTGGCGTCCCACTTCCAACGGCCCCAACCATCTACTGTGATAATTTGGGCGCCACTTACTTATGTGCCAATCCAGTTTTCCACAGTCGCATGAAGCATCTCGCTCTCGATTATCACTTTGTTCGGGAAAAGGTAGCTGCTGGTGTTCTTTCGGTTGCCCATGTCTCCACAACGAACCAACTAGCGGATGCTCTTACAAAACCCCTTCCCAAGTATCGGTTTGAACTTTTACGATCCAAGATTGGCATTTCTGACGGAACCGCCATCTTGCGGGGGCGTGTTAAGGATAAGGATAAGGAAGCATAAGGAAGTCTCCAGGCGGTTGCAACAATTCCACGCGGTTGCAACAAATTGTAACAAATGGCCAATCTTACTGACTAAGTTAACAAATGTGTTATTATCTTATTGTTGTAACAACCACTTTCAAATGTAAAAAACTCTTCGCTGTAACCGAAATGTATAGGGGCCGAAAACCCTATTAGTAGGAGACTTGATGTACACGATTCATGTCAATGAAAATACTATCTTCTTCATAATTCTTATAATAGAAATAGTCCAACAACAACCATAACAAACATCATATCCAAAATGACAAAAACTATTGCTAGGATCTTAGAAAGGGTGAGAGTACACGCAAACAATAGCTCCAGCCCAAGGATTGAGAGCTTGCTTCCAGTGAGACTTCCGGCTCTTTATGTATCTGTTTCGATGATACAATAATTAGAATATGGTGTACTAATGTACTTGTGCAGGGATTTAGTAAACATAAATAGAAAGCTTCCGATATTAAATTAACCATAACCATTTATGTGCACAAATAATGGAAGACAAAGCCAAAAACAAAAAAAAAATACAAAGTCAACCTAAAGTGTAGAGAGTATCTAAGTCTCTAAGTACATTCTAAGGTATCCCTATATCATGTCTAAACCTCTTTGACCTTAATCCTTTGCTTCCACCTGGACCATGTCCTCAAAGAGGTCCAAATCTAATAGGTCATGTCTAATCCGTTCATCCCAAGTCAGTTTGGGTCTGTCTTTACTCCTCTTTCCCTCTATAGTGAGGCTTTCAACTATTCTGACAGACGTTGTTGTCTGTTTCATCTTGATATGGCCAAACCATCTCGGTCTCCTTTCCCTTATCTTATCTGCTATTATGTCACACATAATCTTTCCCTAAATACCTCATTTCTTATCCATTCTAGCCTTGTAGGCCCACCCATCCACTTCAACATCCTCATCTCAGTCACTGTTATCTTCTGCGAGCAGTTTTTGCATTATTTATGGTAGAGCATTTGCAAACGTCCCCTGCTAATTAAACCGAAGTTCCAAGCATTGCTTGAACTATTTACACAGCATTTTTACGTGTTATGTACAATAAATTGAAGGGAAAATGTCTATAGAAATACTTCATATAGACAATTTGTAATTTATTGTTTTAGTCTTTTAAGGAATCTTTGCGATTACGTATTTGTAGTACTAATAGAGGTTTGTTGAATAGGTTACTGCCAGAGTTTTTACGAAGGCAGGAGAGCCCAAAGAAGCCATTTGTGAAGTAGTGGAAGCACTCAACATCGACTTATTAATCGTTGGAAGTCATGGCAGGAAGGTTCTACCAAGGTCAGTCATACTGGACTTATGGAGCTGACGTGTATACACACACACACCCCACTTCATATAGTTTTTTTCATGTCAAAATCATAATATTGGTAGGAAACATTCTTAACGATAGTGGTGAGAATAAATTTTAAAAAATAAAATAAAAAGAAAGCAGTTGTGAACTGCTAGAGACATGAAATTATAAATCTACATTGTTCATCCAAGTGTGCATACATTCACGGGAAAAATTTTCAATAAATGTTAGTAACTCAATAAAGCAAAGGGTATAGAAAATGTCATCAAAGATATGTAGAACATTGTCATCACTCCCTGTCCAACTATCACAACGTAACACATCAAGTATACCGTTTATCTTTGACTAAGGATGTGAAATAGGAATTTTCAGTGAACCTAACTGTTCGCCAAGAGTTCGATTTTGATTTGTATTCGATTCGAGTGCATTCATTAATTTTATATAAACGAGTCGAGTTCGAACATCTAATAGGATTCGATTGTTAAACGAATGAAACAGTTTGCAAACTATTCGGTTTATTTAAAGAATTATAGCATTTTCGAGCTGAATTTGAACAATTTTGAAGCTCACTAAAACAAACGAACCGAGCCAAACTATTCGTTTATCTAAATGAATCTAAACTAGAAAACTCACTATTCGGTTTGGTTCAGTTCGTTTACCGTCCTAATGTGAAAAGAATACTGAAATGGAATATTAGAGGAAAAGTCACCTCCTAATGCATAAATTTAAGACAATCAATTGTTTTTGGAGGGGAACTTTTGCATCATTTATAATGAGTGAATGTGTATGAAAGAAGTATCATGCGTAGCAATGATGTAAACCCTTTTTATCATATTTGATTTTATTCTATTGGTTAATAATTAATTAGAAAAGATTGGGCAGTTCCCCATCTTGACAACCGAGGATGTGCTTTTCTAGTTTCTAATTTGTGCATGTAGTTGAGTTTGCTTTAAAATTTTGCTAAAATCATTTGTTAGTTCTGCATGAATAAAGTATGTGAAATGATGCCAACTAAAGAAAGTAGGTAAGTTTTGCGAGATATAGCAAAAGGTGGACACAAACATGACTGAAGCTCATTAGTCAAATTTTTTTTTTTTTTTTTGATGGGCAGTTAACGTCATGAATTCAGCTAGATTACTGACCAGAATTGGATTTAAGGAACATAAATCTTGTTTGTTTAATCGTCCTTCCTTCTTATGCGATACAAATAATTGGCATGACAGAACAAAGCCTGGCTTAATAGTTGGCTTCTAAACATCGAGACTGATGAGCCAAAATCTGATTTGCTCATAAGAGACATAAGGTCAACGTAGGTCAAGTTCAGCTACTTGAGTAGTCAGCCTCGGCCAGAAGGCTTCAGCTTCAGCCACTACTATTCTTAGCTAAAGCAAGTTTATTAAAGTGATTAAGGCAGATTCAATTATAACACTTGGTCAGCTCGGCCGCATGTCTGAGTCAGGTCAGCACTTGTTCAAATATGACCAAGAATGGTTAGAAATGAAGTCACTCTTATAAGGACAGTTTGACGTATTGTACCTCAGCTTGGCATATTGCACCTCGGCTCATTACTGCAATGGTCAAGGCCACCGATTTTGGTCAACCTCAGCAAGTAAATATGCAAATATCTGATCAATAATGCGCAAAGGAAGCATATTCAGCTCGGCTTCGGAACAGCTTCGGCCTCAACTTCATATTAGCATCGAGCTCCAGCATCGGTCTTGCTCTCATAATGGACGTTGCTCAGAGTATCTTAGATAAGATCAGAGAAGATATTATCAACTGCCGTTTGGGACCCACCAAGATGAATCCGCAGAGTACTTTCCAGGTGTCATTCATCGCTTGGCTAAGTACAAAGGCATCATTGCTGGCCGACCTACACATCGTAGAGTCAACCACTGACACGACTGCAGTCACAGGCACTTGTCCCATCAAACTGCGCACCTGCAACAGACAAGATAGTCATCTCAGACATGCCACAATTTGATCATCGGGCAAAGGGATAGACCTCCCCAACCTTGTGTTTAAATATACCCTTTTCCAGACGAAAAGGGGAGGAGGCCAACTTGAACACAACTACAACTTTTGAAGCCTTCTTCTCTAAGAGAAGAACTCCATCTTCAGTACGGCATCTCAGCCGAGACCCAAAACAAATCTATTCTCACTGAGAACATCTGGCAGGTTCATTCTGAACCTTTATTCTATCATAAACTACCTACTAAAACACCCATAACTAACTTAAGCGTCGGAGGGTTTTCCCAGGGTAGCGCCCTAGGCCTCTAACGTTTCTCTTCCTTCTCAGGTTCCGTTGACGGATTTAGACGAAGAGCAAACGACAAACCACGAAGATCACCTCTGATCGACTCGGCGAGGATCTCAGCCTCATCAGATACAACAATCCTGGTATTAGAAAATCATGAACCACGGATCATCCTATACAATGACCATATATGTGATCTCTATATATGGTCTCATTATGAACTTACTTTTATCGTTCTATAAGAGGCAGCTTTGGGAAGAAGAAGGCGGGTTTGAAGGGACAAGATGGTCATGTGGTGGTGGTGGAGTGTGTTGGAGCTTCTTAGACAAAAACGATTCTATACAATGTTCGTGTGAAATAAAGCAACAGCCAACTTGCCGAGCTCAGTGGAAGGCTGGGTCTGTCTGTCAGGTTAGATCGGTCCACGCAGCGCGAGTCAGTTCGCGTCTTGGATAGATTGTCGACCTGCCGAGGTCAGCGCAGCAGTACTGCAGAAAAATAGTGATGCACTAACAGCTGATCAGACGAGCTCACCATAGCAGTAGCTCAACAAATCAGTCGAGCTCATGTGCAGCAGCACTGCAGATTAGTAGTGATGCGCTAACAGCAGCTCAGCAGTTCAACCGAGCGACAAATCGAGGTGAGTCTAGGACTCTGTCCTTAAGGCTTATTGCTCCGGTATACTTTGCCCAATCAGAGGTAGCAACCGTCTCCAAGGATACAAGTGAATCAGTTCAGACGAACCGCACTGCAGCGTATGAACTCAACGAACCTGTAGGATGTTTCGGACTTCTCGGATGACTTGGAAAATGTAGCGGATATCGTATGTATAGAATGTTGGTATACTGAGAGAAAGTGGAGAAACTGATTGATTGATCGATGACCATAGAGGTCAGCTCGGCCTAGTATTTATAGGGAAAACCGAGTTCAGGTGGTTATTGTCTGCTCAACCACAGTCGTCGGATCAGATAGTATGAGATTGCCATCGTTAGATCAAAAACTGCATGCCAGTTCGGATGCAGCCGTTGGATCAGATAACTGCTCAGCTTGAGCCCTTAGATCACGGTCCACCACAGGTGGCCCTCAGTTCGATTAAGCCAAACCAAATTTCAAATTCAGTTCGGTTAAGCTTAATCACATTTCAAATAGCAGCCTTAACCATGTGGGAGAAATTTAAATATAAATTTAGATAAGATTTCTCCAAAAAAAATAGGAACCGACTCGCAACCTGTAACCCGAGCCTAAGCACGATCCAAGCTGAGCCGATTTTTACTTATTTTACTTCTACTTTGAGCATTAATTTTTCATTCACTCGGTATCGTATTTGAGTGATTCCAAAGCCTAAAATCATCTATTCGTTATGTAGATAATTAAGGAATCATTAGTTTTCACTTGTCATCAGTGAAAACTAATTATAACTAAGCTCAAAGTATGTTGCTAACCAAGGTTTTGCAACTTGGACAATTTAATTTTCTCCAACAGGGCGGCGGCGGCAGGGTCGCCTGAAAGAAGGATTGGGGAAGGTTGATTTTGGGTTGAGGTGGTAGAACGGTAATTAAACTGTCATATTTAACCACGACAGATGATCCTGTTTCACTGCAGTCTAAAAAACACAGGAGTTTACAAAGGCATCATTGCTGGCCGACCTACACATCGTAGAGTCAACCACTGACACGACTGCAGTCACAGGCACTTGTCCCATCAAACTGCGCACCTGCAACAGACAAGATAGTCATCTCAGACATGCCACAATTTGATCATCGGGCAAAGGGATAGACCTCCCCAACCTTGTGTTTAAATATACCCTTTTCCAGACGAAAAGGGGAGGAGGCCAACTTGAACACAACTACAACTTTTGAAGCCTTCTTCTCTAAGAGAAGAACTCCATCTTCAGTACGGCATCTCAGCCGAGACCCAAAACAAATCTATTCTCACTGAGAACATCTGGCAGGTTCATTCTGAACCTTTATTCTATCATAAACTACCTACTAAAACACCCATAACTAACTTAAGCGTCGTAGGGTTTTCCCAGGGTAGCGCCCTAGGCCTCTAACGTTTCTCTTCCTTCTCAGGTTCCGTTGACGGATTTAGACGGAGAGCAAACGACAAACCACGAAGATCACCTCTGATCGACTCGGCGAGGATCTCAGCCTCATCAGAGACAACAATCCTGGTATTAGAAAATCATGAACCACGGATCATCCTATACAATGACCATATATGTGATCTCTATATATGGTCTCATTATGAACTTACTTTTATCGTTCTATAAGAGGCAGCTTTGGGAAGAAGAAGGCGGGTTTGAAGGGACAAGATGGTCATGTGGTGGTGGTGGAGTGTGTTGGAGCTTCTTAGACAAAAACGATTCTATACAATGTTCGTGTGAAATAAAGCAACAGCCAACTTGCCGAGCTCAGTGGAAGGCTGGGTCTGTCTGTCAGGTTAGATCGGTCCACGCAGCGCGAGTCAGTTCGCGTCTTGGACAGATTGTCGACCTGCCGAGGTCAGCGCAGCAGTACTGCAGAAAAATAGTGATGCACTAACAGCTGATCAGACGAGCTCACCATAGCAGTAGCTCAACAAATCAGTCGAGCTCATGTGCAGCAGCACTGCAGATTAGTAGTGATGCGCTAACAGCAGCTCAGCAGTTCAACCGAGCGACAAATCGAGGTGAGTCTAGGACTCTGTCCTTAAGACTTATTGCTCTGGTATACTTTGCCCAATCAGAGGTAGCAACCGTCTCCAAGGATACAAGTGAATCAGTTCAGACGAACCGCACTGCAGCGTATGAACTCAACGAACCTGTAGGATGTTTCGGACTTCTCGGATGACTTGGAAAATGTAGCGGATATCGTATGTATAGAATGTTGGTATACTGAGAGAAAGTGGAGAAACTGATTGATTGATCGATGACCATAGAGGTCAGCTCGGCCTAGTATTTATAGGGAAAACCGAGTTCAGGTGGTTATTGTCTGCTCAACCACAGTCGTCGGATCAGATAGTATGAGATTGCCATCGTTAGATCAAAAACTGCATGCCAGTTCGGATGCAGCCGTTGGATCAGATAACTGCTCAGCTTGAGCCCTTAGATCACGGTCCACCACAGGTGGCCCTCAATTCGATTAAGCCAAACCAAATTTCAAATTCAGTTCGGTTAAGCTTAATCACATTTCAAATAGCAGCCTTAACCATGTGGGAGAAATTTAAATATAAATTTAGATAAGATTTCTCCAAAAAAAATAGGAACCGACTCGCAACCTGTAACCTGAGCCTAAGCACGATCCAAGCTGAGCCGATTTTTACTTATTTTACTTCTACTTTGAGCATTAATTTTTCATTCACTCGGTATCGTATTTGAGTGATTCCAAAGCCTAAAATCATCTATTCGTTATGTAGATAATTAAGGAATCATTAGTTTTCACTTGTCATCAGTGAAAACTAATTATAACTAAGCTCAAAGTATGTTGCTAACCAAGGTTTTGCAACTTGGACAATTTAATTTTCTCCAACAGGGCGGCGGCGGCAGGGTCGCCTGAAAGAAGGATTGGGGAAGGTTGATTTTGGGTTGAGGTGGTAGAACGGTAATTAAACTGTCATATTTAACCACGACAGATGATCCTGTTTCACTGCAGTCTAAAAAACACAGGAGTTTAAAATTTGGGAAAAAGAAAAACTAAACGAGTTCTTGAGGAAGATTCGCCAAAACACAAGGGAGATGTAGCTATCTTTTCTTTTTTTCTAAACTCAAAAAGTTTTAATTATCAAGTCACTTAGGTGCCGAGTGTCCACATGTAGTGGATTATATCATGCACCGAGATAAAACATCGTAGGTATGGTATAAATGCAAATTTATAAATAATAGACTGGTTTAATGAAGAATATCAATACGGCCAAGATGAACTGGAGATGAAGCTAAAACAGGCTGCACCAAGTTCTGCTCTAAATGTTCATCTTGACATATGGGTGCATTTTTGATATCATTATGTAAGACGGAATTCTTCATGAAATTCTCTAGTTAATCTCAGAAATTTGAGGGGAAGAAACCATATAGCGTTAATGTGTTTCGCGGTTCCTTTTTTCCCTCTCCTTTTTGGAAATACCTTATATTAAAGGTGAGGCAGCTAACAGCAACGAGCAAAATGTTGGAAAAATTGAAGTGGGTGAATGAGAAGTTAATGCTCTAAGTAGGGATAAAATAATTTGAAAGTCGGTTTCTTAACCGTAATTCAAATTTGAGAATCGGTTACTTAACCGTAATTCGAATTTGGAAAATCGGCTATGTAACCGTAATTTAATTTTGAAAATCGGTTATTCAAATTTGAAAAGCGGTTATCTGTTATCTGATCTAACGGTGGCAATCTGATCCGACGGCTGTGGTTAAACTGTCAATTAACCATCCTAATCAAAATTTTACCATTAAATAGTAGCTAAACTGACCTCTCTGGTCACACTCACTCAGAATCCAATATTCTCCTCTCCTCCTCTGCATACACGTGCTATTCTCCTCTTTCTCTTTCTACATTTTGCATCAAGTCCGAGAAGTTCAGGGCATCTTATAGGTTCGTAGAGTTCATACGCTGCAGTGCCGCTCGTCCGAACTGACTTCCGTTGTATCCTGTGAGACGATTGTTCCATCCGGTTGGGCACAGTATACCGGAGCAATACGTCTTAAGGACAAGGTCCTTGACTCACCTCGAATCTCTGCTCAGCTGAGCTGTTGAGGTTATTGCCAAGCTGAGCTCTGTTTTGTGCTAAGCTCTGCTATTGTGCTTAGAACATTCGTTGTTCTGAAGCATTGTCTTGCTGAGCTCTGCTTCGTGCTGAGATCTGCTGTTTGGCAGAGGACATTCGTTGTTCTGCAGCTTTGCTGTGATGAGCTCTGCTCGGCTGAAGCGGCTGAAAGCCCAACATTCGTAGTTGTGCTGAAGTGCCAAGGTCGGCGGATTGGTGATCAGTCCAAAACGCAAATACAATTGCGCTGACTGGACTGATCTGATATGTCTGATTAGTCTGACTTTAGTTCAGCTCAGCTGGAGGGCTGATAGTACAGAACCACTGTTCTGAAGTGCTGTTCAGTTCAGGTCGGCAGGTCGGCTGACTATTCAGAACGCAAACTCATTTACGGTATCTGAACTGTCTTGACTTAGCAGATCTATCCAACCTACCCTGAGCTTGGTAGGTCGGCCATTGCTTTATTCCAAGAGCAAATTGTACAGAAGTCAATCTCACGTGAATTATTCCCAACAATTCTTAAGACGTATTCATTTTGATTCTGTACTGATTCCTGTTTGTTTCTGATCTTACAGAAACCTGATGGAAAACGCAAGCTCTAGCTCGGTTCAAGGCGCAGACGTACACAGTTCTGCCCTAATGGCACCAAATGCTGGGGTGCCGAGACATGCTCCTGCACAGGGTCCTGCAGTGGCCCAAGTGGAGAAACCTGAGAAGTTCAGTTGGAGCTTCTTCAAGCGTTGACAGTAGAAGATGATGTTCTTCTTGACTGCCATGGGTTGGCTACTCTTCTGACCAAGGACCCACCTGTGGTAGATCCGCTAAAGGACCAAACCTAGAATATGCAGAACAAACATTCTGTTGAAGCATGGAACTTCAACAATTATGTTTGTTTGAGCCATATACTGAGTTTTTTGGACAATTTCTTGTATGGTTTGTACTGCATGTACAAAACCACAAAGTCTTTATGGCAGGCTTTGGAAAAGAAATATCGTACGGAAGATGCCGGCACTAAGAAATTTATTGTCGGCAAATTCCTGGATTTCAAAATGTCTGATTCTCACAGTGTTGTTTCTCAAGTTGAGGAACTTCAGACGTTGGTTGCCGAGATGGAAGAGGAGGACATGTTGCTCAGTGAATCTTTTGTCGTGTCTGCAGTGATTGAGAAGCTACCTCTTTCGTAGAGGGAATTCAGAAGTTATCTCAAACACAAGAGAAAAGCGATGACATTGGAAGATCTGATTATCGGGCTCCGTATTGAGGAATAAAATCGCAGATCTGAGAGAACGCCACAATCAGGCTCTGGTCAGACCAAGGCCCATGTTGCAGAGGCCAAGAAAAAGAAGGGCCAACTCAGGGTGAACTAAAAAGGCAAGCAGATCGCCAAGAAGTTCACTGGGAAATGTTACAATTGTGGCATTCAAGGGCATGTCAGCAATGAATGCAGAAAGCCCAAGAAGAAGCAAACCAAGGCAAAAGCCAACATAGTCGATGCCATGGATGATCTGAACCTCTGTGCGGTGGTCTCAGAGTGCAACGCTGTGGGGAACATGCGCGAATGGTGGCTTGATACTGGCGCCACTAGACATGTCTACTCCAGCAGAGATATGTTCACTGAATACCAGTTCGGGAACAACGAACAACTTTACATGTGGAACTCGGCCTCTTCGAAGATCGAAGGCGAGGGCAAAGTTGTTCTAAAGCTCACCTCAGGGAAGCATCTGACTCTGCAGAATGTGCTGCGCCTCCCTGACATTCGGAAGAATTTAGTATCTGGATCTATTCTAGTCATGCATGGTTTTAGACTAGTGTTAGAATCCAATAAAGTTATTCTTTCAAAAAATGGCATGTATTTGGGGAAGGGGTACTTGTCGAATAGGATGTTTAAATTGAATGTCATCATTATTGTACCCAAAAGAGATTTGCCCACAGAAGCTAATAATAATGCTTCCTCTTCTGCTTGCATGCTTGAGTCTTCTTATTTATGGCATTTTCGTTTGGGACATGTTAATTATAAGTCATTACAACGTATGGTTAATCTTGAGTTGTTGCCCAAACTAAATTTTGATAATAAAAAATGACAAATATGTGTTGAAGCGAAGATGGCAAAGGCGCCATTTTCTTCAATAGAAAGGAACACTAAACCTTTGGATTTAATTCATACCGATGTGTGATTTAAAATTTGTGCAAACGAGAGGTGGTAAAAAGTATTTCGTAACTTTTATCGACGATTGCACACGATACTGTTATGTATATTTGCTAAGTAACAAAGACGAGACCCTTGATGCTTTCAAGGACTATAAAAATGGAGTTGAGAAACAACTTAGCAAACGAATTAAAGCAATTGGTAGTGATAGAGGTGGCGAATATGATACACCGTTTGATGAATTCTGTTCTGAACATGGCATTATTCATCAAACGACTGCACTATATTCACCTCAATCGAATGGTATTGCTGAACGCAAAAACTGTACTCTAAAAGAGATGATGAATGCTATGTTGATAAGTTCGGGTTTGCCTCAGAACTTGTGGGGGGAAGCAATTCTCTCAGCGAACGTCATTTTAAATAGAATTCCATCTAAGAAGATGAATGAAACCCCATACGAGCTTTGAAAAGGCCACAAGCCTAGTTATAAATACTTGAAAGTGTGGGTGTATGGCAAAGGTGGTTGTACCTAAACAAAGACAAGTTAAAATCGGGCCTAAAACGGTTGACTGCGTATTTATAGAATATGTGACTAACAATAGTGCATATCGGTTCTTGTTGCACAAATCAGATTTTCCTGACATACATGAAAACGTTGTCATGGAGTCGAGGAATGCAGTGTTCTTCAAAGATGCCTTTCCGAGGAAAGACAAAAATCAAGAAGAAACAAGAATTGGTAAGCGAATGCGTGAGGCGACTCCTCAAGGGGATGAGGAGCTTCGTCAAAGCAAGCGTGCCAGAATACCAACTTCGTTTGGACTGGACTTTCTAACCTATATGGTAGAAAATGAGCCAAGGAATTTTTCCAAGGCAATGTCGACTCCAGAAGCTCCATTTTGGAAAGAGACAATTAACAGTGAGATAGACTCGATTCTTCAAAATCACACTTGGAAGTTGGTTGACCTTCCACCTGGAAGTAAACCACTTGGTTGGAAGGGGATTTTCAAGAAGAAACTGAAAGTGGATGGGTCTATTAAAAAGTATAAAGCTAGGTTGGTAGCTAAATGCTATCGACAAAAGGAAGGCTTTGACTTTTTTGTCACCTACTCACCAGTAAGTAGGATCACTTCTATAAGGGTGGTAGTTGCTATTGCTGCAGTCTATAACTTGGAAATCCATCAGATGGATGTGAAGACTGCTTTTCTGAATGGTGAGTTGGATGAAGAAATCTATATGGAACAACCTGAAGGGTTTGTGGTATTAGGACAAGAGTCTAAAGTTTGTAGACTCGTTAAATCGTTGTACGGACTTAAGCAAGCGCCTAAATAGTGGCACTTGAAATTTGATCAAGCTATACTAGCTAATGGTTTCAAGATCAATGAGTGTGACAAGTGTGTCTACAAGAGCACACAGAATACATATGTGATAGTATGTCTCTATGTAGACGACATGCTAATCATGGGGAGTACTCGGGACATAATCTTAAACACAAAGAAGATGTTGACGAGAAACTTCGATATGAAGGATATGGGAGTTGCCAATGTTATTTTTAGGAATTAAAATTTCTAGGATAACCGATGGACTCGTACTGTCACAAACTCACTATACTGAGTCTGTTCTAAAACAGTTCAATATGGTTGATGTGAAACCAGTAAAGACTCCATTCAACTTAAGTATACACTTAAGGAAGAACCGAGGCGAGCCAGTAGCTCAATTAGAGTACTCGGAAGTAATCGGAAGTCTAGTGTACATAACAAACTGTACAAGGCCAGACTTAGTATGCTCAGTAAACAAATTGAGCAGGTTTACAAGTAATCCAAGCGGTGAACATTGAAATGCTCTGAATAGAGTAATGGGATACTTAAAGTATACAATGAATCATGGATTACACTACTCAAGATATCCAGCAGTATTGGAAGGCTATTGTGATGCCAACTTGATATCTGATAGTAAAGATTCTAAGTCTACCAGTGGATATTTATTCACGGTTGGTGGAGGTGCTGTGTCGTGGAAATCCACGAAGCAAACGTGCATAGCTCGTTCCACGATGGAAACGGAGTTTATAGCACTTGATAAAGCCGGGGAAGAAGCTGAATGGCTTCGAAATTTTCTGGAAGATGTGCCCTGCTGGCCTAAGCCAATTGCTCCTATCAGCATACACTGTGATAGTCAGTCAGCTATAGGACGAGCTGCAGCATCTATAATGGTAAGTCTTGGCACATGCGTCGGAGACAAAACACCATTAAGCAGTTGATCTCTAATAGCGTGATTTCCATTGATTATGTAAAATCAAAGGAGAATCTAGCGGATCCGCTTACAGAAGGCTTGCCAAGAGATCAGATGTCAATTTTGACAAACGGAATGGGACTAAAACCTATAACGCATGAATCATTGTAACAGTAACCCAACCTGTTTGACTGGAGATCCCAGAATCTTGGTTCAATGGGACAACTAAGTTATGGAGTTCAGTGAGTACTTATCTATTCTGTTAAATAAAAGTGTTGTCTGCAGAGAAATGAGGGTAAGCTGAGGCTTTTAATGGTTCCTATATCTTGATATGTTAAGTGTGGTATGGCAGAATAATCTTGATAGGAAATATCTATGTAAGTGTGAAGTGTGGCCCCTTCTATGAGAATTTTGTAAGACCAAAGTTCTCTAACACACTTTCTGAAACCATGTGGTTCATGGCCAAAACGAACACAATCATGAGAACCAAAAAAGGTGTTAAAGGAATGTTGTGTGAGTACTATTGTCTAGGTTCACACTAAAGGCCGGTTAGTTCAAGACATTAAGTTCACTAATTAGCCGAGTGGATCCGATAGTATATGACTAAGAAAGGTTCAAAGCCAAAAGCTACCTCTTCTGATGCAACATTTTCTTGTCTTAACTTCTCGGTAGAGTCTGCATAAACACTTGCATTAATTTCCATTCATGTGGGGGATTGTTGGAGAAATTGAAGTGGGTGAATGAGAAGTTAATACTCAAAGTAGGGATAAAATAATTTGAAAGTAGTTTTCTTAACTGTAATTCAAATTTGAGAATCAGTTACTTAACCGTAATTCGAATTTGGAAAATCAGTTATGTAACCGTAATTTAATTTTGAAAATCAGTTATTCAAATTTGAAAAGCGGTTATTTGTTATCTGATCTAACGGTGGCAATCTGATCCGATGGCTGTGGTTAAACTGTCAATTAACCACCCTAATCAACATTTTCCCTATAAATAGTAGCTAAATTGACCTCTATGGTCACACTCACTCAGAATCCAATATTCTCCTCTCCTCCTCTGTATGCACGTGCTATTCTCCTCTTTCTCTTTCTACATTTTGCATCAAGTCTGAGAAGTTTAGGGCATCTTACAGGTTCGTAGAGTTGATACGCTGCAGTGCCGCTCGTCTGAACTGACTTCCGTTGTATCCTGGGAGACGATTGTTCCATCCGGTTGGGCATAGTATACCAGAGCAATACGTCTTAAGGACAGAGTCCTGGACTCACCTTGGATCTCTGCTCAGCTGAGCTGTTGAGGTTATTGCCAAACTGAGCTCTGCTTTATGCTAAGCTCTGCTATTATGCTTAGAACATTCGTTGTTCTGAAGCGTTGTCTTGCTGAGCTCTGCTTCGTGCTGAGCTCTACTGTTTGGCCGAGGACATTCGTTGTTTAGCATCTCTGCCGCTGAGCTCTGCTTGGCTGAAGCGGCTAAAAGCCCAACTTTTGTAGTTGTGTTGAAGTGCCGAGGTCGGCGGTGATCAGTCCAGAACGCAAATACAATTGCGCTGATTGGACTGATCTGATCTGTCTGATCAAGTCTGACTTTAGTTCAGCTCGGCTGGAGGGCTGATAGCACAGAACCACAGTTCTGAAGTGCTGTTCAGTTCAGGTAGGTAGGTCGGTTGACTGTTCAGAGCGCAAACTCATTTGTGGCATCTGAACTGTCTTGACTTAGCGGATATATCCAGCTTACCCTGAGCTTACTGTTTTATTCCAAGAGCAAATTGTACATAAGTCAATCTGACGTGAATTATTCTCAACACAAAATACAGGGGAAAACAGTAAGTATGTTATATCTTTTGAGAAGGAAAAAGAGGTTAGTATTGAACAAAATAAAATGTAATATTGCAGATTTGATGAAAAGTCACATATATGAAGCAGGTACATCTGTAACGGTTAATATCTTATTATTGTGGTGGAGAAACTGTGCTAATACCAATGCATTTTTCTGCTTTTTTTGTGCAATTGAATAGGTTATTTTTAGGAAGTGTCAGCAATTATTGCCTGCATCATGCGGACTGCTCGGTTATGGTGGTCAAGGAAAATCGGTGAAAATGACTTTTGTCCTGCTGTTGCCAATTGCAGAATATCACGGTTTGTTACTTCTGGTTTTTCAGCTGTTCTCCTTTAATGTAAGAAATAATTGAAGCTTAAGGTCTATGTAAGGTCGCTGATATGAACTAATGGAAGTGTAAATTGACCACTGTTTGGAGCTGCTCTCTTGAACATAATGGTTGTGTTCTTGTCCTTATACTCGATAGCCAATGACAGCTTCAAAGGACACGTTCAAATTAGTATGCTCCAACTTTTTATCAGTATCAATATCGTGTCATAATTGTTATCGGATGAATTGTAGCATGATTTAATGACTTAATGATGAGCCTATTTCGTAAGTCATCAGTGTTGAGAAAAAGAATTGAGTGATTTTGCAAATACATGATTTAAATAGTAGGAGTTTACGAAATGCATGACAAATTTATTACCTGACACGTTTTTGTGATATACATGCCTCATATACTTTATATATATTGTTGCCGTGTTAACAAGGCATGAAGCATTAAAGCTTACATCATATGACAAATATTTGTTGTCTTTGAACTATTTTCAGGCGCCACCATTAATGAACTAAACTAGTTCATTAAGTGGAGTACTTAAGTTAATGGACTAACTAGTTCATTAAATGGAGATATATTTGGACAAAGCTTGATGACAACAAATTTGGAAAAGGAAAGTCTCCTCCCCATTTGGATATACACGCCTACACATATATATTCAGTTTTTTTAAAAAAGGCACAATACACATATATTCCCACGTACTACTGACACGTTACATATATTACAAACGTACGTCAACGTCACACCACTATATTCATCTTATATTTATGAGTATATTCAGGTCTTATATCATATGATATAAGTCGTGGTGATACAAAATTATAACGACATGCTACAAGGTTATAAACCAAAAATTGTCTTATTGGGTGACTATCAAAACTTCGCCAACATGTCACGTACTTGCTATATAAAGATGGCCAGCCCATATACTTTAAAAATAACCAAAAATTTCGTGGCTCATATGTTCAAATTAGCCATGAAATTATTCCATGTTGGCACACACAAATCACTCATAATTTAGGCCAAATTGTGGAAATTTCAAATTCAAAGTTTAAAGCACATGGGGTGCCACTTACTTCAGCCTTATAAGCGGAATATCTACTTTATTTTATGATTATTATGTGTGACATAATATATATAACATGTGCAAAAAGTTTGAATTTAATCGGAGAAAAATCGCGTAATCGACGAAAGTTGAAAATTCGGTTTTTTACGAACGCAACACATGGAATTTTTTTGGCATGAGTTGTAACATGTATCTATACACTTTTTACACATTCAAGACATGTTAAAGTATACAAGAATATTCAAATTAGGGCTGATTACAATTTACCATATACGTGTAATTATTATGCATATTTGACAAAGCTTGCCAAAATAAATTTCAGCGCATGTGCAGCCTTTCTACACGCCTACTACATCAATGTTGGAGCCTAGATGGAGCTTACTTGGCACTTCAATTGGGGGAAAATAAGACACATGATTGGTGACATTGAATAAGGCAACACACAAGGAAACAATTCAAAATACAACACATGCTGAAAGCACATGTTGCATGTTATGGCCGAATTTTGACTCCCTCTTGTCTTCAATTTTATTCCAAAATTGGAGGGGGATTAATGCGTGATTGTTTGGTAACATTATGACTACTAATTGACACATATTTTATGAGTTTTAGTCAGATTTTTACAGCACACTAAATGATGACAAGTTGGACCAATCACCAAGTGCCAAGTAAGCAATGACAAGCCATCCATCCAATCATAAAAAGGCCAAGTGAGCAAGATGGTGTCATTTCTGCACGAGGCAATCTTCCAAGGGCATTAAAGAGAATTCTCTAGAAGGGAAGATATCCTAGGGGGCGGCCACATATGATAAAAAGAGAAAAATAGTTCAAGACTACAACTCTCATTCTCTCAAGATCAAGAAGCTCTACTACTTTCTTCTTCTCTTTTTCTTTCTTCTTCTTCTTCTCTCAAGCCTATTGTTCATATATTCAAAATATTGTATAGGCTTTGATTATACCACCCACACTTATACATTATTGTAAAAGGTTGATCAAGGTGTGATCAAACCTTCATTCGATTGGTGGTGTTGTTCGTGATCGGTTTGTTTGGTTGTATTGGTTGTAAAAGGGTAGAGTTGGTGTATAACTTCAGTAACCCTTGGGTTAAGCTGTTTTTGGTGTTTAGTGATAACCAAGGAAGTCCTCGAAGACTGGAGTAGGTTGCTTTAACCGAACCAGTATAAAATTCTTGGTGTTCTTACTTTCAGCACTTTACTTTCAGTTTCCAGCACTTTGCATCAAATTCGTTGCGACAAAAAAATAGTAAACGTTTTTTAAAAACTACAAAACTTTTCAGAAACATAACCACACCTCCTAGGTTTCATTTGGCGCAAGTTTCAATTCATTTGGATAAGATAAGTCAATCAAACTGGAATAGTTCTGAGACTAGTGCAATCTGATTTTCAAAGTTGCAAAGGTTGAGAACATCAACGTGATTGATATACTTCCCAAAGGAATTTTTGAAAACTGTTTCACCTCATTATAATAAATATCTTGAGGGTGGTGTCATTACATTTTCAGACCATTTGGAGTCTCAAATTAATCGGAATAAATTTTTCAAGTCAGAACACGGTTTCTGGCAGATTCGCACAATCTGACGAAGAACATATTTTCGAAGGGTTAAGAGCGGAGTTTTATTCTGAAATTTTTATGAGATACTTATAAAATTTGATAGTTCATTCACACCGAATTTCATAATTTTTGAAGGTGTGTAACTAGGTGATTTAATTATTTCAAATCAGGATCTAAAAACAGAAACTGTTTTCAGAAGTGAAGTTTTTTGTTTTAAAAGTTATAAAAACCAAAATTTTCGCACCTACTATTTAACTCCCTTCTAGTGGTACTATACAGGTACTACAACCAGATCTGGTCCGAAGCAGGACGTTTTGCTTCCCATGTGCAATTGTGCATGGGGAAAATGGGAAGATATCATTGGAGGACAGATGTTGATTGGACAAATATGAGGATTCTAGAGATCTTTAATCTTAAAAAGTGTTATGGTCAAGAATGGAAAATTTTGGCTGTTCGCATAGGTATTCAATAGCAAACGTTATCTTTTCAGGGGAAAAAGAATGTTCGTTTATTTGTCCACATGATAAATGTGTTTTGTAAGTTTTGTTATCCGCTGTGCTTAATAAATCAACCAAATAGGAAAATAAGAAAGAGAATTAGTGCGTTGGGGCAACACATGTACGAATATTGGCATGGTCTATGATTGTGACATGTGTCAAGATCAACTTTTAATTTTTCGATGATTGAAAAATTACAATGTCTCTGGGGCTGCCATGTTCCTTTATGTAGTCTCTGTTGGAATAACCATACCGTTTTTGGTGGAATAAAACCCTGGATAGTAATTTACTATTCATTGAAATCGTTGAATATGACAGCGAGATAAATAGCAGTAAAAGTGAAGTGAACCGATTCGGTAATACCCAGGAAAGATCACAATGATTTTCTAGACAGTATTACCATTCCACGTAAAATCTCAGGTTTAGTTGGAGGGGTCACACACGGCCTCTCTTAAAATCCGACTTCCTTAGATAGAAATTACTTGTATGGTGTATTTTCACAATTCACCGTAAATGCTAGATAAAATAGGAACACCGAAATTTACGTGGAAACCTTCTCTGTGGAGGGAAAAAACCACGGCTATGAGAACAACCTCCACTATTCGAAATAATAGGAATACAAGAGAAAACTCAAGTTTAAACTTAAACTTGAGAAATAAAAAAGAATTGGAACAATATTTTCTTATATCAGATTGGTATAATCTAACAACTCTCTTTTCCTCTCTCTATTTCCTTTAACTCAATTCTCTCTCAAGAAGCTGTTGAATTGCTTCTTGCTTTGATGTTGGTGTATTTTTCTTCTACCAAAACATGTTCATTTATACGTAAGTAAAAGATGAAGAAAACACGTGTTTTACTATTCATATCGTGACTACTTTGTATTTGTAAAAGTTGATATGTCACCAAAAAAACACACAACGAAAATGACTTCCATTTTTTTGTTTCTCATTTGTCTGGATACTTCAGTCTCGCCCATAAGAGGGGAACATATCGTGTCTGTTTTTTGAGGTTACCGTGTGATTTTTACTGTTACAGAAGTTTGGAGAAGGCAGTTCTCAGCAATCTTTATTAACTTACACGGGTTAAATATGGTTGGAAGACACTAAAATCAAGATAACACAATTTCAAGGTAACTCAATTACTGTATGATTTTTGCTGTTACAGAAGTTTGGAGAAGGGAGTGGTTAGAAATCTTTATTAACTTACGCAGGTTAAATATGGGTTGAGATCTCCTAACCCCTATTTTCCTCACCCCCTTTGTGACCGTCCGACGCGTGACAGTCAGAGGGGGTGGTGAGGCTAGATGCGGGTCTCACCATCCTCTCTGACTGCCACGTGTCGCACGGTCACTCGCCCGCTAGATGCCTCACCACTCCCTCTGACTGCCACGTGTCCCGTGGGCACGCGTGACCGCAGCACATGGACGGTCAGGGAATCCTATACCGTTAAATATGGTTGGAAAACACTAAAATCACGATTACACAATTTCTAAGATAACACAATTTCTAAAATATTGTAATGATACCCGTGGTTAACAAGACGAAATATTTCTATTAAATATACAAAGACCAGAGCATTATAATTATGTTGAGACAAGATCTCTATAATTACGTTAACACTTCTCTCAGATTAGATGTGAATGGGTGAATACATGAAAACTTCAAACTGAATCTACTCGGTGATTTTCAATCCTTCTGTACGGTATGGCCCTGACAACATTGTTTAAACATGACATAGTCGGTTTTAACAACGTATAAACCGTATAATTATGTACGGCAGAATCCTTGTCGCACATGGATTGTAATCCTCTGCCTGTGAAACGGGTTGGTCGAGGATTTTGTAAGGTCCGTGATAATGACACTAGAAGGAGGTGAATAGAGTGTTGCGTGATTTTGCGGATTTTTTCTATTTAGCTCATTCCAATTCAAATGCTCTCCAAATCAATAAAGAAATAGATGAGATATAATGAATGAAGACACACGATATGAAATGGTCGAATCTTAAATGAATCTATTCCATTATCACTTTGTTTCAAAAGTGGATCTTCAACAACAACACTTCTTATTACTTTCAATAAGAACAACAGCAACAATAGTTACACTAACAACTAGTCTAAGCAACGTCAACAACAGCTTCTTGCACAAAATCACTTTGTGCAACAACAACGACGCCAGCTGTAAACAAGAACAAGTCCTTGATTTTTCACAATTTTAGCAAAGTTCTATCAAAGAACTTTCACACAGTGGATTTTGGGAAGTAGTGGGGTCTAGCTAGTCTAAACACAAGCAAGAGATCAAGTACGTATAGTTTCGCTTGTGTTAGACTCTCTCACAGTTTACAACAATGAAGAACAAGCAATAAGAGCTTAACAAGCCTTAAGTACTTTTGCACAATTGAGAGCTTTTTACAACAATGAGAAATGAAGCTTGAGGAGGATGAAAGTGTATGAAAGACTCATATGAGCTTCTTCAATATATATGAGATATGAGCCACGTTTTTGTAGCCTCCCTTAAGTCTTCAACTTAATCAAAAAATGTCCAGATGGTATTTAGCCACCTTATAATTTGATTTGATCCTCCATAGACACCCTAGAATATCTTAGACATGTACATAATAGTCAAGAAAGCATTAGAGATGTCAGGAAAAAGTCCACAAAAATTTGAGCTAGATTGAAGAGAGAAAACACTTTAAATATCCCTTGGATTTTGTTCCAATGGTAATAAAAATTTGAATCTTAGATGACATTGATCGATCAATGTCTCCATGTTGAGAAATCGATGTCTTCCGATAGAGCTTCAGTTTTGCACCTTACATTCATCGATCGATCGATGTATCTTCTTTGAGACATTAATGTAACGATCAATCGATCGATGTCTCATCATTGAGAGATTGATGTCTTCTTGTACGATTTCAGTTTTGTACCTTACATACATCGATCGATCGATGTCTCTTCTCTAAGAGACTACTGTATATATCGATGGATCGATGTCTCTTCTCTAAGAGACTGATGTATACATCGATCAATCGATGTCTCATCATCGAGATCGATGTCTTCCAATATGGTTTCAAGTTTGAACCTTAATAACATCGATCGATTGATTCCTTAAATTTTAAAGACTGATGTCACATCGATCGGCTGATGTGTCCCACTCTGAGAGATCGATGTTGGACAGTAAGGTTTCAATCTTGAACATTTCCAACATATATCCATCGATGTCTCTTCTGAGAGACTGATGTATATATCGATCGATGCATGTAAGAGATCTATGTTTTACAGTGTGTTTTTCTCATTTCGTTTCAATCCCAAAGTATGAAATATCTTTTAACTCTTTTTTAAAACATCTTTTAACTTCATAAAAACAATTCATATTACAACAATCTCTCTCTTTTTGATGATTTCAAAACCAACGCTTTTAAAAGATGTTTTTGCTTCAAAAACTATATTTGAGCTAGCTAAAGGTTTCAAAACTTAAAATTTTATCTATCCCCCTTAGTCAATGCATTTATACTCTATCTCAATATATGAAACATACTCAAGATTACTTCAAAGCTCTCCCTCAATATATGATCCTCCTAATACCGATAGACATGACTAGTGATTTGCTTACCCTCAATACACTCGTGCATCATACTTTAAGTACAACACATACACCACAGCGTATTCTTCCAACATATACGACTTATGCCAAGCATATCCAAGCAAGCATAGCAAAAAACATCAAACATCAAATCTCATGGCCAAAACATCATATCCAAGCAAGCACCCAAAAAATCATATCTAACCAAGCACACCAAGCCTGCATATATAATTAGCATATCCATCACATCCAAGCAAATCGAAGCAAGCATACCCAAAATATTAAACATTAAATCTCATGCCAAAAACATCATATCCAAACAAGCATATTCAAACCCAAAACAGCATAGCTAAGCACGCATATTCAAATCCAAACCAATCTTCTGCCCTTTTGAAAACATCAAAAATAATAGTCATTAAGGATGATCGAAACATGTTCAATGCATGAAATACAACAGTGAAAATAACTAAATGTAGTCTAACTACCCTAATAGGACTGCAGGGGGGACTCGGACGAGAAACACAGTCCGGAGAAAACGATATTTTGTTTTTTGGATGGTTAGCTCCGTTTCTAGTGCGGTGACTCTGTTTTTTGAGGTTAGCTACTTCAACCTCAAACACATTCATCCAAATTAGTTCCTAGGTCCGTTTTTCTCCCCATTGGTTGATGATCCTATTGAGCTCTTCAATCTCAACCTCTACATCAAATCGGTACTCAGAACTGGAATCCTCCTCCATTGGTGCTTTTCCTTTATCAGCGTGGGAGGTAGGACGAGACTGAGGTTGGGGGACGGAAGTGTGTGTGGGGGCAGTTTTCGATACGTCTATGTCATCACCTTCTTCAGGCTCAATTTGAGGTCTTTTGCCACGTTGCGCTTCCTTTCGAGATTTGTGAATTTATTGAATAGTGGCTTTGGTGTAGAAATCCTTGTTGGTGATTTTGTCCTCATCCATTGCATCCAAAACAAAATTCGATTTTTTGAGCAGTTGATAAGTAAGATTGACATAGGGAAGAGACTTGTTTTTCTTGGTGGCAACCTCCAACATATTTACAAAAAATATCTCCCCAAAGTTCAGTGGCTCCTTATTGGCAATACGATAGGCATTGTAAAAATCTAGATTACTAGAGAGCTTGGTTGAGTTACCATTAACACAGAACGTGCCAATGACAAGTAACACACGATATACCAAAGGCATATCATTTGTGTTCTTGGCGGGATGAAATCCAAGGAAGGTTTTAACTTCATCCTATGTCACTTTATATCGATATATAGGTGTGCCATTTCCAAACAACATATTCATCCAAACCTTCATCAGGGACCTCGAGTTGCTCATTTATCTTTTTTCATATCCAAATCAATAAGTTGGCCATCAATGACTGAATTCAAAGAGAATGGAAAGCCATTTAAGTATTCTACCGATAGGTTAGTATAAACCATTTGAGTGTAATGGGTAGACATATAATCCATTTCGCTTTCATCCTAAAGTATTCTCCACTTTAGATCATCCAACCATTTATGATAGGGCTCAATTAATCATTACTTAAAATATCTTGAATTAACAACTTCAATGGAATTATAGACCTTTTGGTACTTTCCCACTTGGCAAATAGATCTTGTGCCCTAGAGGAAACGTAGTAAAAACTATCTAGAGTTCTAGGTTCTTGCCAGGCTTTTTCATACTCTCCGGACTTGAGCCATGGAAAATTCTTCATGTTAGCCTCCCACGAACCTCAGTCAAGGCATTGGCTTGGGATAAATCCATTTTCTTCATTGAAGCATCCCCCTTTTTCTTATGTCCCATAGTTCTTGGGGCAGTAGGTATATGTTGAGGAGGTTGGTGTGACTCGTCTTCTACTTCATGAGAGATTCTAGGCCTCTTTGAGCTGTTTTTGCTCCTTGATGACATGTTGAAGGAGTTTATGTGTTTATGGATGAGAAAAACAGAAAAAATATGAAGAAGATGAATAAGGTGAAGTAGAATTCAAGTGGGTTGAAGAAAAATTAAAGTATTTTGCAAGAATTTTAAAGATGGGGTCGGCTTTTGAAGAGAGGTGTGGTGAGGAGTTAGGAATCCTAGGTGAATGAGATTGAAATCAAGAAATTTTTTTTTGTTTTTGTCACTTTTATAGGTTCAGCGCACGTTGACATCGTTCGTGCTGAGAAATATGTTTGGATAATTTTGAAAGTCATGATTTTTAGGTGTTGAATACTTAAGAATGTCACACATGATGTTATAAATGATAAAAAGTTGAATAAGTGAAGAAAAATGACATCGATCTCTCAGGTTTATACACTTTGATCGATCTATGTACATCGATCCCTCACATCGATCGATCCATGTAAGGCAGAGGAATACCAAGACCTTACTGTGAGACATCAATCTCTAAGCCTGAGACACATCGATCCCTCACATCGATCAATCAATGTACGATAGAGACAAAATCTAGACCTCACTGTGAGACATCGATTTCTCAAGCAGAGGCACTTCGATCAATCGATCTCTAGGGTTTTTAGAAGATTTTTTTTCTAAAATGTGATAAAATGGTTATTTTCATTTGTACAAGGTTCATATATGATTATTGTGTTTTTATTATGTGATTTTGATTAATATGATTATGTCGTGTGACTAATATGCCTTGGAAGTTTCTACTACTTACCAAAAATGGAAAAAGTGGTATTTCTTATTTATCATCACAAAGCTGTTCTTATATTTATTTTTGACCATTGGAATCATTTTCGGAGTTTTCTCTCACCAGAGGTATTTTCGACATTTTACACTCCAAGGGTAGATTGGTCATTTTACTCAAGGACATCTCTTGAGTATCATATTATTTACATTTTGGAGTTCATTATGGTTTTTTTAAAGATTATATCATGGTTTTTTTACTCTTTTTCTTATTTGGTGATATTATTGACATCGACGGTATATGTGACGGTATTCGATGTCACGTTCTATTATCTTCTTGAAGACTTGTCTATATATGTTATTGGAGGTTCTCATTCATATTTTTGAAGAGATTCTAAGGGTGTTATTGGTGCAAAATTCATCACGACATACAAGGAGAAAAAGTGTGGGTATTTTGGATTATATGTTGACATAATCTTGCCAACTATTATTTATTGATTTTTCTTCAAGAAATCTGAGTTTGTGCACACATATATTGCTTAAAAACGTCCATAAACAGGTGTCAAAGTTGCGTTACACATTTTATGACATGTGTACAAGTGGACCAATCAAATACAAGCTAGTTGGAAATTTCAAAGTTGAAAAAAAGCTATTTGGAGTGGTTGGGAACTGATTTTGTTCAAAATTTTCAGCCATTCACATGTCCTATTCTTGTGCCAAGAAGTTGAATGAATATGCCATCTTATCTATGGGTATTATCTTCACAAATTTCATGTTATTTTTGAAGACAAAAATCGACCAAAATGAGTGTACAAGGTGGACCAATCATGTTGCTTGAAGTTGCCAAGTGTACAAGGTGTTTAGGTGGCCAACCAATGATATGAAGACAATTAAGCTTTTATGATGAAGACATTGACACATTAGCATTCTTATCTTCAAGGTTCAACTAACACTATAAATAGGATGCAAGGTGAAGAAGAGAAGACACACACTTGAAAGCAAATTTGAAGTTTGTTGTCTTGCTATTCTCTTGTCTTATTCTTGTTTATACTTTGTGTAGCTAATGTGTTCCATTTCTAGTTGATGTGTTGTAACCAAAGTTGCATAGAGGTGCTTTGCCAAGTCTTGAATAGGGTTGGTGTCTAACCCAAGGATCAAGCTTGGTTCTTGTATCATTGTTGATCATTTCATAGTAAAATCCAAGAAAAGTGTTCCTTGAGACTAGAGTAGGTCATACTGACCGAACTAGGATTAATTCTCGGTGTTCTTGTCTTCTTTCTTTCTTTACAGATTTTTGCCCGTTTTCACTGCAGTTTTCACCCAACTTCACAAGATCCGAAAAAATAGCAAACCATTTGAAAAAATAGTGATTTTTGGTGGAATTATACTTCAGCCTGTTAACTTTCATTTGCAACAAGAATCACTTGATTTGAGTAAAGGCAAGTTAGTCTTTAAGGCTTTGAAAGATAATTGCTCCATTCTGGCAACAATCTGACCAGTTTTAAGAAAATGTTCATGATGATTTTATTAATCACAATTTCTGGTCAGGGCATTTTGGAAAATTAAACTAGATATCATAGAGAGTGTTTTGACATAAAGATCAACCTTTTTGGCTGGACAATCAAAGAGATATAAGTCTTCAAAGTTCAGCATATTTCTGTCCAATACTCTCCAGATTGACCATCTGAATCTTTTTATTTATTTGAAAGGTCAAACGGTCTTATTTTTATCTCATTTTTGGCCAGAAGCTATTCAAGACATTAAAATTGATTTCTGGAAAGTTTCATCAATTTTGGAGTTGTGTACACTGACGTTTGAATTTTTCAAAAACGGGTACTGAATCTGAGTAGCTCTCAGATTGCGTTTTCAAAGGAGTTTTTAATTCAAGGGTAGTAGTGTAATTTCCTTTAACCACTATTCACCTCCTCTAGTGGTGTTTATTGCAGGTGTTACGGTCCAAAAATTGGTATCAGATTCAGGCCAACACTATTCTAAGAAGCATGGTTTAAACACCACACTAAGAAGACAAGGCGAAGACGCAAGAATTCATTGTAGCGTGCACATCCCAACTAAAGATAAAATGGCCATAGTTTCTTAAAAAGGTAAGTTGGAAGGTATGTCTAACCAACTTTCTTTTCTTTTTGATGGTAATAATTTCTTTCATTGGAAACTTAGGATGAGGCTATTCCTAATGGCTATAGACATTGATTTGTGGTCTATAGTTGAAGATGGGCCAAACACACCAATGAAAATTGTACAAGTTAATGGAGTAACACAAGAAGTAGAGAAATATAAAAGTGAACGGTCAACTGAAGATAAGAAAAAAATGTCCATGAATGCCAAAGCTATATTACTTCTAAACGGACTAACGGCTTCTGAAGCAGGATATGTTTCAAATTACACTAGTGCAGACGACATGTGGAAATCTTTAGAGTTAAAGCATGAAGGTACTAGCGGTGTAAAAGAGTCAAAAAAATAAACATGCTTATGACTGAACTTGAGTCTTTCAAAATGTTGCCGAACGAATCCATAACATCTATGTATTTGGGAATTACTAACATCTTCAATGCACTTGAAGCTTTAGGTAAATCTTTTACCAACAACGACAAGGTTCAAAAGGTAATGCGAAGCCTTTCCGCTGAATGGGATCCAAAAGTAATGGCAAGTGAGGAGACAAAATCAATCATAAAAATGGACGAATTGATTGGTTCACTTAGAGTATACGGGGTAAAACTGAAGCAGCAGAAGTCTGAGTAATCTAAATCATCCGGTAAGTCTATCGCTTTCAAATCAATTGAGTCACATATAAATAATAATGAAAGTAATAGTAATAGTGAATTGGATGATGATTTAATCTTAGTAGCTATAAAACTTAGGAAATTTTTCAAACGGTCTAATAGAAATAGACAACAATTTTCTTCTTCCTCTTCTCAACTTAGGAGAAATAATTCTAATAAAAATAATGACGAATGGTATAATAAAGAATTAAAATGTTACGAATGTGGTAAAAAGGACAAATTTTTTATGATTGTCCGATAAAGAAAAATAACAATAATAAACAAGTCAAGGATAAGGAGTCCAACGACCCAAGCCAAAAGAGCCCAAGACAAGGAAAGGCAAAAGGGCAATAACATGGAGTGACTCATACAACTTAGAATCCGAGCAGTCAGAAAATGAAGAAGTTTGAGTGTACTTTGTATCTAATGAAGTAATTTCTTCTTCTAAAGTAGATTCTGATAATGAAATATCTTTTGATGAAATGTATGAAGAATTTCTATCACTGTAAAAGGCCATCTAAAGAGAAAAGAAACTACATGAAGAGAATGACAAGTTGACGTCCAACTTAGAATCTTTCCGATCAATTAGACTCTTTTAAACAAGAGTCTACGAATGTCTTGACTCTTTAGAAATTAAAATTGAGTCATATCGGAAAAATGAACAATCCTTAAAACTGAAAATAATATGTTAAAAGCAAAAGTAGAGAGTTGTGAAAATGAAGTATCACAACTTAGAACATCTAAGCTAGACTTAGAAAAGATGTTAGAACATTTTAAATTCGGCACAAACATGCTAGACACACTTACATCTTCACAAAAATATGGAAACGATAAAAAGGGCTTAGGCTATAAAGAAGAAAATTACAAGTTAGGCAAAAAGACTAACTTTGTGCCATCTAAATCTAAATTACCATATAATGGAACCGGGTTAAAAGCATCTATTTTGTCAACTCCTTCTTCTACTTATTCAAAACAAAAGAAGGAAGCACACATATATAAACGTGCAAATAGGCAAAATTATGCATATAGACCACCTGACAAATATGCCTAATGTATATAAATGTGACTAGGCAAAATAAACAACATTCAATACAAAATAATGCACATAGACCTAATCATATGCAATTATCTTATTTTCCTTATAAGACTTATAAGAATGCATATGATTATACATATAAGATGCTTGTTAGGAAACAAAATTATATGCCCCACTTTAACTCTCAAAGTCGGCCAAAACATCATGCATATAAACTAAGATATAACGTGTATGACAATGTATCATCTTTTAAATGGAATGACCAAATACACGTTAATCCTTTGTATTCAACTTATAATAATACTGAATATCTGCCTAGAAGGTACATCCAAGTTTGGATACCCAAAGGGTACATAAGCAAGGATGTTGCCCTAACATGCAAGGACATAAATAAAGGGTACTTAAAACTTTATCTCCTTTGTAGGAAAATTACAAAGAAGACAAGAAGGAGGTAAACCAAAGAGCGTAAAAACCAAGTGGTTTTTAGATAGTGGATGTTCGTGGCATATGACGGGCATCCTCAAACTATTCACCCGAGCTGGAACAAGTTGAGAATGGAGGAAAAGTGACTTTCGGTGACAACAAGGAAAGATTGTCAGAAAAGGAACAATCAGGCACCCAAACACATTTCAAATAAGAAATGTGTTGTCAGTAAGTAATCTTTCATATAACTTATTAAGTATTTCTCAACTTATTGATTGTAGATACCATGTTTCTTTTCTCCATACTTCTTGTGATATAACAAGTGAAAAAGGAGAAATCGTGTTAAAAGGAAATAGACATGGTAATATTTACACCCTATCCTTAAACAATATGTTAGATCCTATGGTTAAATGTTTAATATCACATGACCTAGATGTAAACTTATGGCATAGACGACTAGACCATATAGGGATTTCAACTATTGAAAAACTATCTAGGAAGAGTCTAATTAGAGGAATGCCTAGGTTGGACTTAGATAATTTTCAAATTTGTGAAACGTGTAAAAGAAAAATATATAAAAAACATTAAAACCAAAACATGAAGTGAGTACTAGTCATGTACTAGAATTGCTTCATTTAGACTTATTTGGTTTAAGTAGGACAAGAAGTCTAGATGGACACTCTATGTATGTGTCATAGTAGAGGATTACTCATGATACACATGTTTGTTCTAAACACACAAAGACGGTGCTCCATTGGCAATCGAAAATCTTATTAAGCAACTTGAAAATCTTTACGAAGAAAATGTTAAAAGAATTAGGAGTGATAGAGGTAGAAAATTTAAAAACAAAGATGTAACTAAGTTTTCTGAATTACATAGAATAAAACATGAATATTCACCACCTAGAAAACCACAACTCAATGGAGTTGTTGAACACGAAAATAGAACAATCCAAGAAATAGCTAGGACAATGTTATGTGAAAACAAAGTACCTAGATATTTATGGGCTGAAGCTGTTAGTTGTGCCTGTTATATAATAAATAGGCTTTCAATTACAAAGAAATTAAATAAGACACCTTATGAGTTATTGAATAACAGACAACCTAAGATAGATTATCTTAGAGTATTTGGGTGTAAATATTTTGTACTTAATACTAATGATAATCTGGATAAGTCTGAATAAAAGTCTATTGAATGTATATTTGTTGGATATTTAACTAACTCAAGGGTATATAGATATTATAATCCCGCATCTAGAAAGGTAATTGAATGCATATATGTAAATTTTAACGAAAATGCGTATCGTGAAACGTGTGATAAAATTTCAACATAAACAATAGAATAATGTCGAAAATATGTTTGATTATGATGACTTGTTACTTGAGCCTGTACATGATCATCTAGAACCAACTCTCCCTGAACAAGACGTGCATGAACCCTTAGGTGAAACAAATCAAGAAATTTTGCAATTGGAAGATAATCAATCTAATTTACAAGATGTTCCAATTGTATATGATAATGTTCACACTAATGAAACATTTGAACAAGATATAGGTTGACCTAGTCAACTTAGGAATTGGTGGCACATAAAAGACAAACATAAGCATCCTAAGGAATTGATCATTGGGGATCCGACTGATGCGGTTAGATCATGTAGAAATATAAGTCAAGACAAAGGGCATATCTTACTCTCACACTTAGAACCTAAGAATATTAAGGAAACCTTAGGTGATATATCATGGATAGGTGCCATGCATGAGGAGTTAGACCATTTTACTTGAAACAACATGTGGGATTTAGTTCCTAAACCCGAAAATAAATCCATTATTGAGACAAAATGGTTATTTAGGAATAAAATGGATGAACAAGGAAACATCACAAGAAATAAGGCTAGGCCAGTCGCACAAGGTTATAATCAACAGGAAGGAATTGATTATGAAGAAACCTTTGCACCCGTTGCACGACTGGAAGCAATTAGATTATTACTTGCTATTGCAAGTCTAAGTGACATCAAACTCTTCCAAATGGATGTTAAGAGTGCATTCTTAAATGGATACATCCAAGAAGAAGTCTTTATTAAACAACCCCCTAGATTTGAGGATCCAAAATACCCTAACCATGTATACAAGCTTAAGAAAGCTTTATATGGTTTGATACAATCTCCAAGAGCTTGGTATGATAGATTTGCAAATTTTCTTATTGCAAATAATTATCAAAGGGGGACCATAGACAATACATTATTTCTTAAAAGAAAACATAATGACTATTAATAGTTCAAATATACGTAGATGACATAATCTTTGGCTCAACCAACCCTACCTTAGTAAAGGACATCGAAGAGTGTATGAAGTCTGAATTTGAGATGTCTATGGTAGGAGAGTTGAATTACTTCTTAGGACTGTAAATCAAACAAACCTCTCAAGAAATTTATATTAGCCAATTTAAATATGTTAATGATACGATTAAGAAGTTTGGATTTGAAGTAAACCTTCAACTACCCCCATAAGTGTTAGTACAAAACTAGACAAGAATGAAAATGGAAAACCTTTTGACGACACACTATATAGGTCTATGATTGGATTATTGGTGTATTTAACCACATCAAAACCTGACATGCTGTTTAGTGTGTGTATGTGTGCTAGGTTTCCATTTTGTCTAAAAGTGTCACATTATGCTCCGGTGAAAAAGAAATTTAGATATATTAAACATATACCTCATTTAAGCCTTTGGTACGATAGAAACGCTAAGCTGAAATTGTATGCTTATAGTGATGTTGATTATGGTGGTTGTAAAATAGATTAGAAAATCAACTAGCAAAACCTGTCAATTCATAGGAACCAACCTGATTTTGCGGTTCTCTAAGAAACAAGCCAGTGTAGCTCTTCATGCCACCAAAGCCGAGTATATAGCATTAAATTTATACATTACCCAAATACTTTGGCGTAAACAACAACTTAGTGATTTTTGCATTATAATGAATAAGATTCCAATTTTCTGTGATAGCACAAGTGCGATCAATCTTTCTCAGAATTCGGTACATCATTCTAAGGCAAAACACATAGAAGTTAGATACAATTTTCTCCATGACCATGTTCAAATGATGAGGCTCAAGAGCCTCCTCATGATGACCTTGCACAAGGACCCTCTAAGAAGACACTTATGGGTCCCTTAACGAGAAGCCAAGAGACAACTAGGGTTTGATGTTGGGGCTTTCTTGAGAAGGCATGTGCAAGAAGTGCCAACACATGGTGGACAGCGTTGGGCGCTCAACATTGAGGCTATGATTTGGTTATCCTTGAGTTTAATGCATATCATAAGATGTAAGGGTTGGTGGAAAAACAGGATGGTCATTTCATGCATGTGTCGTTGTAGCGAGTCTAGTTGTTTGTTTTGTCTTTGTTTAGTTCTAGGGTAACATTTGGAGTCTTTTATTGTGTGTTGGAAGTACTTATGCTGCTTTTAAATTTCCTTCTAAGAGCCAAAATAAAGGAAAGTGGCATGGGGAATCCTTACTTTTTAGGAGGACAGTCACGACACTTGTTTGGTATTTTGGACGTACAGGTCGGAGGACGGGTCCAAATGGGTTCAAAACACTTGAAGGTGTTAGAAGACTTAATTCGCGATGACTTTCATGTTTTGCACTTTTCCTAATTTGGGATACGATATGGTCCAAAGTCAGCTTGAAGATTGGAGTCCAAGTATGGAAAGTACTAAAGTCCACTAAATTGACACTTGATGTTTAGAAGACAATATCTCTGCAAAACAGAGTCTAAATGAGGCAATATTCAAGAGCCCAAATTCAATGGAATTTCATGATACACAATGTTTAAAGAGTCCAAAACCTAATTCGATGTGTAGAAGTGTGTAGAAGTCTGAAACCGACATGGTGTCTTCCAGTACAAAATTTTAGGGATTTGATTTCAAACTCTTTTATTGATTAGCCTTGATTTATCTTCCTAGTTAGACTTCATTTAGATTGATAGGGGATATGCGGATTATCTTGATTGATTTATTAGCTTTTAGAATTAGCAAAATATTGGTTATATAAGGCATAGGGGCGGCAGCTTGTAAAACAGTTTACACTTTTTAGAATTTGACAAAAAACTTTTGGCCAGCTTGTGCCTTTCTTCCCTTGGGAGTTTTTGTGTTTTTTTTGGTTTCACATATCCAAATCAAAGCTAGATCCAATTCAAGGTTTGAGAAACCCTTTTTGGTGGCCACAATCTATGGAAAAGGAACGACTTGGTAGATTGGTCGGCTGAATTTCTCAGCACCAACGTTTTCAGTGCCATTAAGGAGAAAGGTGGTGCCTTGCGCCATTGTTCAACCTTAACCAACGTTTGAGGGCTTGGGAGAGTTGAATAAAGGGTCCTATACACGTAAATACGTGTCTCAAACATGTATCATCAAAATGGAAACATAACCATAGATCATGTAAGAACTGATTAAGTAGCTGATATCTTTACCAAACCCCTTAGTCAAGACACTTTTGAAACTTTACGAGCCAAGTTAGGTATGATGACCTATGATACAATTGCATAATTCTATCTTTTGCTAGATTTGCAAAATAAAGAGGGAGATAGAGTAAGAATATGATTTTAGATTCTAAATCATGATATTAAGGTTGAATAATAAGTTAAGTTCAATAGTTAAATTGGTATAAGTTTCAATTGGTGTTCAATTGACTCGGAGCATAGGTTAAGGGGGGGGTATAAGTTGAGGGGAGCATATATGTTAGAAACATGTATCTAAAAAGAATTTGAAAACAATAGGTATAGAACTGGTGAGGTTTCCGCAACAATTCAATTGGTATAAAACAATTCAATTGGTATAAAATTGGTAAATATGTGATAAACAATTGGTAAAAATTTGTGATAATAAAATCATGTAAAGTTATTTTGAAAATCATCCAAAAGGGGGAGAATGCTAAGAAATATGTTTGGATAATTTTCAAAGTCATGGTTTTTAAGTGTTGAATACTTAAGAATGTCACACATGATGTTATAAATGATAAAAATTTGAATAAGTGAAGAAAAATAACATCTTTCTATCAGTTTTATACACTTCGATTGATCCATGTACGTCGATCCCTCACATCGATCGATCAATCTAAGGCAGAGGAAAACCAAGACCTTACTGTGAGACATCGATCTCTACACCTGAGACATATCGATCGATCGATGTATACATCGATCCCTCACATCAATCGATCGATGTAGGATAGGGACAAAATCTAGGCCTCACTGTGAGACATCGATCTCTCAAGCAGAGGCACTTCGACCAATCGATGCTAGGGTTTTTAGAAGATCTTTTTCTAAAACGTGATAAAATGGTTGTTTTCATTTGTACATGGTTCACATATGATTATTTTCTTTTTATTATGTGATTTTGATGAATATTATTATATCTTGCGACTAATATGCCTTGGAAGTTTTTACAACTTACCAAAAAGGCAAACGTGGTATTTTGAGTCCTTGTAGGTACATGACACGGAGACAGTCGTACAAGGACTTCATTATTTCTTAATTATGATCAAAAAGCTGTTTTTATATTTATTTCTGACCATCAGAATCATTTTTGGAGTTTTCACTCACCAGGGTATTTTCGTCATTTTGCCCCCAATGGAACTTTGGTAATTTTACTCAAAGACATCTCTTGAGTATCATATTATCTACATTATGGAGCTCATTTATGGTTTTGTTGAAGGTTATATCATGGTTTTCTATTCTTTTTCTTATTTGGTGATATTATCGACATCGACAGTATATGTGACGATATTCGATGTCACATTCTATTATCTTCCTGAAGACTTGTCTCTATATGTTATTGGAAGTTCTCATTCATATTTTTGAAGAGATTCTAAGGGTGTTATTGGTGGAAAATTCACCACAACATACAAGGAGAAAAAGTGTGGGAATTTCGGATTATATGTTGACATAATCTGTCAACTATTATTTATTGATTTATCTTCAACAAATCTGAGTTTGTACACATATATATTGCTTAAAAACTCCATAACCAGGTGTCAAAGTTGTTTTGCACATTCTATGACATGTGTACAAGTGGACAAATTAAATACAAGCTAGTTGGAAATTTCAAAGTTCAGAAAAATCTAGCTGGAGTGGTTGGGAGCTGATTTTGTTCAAAATTTTCAGCCATTCACATGTCTTATTATTGTGCCAAGAAGTCGAGGGAATATGTCATCTTATCTTTGGGTATTATCTTCACAATTTTTATATTATTTTTGAAGACAAAAATCGGCCAAAATGAGTGTACAAGGTAGACCAACCATGTTGCTTGAAGTTGCCAAGTGTACAAGGTGTTTAGGTGGCTAACCAATGATATGAAGACACTTAATTTTTTATGATGAAGTCATTGAAACATTAGCATTCTTATCTTCAAGGCTCAACTCATTCTATAAATAGGAGGCAAGGTAAAGAAGAGAAGACACATTTGGAAGCAAACTTGAAGATTGTTGTATTGCTATTCTCTTCTCTTATTCTTGTTTACACTTTGTGTAGCTAAGGTGTTCCATTTCTAGTTGTTGTCTAGCTACACTATACATGCATCTTGTTTTGTATTTTGTAAGATTGATTAGCCAAATTTATAAGGCTATGTCAATAGGTGATTGAGGTGCTGCAACCAAAGTTGCATTGAGGTGCTTTGCCAAGTCTTGAATAGGGTTGGTGTATAACCCAAGGATCAAGCTTGGTTCTTGTTGTATTGTTGATCATTTCATAGTAAAATCTAAGGAAAGGTGTTTCTTGAGACTGGAGTAGGTCACATTGACCAAACCAAGATAAATTCTTGTTGTTATTGTCTTCTTTCTTTCTTTACTGTTTTATGCCCGTTTTCACTGCACTTTTCACCCAATTTCATACGACCTGAAAAACAGCAAACCAGTTTCAAAAATCGTGATTTTTGGTGTAGTTATACTTCCGACTGTTAAATTTCATTTGCAACAAGAATCACTTGATTGGAGAAAAGGAATGTTGGTCTTTCAGCCTTTGAAAGATAATTGCTCCATTATGGCAGCAATCTGATCAGTTTCAAGAAAATGTGCATTCTGATTTTATTAAGCACAATTTCAGGTCAGGGCCTTTTGCAAACTTAAAGTAGACATCTTAAGGAGTGTCTTTACATAAATATTAACCTTTTTAGCTGGGTAAGCAAAGAGATATAAGTCTTCAAAGTTTAGCATATTTTTGTCCAATACTGTCCAGATTGACCATCTGAATCTTTTTATTTGTTTAAAGGGTAAAACGATCTTATTTTTATATCCTTTTTGGACAGAGGCTATTCAAGAAATTGAAATTTATTTTCTGTAGAGTTTCATAATTTGTGGAGTTGTGTACACTAAATTTTGAATTTTTTCAAAACGGGTACTAAATCTGAGTAGCTCTTAGATTCTGTTTCCAAAGGGGGTTTTAATTCAAGGGTAGTAGTGTAATTTCCGCTAACCACTTCGCCCTCTCCTTTTGTGGTATTTATGGTAGGTGTTACGGTCCAACAGTGAGATCGATGTATGTTGTTTTCTGACTTTTTTGTAATTTTGACTTTTCAAGCATTGTTTATCATTCCTAATTTTGTTCTAATTGACTCAAATGTCTCAGTGGGAAGGGATTTTGTGAAAATGTTAGTTAATTAATCATTTTTTGAAACAAATTTAACACACACAAATCCTTTTTGAACACAATCCCTTATGAAGTGATGCCTCACTTCAATATGTTTGGTTCTACTATGATGGACAGGATTTTGAGCTATACTTATAGCTAAGGTGTTATCACATAAGGTAGGCACTTTATCAAACTTGACGTTGTATTGATTTAAGGTGTTTGGCATCCAAAATAGTTGGACACAACATGAGACGGTCGACATATATTCGGATTCTGCCGTTGAAAGTGACACACTATTTTGTTTCTTGGTGAACCAAGAAATCAAGCAATCTCAAAGAAATTGACATGTCCCGAAGGTGCTTTTCCTATCAACTAGATTTCCAGCATTATCATCATCCGGACCTAGTATATCCCAACGACAGCAAAAGCTATCCATTTTTAGGATATACCCTCTTAAGTCAAAACATCCATTTTTAGGATAAATAACCCAAAGCTCAATGTACCTTTCAAATACATAAAAATACGCTTTAAAGCAAGTAGATGTGATTCCTTAGGCATACTTTGAAATCTAGCACATAAGCACACAACATGTAGTATATTCCATCTACAGTTTTTAAATAAAGTACTACCAATCATACCCCTATACATAGTTACCTCAACTGACATTCTTTTTTCATCCTTATCAAGCTTTGTGCTTGTGCTCATCGGTGTGCTTACACTCTTTCTATCTTTAAACTTGTATTTCTTGAGAAAATCCTTGATATATTTGGTCTGAGATATGTATACTCCATCTTTGGTTTACTTGATTTGAAGTCCAAGGAAGTAGTTGAGTTCACCCATCATGCGTATCTCAAATTCTCCTTTCATTATCTTGGCAAAATGCTCACAGAGAGAATCATTAGTAGCACCAACTATGATATCATCAACATACATTCAAACAACTAAATGATTATTTTCTTGTTTATTAATTAATAACATAGTATCAACTTTTCTCTTGAAAACCCTTTTTCGAGAAAGAAGTTGCTCAACCTCTCGTACCATCCTCTAGGAGATTGTTTAAGTCTATAAAGAGTCTTTTTAAGTTTGAACACATGATTTGGATAATCATGAGTGGACTTCAACTTTCATATTCCTTTTATTTTATACTCTAAATGCCTTGCTATTTTAAGCATAACCAATAAAGATTCCTTCATCCACTTTCAAAACGAGTTTATCCAAGTTATCTTTGGTGTTAAGGACAAAGGACTTACAACCAAATACCTTGAAGTATCCGATACTCTTCCTTTCCAAAGCTCATAAGGAGTCTTTTTAGGAGATGGTCTCAAGTAGACTCAATTTATCACATGGCAAGCGGTATTGACCGCTTCAGCCCCAAAGTACTTAGGAAGCTCAAATTCATTTAGCATGGCTCTACTCATTTCTTGAAGAGTTCTATTCTTCCTTTCTGCTACATCATTTTGTTGTGGAGTTCTAGGAGCCAAAAATTTGTGTCCATATCCTTTGGATACATAAAATTCTTGAAACTCACCATCAAACTCACTACCTCTATCACTTCTAATTTTCTTGATGGTATCTTCTCTTAGCTTTTCTAATCTCCCACAAGTTTTATTAACTCTTGGCATGCATCATACTTTTGGGCTAAGAACATGACCCAAGTAAACCTAGAGAAGTCATCTACCACTACAAGGGTATAATGTTTTCCACCTAGATTTGACGTACCAATATCCCCGTATAAATCCATATGAAGTGATTGCAGGGGTTTGGTGGTGGAGATTTCACTTTTGGGCTTGAAGCTTGCTTTAACAAGCTTTGCCTTTTGACAAGTGTCATATAAGCTATGGTTTTCGAAATTTAATTTTGGAAGACCTTGGACCTTTTCATCATGTCTAAGTCGTCTATGTCATAATTGTGTCAAATCATTTTTGGCAACGAGACATGAATCTTTTTAGGATATCAAATCGTGTGCTGAATTTGTAAACATCATTTTTTCTCACAGCCTCAAAAACAACTCCACCATCCTTTTTCACTATGCATTTGCTTTTCGCAAATTCAACTTGACAATTATCATCACATAGTTGGCTACACTTATCAAATTGTACTTAAGCCCTTCTACATATAATACATTACTAATGATAAAAGAAGAGTTATCAATTTCTTTATGTCTAAGGATTTTGACTCTCTTATTTCCAAAATGTACCCTTCCACCATCTTGGATTTTGAGCTTGGTGAACAAAGTTTTGTCTTGGTCATATGTGTGGAATATCCAATGTCCATAAGGCATTTGGTTCTTTCTTCTTTGGCTACTCTATTTATCTTGAGTACCTACAACACCAAAAGGTTCATATATTGGAACCCTTTGATGGTTGAGTTCTTTTGAGTTAGCTTGTCGACCCTTAGGCTTTCAAATACACGTTGTCAAATCTAGCTCTATATACTCTTTTTACATATCCTTTCTTATTACAATAAAAACAAGTAGGTACATATCTTAGTTGTGTGTTTTTGTACTTATGAGATAATGGGCCATTTTGAGTTTTTTTAATTTTGACTTTTTTTGGCTAAATAACTTAGGTCCAACAGTGGAGTATGGGTCTTAAATCGTAAACCGAATCATCATTTCCTATCCTTTTATTTCTAAGTAATTTATGTAGATTACTCTTACCATTTGTTAATCTTTGTAAATCTAACCTAAACTTATCACTTTCCTTCTGAATTTTTATATTTTCTAGTGTTACGGTCTTATGCATGGTAAGCATGATATCAGGCTCTTGGTAAATCAAAATATTCTTTTCATGCAAGTTCTTGATTTCTAGTATATATTTTTAAATTCTTTCTTCAAGTGTTTATATTTCAAGTTAAGTTTTTCAGAATCATCTTGTAAGTCTCATATTTCATCTTGTAGATTAACATTAGAATATGTAGAGTTTACCTTAAGGTAATTCTCAATTGCCATGAGACAAGTGTGTTGTTCCCTCTGATTTTCGATTAGTGCAATAAGTCCAACATTCTTGTCTTCATTATGTTCACCTTCCAATTCAGAAAGAAGATCATCCCATGTGGTTAGTTCCACATTTAAGACTTTCTTCTTTTGAGGAAAGACTTTCTTATCTTGATTTTATAGCTCCTTGACATGGCAATCGACAATAAATGACCGGGTTGACCACACCTATAGCAATTTTCACCTGATTCTTTGCCCTTGGGTGATATCTTGAACAACCTCCTTGCTTGAGCTTTGTCTCTTGTTGCTACTCTTCTAAAATTTCTAACTAGAAGAACAACTTCATCATCCAAGTCATCGGATTCTGCTACAAATCCTTTCAACAACAATAACATATACCCAATATATCCTAACAATAGCAAAAGCTATCGCTAGGGTCTGGGGAGGGAGAGATACAGGCAAACAGTATCTCCATCCCAAAGGATAAAGAGTTTGCTTCCAATAAGACCCCCGGCTCTATATGTACCTTCATAGAGGACATAATAATAGGGATATGGTGTGCTAGTGTGTTAGTGAAGGAGTTTAGTAAATACAAATAGAAATCTTTCGATATTAAAATAAATAGAACCGTGTATATGCACATATAATGAAAGTCAAAGACAAAAACAAAGAAGTGGATGTAAGGTCCGTGATGAACACACTAGAGTGGGGTTGAATAGAGTGCTGAGCAATTATGCAGAATTTTCTCATAATAGCTCAATACAAACCAAATGCACTCAATGTCAATAAAGAAAGAGGTGAGAGATAATCAGTAAAGACACAAGATTTACAGTGGTTTGGATCTTAAATAGTTCTACTCCACTACCACTTTGTATTTAAAGTGGATTTTCAACATCAACTTTCTTATTACCTTTGATAAGGAACAAGAATAACAACAACAATACTTACACTAACTCTAGTGCAAGCGACAACTACAACATCAGCAACTTATTGCACAACCAATTTGTGCAATACCAACAACAACAACAGCCGCTTGTTGCACATACATTTTATGCAACCTCAACAACAACAACTATACGCAAGAACAAGTTTTTGCTTCATCACAACTTCAAAGATGTCCTATGAAGAACTTTCACAGAATGAGTTTTAGGGAAGTAGTAGGGTTACACTTTCTAATAGATCTAAACCAGAAGCAAGAGATCAAATATGTGTAGTTCCTCTTGTAATAGACTTTTACTCTCACATTTACAACAATGAAAACAAGCAACTAGAGCTTAATGAACTTTAAGCACTTTTGCACATTTGGGAGTATTTTACAACAATGGGAGATGAAGCTTGAAGAGGGTGAAAGTGTATATTACTCTCATCTAAGCTTCTTCAATTTATATGAGGTGTGAGCCATGTTTTGCAGCCTCTCACAAGTCTTCAACTCAATTATAAGTCTAGACAATGTCCAAATAGTCTTTAGCCACTCTATGGATTGATTTGATCCTCCAAAGCCATCATAGAAAACCTTAGACATGGATATAGTAGTCAAGAAAGCATGATTAATGCTAAGGAATAGTCCACAAGAAAGTTGAGCAAGAATGGAAAGAGAAAACACCTTAGATCTCCTTTGGATTTGGTTCCAACGATTATCAAAATTTGAATCCTGGATAACATCGATTGATCGATGTGTTTGCATTGAGAGATCGATGTCCTCCAGTAAGGTTCCAGTTTTGCACCTTTAATACACTGATCAGTCGATGTCTCTTATTTGAGAGACTGATGTGCACGTCGATCGATTGATGTCTCATTGCAAAAAGATTGATGTCCTCCAGTAAGGATCAGTTTTGTACCTTACACACATCGACCGGTCGATTTCTCTTCTGAGAGACTGATGTACACATCGACAGATCGATGTCTCAAACTTTGAGAGATCGATATCTTCTAGTAAGGTTTTAACTTCGACGTCTCTAACCTTAGAGACTGATGTCACATTGATCGATCGATATCTCCCAATCTAAGAGATCGATGTTGGACACTAAGGTTCCAACCTCGGACAATTTCGACATAGATCGAGCAACATCTCTCCTTGAGAGACTGATGTATACATCGATCGATCTATGTAAGAGATTGATGTCTCATAGTGTGTTTTTCTCATTTTGCTTCAATTCCGAAGTATGAAATACCTTTTTAACTCTTTTAAAATATCTTTTAACTTCATCAGAACTTTTCATATTCCAACAATGGAAAGTCAGCCTAAACCCCCCTAAATATAATCTAAGGAGCCCTTATATCTTGCCTAAACCTTGCTAATCTTAATCCTCTACCTCCGTGAACTCCTATCCTTAACCATGTCCTCAGAGAGGTGCAAATCTAGTAGATCATATCTAGTCTGCTCATCCCAAGTTAGTTTGGGCCTGCCTTTACTCCTTTTCCACTCTACAATAAGGCTTTCAACTACTCTAACAGACGCTGTTGTCTATCTCCTCTTGACATGCTCAAACCATCTCAGTCTTCTCTCCCTTATCTTATATGTTATACTAGCCACCCATAACCTTTTCCTAAATACATCATTTCGAATCCGATCTAGCCTTGTATGCCAACACATCCACCTCAACATCCCCACATCTACTTCCATCTTCTTCAACGGTGTCCTCTTGATGGCCCAGCAGTCTGTTCCATATAACATTGCCGTCCGCACTGACAACCTATAAAATTTTCTCTTTAATTTAGTTGGAAAATTCTTGTCACACAGCATCCCTAAGACCGCCCTCCACCTCCACCAGCCTGAACTTGGTGTGCTACATTACTATCTATGTCCCCATCCTACTGCACAAATGATCCTAGGTACTTGAACCTACTTACTAGTGGTACCACTTGACCCTCGATGGTGAGATAGCTATTTTTACTATCAGTTTTCGCGCTGAAGTTGTAGTGCAGATACTCAGAGTGTTAGAACGACTAGGCCTTTCCTCTCTAAAGCACCTCTCCACTGCTCTAGTCTCATACTCAAGGTATGTCTACTCTCTGCGACTAATACAATATCGTGGCAAAAAAACATACACCACGGAAATGCCTCCTGGATCGGCTTTGACAGCTCGTCGAGGACAACTGCAAAAAGAAATGGCCTCAAATCAGACCCTTGATGGAGACCTACCTCCATAGGGAAGAAGTCTGTATTCCCCACAGGCAGTAGATTTCTGAAAAATTCATCAAGAGTAAAAGTCTTGAGACTTTTAGGCTCGGTGATGACGGCCACTTAAGGTGTCCATTCTTTTGGCAAAGAGTTGAGAAGTTTTGAGACAAGATCTTCATTTGATATTTTCTTATCAACCACGGAAAGTTGATTCACTATCCGTGTGAATTGGTCCATGGTCTCCTCAATCTTTTCACCACTCTTTATACCGAATATTTCATATTACTTCATGAGCATAAGTCTTTTGGCCATTCTAAGTTGCTCAATCCCTTCATGTGTCATTTCCAACCTTTTCCATACTTCATGGATTATTTCAAGACCTTAAAATCTTATAATCTCGGTAGTGGAGCACTTGAGAGAATATCAAATTCCTTTCCATTTACAGCCAAATTTATCTTTTCTTCATCGGTGTAATCTTCCTCATCTTTGAACATGGATTCTCATTTTGAGTTGGTAATCGTAGGAACTTCAATTTCTTTTACATCAGCTCTCCATATGTCAAAACCATAATCTTTCAAATGATTTATCTTCGAAATTTCTACAAAGAATAGTTTTGAGCATCAAACATAGAAGCTTTGGTGCTTGAGGCTGAGAATAATGTGGTTGGTTTGGAAGTTGAGCTGTAAGATGAAGAGGTTGTCATTGCCATGATTTTTAACCTTGCTAATTGAGAAAATTTGCCAAGCAATCAAGGCTAGACTCTGATACCAATTGTAAGATCTGTGACAATCACTCTAAACGGAGGGGGGTGAATAGAGTGTTAGGCGATTTTGCAGAATTTTCTTGGTTCAAATAACTCCAACTCAAATGCTCTCCAAATAATAAAGACACACGATATAGAATGATTCGAATCTTAAATTTTTCTACTTTATTACCACTTTATTTCCAAAATAGATTTCCAACAGCAACTCTTCTTATTATTTTCAATAAGAACAACAACAACAATACCTACACAAACAACTACTGTAAGCGCCAACAACAACAGCTTCTTGTGCAAAACCACTTTGTGCAATAACAACAACGCCAACTATAAACAAGAATAAGTCCTTGCTTCTTCACAACTCAAACAAAGTTCTATCAAATAACTTTCACAAAGTGGATTTTAGGAAGTAGTGGAGGTTACATTTTCTACCTAGTCTAAACACAAGCAAGAGATCAAGTATGCATAGTTTCTAGGCTTGTACTCTCACAGTTTACAACAATGAAGAACAAACAATAAGATCTTAACAAGCCTTAAGCACTTTTACACAATTGAGAGCTTTTTACAACAATGAAAAATGTAGCTTAAGGAGGATGCAAGTGTATTAAAGCCTCATATGAGCTTCTACAATATATAGAAGATGTAAGCCACGTTTTTGCAGCCTCCCTCAAGTCTTTAACTCAATAAAAAGTCTTGATAATGTCCAAATAATATTTAGCCACCCTATAATTTGATTTGATCCTCCATAACCACCCTAGGATATCTTAGACATATGCACAATAGTTAAGAAATCATTAGAGATGTCATGGAAATGTCCAGAAGAAATTTGAGCTAGATTGTAGAGAGAAAACACATGAATCTCTCTTGGATTTCGTTCCACCGGTTATAAAAATTTAAATTCTAGATGACATCAAATGATTGATGTCTCCATGTTGAGAGATTGATGTTTTCTAGTAAGGTTTCAGTTTTGCACCTTACATTCATCGATCGATCGGTGTATCTTATTTTGAGAGACTGATGTATACATCGATCGATCGACGTCTCATCACTGAGGGATCGATGTCTTCCAGTAAATTTTCAGTTTTGTATCATACATACATCGATCGATCGATGTCTCTTCTTTAAAATATGATGTATATATCGATCGATGTCTCATCATTGAGAGATCGATGTCTTCCAGTATGGTTTAAGTTTTGAACCTTAATAACATCAATCGATCGATGTCTCTAACTTTAGAGACTGATGTCACATTGATCGATTTGTGTGTCCCAATCTGAGAGATCGATGTTGGATAGTAAAGTTTCAACCTCGAACATTCCCAGCATAGATTGATCGATGTCTGTTCTTGAGAGATTGATGTATACATCAATTGATGCATGTGAGAGATCTATGTCTTACAGCGTGTTTTTCTCATTTTGTTTTTATTCTAAAGTATAAAATATCTTTTAACTTTTTTAAAACATCTTTTAACTTAAACAAAACAATTCATATTCCAACAGATTTCATCATATCATCATGTTTTTTAATGTCTGTGACAAAACCAATATCTGACAAACTATTCTAATATAAAGAAATAATCATCTTCATCCTCGAGTCTCAGGCAAAGAGAGATCTGATGGGAGAAGGAAATCAGTTGTATATAAGGCAAGAAAATGGTCGTGGAAGGAATGTTCTGAGAAATATGAGGAAATAGTTCATATCCAATATTATTTTTGTTTCTCCTCAAGAATACACTCAGAAGCTATCTAAAAATTGGAAACGAGTTGGTAATGAGTGCATCATAACTCATCATATAGGCAGGAGGATGACGCCTTTGTCAAAATTGTAGGTGATTCTAGGACTGATGGAGCGTGTGATGATAATGGTGATCCAGGTGATGATGAGAAGGAAAATCAGCTGCAGCAATAATAGGAACCTTAATCATTGAAGGAAGTAAAGAGGAACATGCAAAGATCAAGGAGAAAGAAGGCGCTGAAGAAGAAAAGATTTTAAGGCAGGAGCCATTTAAATAGTGTGAAAAGACGATTATGCCCTTATAGTTAATAAAGGAGTAGTTAGTTGTAGGGCTATTCTTGTGAATTCTCACTAGCAGTTATACGTTCAATTCCAGTCCCTTATATGCTCAGGTGTTCGGTGAATTGTAACTGCAATCTAGAATGAGATATTTTCAATTGCAAAATCCTCTGATTCTCTCTCTACTCTCTCTCTTCTCGTTGGTTACTCATTCGTAGTTCTTCTTGTTCTTTTTTCAAATTTAATTCAAGTTAAAGCTTGAATTCGGTGTTCTTGCTATTTGGCTTGTCTTTGTGTGCAATTCACGAGTTAGAATTGCAGAATCAGTGGTTTGCAGTCTTCTTCATTGTATTAGAGCTTTCGTGTTAATCGCGAATGAATTTTGGGACCTTCATGAATTCTGATGCGCACTCGCCTAGTACTTCAAATAGTCTTATTGTCACAGCAAATATGGATCCATCTGAGGATCCTTTGTATATTCACCCAAGTGATAACCCCTCACTTGTCCTTGTGCAACCTCTATTAGATGGGAATAACTATCATGGATGGAGTAGAACGTTTAGAAGATCCTTAGAGTCAAACAACAAGGTAGACTTCATTACAGGAGCGGTTGTTAAGCCTGCAGAGGGAAGTCGGAGATACACAACATGGAGTAAAGCGAATAATATGGTAGCATCATAAATTGTTAATTCTGTTATTCCTTCGATTAGACAGAGTGTGATGTGGTTTGATAACGTAATTCACATCTGGAATGATCTTAAGCATAGGTATGACAACGCTGATGCGTTCAGACTATCTGATCGACAGGAGCAGTTCTATGCCATAAAGCAAGGTGAGTCATCTGTGACTGAATATTATACTAAGTTGAAGGTTGGGAAGAGCTTACGGTTCTTAGAACAATTCCAAGTTGTACTTGTAATAGGTGCACTTGCAATATAACCAGCCAGATTAATAAGTTTATTCAAGATGACTATGTCATCAAGTTCATTAAGGGGCTTAATGACGAATTTGAACCAGTGAAATCACAAGTTTTACTGTCTGTTCCTTTACCTGAACTCAAAACCACATTCTCCATGACTGAAAAACTTGAACGTAAGTTGAACTATTAGGGTGTACAGAATCAATTTGTCAATAATCCCGCTCTTGTCATGAATGTTAACAATTGTGGTAGATATAGTGGTTATATGCCTAGATCTGGAAGTGTTGGAGGAGCAGGTCCAAGATGGCATAAGTCATCTGGTAGAGGCTTTAGGAAGGATTTCGTAAGAAATGGTAGGGAAATACCAAGATACCGTTGTGCACACACTGTAATATACCTGGACACACTGTTGTTAGGTGTTGTAAGAAATATGGTTACCCTGCTGGGTACAAGCCAAGAAACCAAGTTAACTGTGTCAGTAATGAAGGGACTGGTGAACTGGAGTTTGGTAAATTTGAAAAGAGTGAATATGATGATTATCAGATGAATGATGGTAGCGGTGAGAATGTTGTTGGCTCAGTACCACATACAAGTCCCAGTCTCATACATGATCAGTATAAACAGCTACTGAGTATGTTGCAGGATTATAAGGAGAAGTCTAGGAGCATTCAAGGTGAAATAGGAGGCCCAAGAGAGCATCATGCAGTGATGTCTGCTCAGTTCACCAAGGCTTTTGGTAAGGAGAAAGGTAATGTGGTATGCAAATATTCAACTGTATGGGTTCTTGACTCAGGTTCCACTAACTATGTTTGTTTTTCTCTTTCTGTCTTTGAATCCTATCATCCAGTAACCTCCATGTCAGTAAGATTACCCAATAAACAATCTGCCACAGTAGCTCACATAGGTACTGTGAGAGTCAGTACACACATTACACTTGATGATGTTTTACATGTACCTTTCTTTACATTCGATTTGCTGTCATTGACAAAGCTAACACATTCTGGTAAAATTGATGTACATTTTCATTCAAATACATGTATTCTTCTGGATCATGTGACCAAGAAGAGGTTTGGTTTAGCTAAAGTAAGTCAAGGCCTCTATCGTTTTCCTGGACCATCTCAGCCATGCCATGAGAAAGTTTCTTCCCCTGCCATGAACGTTCAATCTTGTTCAACTTCTTCTTTCATTCCTGCCCTTTGGCATTCAAGACTTGGTTACCCTGTAGTCTCCAGGATGCATGAAATTCATAAAATTGATTCTCAACTTAGTGTTTCTAATAATGAGAGCACTTGTCGTATATGCCCACTGGCAAAGCAAAGGAGACTGCCCTTTCCAATTTCAACTTCTGTATCTCTTTTTACTTTTGATCATGTTCATATGGACATATGGGGTCCTTATAAACACCCAACTTTGTGTCATCAGAAGTACCTTCTTACCATAGTAGATGATCATACTAGATACTGCTGGATTTATCTACTGAAAGCTAAATCTGAAGTGAGAAATATCATTCAAAGCATTTGCGCTTTTGTATCTGTGCAATTTAATAAATCTGTTAAGGCCATAAGGACTGATAATGGACCTTAGTTCAAAATGGATTCATACTTTGCAAAGAAGGGCATTCAGCACCAAACCAGCTGTACATATACCCCCCAACAAAATGGAATTGTTGAAAGAAAACACCAACACCTTCTGTCAGTAGCTAGGGCCCTAATGTTCCAATCCAGTGTTCTTATTAAATACTGGGGATTTTCTATGCAGCATGCTGCATACTTAATCAACATCACACCCTCTCCCATTCTTCATCATCACACTCCCTTTGACCTACTTTATCAGAAAACTCCTATATATTCAAATCTCAGAATATTTGGATGTCGACATATGCCACTAATTTTATTCTAAGCAAAGAGAAGTTTAGTCCTACATCTAGAAGATGTATTGTCTTGGGCCTTTCACATAATACAGAGGGGTATATTGTTCAGGATCTCAAAACCTTGGATGTATTCATATCTAGAGATGTCCAATTCTATGAATATGTTTTCCCTTCAACCAATCCCACTCCATCTCTGATCATACCCATCCATTGCATTTCAACCAACCACAACCTGCACCCTGCCATGCTCCAAACATTATCTATTCATCTAATCACCCAGCTGAGGGGCACACTCTTACACTTTACCTGGTATTAACCTACAAGCCAATCATAATACTCATGATACTTCACATGGTATTAATCCACAGTCCATAAATAATATTCATGACACTTCACCTAGTATTAACCCACAGTCCAATCATAATATTCATGATTCTTTTGCTACACATGTACCTCAACCAACAACTGTTCTGATGATGATAACGAGTCTCCATCTCCATTTCAACATGTCAACACACCTATAACCTCTCCTGTCTTGATCCTAATAGTCCCAGTACTTACACTTCATCTGCACCTCCACATGACATGCTCTTGCCATCAGCAGACATTCCCATTACTTCCATTAATATACCTTTAACCTTCATAGACCCCACTTTACCAGGAAACCACCATCATACCTGGAACAATATTACTACAATCAAGCATCAGCGTCTTCAGATGATCACCTTCCAAAACAGCTAAGGTCTACAACCAAAGCTCACACTACTCCCTATTCCCTAGACAAGTATTTCACTTTTGAGTCTCTGGCACCTAAAAGTACAGAACTTATGCATTGAACATTTGCGCACACACAGAAACTAATTCTTATGCAGAGGCATCTGGTGATCCTGAGTGGCAACTGGCCATGGAGAGAGAGATAGCAGCCTTGGAGGATAACAACAGTTGGAAGCTTGTTCCATTGCCTTAGGACAAGAAACACATCGGATGTAAGTGGGTGAATAAGATAAAGTGCAAAGATGATGCGTCAGTGGAGAGATATAAGACAAGGCTTGTGGCTAAGGGTTACACTCAGCAATATGGAGTGGATTACCAGGACACATTCTCACCAGTATCAAAAATGGCTAAAGTAAGAATGTTGTTGACTATAGTTACAAGATGTGGATGGCATGTTCATCAATTGGATGTAAACAATACATTTTTACATGGGGATCTTCATGAGGAGATATATATGACACCTCTATAGGGAATCAAGTTGCCACAGCGTCACCTAGTCTACAAACTGCAGAAGTCTTTGTATGGGTTGAAGCAGGCCAGCAGGGAATGGAACGCCAAGTTGACCAAGTTTTTGATTTCACAGGGGTTGTTTGTTACACCCCGTGACTTTTAAGCACGATTTTCAATACTTAGAGGTTAACCTTAGATACAACTTAATTAATTTCGTAGGTTATGAGACTTAGTCACCTAAAATATAGAAGAATAAGAAAGAAGGGTTCAAAATAGAATTAAAGGTAATTCATAGAAATTACTTAAAAGGCCCCTACTAGGAGTTAGGGGGAGTTATAGGAAGTTAGTATAACTCCCCATCTCAGCATAAGGGGGCGGTTTTGGCCACAAAGAAGAAGGAAAAATTCTGAGAAAAAGAGAGAGAAGAGAAAAGGAGAGGAAGAAGAAGAAGAGAGGAAAGAGAAGGAAGGAAAAAGGCCATTCTAGGTTCAATTCTCATCAAGGTTCTGCAGTAAATCCGTAAGCTTATCTAGAATTCAAGGCAAGTAATCTTTCTATACGCTTTACGCAAATTTTGATATGTTAGGCCCTATGTTCTTACAAAGAGAAAACATGAATCACACATTAGTATTCTTGTCTTGACTACTTCAAATGCTTTGTTATATGTAAGTCTTGTTGCTAATTGTGTAAAGTCTTGTTCCTTGGGCCATATTTCTGAAAATAGTTGTGTGGTGCTTTGTTGTTGTCAAGCTTGCCCATAAAGTGTATAGTTTGACTTGCTTATTGTCTTGCTCTACTCTTATGTTGATTGTCTACACTTAGACGTTGAGAGTAAGTGCAGGAAACTGAGGGATGAGTGTTGACATTGTTGTAGACTTGTTGTGTTGGGGTATTGTTGATGATGACCTTTGAAGGTGGTGTATGATTGAAGAGTTAGAGTGGGTGTTGTTAGGCATAACTAAGCATCAATTCATGATTAGATGTATGTTAAGTATGATGAATCTAGTTGTTAAGATGGATCTTTAAGTGTTGAATCTGGAAGGGTTGAAGAAGAAAGGAGTTGGGTGGAAGTTACTGCAGAAAAACTGCAGTTTGGCATCGTCAGAACACTTCGAACGCCTACATGAGGCGCTTCATGTCACTATAGGCGCTTCATGTAGCGTTCCATGTGTCCTGGAGCTTTCCCGTACAGAAAAACTGCAATTTAGAACCGTCAGAACACTTCGAACGCCTACATGAGGCGCTTCAAGTCACATTAGGCGCTTCATGTGGTGTTCAATGTGTCCTGAATCATCCCCGAACACTTCGAACGCCTAGAATAGGCGCTTCATGTCCACATTAGGCGCTTCAAGTGGTGTTCCAAGTATACTGGAAGTCTTTTTGACCCTTTAGGCGCCCTATGTAAATGTAGTAACTTTATACACTTCTTTTGAACATAAAATGCAAGGGTATTTGAGGTATATTTGAGGTGAGGATGGTAAGTTGATCAAGTTAGAATAAGATTGAATCTTGAGTGAGTTTGTAAGAAGAATGGGCTTGGAAAGACACGACCATAGAGTGTGTGAGGTGCAAGACCGTATGCTTGATAGGCAAGATGTATGTGTGTGTGTTACATGTTGATATGAAGCTATTTGTGCATCCTGCATCATGACATGGGCACTTGCATTTGATTTGAGATATGTTTTGCAAAAGAACAAGAAAGGTTTAAAGTTTTCGAAAGACAAAATGGCTGCTGGTTGATCGCAGGGTATAAAAGTCACGTCTGCAAAAGCAGGGTATAAAGAGCGTGATCTGTGAATCAACAGCAGGGTATAAAGTATGTTATGGGGCCGTGGACCTATCAGCACGGAAAATGAAGTATTTTATGGGGCCGTGGACCTATCAGCACGGATATATGATATATGTAATGGGGCCGTGGACCTTTCAGCACGGATATATGATATATGTAATGGGGCCGTGGACCTTTCAGCACGGGGTATAAAGTTATGATGGCTGTGGACTGATCACCCACAGGGTATAAAGTTCTGCTACGCGAAGAATATGATATGTAAAGTGATGAAATGTTTTGTGAAATGACATGCATGACATGTTTATGAAAGAATACATATGCATGGGTGTTGTGTGTGATTTTAAAGAAGTACATGCATCATGATACACGAAGCATAAGACTTGACATGCAAGAAACGTGGTTAGTCTATGACTTGCTTATGTGATACGTTGTTTTAATACATGTTGGTTCTTGTATCTGTGTACATATATGTGCTTTATCTGTTTTGAGGAATTCTTATTAAGATGCTATTTGCTAACCCGAGCACCTTATTTTTGGCAATGTTTTATACACTGGTGACTCGACGTGTGTGATTCCGTAAGGTGTATAGACGGGTTACTTGCTAGCGATAATTTCGCTAAGAACAATTACTCTGCTCCTTTTCAGGTGAGCCTGAATATGAGTTGATATTTGTTGAAGACGACGGCGAGTGGGCTGAATGGGATGATGGACTTGGGAATAGATAGATGCTAGACTATTTTCTTTAAGTTTGGAAACTCGTTGTTATTATGTTGATCTAAAACTTATGTTGGATAGATGAACAGACATCTTTTATTTCCGCTGCAGTTTCTTGTTGTATTAATAACGATGAGGGTTTAAATTTTATGACGTTCCGCTGGTTTTTATCTTACATTGCGAAGGATGTACGCTTGATCTGCTTGACGCTTCGTAGTTCTCATAGTAGGCTACGGCGGGTGCACTGGTTCCGATGACGGTATCGGGCCGGGGCGCTACAGGTGGTATCAGAGACTAGGCTTCAGATCTATTTCGGAAACTTAAGTTCATGATCTTTTAGACTCTTAAGCTATGATTCTCCCTTAAGGTTGATCCTTAGTTATAAGTACTGATCTCTTTAGTGGTTAAGTATGATACGGGTTGGGTGTGTGCGAGCGCGTTTATCATCTAATTTTGTATTAATAGTTATGCTACACACCTCACCTATTAGTACGCATTCGAGCCTTCAGTAACCTTTTTGTATTTACTGAATGCTAATGAAATGTTAACCTTTCAGCGAAATATGCCTCCAAGAAGAGATAACACAGGCAACTCTGGCAATGGACAGGAGAACCAGCCACCACAAGTGGTTTTACCCCAAGTACTCACTGATGCGCTGACGGTCATTGCACAAGGGTATGTGCAGCAGCATCAGCCTCCGCCTCCACCACCGCCACAGCATAACATCAGGTTCTTTTATGGAGAGATGAGGAAGATGAGGGTGCCGGAGTTCGGTGGATGTACGGATCCTGAAGAGGCTCAGCATTGGTTGGCTGAGGTTGAGAAATGTTTCCGGCTGGTGCAAGTTCCGAATGAGATAAAAGTTGAGGTGGCCACACCCCTTCTAAGTGGCAAGGCCGGCGAATGGTGGGAAGGAATGGTGTTAAGAATGACCCCACCGATCTCGTGGACTCAGTTTTGTGATGTATTCCTTAAGTACTATGTACCGGAGACTGCAATATTGGACAAGATAAGAGCATTTGACCGATTGGAGCAAGGAAGGATGACGGTGTCAGAGTATGCGGATCGTTTCCATGCTTTGGGTAAGTTTGCCCCTGCGATCATGTCTGATAATCGTCTTAAGATGACGAAGTTTGAGAGGGGTTTGGACTCGCGGATACAATCAGCGATAGTGAATGCGGGGATGAAAACTTATGAGGATATGTTAGATGCGTGTTTCCGTGTTGAGAGTGATTTCCGCCGAGTAGCGGCAAGAGCAGCTAGCGCAGGAGGGTCTGATAGAGGCAAGAGACCAAGGGAGGATGTGAGAGTTGGTGGAAGACCCGGACGTTGGGTGAAGATTCCGAAGAGAGGGCCAGTTGGGAATTTTCAGAGACTGCCACCCCAGAATCAAGTAGCTCAGCAGGCTATAGGAGTTTGTCCACATTGCGGCAGGAACCATGTTGGAGAGTGTAGGAAAGTGGCTGGGGCATGTTTTCGATGTGGTCAAGTGGGCCATATAATTAGAGATTGTCCGGAGATGAAGAAAAATAATCCTGGAGAGGCGGCTCAGCAGCCGAGAGCGAAGCCTAGGGCAAATGCCCGAGTACATCTCATGACGGACACAGATGTGCAGGAGGCTACTGACGTAGTAGCAGGTACCATTTAAACTAAGTTTAAATTCTTATTGAGTAAGTGTTTACGTGCTTAATCCTTCGTGTATAATTTGATATGGCCTTAGGTGCGGTCTTAGTAAATAAGATGCCTGCCAATGTACTTTTCGATAGCGGCGCAAGCCACTCCTTTGTAGCAAAGAGATTTACTAAGCATCTTGGCAGTTTGCCTGAATGGTTAGAAACTCCGTATCGCGTTCAAGCGGCTGGAGATCAGATTATGGTTTCATACCAGCAGTATCGAGATTGCGAATTGGAGTTTGAAGGACAAACATTCTCCGCCACACTGATCCCTATTCAGATGTATGACTTTGATGTCATATTAGGAATGGACTGGTTAGCCAAGAATCACGCTAATATTGATTGTCGGTTGAAGCAAGTGACAATCAAGAATGCTAAGATGGAGGAGGTAATATTTCAAGGAGATGCGGAACGAAAGAAGGTACCCAAGAAGGTGTACGTGTCGGTTGCACAAGCGCGCAAGGCTTTAAGGAAAGGTGCTGAGGGATTTCTAGTGTATGCCATGGATGTTACTCAGGAGGTACCATCTATTGAGCAAATTCCAGTGGTCAACGAATTTTCTGATGTATTTCCGGAGGATTTGCCAGGTGTACCACCCCCGAGAGAAGTTGAGTTCGAGATTAACTTGATTTCCGGAACAGAACCTATTTCCAAAGCTCCTTACAGAATGGCTCCGGCAGAACTGAGGGAGTTGAAGGAACAACTGCAGGAATTATTGGACAAGAAGTTTATCCGCCCTAGTGTATCGCCTTGGGGAGCACCTGTTCTGTTTGTAAAGAAGAAAGATGGTAGCATGAGGCTGTGTATCGATTATAGAGAGTTGAATAAAGTTACCATCAAGAATAAGTATCCCCTTCCACGAATCGAGGATTTATTTGACCAGCTCAAAGGTGCCAAGATCTTTTCGAAAATTGACCTTCGATCAGGATATCATCAGCTGCGAGTGAAGGACGAGGACATCGCAAAGACAGCTTTCCGCACAAGGTATGGCCACTATGAATTTTTGGTAATGCCATTTGGATTGACAAATGCCCCTGCAGCTTTTATGGATCTTATGAATACCGTCTTTCGAGAACAGTTGGACAAGTTTGTTGTGGTATTCATAGATGATATTCTGGTGTATTCCCCTGACGAACAAACTCACGCTGATCATTTGAGAACCGTTCTAGGTATTCTGAGGCAGAAACGACTATATGCTAAGTTTAGCAAGTGTGAGTTTTGGTTAAGAAGTGTGACTTTCCTAGGTCACGTGATATCGGAAGAGGGGATTGCGGTTGACCCGAAGAAGGTGGAAGCTATAACTGAATGGCCTAGACCTACCAATGTCACCGAAGTGCGAAGTTTCTTGGGTCTAGCGGGTTATTACAGAAAATTTGTTGAGGGATTCTCGAGAATTGCCGTACCTCTCAGTCGCCTTACTCAAAAGAAGTCCAAGTTTGAGTAGACGGCGGAATGCGAGCAAAGTTTCACGGAGCTTAAGAAGAGATTAACGACAGCTCCAGTATTGGCTCAACCCTCTGAAACGGATGGATTTGTGATTTATAGTGATGCGTCAAAGAACGGGTTAGGTACGTAAATTATAGTATAAGGCTATGATTTTGTATACCCATTAAGTTTAGACTAACGCCTTGTTTGTAGGTTGTGTTTTAATGCAAAACGAACGAGTCATCGCATATGCCTCAAGACAGCTAAAGCCTTATGAGCAAAACTATCCTACACATGATCTTGAACTTGCCGCGGTTGTGTTCGCCTTGAAGATCTGGCGGCATTATTTGTATGGAGAGAAGTGCGCGGTATTCACGGATCATAAGAGTCTAAAGTATTTGTTCTCGCAGAAGGAATTGAATATAAGGCAGCGGAGATGGTTGGAATTACTAAAAGACTATGACCTGACCATTCATTATCACCCGGGAAAGGCTAATAAGGTAGCCGACGCCTTAAGTAGGAAGTCCAGCCATGCACGACAATCACCATTGGAAAGAGAGATGGAGGAGTTTGGTTTGGATTTGATTGAATCCACGGTGAACGTTTTGACAGCATTGACTATCACCCCGAGTTTGATTGATCGGATAAAGGAGGCACAGAAGAGAGATAAGGCTTTAAGTGAGATAATGGAAAGGGTGAAACATAGTCCAGTTGAAGGATTTCGGACTAAGGATGATGGCAGCTTATGGATTAGGGAAAGATTATGCGTGCCGGATGTTGACGAACTTAGGAAAGAAGTTTTGCAAGAAGCTCATAATTCGAGGTTATCAATACACCCCGGTAGCACCAAGATGTATAGAGATCTCAAGCGTTACTATTGGTGGTCTGGGATGAAAAGACATATTGCAGAATTCATAGAGAGGTGTTTGGTGTGTCAACAAGTCAAGGCTGAACACCAACGGCCCGGTGGATTGTTGATGCCGTTGGAGATTCCCGAATGGAAATGGGAACATGTCACAATGGATTTTGTAGCTGGTTTACCAAAGACGAGAAGTGGATGTGACATGATTTGGGTTATCGTGGATCGTTTAACAAAGTCTGCCCATTTCTTACCCGTTTCAAGTGGAACACCTCTCGACAAGCTAGTGAATGTGTATATGGAGAACATTGTGAGCTTACATGGTGTCCCAGTAAGTATAGTATCCGACCGAGACTCACGGTTCACATCTAAGTTTTGGACAGCATTCCAAGAAGCCATGGGTACGGAATTAAGGTTGAGTACGGCGTATCATCCCCAAACTGATGGACAATCCGAGCGGACAATTCAAACCTTGGAAGATATGCTAAGAGCTTGCGTGCTGGATTTTAAAGGGAGTTGGGACGGAATGGTAAAGCTGATGGAGTTTTCTTATAACAATAGTTACCACAGCGCAATTGATATGGCTCCTTTTGAGGCTTTGTATGGAAGGAAATGTAGGTCTCCGATTTATTGGGACGAAGTCGGCGTGAGGACCATTACTGGACCTGAGCTATTAGAGAAAACGTTAGAGAGGGTGAAGGTCATTCGGGAAAGACTCAAGACGGCTCAGGACCGTAGCAAGAGTTGGGCAGATTCCAAACGACGACCATTGGATTTTGATGTGGGTGATAAAGTTTATTTGAAGGTATCACCTACGAAGGGCGTCATGAGGTTTGGAGTAAAAGGCAAGCTAAGCCCTCGTTTCATTGGTCCCTATGAAATACTGGAGAAGGTAGGCGCCTTGGCATATAGGTTGGCATTACCTCCGGTGTTGGCGCAAGTTCACAATGTATTCCACGTATCACAATTAAGAAAGTACGTGGCGGATCCAAGTCATGTACTTGAAGCTCAACCTTTGGAACTCAAGGACGATGTTACATATGAGGAAGTACCAGTGAAAATTGTGGACCGAAAGGATCAAGTGTTGAGAAAGCGAGTGATCCCTTATGTAAAGGTTCAATGGAGCAATCACACGGAACGTGAAGCCACTTGGGAGCTCGAAGAACAAATGCGGGAGAAGTATCCTCAGCTCTTTGACTAAGGTACGTAAGTTTCGAGGACGAAACTTTTTGTAAGGGGGGTGGAATGTTACACCCCGTGACTTTTAAGCACGATTTTCAATACTTAGAGGTTAACCTTAGATACAACTTAATTAATTTCGTAGGTTATGAGACTTAGTCACCTAAAACATAGAAGAATAAGAAAGTAGGGTTCAAAATAGAATTAAAGGTAATTCATAGAAATTACTTAAAAGGCCCCTACTAGGAGTTAGGGGGAGTTATAGGAAGTTAGTATAACTCCCCATCTCAGCATAAGGGGGCGGTTTTGGCCACAAAGAAGAAGGAAAAATTCTGAGAAAAAGAGAGAGAAGAGAAAAGGAGAGGAAGAAGAAGAAGAGAGGAAAGAGAAGGAAGGAAAAAGGCCATTCTAGGTTCAATTCTCATCAAGGTTCTGCAGTAAATCCGTAAGCTTATCTAGAATTCAAGGCAAGTAATCTTTCTATACGCTTTACGCAAATTTTGATATGTTAGGCCCTATGTTCTTACAAAGAGAAAACATGAATCACACATTAGTATTCTTGTCTTGACTACTTCAAATGCTTTGTTATATGTAAGTCTTGTTGCTAATTGTGTAAAGTCTTGTTCCTTGGGCCATATTTCTGAAAATAGTTGTGTGGTGCTTTGTTGTTGTCAAGCTTGCCTATAAAGTGTATAGTTTGACTTGCTTATTGTCTTGCTCTACTCTTATGTTGATTGTCTACACTTAAAGGTTGAGAGTAAGTGCAGGAAACTGAGGGATGAGTGTTGACATTGTTGTAGACTTGTTGTGTTGGGGTATTGTTGATGATGACCTTTGAAGGTGGTGTATGATTGAAGAGTTAGAGTGGGTGTTGTTAGGCATAACTAAGCATCAATTCATGATTAGATGTATGTTAAGTATGATGAATCTAGTTGTTAAGATGGATCTTTAAGTGTTGAATCTGGAAGGGTTGAAGAAGAAAGGAGTTGGGTGGAAGTTACTGCAGAAAAACTGCAGTTTGGCATCGTCAGAACACTTCGAACGCCTACATGAGGCGCTTCATGTCACTATAGGCGCTTCATGTAGCGTTCCATGTGTCCTGGAGCTTTCCCGTACAGAAAAACTGCAATTTAGAACCGTCAGAACACTTCGAACGCCTACATGAGGCGCTTCAAGTCACATTAGGCGCTTCATGTGGTGTTCAATGTGTCCTGAATCATCCCCGAACACTTCGAACGCCTAGAATAGGCGCTTCATGTCCACATTAGGCGCTTCAAGTGGTGTTCCAAGTATACTGGAAGTCTTTTTGACCCTTTAGGCACCCTATGTAAATGTAGTAACTTTATACACTTCTTTTGAACATAAAATGCAAGGGTATTTGAGGTATATTTGAGGTGAGGATGGTAAGTTGATCAAGTTAGAATAAGATTGAATCTTGAGTGAGTTTGTAAGAAGAATGGGCTTGGAAAGACACGACCATAGAGTGTGTGAGGTGCAAGACCGTATGCTTGATAGGCAAGATGTATGTGTGTGTGTTACATGTTGATATGAAGCTATTTGTGCATCCTGCATCATGACATGGGCACTTGCATTTGATTTGAGATATGTTTTGCAAAAGAACAAGAAAGGTTTAAAGTTTTCGAAAGACAAAATGGCTGCTGGTTGATCGCAGGGTATAAAAGTCACGTCTGCGAAAGCAGGGTATAAAGAGCGTGATCTGTGAATCAACAGCAGGGTATAAAGTATGTTATGGGGCCGTGGACCTATCAGCACGGAAAATGAAGTATTTTATAGGGCCGTGGACCTATCAGCACGGATATATGATATATGTAATGGGGCCGTGGACCTTTCAGCACGGATATATGATATATGTAATGGGGCCGTGGACCTTTCAGCACGGGGTATAAAGTTATGATGGCTGTGGACTGATCACCCACAGGGTATAAAGTTCTGCTACGCGAAGAATATGATATGTAAAGTGATGAAATGTTTTGTGAAATGACATGCATGACATGTTTATGAAAGAAGACATATGCATGGGTGTTGTGTGTGATTTTAAAGAAGTACATGCATCATGATACACGAAGCATAAGACTTGACATGCAAGAAACGTGGTTAGTCTATGACTTGCTTATGTGATACGTTGTTTTAATACATGTTGGTTCTTGTATCTGTGTACATATATGTGCTTTATCTGTTTTGAGGAATTCTTATTAAGATGCTATTTGCTAACCCGAGCACCTTATTTTTGGGCAATGTTTTATACACTGGTGACTCGACGTGTGTGATTCCGTAAGGTGTATAGACGGGTTACTTGCTAGCGATAATTTCGCTAAGAACAATTACTCTGCTCCTTTTCAGGTGAGCCTGAATATGAGTTGATATTTGTTGAAGACGACGGCGAGTGGGATCAATGGGATGATGGACTTGGGAATAGATAGATGCTAGACTATTTTCTTTAAGTTTGGAAACTCGTTATTATGTTGATCTAAAACTTATGTTGGATAGATGAACAGACATCTTTTATTTCCGCTGCAGTTTCTTGTTGTATTAATGACGATGAGGGTTTAAATTTTATGACGTTCCGCTGGTTTTTATCTTACATTGCGAAGGATGTACGCTTGATCTGCTTGACGCTTCGTAGTTCTCATAGTAGGCTACGGCGGGTGCACTGGTTCCGATGACGGTATCGGGTCGGGGCGCTACATTGTTGCAGTCAAGAAATGATTATACCTTGTTTACTAAGAGAATCAGAGGGTGTCTGCTCATACTGTTAGTATATGTGGATGATATGATTGTTGCCTGTGAAGACATAGAAGCAATAGAGGAGATCAAGGCTAGATTGCACTCAGAGTTTCATATTAAGAACATGGGGAGCTTGAAATATTTCCTGGGCATAGAGGTTGCTAGGTCACACAAGGGGCTATGTATTAATCAGAGGAAGTATACTATGGAACTGTTGGGGGAAATGAGATTCTTGGGTTCTAAGCCAACAGTGAGCCGATAGAGAGCAATGTGAAGCTGATGCACAATGACTCAGAGTTGCTGGAGGACATCACATATTACAGGAAGTTGGTTGGAAAATTGATTTATTTGACGATTACCAGACCAGATATATTTTACACTGTTGAATACTTGAGTCAATTTCTTGATTGTCCCACAGTTAATCATTTGAGAACTGGGCACAGGCTAATGAGATATTTGAAAGCGATCATTGGCCAGAGACTTATATTTCCCAACACAGGAGACATGAGATTAAAAGGATTTGTAGACTCGGATTGGGCTGGATGTCAGGAGACTAGGAGGTCAATTACTGGATACTGTATGTTTCTAGGAGGAGCCTTGATTTCGTGGAGAGCTAAGAAGCAAACAACAGTGTCAAGATCTTCTGCAGAGGCTGAATATAGAGCGATGGCACTTGCGGTTTGTGAGATACAGTGGCTGCTGTACTTGGAAAAGGATTTGGGGCTAGTTGAGCAAGAACCAGTGGAGTTATTTTGTGATAGCAAAAGTGCTCTATACATTGCTGAGAATCCAGTGTTCCATGAAAGAGCAAAACATATTGAGATCGACTGTCATATAGTAAGGGACAAAGTGTTGAGTGTAACAATGAAGTTGATGCCGATTCGTACTCAGCTGCAACTCGTTGATATCTTCACTAAGGCTCTATACAGTAAGAGGATCACCCAACTATTACAAATGATGGGAGTATGTAATATATATGCCAAGTCAAACTTGAGAGGGGGAGGGTGTCAAAAGTGTAGGTGATTCTAGGACTGATGGAGCGTGCGATGATAATGGTGATCAGTTGCAGCAATAAGAGAAGAGCCTTAATCATCAAAGGAAGTAAAGAGGAACACGCAAAGTTCATGGAGTGTAGGAAAGCTGAAGGCTGATGCAGTAGGTGGAGGATGATGCTGGAGGAAGAAGGCGCTGAAGAAGAAAGGATTAAGGCGGAAGCAGTTTACTTAGTGTGAAAAGACGATTATGCCCTTATAGTTAATAAAGGAGTAGTTAGTTGCAGGGCTATTCTTTTAAATTCACACTAGGAGTTATTTGTTCAATTCCAGTCCCTTATATGCTCAGGTGTTTGACGAATTGTAACTCCAATCTTGAATGAGATATTGTAGCGCCCCAGCCCGATACCGTTATCGGAACCAGTGCACCCGCCGTAGCCTACTATGAGAACTACGAAGCGTCAAGCAGATCAAGCATACATCCTTCATAATGTAAGTTAAAACCAGCGGAAACGTCATAAAATCTAAACCTTCGTTGTCAATATTACAACCAGAAAACTGCAGCGGAAATAAAACTGTTTGTTCATCTAGCCGACATAAGTTTTAGAACAACATAATAACAATGAGTTTCAAACTCAAACAAAATAGTCTAGCATCTATCTATTCCCTTGTCCATCATCCCATTGAGCCCACTCGCCGTCGTCTTCGATAAATATCAACTCATAATCAGGCTCACCTGAAAAGGAGACAGAATGATTGTTCTTAGCGAAAACTTCGCCAGCAAGTAACCCGTCTATACACCTTACGGAATCACACACGTCGAGTCACCAGTGTATAAAACATTGCCCAAAAATAAGGTGCTCGGGTTAGGAAATAGCATCTTAATAAGAATTCCTCAAAACAGATAAAGCACATATATGTACACAGATATGAGAACCATCATGAATTAAAAACAACGTATCACATAGCAAGTCATAAACTAGTCACGTTTCTTGCATGTCAATTCTTATGCTCCGTGTATCATGATGCATGTACTTCTTTAAAATCACACACAACACCCATGCATATGTCTTCTTTCATAAACATGTCATGCATGTCATTTCACAAAACATTTCATCACTTTACATATCATATTCTTCGCGTAGCAGAACTTTATACCCTGTGGGTGATCAGTCCACAGCCATCATAACTTTATACCCCGTGCTGAAAGGTCCACGGCCCCATTACATATATCATATATCCGTGCTGAAAGGTCCACGGCCCCATTACATATATCATATATCCGTGCTGATAGGTCCACGGCCCCATAAAATACTTCATTTTCCGTGCTGATGGGTCCACGGCCCCATAACATACTTTATACCCTGCTGTTGATTCACAGATCACGCTCTTTATACCCTGCTTTCGCAGACGTGACTTTTATACCCTGTGATCAACCAGCAGCCATTTTGTCTTTCGCAAACTTTACCTTTCTTGTTCTTTTGCAAAACATATCTCAAATCAAATGCAAGTGCCCATGTCATGATGCAGGATGCACAGATAGCTTCATATCAACATGTAGCACACACACACATACATCTTGTCTATCAAGGATATGGTCTTGCACCTCAAACACTCCCTAAACGTGTTTTACCAAGTCCATTTGTCTCACTTATTCACTAGAATTCAATCTTATGCTTACTTAATCAAACTTACCATCTACACCTCAAATATACCTCAAATACCCTTGCATTTTATGTTCAAAAGAAGTGTATAAAGTTACTACACTTACATAGGGCGCTTAAAGGGTCAAAAATACTTCCAGAATACTTGGAACGCCACTTGGAGTGCCTAATGTGGACATGAAGCGCCTCTACTAAGCGTTCGAAGTGTTCGGGGATGATTCAGGACACATTGAACACCACATGAAGCGCCTAATGTGACATGGAGCGCCTCATGTAGGCGTTCGAAGTGTTCTGACGGTTCTAAATTGCAGTTTTTCTGTACGGGAAAGCTCCAGGACACATGGAACGCTACATGAAGCGCCTATAGTGACATGAAGCGCCTCATGTAGGCGTTCGAAGTGTTCTGACGATGCCAAACTGCAGTTTTTCTGCAGTAACTTCCACCCAACTCCTTTCTTCTTCAACCCTTCCAGATTCAACACTTAAAGATCCATCTTAACAACTAGATTCATCATACTTAACATACATCTAATCATGAATTGATGCTTAGTGAATGTCTAACAAGATCCACTCTAAATCTTCAATCATTCACCACCTTCAAGAGTTATCATCAACAATACCCAACCAACAAGACTACAACAATGTCATCACTCATCCCTCGATTTCCTGCACTTACTCTCAACATCTAAGTGTATACAATCAACACAAGAGTAGAGTAAGACAAGAAACACATCAACATATATACTCTCATGGGCATGGTTGACTGACAACAATTACTGCACAACTATTTCAGAAATATGGCCCAAAGAACAAGACTTTACACAATTAGCAACAAGACTTACATATAACAAAGCATGTATGATAAACAAGACAAGAATACTAATGTGTGATTCATGTTTTCTCTTTGTAAGAACATAGGGCCTACCGTATCAAAATTTGCATAAAGCGTATAGAAAGATTACTTGCCTTGGTTGCTAGTTAATCTTACAGATTTACTGCAGAATTTCAGTGAAGATTGCACCTAGGTTGGCCTTCTTCCTTCCTTTTTCCTTCCTCTCTTCTTCTTCTTCCTCTCCTTTCTCCTTCTCTTTGCTCCTGCGGTTTTTCCCCTCTTCTTTTGATGGTATAACCGTCCCATAAGGCTGAGATGGGGGAAGTTATACTAGATTTTGTAACTCCCCTAACTCCTAGTAGGGACCTCTTAGGTAATTTCTCATACTTTCCTTTAATTCTACTTTTAACCCCTTTCTTTTGTTCTTCTATGTTTTATGTAACTAAGTCACATAACCTACATAATTAATTAGGTTGCATTCAAAGTTGACCTAAGTATCGAAAGTTGCGCTTAAAAATCACGGGGTGTAACATTCCACCCCCCTTACAAAAAGTTTCGTCCTCGAAACTTACGTACCTTAGTCAAAGAGCTGAGGATACTTCTCCCGCATTTGTTCTTCGAGTTCCCAAGTGGCTTCACGTTCCATGTGATTGCTCCATTGGACCTTTACATAAGGAATCACTCGCTTCCTCAACACTTGATCCTTTCGGTCCACAATTTTCACGGGTACTTCCTCATATGTAACATCGTCCTTGAGTTCCAAAGGTTGAGCTTCAAATACATGACTTGGATCCGCCACGTACTTTCTTAATTGTGACACGTGGAATACATTGTGAACTTGCGCCAACACCGGAGGTAATGCCAACCTATATGCCAAGGCTCCTACCTTCTCCAGTATTTCATAGGGACCAATGAATCGAGGGCTTAGCTTGCCTTTTACTCCAAACCTCATGACGCCCTTCGTAGGTGATACCTTCAAATAAACTTTATCACCCACATCAAAATCCAATGGTCGTCGTTTGGAATCTGCCCAACTTTTGCTACGGTCCTGAGCCGTCTTGAGTCTTTCCCGAATGACTTTCACCTTCTCTAACGTTTTCTCTAATAGCTCAGGTCCAGTAATGGTCCTCACGCCCACTTCGTCCCAATAAATCGGAGACCTACATTTCCTTCCATACAAAGCCTCAAAAGGAGCCATATCAATTGCGCTGTGGTAACTATTGTTATAAGAAAACTCCATCAGCTTTACCATTCCGTCCCAACTCCCTTTAAAATCCAACACGCAAGCCCTTAGCATATCTTCCAAGGTTTGAATTGTCCGCTCGGACTGTCCATCAGTTTGAGGATGATACGCCGTACTCAACCTTAACTCCGTACCCATGGCTTCTTGGAATGCTGTCCAAAACTTAGATGTGAACCGTGAATCTCGGTCGGACACTATACTTACCGGGACTCCATGCAAACTAACAATACTGTCCATATATAAACTCACTAACTTGTCAAGAGGTGCTTCACTTGAAACGGGTAAGAAATGGGCAGACTTTGTTAAACGATCCACGATAACCCAAATCATGTCACATCCACTTCTTGTCTTTGGTAAACCAGCTACAAAATCCATTGTGACATGTTCCCATTTTCATTCCGGAATTTCCAACGGCATCAACAATCCACCGGGCCGCTGGTGTTCCGCTTTGACTTGTTGACACACCAAACACCTCTCTATGAATTCCGCAATATGTCTTTGCATCCCAGACCACCAATAGTAACGCTTGAGATCTCTATACATCTTGGTGCTACCGGGATGTATTGATAACCTCGAATTATGAGCTTCTTGCAAAACTTCTTTCCTAAGTTCGTCAACATCCGGCACGCATAATCTTTCCCTAAACCATAAGCTCCCATCATCCTTAGTCCGAAATCCTTCAACTGGACTATGTTTCACCCTTTCCATTATCTCACTTAAAGCCTTGTCTCTCTTCTGTACCTCCTTTATCCGATCAATCAAATTCGGGGTGATAGTTAATGCTGTCAAAACATTCACCGTGGATTCAATCAAATCCAAACCAAACTCCTCCATCTCTCTTTCCAATGGTGATTGTCGTGCATGGCTGGACTTCCTACTTAACGCGTCGGCTACCTTGTTAGCCTTTCCCGGGTGATAATGAATAGTTAGGTCATAGTCTTTTAGCAATTCCAACCATCTCCGCTGCCTCATATTCAATTCCTTCTGCGAGAACAAATACTTTAGACTCTTATGATCCGTGAATACCGCGCACTTCTCTCCATACAAATAATGCCGCCAAATCTTCAAGGCGAACACAACCGCGGCAAGTTCAAGATCATGTGTAGGATAGTTTTGTTCATAAGGCTTTAGCTGTCTTGAGGCATACGCGATGACTCGTTCGTTTTGCATTAAAACACAACCTACAAACAAAGTGTTAGTCTAAACTTATTGGGTATACAAGATCATAACCTTATACTATAATTTACGTACCTAACCCGTTCTTTGACGCATCACTATAAATCACAAATCCATCCGTTCCAGAGGGTTGAGCCAATACTGGAGCTGTCGTTAATCTTTTCTTAAGCTCCGTGAAACTTTGCTCGCATTCCGCCGTCCACTCAAACTTGGACTTCTTTTGAGTAAGGCGACTGAGAGGTACGGCAATGCTCGAGAATCCCTCAACAAATTTCCTGTAATAACCTGCTAGACCCAAGAAACTTCGCACTTCGGTGACATTGGTAGGTCTAGGCCATTCAGTTATGGCTTCCACCTTCTTCGGGTCAACAGCAATCCCCTCTTCTGATATCACATGACCCAGGAAAGCCACACTTCTTAACCAAAACTCACACTTGCTAAACTTTGCATAAAGTTGTTTCTGCCTCAGAATGCCTAGTACGGTTCTCAAATGCTCAGTGTGAGTTTGCTCGTCAGGAGAGTACACAAGAATATCATCTATGAATACCACTACAAACTTATCCAACTGTTCTCGAAAGACGGTATTCATAAGATCCATAAAAGCTGCAGGGGCATTTGTCAATCCAAATGGCATTACCAAAAATTCATAGTGGCCATACCTTGTGCGGAAAGCTGTCTTTGCGATGTCCTCGGCCTTCACTCGCAGCTGATGATATCCTGATCGAAGGTCAATTTTCGAAAAGATCTTGGCACCTTTGAGCTGGTCAAATAAATCCTCGATTCGTGGAAGGGGATACTTATTCTTGATGGTAACTTTATTCAACTCTCTATAATCGATACAAAGTCTCATGCTACCATCTTTTTTCTTTACAAACAAAACGGGTGCTCCCCATGGCGATACACTAGGGCGGATAAACTTCTTGTCTAGTAACTCCTGCAGTTGTTCCTTCAACTCTCTCAGTTCTGCCGGAGCCATTCTGTAAGGAGCTTTGGAAATAGGTTCTGTTCCGGGAATCAAGTTAATTTCGAACTCAACTTCTCTCGGAGGTGGTACTCCTGGTAAATCTTCCGGAAACACGTCGGGAAATTCATTGACCACTCGAATTTGCTCCATAGACGGCACCTTCTGAGTAACATCCATGGCATACACTAAGAATCCCTCAGCACCCTTCCTCAATGCTTTGCGTGCTTGTGCGACAGACACATATACCTTCTTGGGAACTTTCCTTCGTTCTGCATCTCCTTGAAATATTACCTCCTCCATCTTAGCATTCTTGATTGTCACTTGCTTCAACCGACAATCAATATTAGCGTGATTCTTGGCTAGCCAGTCCATTCCTAATATGACGTCAAAGTCATACATCTGAATAGGGATCAGTGTGGCGGGGAATGTTTGTCCTTCAAACTCCAATTCACAATCCCGGTACCGATGATACGAAACCATAATTTGATCTCCGGCCGCTTGAACACGATACGGAGTTTCTAACCACTCAGGCAGACTACTCAGGTGTTTAGTGAATCTCTTTGCTACGAAGGAGTGGCTTGCGCCGCTATCAAAGAGCACGTTGGCAGGTACCTTATTTACTAAAATCGCACCTAAAGCCATATCAAGTTATACACGGAAAATTAAGCACATAAATACTTAATTCATTAAAGATTTAAACTTAGTTTAAATGGTACCTGCTACTACGTCGGTAGCCTCCTGCACATCTGTATCCGTCATGAGATGTACACGGGCATTTGCTCTAGGCTTCGCTCTCGGCTGCTGAGCCGCCTCTCCGGGATTATTTTTCTTCATCTCCGGACAATCTCTAATTATATGGCCCACTTGACCACATCGAAAACATGCCCCAGCCACTTTCCTACACTCTCCAACATGGTTCCTGCCGCAATGTGGACAAACTCCTATAGCCTGCTGAGCTACCTGATTCTGGGGTGGCAGTCTCTGAAAATTCCCAACTGGCCCTCTCTTCGGAATCTTGACCCAACGTCCGGGTCTTCCACCAACTCTCACATCCTCCCTTGGTCTCTTGCCTCTATCAGACCCTCCTGCGCTAGCTGCTCTTGCCGCTACTCGGCGGAAATCACTCTCAACACGGTAACACGCATCTAGCATATCCTCATAAGTTTTCATCCCCGCATTCACTATCGCCGATTGTATCCTCGAGTCCAAGCCCCTCTCAAACTTCGTCATCTTAAGACGATTATCAGACATAATCGCAGGGGCAAACTTACCCAGGGCATGAAAACGATCTGCATACTCCGACACTGTCATCCTTCCTTGCTCCAGTCTGTCATACGCCCTTATCTTGTCCAAGATCGCCGTCTCCGGTACGTAGTATTTCAGGAAAACATCACAAAACTGTGTCCATGAGATTGGTGGGGTCATTCTCAACACCATTCCTTCCCACCATTCACCAGCCTTGCCACTTAAAAGGGGTGTGGCCACCTCAACTTTTATCTCATTCGGGACTTGCACCAGCCGGAAACATTTCTCAACCTCAGCCAACCAATGCTGAGCCTCTTCAGGATCCGTACATCCACCGAACTCCGGCACCCTCATCTTCCTCATCTCTCCATAAAAGAACCTGATGTTATGCTGTGGCGGTGGTGGAGGCGGAGGCTGATGCTGCTGCACATACCCTTGTGCAATGACCGTCAGCGCATCAGTGAGTACTTGGGGTAAAACCACTTGTGGTGGCTGGTTCTCCTGTCCATTGCCAGAGTTGCCTGTGTTATCTCTTCTTGGAGGCATATTTCGCTGAAAGGTTAACATTTCATTAGCATTCAGTAAATACAAAAAGGTTACTGAAGGCTCGAACGCGTACTAATAGGTGAGGTGTGTAGCATAACTATTAATACAAAATTAGATGATAAACGCGCTCGCACACACCCATCCCGTATCATACTTAACCACTAAAGAGATCAGTACTTATAACTAAGGATCAACCTTAAGGAAAAATCATAGCTTAAGAGTCTAAAAGATCATGAACCTAAGTTTCCGAAATAGATCTGAAGCCTAGGCTCTGATACCACCTGTAGCGCCCCAGCCCGATACCGTTATCGGAACCAGTGCACCCGCCGTAGCCTACTATGAGAACTACGAAGCGTCAAGCAGATCAAGCATACATCCTTCATAATGTAAGTTAAAACCAGCGGAAACGTCATAAAATCTAAACCTTCGTTGTCAATATTACAACCAGAAAACTGCAGCGGAAATAAAACTGTTTGTTCATCTAGCCGACATAAGTTTTAGAACAACATAATAACAATGAGTTTCAAACTCAAACAAAATAGTCTAGCATCTATCTATTCCCTTGTCCATCATCCCATTGAGCCCACTCGCCGTCGTCTTCGATAAATATCAACTCATAATCAGGCTCACCTGAAAAGGAGACAGAATGATTGTTCTTAGCGAAAACTTCGCCAGCAAGTAACCCGTCTATACACCTTACGGAATCACACACGTCGAGTCACCAGTGTATAAAACATTGCCCAAAAATAAGGTGCTCGGGTTAGCAAATAGCATCTTAATAAGAATTCCTCAAAACAGATAAAGCACATATATGTACACAGATATGAGAACCATCATGAATTAAAAACAACGTATCACATAGCAAGTCATAAACTAGTCACGTTTCTTGCATGTCAATTCTTATGCTCCGTGTATCATGATGCATGTACTTCTTTAAAATCACACACAACACCCATGCATATGTCTTCTTTCATAAACATGTCATGCATGTCATTTCACAAAACATTTCATCACTTTACATATCATATTCTTCGCGTAGCAGAACTTTATACCCTGTGGGTGATCAGTCCACAGCCATCATAACTTTATACCCCGTGCTGAAAGGTCCACGGCCCCATTACATATATCATATATCCGTGCTGAAAGGTCCACGGCCCCATTACATATATCATATATCCGTGCTGATAGGTCCACGGCCCCATAAAATACTTCATTTTCCGTGCTGATAGGTCCACGGCCCCATAACATACTTTATACCCTGCTGTTGATTCACAGATCACGCTCTTTATACCCTGCTTTCGCAGACGTGACTTTTATACCCTGTGATCAACCAGCAGCCATTTTGTCTTTCGCAAACTTTACCTTTCTTGTTCTTTTGCAAAACATATCTCAAATCAAATGCAAGTGCCCATGTCATGATGCAGGATGCACAGATAGCTTCATATCAACATGTAGCACACACACACATACATCTTGTCTATCAAGGATATGGTCTTGCACCTCAAACACTCCCTAAACGTGTTTTACCAAGTCCATTTGTCTCACTTATTCACTAGAATTCAATCTTATGCTTACTTAATCAAACTTACCATCTACACCTCAAATATACCTCAAATACCCTTGCATTTTATGTTCAAAAGAAGTGTATAAAGTTACTACACTTACATAGGGCGCTTAAAGGGTCAAAAATACTTCCAGAATACTTGGAACGCCACTTGGAGTGCCTAATGTGGACATGAAGCGCCTCTACTAAGCGTTCGAAGTGTTCGGGGATGATTCAGGACACATTGAACACCACATGAAGCGCCTAATGTGACATGGAGCGCCTCATGTAGGCGTTCGAAGTGTTCTGACGGTTCTAAATTGCAGTTTTTCTGTACGGGAAAGCTCCAGGACACATGGAACGCTACATGAAGCGCCTATAGTGACATGAAGCGCCTCATGTAGGCGTTCGAAGTGTTCTGACGATGCCAAACTGCAGTTTTTCTGCAGTAACTTCCACCCAACTCCTTTCTTCTTCAACCCTTCCAGATTCAACACTTAAAGATCCATCTTAACAACTAGATTCATCATACTTAACATACATCTAATCATGAATTGATGCTTAGTGAATGTCTAACAAGATCCACTCTAAATCTTCAATCATTCACCACCTTCAAGAGTTATCATCAACAATACCCAACCAACAAGACTACAACAATGTCATCACTCATCCCTCAATTTCCTGCACTTACTCTCAACATCTAAGTGTATACAATCAACACAAGAGTAGAGTAAGACAAGAAACACATCAACATATATACTCTCATGGGCATGGTTGACTGACAACAATTACTGCATAACTATTTCAGAAATATGGCCCAAAGAACAAGACTTTACACAATTAGCAACAAGACTTACATATAACAAAGCATGTATGATAAACAAGACAAGAATACTAATGTGTGATTCATGTTTTCTCTTTGTAAGAACATAGGGCCTACCGTATCAAAATTTGCATAAAGCGTATAGAAAGATTACTTGCCTTGGTTGCTAGTTAATCTTACAGATTTACTGCAGAATTTCAGTGAAGATTGCACCTAGGTTGGCCTTCTTCCTTCCTTTTTCCTTCCTCTCTTCTTCTTCTTCCTCTCCTTTCTCCTTCTCTTTGCTCCTGCGGTTTTTCCCCTCTTCTTTTGATGGTATAACCGTCCCATAAGGCTGAGATGGGGGAAGTTATACTAGATTTTGTAACTCCCCTAACTCCTAGTAGGGACCTCTTAGGTAATTTCTCATACTTTCCTTTAATTCTACTTTTAACCCCTTTCTTTTGTTCTTCTATGTTTTATGTAACTAAGTCACATAACCTACATAATTAATTAGGTTGCATTCAAAGTTGACCTAAGTATCGAAAGTTGCGCTTAAAAATCACGGGGTGTAACAGATATTTTCAATTGCAAAATCCTCTGGTTCTCTTTCTACTCCCTCTCTTCTCATTGGTTACTCATTCGTAGTTCTTCTTGTTCATTTTTTAGATTTGATTCAAGTTAAAGCTTGAATTCAGTGTTCTTACTGTTTAGCTTGTCTTTGTCTGATATTCACGAGTTAGAATTGCAGAATCAGTGGTTTGCAGTTTTCTTCAGCCTTGAAGAAACAGAAGGTGAGTAAAGGCCTGAAGGGCTTGAATAAATACGTTCTCGGTGCATTAGACTTACGCTTTTCCGTAGGATTTGGGAAGAGGACGGATCATTTTCCGATCTGATATACGCGGTCTTACCCTACATTTTGTGCAAGAGACTGTTTGTGCGGCTCGAAACCGTAACTTCAAAATCACAAAGTAACAAATTTACCAGTTACTTCAAAGCCTTCCCTCCGAAGCCTTGAATGAATTGGGCAGAAGTTTAGAAAAGCACTCGTACGCCTTAGAATATTCAAAAGTCGAAGATTGTAGGTCTCATATTTTAGCAGCATTTGGGCGAAACATGGGTTTGATTAGCGATGCGCGTCGCTACAGCATCAAAATTAATCTCCTAATATGCGAATCCAACAAGTAGATAATAAATAAGAGTCGATTCCAGATAGATTAGTTCTAGAATAGTAAGAAACATGACTAAAGAATATAATATAGTTGAAGATCATATTGAAAATAAATTCACTAGTAAGGAACAAATAAAATAAAAACACAAAATAAAAGCAATTATTAACTAGTACGATACACTAAATTCGAAAAAAATTTCGAATACGAAAGAAAAGTTGTCTTGAACAAGAGAAAATCTTAAAAGCTAGAAAGTAAACTAAAACTAAACTACAGTTTATGGGTACAAGTCATCATGAGAAAGGAGAAAATTTTATTTTATTATCTAAACTCAAATTTTTCATTTAACATTTAAACGTTATCAAACCTCATTGATCATTCAAAGGTGCCCAAATGACTCAATTAACACCATTTAAATGTCATCAAACCTCATTGATCATCTAAAGGTGGCATAACATGACTCAATTAACACCAGAAACTGTATGAAAATATGTTGAACTGTCAATTTTTTTTCTAATTAAAATAAACTGAAAATACATATCCTACCCATATTCTCCATCACTCATCGGACCTGCATCCACCACCGACCATAGCTGTAACCTCCGTGCACCACTTCCCTTCCCTTCCCCCCCCCCCCCCCCCCCCCTCGACATCCCTCTTCCACTTCCACATCCCGCCCTTCATCAACACCAGAGTCTCTCCCCTTCTCACCTTTTCTCTACTTGCTTTAATTGCTTTCTTCAAATATTCATACTAGTCTGCTTCTTTTCTTTACATGGCTTTGCTCATCATTGTGACTTGAACCCACTCCATTTGCGCAGCTACAGCAACTTGATTATTGTTGACCATGAACTTCGCTGAAAATTTGGGAATTTATTTAATTAGTATAGATCTTATCTTTTTTTCAGTGAGCCCAAGGTCTTGTAGTGAATATAGTTACGATTTGATTGCACACACTTAAATCTTAATCCAGTGCAAACGATTAATTCTTTTATATTGTCATATTCTCTCTGATAAATATGTAAATCATCTATAATATGACATGTTAAATTGGAGTGTAAAATTGACTACTTATTACCAAGATAAAAGGTCTGGAAGCTGCCTTAGTTTTCAATTTTGGCGCCAAAATGCTTGGAAACCGGCTGCAGCAGGTAAGCAGCCGGTTTTTGGTGTTAATTGGGTCATGTTGGGCCACCTTTGGATGATTTGATAATGTTTGGATGTCAAATAGAAAATTTGACCAACGTTTGAGTAATAAGTGAAATTTTTTCTCATGAAAAAAGTATTTATAGAGTTAATTAGCTCATAAGCTAGCTTGGAGGCCGAGACAATTTATTGGGCTCCCTTGGGAGTCAAATTCTCAATTTGAAAGTCTACTAGAAGTGAAAGTGGATTTTGAGAAACGTAAATAGGTTTTGGTGCTGCTTTTGCTTCTAAAATTTTCAGCCTATTTTGGATTACGAAAATAGGTTTTGGCGTGCTTTTCTTCCATTCGAACAATCTCCAATCAGGTCTCTCGCGCTTTTTTAGTTAGTCTACTTCCCTACAAAAATAGTGCACTAAAACCGTCTATTATCTTCAGAGGAGTACCTACCACTCCCTCTCTTGTATCCTTTTTACATATGCATTAGCAATCATACCTTCTGAGTTTTCTACATCACTCAGCAAAGCAGCATTATCATCAAGAGGAACCAGAGAAGAGTCAGACATAACTTTTCTTTCAAATTTCAAAGATATAGAAAAAGCAGTGTTAATACTAGACAAATGTGTCATCACAAACACTTGAAATTTGACTGGATCAAAGTTGTCATTAAGGCCTTTAAGAAACTTGATAACATAGTCACTCTCAATAAACTTCTTTACATTTGCAGTCACATTGCATCTGCAACCTCTACAGTTACACGCAGGTACAGGCCTTAAAGCCACAAGCTCTTCCGAAACAACCTTCATATTGGTAAAGTAATCAGTCACAAACAAGACATCTTGCTTAATGTAGTAAAAATTCTCTAGCAATTCAGAGAGTGTAAAAGGATCTATACTACCGTATCTCATAGCTAAATCATTCCACATTTCAACAACACTATCATATCACTTAATACTTTGCGCAATCGATTGAGAAACATAATTCATTATTCAAGATTGTGCCATAGAATTAACTTGCCTTCAAACATGATACTGAGGATCAATTTCCGGTGGCCTAGGGACTGTACCGTCAATAAAGCCTATTTTGTTCTTTACCAATAACGCCATTCATAAAGTACGGCTCCAAATGCGAAAATTATGAGCATTCAATGGAGGTTAGGCCAGCACAATCGTAGGACTGTCACCAGGATGCAAATAGTAAGGATTCTGCAATGGATTCTCAAGGCTTTGATTCTGACTTCCTCTTGTTCCAAACATCACATTCTGCGATTGACTATCTACTGGTGCACTTTGATTATTACTCGGCAAATCCATTACAAACAAAATTTAAAGTCAACAAGAATCAAAAACTCAAATCACAATACTCTCAAAAACAGATTAATCACAATCACCTATATCTCTGGTACCATGTCAAAGTTAAACAAGCAATCGAAAGAATAAAACGAAAGGGATCGAATGAAGGTGAAAGCAGGAAGAATGAAAAACACAATAGGGAGAATTTCTTGCTTCAATAATCGTTATTCACGGGGTGCAGATGCAACCCGTTTTATGCAACTGTTCCAACTGAAATTGCAGGTACAAAAATTACAAGATTGCCCTTATTAACAAAATGGTACAAGTTACAGCGAGGGACAAAAAGGTCACTTCACTCCTGTTTTAAAACTCCCGCGTGTGCCTTTCTTCTTCAACTTTCTTCTATGCTACTCTGTTGATGCAACACTTTCTGCATCCTTGATCCTGCCTTCTATTCTCGCTAATACACATTTTCAGCCTTTGATCATAACATCAATCACACGTACAGAAGTCATCCCAAGCTACTTCCTGCGGATTGTGCTTGTTTGCTGCGGTCTTCACATCTATCCTCAGCATTGTTGTGCTGATGACAACTTCCTTCAACAAGTATAACGACAACAGAAAAACAACCTACAGCCTTTTTTTTTGACGCAGATTATACCAAATGACATCAAAATAACACAAAAGTAACTTGAAAACTACTCCAAAAAAACACTAAAACTATGTTCTAAAATGGACTTATCACATTTTCCTACCTTTAGACTTTGCATGTCCTCGTATAGAGAAACATGATACTCTGACGAAATAAATGCAAACACATATGACTTGGTGAAGCAATAAAAAACCTAGAGGTTCTATTGCTCAAGAGCCTCTAGAAAATACTTCCAATAATGAAACCTTGATGAGCTTCATCACATGTACAAAAGTAAACACATAGACATGCAGATAAGCATTCATACACCGCAAGTATAGCATTCATGTTAAAACAACTATGCAAACAGTACAAAAGAAAATAGTAAAGAGTAAACCAAGTAAGAACATATTTCAGACTCAACCATATAATCTAAGTGAACCAGTGTATAAGTGTGGTGTATAATCTAAGTTCGTCGCACGTAATTATATAGGATTATACAAACTTTATCTAACTAAATCCCTCGGTACATGCGCTCACATGCTTGATATAACACCAATCGCCACTATAGAAACAACTACAATTCCGACTAAGTCGGGCAAAACTTTGGCACTTGTAATGTTAGGCTATGATAGGTGCTAATCAGTAGAAAAGGATATATATGGTAAATAGAGCACTAAATCAACGTAGATTACATAGTAGCACTACTCTCAATTGCATAGCCTGATACGAATGAGTACGGTATGAATATGTCCAGTACTACTACTACAACAACAACAACAACAACAATCTTACCCAGTCTATCCGAACAAAAGCAAAAGCTATCGCTAGAGTCTGGGAGGGTAAGAGACAGGGCAAACAATACCTCCATCCAAAGAGATAGAGAGTTTGCTACCAGTGAGACCCCCGGCTCTATATGTACCTGTATAGATAGTACAATAATAGGAATATACACTAGTTAATGGATATGCACAAATAGTTGAAAGACAAATACTAAAACAAAAGAGTGCAAGTCAAATCATCTAATTATGATCTAAGGTGTCCCTATATCCTGTCTACCCTCCTTAACCTTAATCATCTGTCTCCATGAACTCCTATCTTGGACCATGTTCTCAGAGAGATGCAACTCTAGTAAGTCATATCTAATCTGCTCATCCCATTTCAGTTTGGGCCTGCCTTTACTCCTCTTCCCTTCTACAGCGAAGCTTTCAATTGCTCTGACAGATGTCGTTGTCAGTCTCCTCTTGACATGACCAAGCCGTCTCAGTCTTCCCTCTCTTATATTATCTGCTATACTAGCCACCCCTAACCTTTCTCTGTATACCTCATTTTGTATCCTGTCTAGCCTTGTATGTCCACACATCCTCCGCAGTATCCTCATCTCTGCCACATTTATCTACTGCGACTATGTCCTTTTGATGGCTCAGCAGTCTATTCCATATAACATTGCCGTCCGCACTGCCACTCTGTAAAATTTTCCCTTTAATTTAGTTGGAAAATTCTTGTCACACAGCACCCCTGAGGCCGCCCTCCACCTACACCAACCTGCCTGGACTCGGTGTGCTACGTCACTCTCTATGTCCCTATCTTGCTGTACAAATGATCCTAAGTGTAGGATCTGCAAGGCACCACTAGAAGGGGGGGATTGAATAGTTGGTGCAGAAAGTGTGGTTTTTAAAAAAGTTTTGAACCAAGAACTCAACTTCTGAAAACAGTTTCTGTTTTAAGGACCAGTTTTAAAATGTTTTTAAAACTAGGTTGCAGGTCTTCAAAAATTCTGAAATTTTGAGAGAACTTAGCCTCAGATGTTATGAGTGTCTCCTAAAAATTTCAGATTTAAATTCAACCTCTAACCCCTTGAAATATTGTTGGTGGTCAGATTGCTCAAATCTGCCAGAAACGGTAGGCTGATTTGAAAAATTAATTCCTATTTGTACTTAACTCCAAATGCTCTGAAAATTTAAAGACTAACCCCTTATAAGTTTTATTTAATTGGTTGAAACAGTTTGAAAAATTCTTTTGGGAAGTTAGTCAAATACGATCAAAGTCTCAACCTTTGCAAGCCTGAAAATCAGATTGCACTAGTCTCAGAACTTTGGACGTTTGAATGACTTATACTTGTCCAAAAGGGTTGAAACTTGCGCCAAAAGAACCTTAAAACGTGTGGCTATGTTTTCTGAAAGTTTCGTAAGTTTTGAAATCCGTTTACTCTTTTTACGAGCGTGATCAAAAAGGATAAACAGTGCTGAAACTGAAAGTAGATGCTGAAAGTAAATGACACCAAGAATTTTATACTGGTTCGGTTATAAACAACCTACTCCAGTTTTCGAGGACACCTTCCTCGGTTCACACTAATCACACAACACAAAGTACACTTTACCACAGGGTTGATGGAGTTACACACCAACTCTAACCCTTTACAAACATTGTATGTTGAATACAATGCACACGAACACCACCACCTTGCAAGTCTAAGATTGATCACATCTTGATCAATCTTTTACATTGATAAAAGAATATGTGGTGGTCTAGATGAAGCCTATTCAAGTATATGAATGTAAGTACAATAGGCTTATAGGAAGAAGAAAGAAAGAGAGTGTAGAAGAAGAAGGCTAACACGTTTGACGTTTCAAGATTGCAATGCTTGTTCTTGTTTTTGTTTTGTTCTTCTTCCTTCCCTTTTAACATGTGTTGGCCGCCCCCCTTGGTGCTTTACTCCTCTTGAAAATTGCCTTCTAAGTCCTTGGAAGAGTATATGGTATCATTGTGACATGTCTTTGCTTACTTGGCATGTTCTCATTGGATGATCATTAAACTCTTGCTTACTTGACACTCATCGATTGGTTGAATGTTGTCATCACTTGATGACTAGGAAAATCTGAGAATACCACTTAAAACATGTGCCAAAATCATCATAAAATAATTACCATAACTTCCAAGATCATCACATAAATTAAGCAAAACATTTTTCTCCAAAAAGAGGTACAAAAATCGGCCATAAAGATGCTGGAATTTCAACATGTGAATCATTAGTATTCTTTTCAAAATGTTGCCAAATTTTCTTTGATTTATTTCTTGAAAATGAATCACCATTTAGTACAAGACATCTTTATCAATTTTGGAATAAAATTAGACATCAAAGAGGCCAACATTTCGGCCATATACATTCCTCCACATGCTGAAATTTTCAGCATGTGTGATATTCAAATATATCACAATTTAATTCCATAACTTATTCAAATTACTTCTAAATTATCTTCCAATCAATCCACCTTAATCAATAAGTAAAATATCCCTCATAATGGTGTAGAAAACGGCCAGCCATTGTGCACATGCTGAAATTTTCAGCATGTGTTACAAATGAGACATAAGTTTGAATTGTTACCTTGTGTAGCTCCTTCTTTTACGTCATCAACAATGTATGCTTGATTCTTGACCAATCAATATGCCAACAAGGCTCCACATAGGGTCCAACAAGCTGTTTTAGGCGTGTAACATCTATTGTGCATGTGCTGAATTTTATTTTTGCAAATAGTGCACATTTAATAATACACACATGGTATATTCCAATCAGCCCTTAATTGAATTTTCTAGAACACTTTGAGATGTATGAAATATGTAAAAAGTGTCTAGATACACGTTGTATGATGTGCCAAAAACGTTCCATGTGTCGTGTATGTAGAAAACCGAATTTTCGATGTTTATCGATTACCTGATTTTTCTCTAATTAAATTCCAACTTTTTGCACATGTTATATATAATATGGTACACATAATATACATAAATGAAACTTTAATATTCAGCTCATAAGGCTGATTAAAGTGACGCCTAGACATGTGACAAAATTAAAATTAGAATTTCCACAATTTGGCCTTAATGTGGGGTGATTCGTGTGTGCCAACATGGAATGATTTTATGACTGCGCATATCATGTAAGCCACGAAAATTATGGCTATTTTTAAAGTGTAGGGGCTGGCCATCTATTTATGGCAAGTACGTGACACGTTGACGAAGTTTCGGTATTCGCCCGATACGACAATTTTCGATTTAGAACCTTTTAACGTATTGTATTTAATTTGTCATCACCATGACTTATATCATATGATATAAGACCTGAATATACTCATAAATATGAGTTAAGTATGGTGGTGTGACGTTAACGTACGTACGTAAAATAAATAACGTGTCGGTAGTACGTTGGAATAAATGTGTACGTGCCTTTTTTAAAAAAATTTTGAAAATATATATATGTGTATATAGGCATGACATAAGTGTGGGGAGGAGAGTGGAAGACTTTTCTTTCTTCACCTTGTTGCCTTTGTGCCATGTCCAAATATTGCTTCCTTTAATGAACTACTTAGTTTAATTAACTAAGTACTTCACTTAATGAACTAGTTTAGTTCATTAATGGTGGCACCTGAAAATAGTTCAAACACAAAAAATGTTTGCCATTTGATGTAAGCTTTAAAGCTTCATGGCTCGTTAGTACGGCAACATTATATATGAACTATATAAGGCAAGTTTTATGCAATATGTCATGCATGTTTATGTCATGCACGTTTTTATGCAATATGTCGTGCACGTTTAAATCATGTATTTTGAAATCACTCAAACCCCTTTTTCTCTACAATCTCCGCCTTTTGATGATTTTCAAAATAACCTATAATCATGATTTAAATCTTATCGCTCCCCTTCAATCATGCATAAATTCCAATTTTGAATTTCAAAGTTCAAATCGCTCCCCCTTAATTTATGCAATCAGTATCTCTCTCCCCCTTAAATCATGCATTCTCTCCCCCTTTATTTTGGAAAGTCAATCAAAATATGCCTGTAAATATGGAAAGAGAATCAAATCAAATAAACAGAAATCATGCCTAATTTAGAACAAAGATTTTCGTACGTGGCTTGATTTAAGGCTTTAGTGAAAATATCCGCTACTTGTGCCTCTGTGCGTACGTGATCTATGACAATATCACCATTATTTACATGATCACGAAGAAAGTGGTAGCGTACTTCTATGTGCTTGGCCTTAGAATGTAACACGGGATTCTTAGACATGTTAATGACACTCATACTATCACAATATAAAGGAATTTTATTTACGGGAATTCCAAAGTCTGAAAGTTGTTGTTTTATCCATAGTAGTTGTGTGCAACAAAGACTAAGTGCCATGTACTCAGCCTCAGTAGTGGATAAAGCTACGCTTGCTTGTTTTTTGGAAAACCATGAAATAAGGGAGTTTCCTATAAATTGGCAAGTGCCACTCGTGCTTTTCCTATCTATTTTACAGCCACCGTAATCTGCATCAGTATAGGCATGTAAGTTAAATTCACAATCTTTATCATACCAAATGCCTAAGGTGGGTGTATGCTTAATATAGCGGAATATTCTTTCTACCGCATTATAGTGAGACACCTTAGGTTGAGTTTGAAAACGTGCACACATGCATACACTGAACATGATATCAGGCCTACTAGCAGTAAGATATAGCAAAGAACCAATCATAGATCTATATAAGGCATTATCAAAATCTTTACCATGTTCATCTTTATCTAATTTATCAACCATAGACATTTCAAATTCGGATTTCATGCAATTTTCAAAATCTTCAACAAGTTTATGTGAGGTAGAGCCGAAAATAATGTCATCAACGTAAATTTGGATAATAAGTAAATCTGATTAATCTTGTTTCAAGAATAATGTACTATCTATAGTGCCTCGTTTCAAACCATTTTCTAAAAGAAAAGTAGCAAAACGATCATACCATGCTCTAGGTGCTTGCTTTAGCCCGTATAGTGCCTTCTTTAGTTTGTACACGTGATCGGGATGTTTCAAATCTTCAAAACTGGGTAGTTGTTTCACGTATACCTCTTCTTGTATAAATCCATTTAAGAATGCACTTTTTACGTCCATTTGATAGAGTTTAAAATCTTTCATGCAAGCAATGGCAAGTAAAAGTCGTATAGCTTCTAATCGTGCTACGGATGCAAATGTCTCATCATAATCAATTCCTTCTTCTTGATTATAGCCTTGTGCTACAAGTCTAGCCTTATTTCTAACGACTTTTCCTTCTTCATTCATTTTATTTCTAAACACCCACTTTGTGCCTATTATGGTCTTATCTTGTGATCGTGGCACTAAATCCCATACGTCATTTCTAACAAATTGATTAAGCTCATCATGCATAGCATCAATCCAAGAAGAATCACTCAAAGCATCATGCACATTTTTGGGTTCAATTTTGGAAATCATAGCATGAAATTGATTTATTTCAACCGAAGTTATTCTTCTACGTGGCCGCACACCGTGAGTGATATCGCCTATAATGAGATCATGTGGGTGATCTCTATGCCATCTTGGTTGATTATTTTCTATGTTCTCATGCATTTCTAAGTGATCATGCATTTCAGTACAGGTTTCAATTCAAAATCATCATCCTATTCTTTATCTTTATCAATCTCACCAAATTCATTAAACTTTACATGAATAGATTCTATGATTTGTCTAGTGAGAGGATCATAACATCTATATGCTTTTGAATTTACAGAATATCCAACAAAGATGCATTCAATTGATTTAGATTCAAATTTATCTAAATTGTCTTTTGTATTTAAAACAAAACATTTGCATCCAAACACACGAAAATAGTCAATTTTGGACATGCGATCATTTAGTATCTCATAAGGCGTCTTATTTATTTTCTTTCTACTACTCCATTTAATTGTGGAGTTCTAGGTGGCGAAAACTCGTGCTTAATTCCTTTTTCTTCGCAAAATGAAGTCATATCCTTATTCTTAAATTCACCGCCTCTATCGCTTCTTATCTTTTTCACATTGACACCGTATTGATTTTCAAGTTGTTTTATTAATTTCGCAATCTCAATGGCACTATCATCCTTATGTGCAAGAAATAGAGTCCATGTATAACGAGAAAAATCATCAACAATCACGCAAGCATTGTTACGCCCACCAAGACTCGTAGTGCGACTAGGACCAAATAGATCAATGTGTAATAATTCTTAAACTCTAGTCGTGCTTATTTCATTTTTAGGTTTTAGTGACTCGTGTGTTTGTTTGCCTTTTATGCAAGATTCACACAACTGAAAGTTGTCTAAATCAAGTGTAGGCAATCCTCGAATAAGGTTCTTTCGTTGGAGTTTTTCTAGTGTAGAAATGCCAATATGTCCTAAATGTCTATGCCACAAATTTACGTTAGGTTTGTTTCACATGAAACACTTAACTTTAGCGTCTAACATATCATCCATAGAAAGCGTAAAGATGTTTCCTTCTCATTTTCCTTTTAAAACGGTTTCTCCATTTTATTTATTATATTGCAATAAGGGTGAGTGAAGCACACATCAAAACCATTGTCCATAAATTGCAAAATGCTAAGAAGATTATAGGATAAGTTGCTTACCAAAATGACGTTGGAGATTTGAAGAGTGCTTGGGTTTCCAATTGTACCTATTCCGATGATCTTGCCTTCGTTGTTGTCTCCAAAGGTCATGGATCCGCCTTTTGTGACCTTCTTTAATTTCGTGAACAAGCTAGGGTCACCCGTCATGTACCTCGAGCAACCACTGTCAAGGAACCACTTTATAGATGTATCTTTTGATGTGTGGGCTCCCTGCAATGTGCTAGAATGATTTAGGTACCCTTTTAATTTTGGGTCCTTACGAGTTAGTTATCACCCCTTAGTAAAAGTACCTTTCGGTACCCATACTTGGGTGATCCTTCTCGGTCTAGCAAATGGCAAGAATGTAGATGAAGGTGCAATGTAGTAAACATGTGGTGAGTGCACTTTGGGCCTTTGGCCAAGAACTCCTTTGTACTCATTATATGTAGGACGTTTTTGATATGTCCTTGTGTTAGTGTGTATAGTGCATGATCTAGATGGATGAAATGAATGTCTTGTATGCATCACTTGTTTCTTCTCATATCTATATGGCACAAAATTGTATTTCGCATGATATGAGGAAGAAGTAGGGCGAGAAGAGGGAAGAGGGGATCTTTGCGTCATCTTAGACGCCATTTTTCGTTTTGGGGTGTCTACTTTCTTAGACACTACAAACTTGGTTGGTTTAATGGATACTTCATCTGTTTCAATGTATCCTAAACCCGTTTTATCACTATCATGCTTTTGTGACAAGGTAATACGATCAAGCATGTTGGATCCAGTATCAAACTGTTTCATCATTTTCTCTAAGTCTGTATTCCTTGATTTCAAACTTGAAATCTCGGATTTCATTTCATTATTTTGCGTGGTCAATGATGAGATCTCTGTTTTTAACGCAGTAATGATGCATGATGACTCTTCCTTTGAATCGTTTAATTGAGCGACAAGATTCTCGTTAGAAGATTCTAACAGTTTCTTGTCTTCAATTAATCGCTTCTTTTCTTTCGCGAGAGTCTTAGTAAATTTATGCAATTCTAAGTACTGACTAAAAAGATCATCATAAGAAGGCTCAGAGTCAGAATCAGAGTCAGATGATACCTCATTTGATGTTTTGGACACAAAGCGTACTTGTGCAGTCTCCTCTTCGGTTTCAGTCTCGGAATCCGATGTATCACTCCTAGTGGAGGCTTTGAGAGCTCGTTTCCTTTGCTTAGGTTCTGAGACGAGTCTATTCTTGCTCCGTTCCTTGTCAGGATATTTATTTGTTTGCTTTTCCTTATTAGGGCAGTCATACGATAGATGTCCAAGTTTGCTGCATTCATAACATTTAACATCTTTATCGTTTGTCTTGTTCTTATTTCTTTTAGTCAAAGTAGCCTTATTTTTGTTTCTAAATGACTTTCTCATGAATTTTCTTAAACCTTTAGCCAATAGAATTAAGTCATCATTATCCGATTCAGAATCACTATCATCTACGTGATCGGAAGAAGTAGAGACGTATTCATTTGATTTAAATGCAATAGCTTTACCTTGTTTCGATGATTCCGATTTCCTTATGGTGAGTTTGTTCTCATAAACTTTAAGTGATCCAATTAATTCTTCCATCTTAATTGACTTGGTTTCTTTGCTTTCTTCTATTGCAGTTACTTTAGGGTCCCACTCGGATGGAAGGCTTCGCAAGACTTTTTGTACCTTTTCCTGCATAGTAAAGGCTTTGCCAAGAGACTCAAGAGAATTATAAATGTTAGTCAAGCGAAGATCCATATCAACAATAGATTCATTAGGCAATAATTTAAATGACTCGAGTGTGGACATAAGCATGTTTATCTTGGACTCTTTTACTTGACTAGTGCCTTCGTGTTTCATTTTGAGTATTCTCCACATTTCTTGTGCACTAGAACAATTTGAAACATAACTAGACTCACTCTTACTTAATCCATTTGAAAGTAACTGCATAGCCCTAGCGTTCATGCTTAGTCTCTTTTTATCCTCATTTGTATATTCTTGTCTAGGTTTAACGACTTCTAATGTGCCTCCATCTACGGTAGATAACTTTGATGGAACAAAAGGACCATCTTCTATGATTGACCAAAGATCAATATCAATTGCCATAAGAAAAAGCTCCATTCTTAATTTCCATTGAATGAAAGACTCAACGTCAAAGAGAGGAGGCCTTTGGCTCGACATACCTTCTTGTTCGGTTTTGAGATTTGTGGTTGCTATCTCACTGAGATCATTGGATCCTTTGATGTGAGTGTTCCTGTGCTCTGATACCACTTGTAGGATCTGCAAGGCACCACTAGAAGGGGGGGTTGAATAGTTGATGCGGAAAGTGTGGTTTTTAAAATAGTTTTGAACCAAGAACTCAACTTCTGAAAACAGTTTCTGTTTTCAGGACCAGTTTTAAAACGTTTTTAAAACTTGGTTGCAGGTCTTCAAAAATTCTGAAATTTTGAGAGACCTTAGCCTCAGATGTTATGAGTGTCTCCTAAAAATTTCAAATTTAAATTCAACCTCTAACCCCTTGAAATATCATTGGTGGTCAGATTGCGCAAATCTGTCAGAAACGGTAGACTGATTTGAAAAATTAATTCCTATTTTGACTTAACTCCAAATGCTCTGAAAATTTAAAGACTAACCCCTTATAAATTTTATTAATTGGGTTGAAACCGTTTTGAAAAATTCTTTTGGGAAGTTAGTCAAATACGATCAAAGTCTCAACCTTTTCAAGCCTGAAAATCAGACTGCACTAGTCTCAGAACTTTGGACGTTTGAATGACTTATACTTGTCCAAAAGGGTTGAAACTTAAGCCAAAAGAACCTTAAAACTTGTGGATATGTTTCTTGAAAGTTTCGTAATTTTTAAAATCCGTTTACTATTTTTACGAGCGTGATCAAAAAGGATAAACAGTGCTGAAACTGAAAGTAGATGCTGAAAGTAAATGACACCAATGATTTTATACTGGTTCGGTTATAAACAACCTACTCCAGTCTTCGAGGACACCTTCCTCGATTCACACTAATCACACAACACAAAGTACACCTTACCACAGGGTTGATGAAGTTACACACCAACTCTAACCCTTTACAAACATTGTATGTTGAATACAATGCACACGAACACCACCACCTTGCAAGTCTAAGATTGATCACACCTTGATCAATCTTTTACAATGATAAAAGAATATGTGGTGGTCTAGATGAAGCCTATTCAAGTATATGAATGTAAGTACAATAGGCTTATAGGAAGAAGAAAGAAAGAGAGTGTAGAAGAAGAAGGCTAACACGTTTGATGCTTCAAGATTGCAATGCTTGTTCTTGTTTTTTTTGTTCTTCTTCCTTCCCTTTTAACATGTGTTGGCCACCCCCCTTGGTGCTTTAATCCTCTGGAAAATTGCCTTCTAAGTCCTTGGAAGAGTATATGGTATCATTGTGACATGTCTTTGCTTACTTGGCATGTTCTCATTGGATGATCATTAAACTCTTGCTTACTTGACACTCATCGATTGGTTGAATGTTGTCATCACTTGATGACTAGGAAAATCTGAGAATACCACTTAAAACATGTGCCAAAATCATCATAAAATAATTACCATAACTTCCAAGATCATCACATAAATTAAGCAAGACATTTTTCTCCAAAAAGAGGTACAAAAATCGGCCATAAAGATGCTGAAATTTCAACATGTGAATCATTAGTATTCTTTTCAAAATGTTGCCAAATTTTCTTTGATTTATTTCTTGAAAATGAATCACCATTTAGTACAAGACATCTTTATCAATTTTGGAATAAAATTAGACATCAAAGAGGCCAACATTTCGGTCATATACATTCCACCACATGCTGAAATTTTCAGCATGTGTGATATTCAAATATATCACAATTTTAATTCCATAACTTATTCAAATTACTTCTAAATTGTCTTCCAATCAATCCACCTTAATCAAGAAGTAAAATATCCCTCATAATGGTGTAGAAAACGGCCAGCCATTGTGCACATGCTGAAATTTTCAGCATGTGTTACAAATGAGACATAAGTTTGAATTGTTACCTTGTGTAGCTCCTTCCTTTACGTCATCAACAATGTATGCTTGATTCTTGACCAATCAATATGCCAACAAGGCTCCACATAGGCTCCAACAAGCTGTTTTAGGCGTGTAACATCTATTGTGCATGTGCTGAATTTTATTTTTTCAAATAGTGCACATTTAATAATACACACATGGTATATTCCATTCAGCCCTTAATTGAATTTTCTAGAACACTTTGAGATGTATGAAATATGTAAAAAGTGTCTAGATACACGTTGTATGATGTGCCAAAAACGTTCCATGTGTCGTGTACGTAGAAAACCGAATTTTCGATGTTTATCGATTATCCGATTTTTCTCTAATTAAATTCCAAATTTTTGCACATGTTATATATATTATGGTACACATAATATACATAAATGAAACTTTAATATTCAGCTCATAAGGCTGATTAAAGTGACGCCTAGACATGTGACAAAATTAAAATTGGAATCTCCACAATTTGGCCTTAATGTGGGGTGATTCGTGTGTGCCAACATGGAATGATTTTATGGCTGCACATATCATGTAAGCCACGAAAATTATGGCTATTTTTAAAGTGTAGGGGCTGGCCATCTATTTATGGCAAGTACGTGACACGTTGGCGAAGTTTCGGTATTCGTCCGATACGACAATTTTCGATTTAGAACCTTTTAACGTATCGTATTTAATTTGTCATCACCATGACTTATATCATATGATATAAGACCTGAATATACTCATAAATATGAGTTAAGTATGGTGGTGCGACGTTAACGTACGTACGTAAAATAAATAACGTGTCGGTAGTACGTTGGAATAAATGTGTACGTGCCTTTTTAAAAAAGTTTTGAAAATATATATATGTGTATATAGGCATGACATAAGTGTGGGGAGGAGAGTGGAAGACTTTTCTTTCTTCACCTTGTTGCCTTTGTGCCTTGTCCAAATATTGCTTCCTTTAATGAACTACTTAGTTTAATTAACTAAGTACTTTACTTAATGAACTAGTTTAGTTCATTAATGGTGGCACCTGAAAATAGTTCAAACACAAAAAATGTTTGCCATTTGATGTAAGCTTTAAAGCTTCATGGCTCGTTAGTACGGCAACATTATATATGAACTATATAAGGCAAGTTTTATGCAATATGTCATGCATGTTTATGTCATGCACGTTTTTATGCAATATGTCGTGCACGTTTAAATCATGTATTTTGAAATCACTCAAACCCCTTTTTCTCTACAATCTCCCCCTTTTGATGATTTTCAAAATAACCTATAATCATGATTTAAATCTTATCGCTCCCCTTCAATCATGCATAAATTCCAATTTTGAATTTCAAAGTTCAAATCGCTCCCCCTTAATTTATGCAATCAGTATCTTTCTCCCCCTTAAATCATGCATTCTCTCCCCCTTTATTTTGGAAAGTCAATCAAAATATGCCTGTAAATATGGAAAGAGAATCAAATCAAATAAACAGAAATCATGCCTAATTTAGAACAAAGATTTTCGTACGTGGCTTGATTTAAGGCTTTAGTGAAAATATCCGCTACTTGTGCCTCTGTGCGTACGTGATCTATGACAATATCACCATTATTTACATGATCACGAAGAAAGTGGTAGCGTACTTCTATGTGCTTGGCCTTAGAATGTAACACGGGATTCTTAGACAGGTTAATGGCACTCATACTATCACAATATAAAGGAATTTTATTTACGGGAATTCCAAAGTCTGAAAGTTGTTGTTTTATCCATAGTAGTTGTGTGCAACAAAGACTAAGTGCCATGTACTCAGCCTCAGTAGTGGATAAAGCTACGCTTGCTTGCTTTTTGGAAAACCATGAAATAAGGGAGTTTCCTATAAATTGGTAAGCGCCACTCGTGCTTTTCCTATCTATTTTACAGCCACCGTAATCTGCATCAGTATAGGCATGTAAGTTAAATTCACAATCTTTATCATACCAAATGCCTAAGGTGGGTGTGTGCTTAATATAGAGGAATATTCTTTTTATCGCATTATAGTGAGAACCTTAGGTTGACTTTGAAAACGTGCACACATGCATACACTGAACATGATATCAGGCCTACTAGCAGTAAGATTTGCACGTTTAAATCATGTATTTTGAAATCACTCAAACCCCTTTTTCTCTACACTAAGTACTTGAATTTACTTACATTTGGGACTCCTTGACCCTCGATGGTAAGTTGGCTATTTTCATCGTCGGCTGCGCCGTTGAAGTCGCAGTGCAGATACGCAGTCTTATAAAGACTAATCTTTAGGCATTTCCTCTCTAAAGCACCTCGCCACTCTTTTAGTCTCATACTCAGGTTATGTCTACTTTCTGCGACTAAGACAATATCGTCAGCAAAAAGCATATACCATAGGACTGTCTCTTGGATCTTCTTTGACAACTCGTCTAGGACAACTATAAAAAAGGGCTCACAGTGGACCCTTGATGGAGGCCTACCTCCATTGGGAAGAAGTTCGTATTCCTACAGGCGTATGAACGGTTGTTTTCGTCATATCATACATATCCCTACTTATGTCTATATACTTCATTGAAACACCTCTTGCATCCAGACTATCCCATATCAATCTACGTGGCACACTATCATATGCTTTTTCAAGATTGATGAAAACCATATGTAGATCGTGCTTCTTCTCCCTATATTTCTCCATCAATCTCCTTAAAATGTATATTGCTTCCGTAGTTGACTGTCCCGGCATAAAACCAAATTGGTTATCGTAACTTGAGTTTCTCCTCTAATTCTAATGTCGATTACTCTCTCCTATAACTTGATATTATGACTTGGCAATTTAATCCCCCTGTAATTCCCACAAGAATGTGCGTCTCCTTTTTTTCTTATATAGAGGGACCACTACACTCCTTCTCCATTCATCTGTCATTTTTCCTGTTTTGAAAATTAGGTTGAACAGAGTAGTTAGCCATTTAACCCCTTTCTCACCAAAACACTTCCATGCCTCAATGGGTATGTTATCCAGGCCAACTGTCTTAGCTCTTTCTATCTTCTTAAGTGCTATTTTCATCTCTCCTTGTCTGAAGCTACGACAGTCGCAAGTATTCTATTGTCGTTTTTAGGTAGTGATGCTTTCTCCTTCATCATGTCGACCTTATGTTGTTTAAAAAGTTGTGAAAGTATGTTTGCCATTGCCCCTTGATGTCTGGCTCTTTGACTAAAACATGTTCATCTTCTCCCTTTATAAATTTCACGACTTCTAGGTCTTGCCACTTTCGATATCTAGCTTTGGCAATCTTGAACATATCATGCTCTCCATCTTTTGTTTCTAATCTTTCGTACATCTTTTTATAGGCTGTGTTCTTTGCCTCCGTCACAGTCTTCTTCGCCTTCCTCCTAGCGATTTTGTAGTTCTCCCTCACTCTCATTTTCTCCTCCCTGTCTGTGTAGCTTAACACCTTTATAAAACTTTTTTGCTTATTCCTTATTTTTTGTTGCACATCCTCGTTCCACTACCACGACTCTTTATGTATTTTTGTCTTTCTTGTTGTTACCCCAAGAGTTTCTCTTACCGCATGAGTAATGTTAGTCGGCATACCTCCAACATCTGGTTTGTGTCCTCACCTAGTAGATCTGATGTCGCCGAGATGACATTGTCTCTAAATATGTCAATTTCTCTTACTTTCAAACTTCCCCATCGAATCCTGGATGGTAATTTTCTAATCCTCGTGCTCAGCTTTTGTCTCAAGGCTACAACTACGACTAGTAAACGGTGTTGCGTCACTGCCGTCTCCACTAGTATATAACCTTGCTGTCCCTCCACAATTGTCGGTCTTCACGTCTCATCAGAAAATAGTCGATCTGTGTGTTACGTCATCCGCTGCTAAAAATGATCAAATGTGATTCTTTTTCCTTAAATAACGAGTTTATAATATCTAGGTTGTGAGCCACTGCAAGGTCTAGCAGATCCCGACCCTGCTCGTTTTTATCTGCATAGTCAAACTCGCCATGTGCCAACTAAAAACCATCGGCATCCTTTCTAATGTGACTATTAAAATAACCTCCTATACAAGTTCGTTCCTCCCTAGGTATTGTCCTCAACATTACATCTAATTAATCTCAGATCTCTTTCTTCTCTTGTTAACCCAGTCCCACTTGGGATGCATAGGCGCATGAATATTTCCAGTAGATATGTCCAATAAATGCACCTAAACTCATGTAACCGATAATGTAACTGAATAACAATATGTAGAGGTGGACAATGATATATATGAGAGTGAAATTATGACATGTATACCCTCACGCATAGTGGAGGCAAATATATAATGTGCATAATATACCTCAAACTAACATATACGAGTAATGATGACAACTCTAAGACGGCTCCTTTCAAATTTTTTTCTTTTCTTTGCCACATTTTCTTTTTCTTCTTGCTTCTGGCAGATTTTTTTTCTTTTTTCTTTCTTCTTTCTTTATTCTTTTTTTTTTTGCTCACGCTCTTTTTTGAAGAAAAGAACCACTCTTTATGCAATGTAACACCTACTCCCAACTGTATGAAGAAAAAAAACACTTGTATATGAAACGTACTCTTAGTAGCTCGAGTAAAAATAATATCATCCATATAAGTGTTAATAATATGTACGATATATGCTCCCTTATAGGGAATTCAAAGAAAATAACAGCAATAGACCATAAGCCTAAGAGGGGAAAGGATAATGTAGGCTAACAATTTCGAAAAAGATATTTCGAATGATGGTCTGACCATCCTAAGAAAACCTCAGTCGGGAACTAGCGGAAAATAATATTACAGAGTTAGCTTGAAAGGCTCAATCGACCAAAGATGGCCTATGAATGCGGTCCTTAGTCTATCGGGCGATTACCTACGGTTCGCCTAAAAAGGTGTGTTAGAATACTTCAAGTTTGATGCTTTGCACAATTGACACTTACAAAGCTTAGATAAGGTGACTTATGTGAAGTGGTTGTTGATCAGAACACTTCGAACGCCTACATAAGGTGTTTCATGTGAAGTGTCTGGAAAACAGAACACTACGAATGCTGCATAAGGCGCTTCATGTGAAGTGGCTGTGAAACAGAATACTTCGAATGCCTAGATAAGGCGCCTCATGTGTCATATAGTGCCTCTGTGAAACAGTATACTTTGAACGCCTTAACAGGCGCTTCATGTGTGTGACAAAAGTCAAAATTGGCTGTTTCTCTCCAAAAATAGGCACGAATATCAAACTAGTTTTGATAAATCTCAGAATGACAAAATATTGCTTCGAACGAGTATGAAGGCTCAGAACAGGCGCTTCATCTCACTTCGAACGAGTGTGCTACCCAGATTAGGCACTTCATGTGACATTGAACAGGTGTTCATTATTCCCATTAGGCGCTCTATGTCACATTGAACGCCAGTTCTCCAATCATATTAGGCGCTTCAATCTACTGAACACCTCAAATATTTTATGCTTCTTTTTCTTATGATATCTTGACATTTGTGTCTTCCTTCTTAGTGAAAAATCACAAGCAATATCCCTCTTTAGAGAATGCTCTCTTTCCTCTTTAAGCTTACAAGAAGAAGCTTTCTCTGGAAGCTTGAATTCATCCAAGAGAAGATCTCCATGGAAGGGGACATGTCATGAATAGAGACAAAAATTACCTTTCTCTCCTGCAGCATGGAAAATAGCTAGTGGCAAATAAAACAAGGATCTTCACCATTTTTAAAAGACAACTTTCTAAGCTACAAGCTCTCAAATTCTCTCCAGCTTTTTGCTCTCAAAATATTTGTATCTTTGTTGCATTTACATTATTTGTGAGAGTGTGTGACTTATGAAAGAAGAAAAGTCTTCTTCTTGAGTGAATATTGTGTGGAGCAAGGTGTAGATCGTTGGTCAAGAAGCAAGGGTACTTCTTGTATGAAGAAATCCAAGTCTTCAAGGGTTAGTTTGTAGCGCCCCGGCCTGATACTGGACATTGGTACCAGTGCACTCGCCGTAGTTTGCTACGAGAACTACGAAGCGTCAAAGCGGATCAAGTACACGTCATCCATGACATAAGATAAATCAGTGGAAACGTCGTAAGATTTAAAAATTCAATAACAACAATGTAACCAAATGAAATACAGCGGAAATGAAACGTCTTCGGGGAAATGTCTAATATACCCTCCAGTACAAAATATTAAACAGTAAGTCCATCGGCTAAAAAGAGAATGAACATAAATATATCCACTTCAGTGACCATCATCCCAATGACCCCACACGCCGTCGTCTTTCACAAAAATCATTTTGTACTCTGGTTCACCTGAAAAGAAGATGGAGTATCTATTCTTAGCAAAAACATCTCTAGCAAGTAACCCGTCTATACACCTTACGGGATCACACACGACAAGTCACCAGTACATAAATCAATGCTCAAAATAAGGTGCTCACGTTAGCAAATAACATCTTTATAACAACTCAACAAGGCCAAATATGTCACGTAAATGATACACAAATATGGAACTATCACATATCAAGCCAAAAGTACTACATAAACAGATCATATGCGAATGTCGTTTCTTGCATGTCAAAACTTATGCTTCGTGTCACATGATGCATGCACTTCTTAAAACCACATACTGAACTAAACAAAACTCATACATATGCCTTCTTTCGTAAACATGTCATGTGTGTCGTTCCACAAAACTTTTCATAATTCTTCTTATCTTATTCTTCACGTAGCAGAATTTTATACCTTGTGGGTGATCAATCCACAGCAAACAGAACTTTATACCCCATGCTGAAAGGTCCACGATCCCATAACATATAAACTTTATACCCTGTGCTGAAAGGTCCACGACCCCATATCATAAACTTTATACCCTACTGTTGATTCACAGGTCACACTTTTATACCCTACCACAGCAGACATGACTTTTATACCCTGCGATCAACCAGTAGCCATAATCTTGACTTCTTTTAAGTACACGTGTCTTTTCGCCAAGCAAAACTCATGTCAGTATGAAAAATGCTTATGTTGTGATACAAATACTCATGTCGTGTCATATCCATCTCCTAATCATGTACACACACTTTACATATTGGATAAAGGGTCATAACCCTCAAATGTACCTCAAGCACATCTTACTCGTATCATTTCACGCCCCCTCGTATCACGAATTCACCTCTAGCTTCCACCTAGCCTTACTCATTCACACTTAATGTTTACAACTCACTCACACCTCAAAAGCACTTGTATTTTATGAACAATGAAGAGGACAAAAATATCTCACGTACATGGAGCACTTAATGTGTCGAAAGGGACTTCCAGAACACTTGGTTAGCCTTCAAGAGGCGCCTCATGTGACATAAAGCACCTATACTAGGCGTTCGAAGTATTCTGGAATACACTGGTACACATTGAACGCCTACATAAGGCACCTCAAGTGACATGCCACGCCTTATGTGGTGTTTGAAGTATTCTGGAATGTGCAGTGACACATCGAACGCCTATATAAGGCGCCTTATGTGACATGAAGCACCTCATGAGGTGTTCGAAGTGTTCTGGAATGCACCGGGGAAACATCGAACGCCTACTTTAGGCGTCTAATGTGACATTGAGCGCCTAAAGAGGTGTCTGAAGTGTTTTGTCGATCCCCAAAACCTGCAGTTTTGCAGAAACTTCCTCTCTTCTTCTTCTCTCTTCATCCCTTTCATGTTAAACACCCCAAATTCAACCTATCTTCTAAATCCATCAGGCATAGCACACAAATAACATGGATTGATTCTTAAACATATCAAATCGCATCAACTCTAGGCCTTCTATCACCCACATCTTCCGATATATCATCAAACTTTCCAACACAACAAATCTACAACAACCCATCATTCACCCTTCAAAACCTTCTGCAAATCCTCTCAAATCATCTAAGGCACAGTTAATAAACATAATGACTTATAACAAGACAATAATCACATCACGGATGACACTTTTAGGGCATATTTAACAACAACCAAGCACAACATAAATGTTCTCAGAATTTGGCCCAAAGAACATGACTTTACTCAATCAACAACAACAAATACATATAGTAGAGCATTTAACATAACGCATCAAGATTACCAATGTGTGATCCAATTTTCTCTTTATAAGAATATAGGGCCTGTTGTATCAAAATTTGAGTAAAGCGTATATAAAGATCACTCGCCTTTGTTTCTAGATAATCTACGAGTGTATGGCAGAATTTCGTGATGGATTGAACCTAGGTTAGCCGTTCTTTCTTGTTCTTCTTCCTTTCTTCTTCTTTCTTTATCTCTTTCTTTTCTCTCCTTTCTCTCTCTCTCTTTTCTCCAGTCGTTTCCCCCTGTTCTTTTTCTTCTTAACCGTTGACCACTCCTGGGAGTCTTACCAATTTGTGTAACTCCCTTAGCACGTAATTGGGGGAGGGTAATTTGGTATTTTGGTCCTAATTTTCTCAAATTCAGCTTTTTGACTATTTTTCACCTGTAATCCATTTAATTAAGCCTCATAAACATAAATAATTAATGAAATTATTTTTAAGTTGCTCTTAATTATTTACCGTCAGACTCGGAAAAATACAGGGTATGACATACTTGATGGTGTAGAGGTGAACCATACTCCCTACAAGAATTCTTTGAGAAGCAAGGAAGTCCTTGGAGGCTAAACTTCCAGGTAGTTGGATTTCTTGTTTCAAGTCTAGGTGTGTTACCTAGTTCACCTACTTGTATCTTTATTTTTTATTGTTGTTTCCCCAGAGAAATAACAATCCCTTGTTCAAAAATCCTTCTTGTGAAGAGCAAGAAGGTAGAGGGGTAGAGTTTTCGACTTGAACCTCTATATATTTGGTGTTCTTTACGTTTTTGCAATTTTATTCATTTAAAGGATACATCCAAGTATTGGTTTAACGTGATTATTGAAAAGGATCCAAAAAAATTTCCATACTTGGTGAGCACACTATTCAACTCCCCCCTTCTAGCGTGTTCTAAGAGACCTGACAATTGGCATCAGAGCTAAATCTTGAGTGTTTGAGTTCAAATAAAAAGATTTGATATTTTTAAAGTACGGATCTCTTTAGCTTTGAAGATGCCGGTTCTTCTAGCGGTGACTCTTCTAGAAGAATAAGAAGAAGACAAGAGTCACTAATTCCTTCTATATCAAATGTACATGTCAAAGTGCCTATGTTGACCCTCTAAACTACCCTCTATGGAAACCAAACATGGAAACGTATCTCTATTCATGTGGATATCATATTTGGAGAGAGGTTTCTAAAGGTTCCAAAATTTCTTTTGATGCTGATGATCCGAGCACGAAAGAGGAGTTGCAATTCACCATAAATAGAAAATCTCTTGCTATTTTGAATAGCTCTTTATCCCCAAATGAAAGAGCTCAAATACAAGATGTACAATCCGCTCATGAAGCATGGACTAAATTGGAAATGATTCATTAAGGATCATCTCAAGTATGGAAGGCAAAGAGGAGACAATTAATCAAACAATTCTACAATTTTAATGTTCCCAAAGGTGAAAAATTCGAAGAGTCTATCCAAAGGTTCACCAAACTTATCAACCTACTACTGCGGTCGGGAAGAAGATCGAACAAGAAGATTTCAACCATTTCTTCCTAAACAGCCTAGGAAGAGAGTGGAACGCAAAGGTGACGACCATTGAGGAGTCAAAGGATCTCGAGACTATCACGCTAGATGAATTTTACGAGAACCTTATCACTTATGAGATTCACCTTGAAGCTCAAGAAAAGAATGATCCTATTCAAAATTCATCAAAAGCCTTGGCATAATGAGTTGGAGGAATCGGATGACGAATTTGGACTTCTTGTTCAAAGATTCAAAAGATTTGCAAGAAAGAATGAGTATGAAGCCAGAGGTTCATCAAAGAAAAATTTTCTAAGGATAAAGACAAAATGAAGGACCAAGACAATAAATGCTATATATGTTGAAGATATGGTCACTTCATGAAGGATTGCCGAGTGAAGGATCCACACCCAAAATCAAGAAAGCCATCTACCAAAAAAGAAGGCTTTGCAAGCGGAAGTAACTCATTAGGAAATTCTCTTATCCGTCTCCGAGAGCGATAACGACGACAACGAGAATCTAGCTCTCACGGGAGTCTTCTATGATGATCTTGATAAGGAGTTCTATTGTCTCATGGCCATTGAAGATGACATGGAGGTATGCACTAAATCCTCTCATTATAAATTGCAAGGTGAAAATGGATGATTTAGTGCAAGAAAAGGATTATTAAAGATTAAATATAAGTGTGTCAAAAAGGATTTCAAAGCATGAATAAAACGAATATAATGACACACTTGAGAATCACACTGCATTGCAACTAGAGCATGATATTCTTTTAAACCATGCACTTAAAGCACTAGAGGAGAAGCATGAATTGCTAAATAAATCAAGTACTCCTCGTCAAACCCTTGAAAAAAACAAAAATTCTCAAAGGGAGAGTGCTAAGAAAAATGAAGTAGTAAAGGATGCATCTACTTCAAGCATGAAACCAAAAATTAAATATAGTGTTATATATGTGAATAGGAGGATAGGTCAGATGAACAAACCACATCATCCTTCAAGAAGTCAAAAATTTCTTGAAAAAACAAAGGCACGTGCCTAAAGGAAAGACAAATTCAACCAAGGTGTCAAAACCTTCCGTTAAATACCTTAAAAAATGTTCCTTCCTTGATTCCAAGAAATGTCATCCCTAAACGGGAATCACGGAACATGCCATTGCATAAGCATGGATAAACATTCTTACCCACATAAACACATTCCCACATGCTTTTATTATAATAATAAAGGGCATGTAGATAGAGTTTGTAAGGCTAAAAGTAATAGAAATCATGTGTGGGCGCCAAAAAGTGTAATAAAGGTAACTAACCTTCAAAGATCCAAATCAAAAGGGTACCAATGTTGTTTGGTGCGTTTGTTGGCACTAGCACTAAATGGAGAAAGCAAGGACAAAAAAGTCTAATGGGTCGTGGACAGTGGGTGTTCCAGCCATATGAAAGGAGACAAAAGATTGTTTCAGACTCAGTGCAAGATGGAGGAGTTGTCCACTTTGGAGGTAGAAAAGGCGAAATCAAAGGACATGGTATTGTGGGTAATAATTCCTCCTCTTTTAGTGATGTTCTATATGTTAGTGTGCTAAAATTCAATTTGATAAGTGTAAGTCAATTGTGTGATGCTAACTATGAGGTTACGTTTTTGAAAACAAAGTGCATTGTGAAAAAGGACAATATTATTTTTGTTTGAAGCTTTGAGGTTCAAAACATTTATAGACTTAGCATCAATGACTTGGTTTCACAAAATATATCTTGCCTAGTAGCCAAGAATGACTTGACACAACTATGGTATAGACGTCTCATACACGTATGTTTCAAAACTTTTAAGTTTATTTGTGAAAACAAAAAGGTTCGAGGCCTTCCAAAAATGAGTTTAAAAAACCAAGACTTAGGCAACACAAGTTCAAAACGCAAAGCTTGTGAAAACAAGCTTTAAGCCCAAAACAAATTTCTCCACCTCCAAACCCCTACAATTATTACATATGGATTTGTATGGGGATGTTGGCAGCTAAAAGTTTAGGTGGTAAACATCATACCTTTGTGGTAGTAGATGACTATACTCGTTATACATGGATGATGTTTCCTGCAAAGAAAAGTGATGCATGTAGTGAATTCATCAACTTGAGTAAACAATTGGAGAATCACATGAGTGACACCATTAAAATCATACGAAGTGATCGTGGTGGTGAGTTTGATGGAGATTTTGAAAGGTTTTGTATATCCAAAGGATACCTCATGACTTTCTGGCTCCTAAAACTCCACAACAAAATAATGTAGCCGAGCGAAAGAATAGGACCCTATAAGAAATGTGTAGGAAAATGTTAAATGAGTCGGTTTGCCCAAGTAATTTTTGGGCCAAAGCGGTAAATGCCGCTTGTCATGTGATCAATCGCGTATATTTGAGACCTTACCTAAATATGACACCTTATGATCTTTGGAATGGTAAGGTTCCCAATATTAGGTACTTCAAAGTGTTTGGGTGTAGGTGTTTCATATTTAACACTATTGACACCATAGATAAACTTGACCTCAAGGCGGATGAATGTATCTTTTTAGGTTATGCCTCAAATAGTATAGCATTAAAAGGAGTCAAAAGGTGGAAGAATCAATCCATGTTAAGTTTAATGAGTCACTCAATGACGAACCTAAGCTTTACGAGGATGGTGAAGAAAATGAAGTTGATGCTTCTCAAGAAACAATTCTTGATGATACTCCAACGTTTGCTCATCAACAAGAAATTGTTGATAAGTCTCCTAAAAGAAATATCTTCAGTGATTTGAGAGTAGAGCCTATTGAAGGCACTCCTCCATCAAATATCCATGAACTAAGTGATTCAAATAGAAATACTTCTCACACTGATTTGTTGATACACTAAATGTTGAAAATGCATCTCCTATTCCGAAAAAGGATGGTCATTTGAATCGTGATGATTTCTTTCTTCCGGAAAGTGATCATGAAGAAGTTGGAGGGGATATCTCCAATCTTCCTAGATCATTCAAGCATAAAAGCTCTCACCCACACGAGTTGGTCATAGGTGATTTAAATACAGGTATTGCTACATGAAGGCAATGTCGAGAGAACACATTCGTATCTCTCATAGTGCCGAAAAAATATTAAAGATGCACTTCTTGATGAAAATTGGATCTTGACAATGGAAGAGGAATTAAACCATTCGAAAGAAGTGATGTTTGGGAACTAGTTCCCAAACCCCTTGATCATCCCATTATAGGTACCAAATGGGTATTTCGTAACAAAATGGATGATCAAGAAAACGTCACTAGAAATAAAGCTAGGCTAGTTGCTCAAGGATACCGTCAAGAAGAAGGTATCGATTTTGATGCGACATTTGCACCCATATCACGGTTTGAAGCTATTAGAATGTTATTGGCATATGCTTGCTATAAATATTTTAAACTTTACCAAATGGATGTCAAATCCGCCTTTTTAAATGGTGTTATCCAAGAAAAAGTGTACATTACACAACCTCCCGGATTTGAACGTCATGATTTACCTCATCATGTATTCAAACTCAGAAAAGCTCTCTATGGCCTTAAATAAGCTCCTAGAGCTTGGTATGAGTGGTTAAGCACTTTTCTTCTCAATAATGGATTTTCAAGGGGTAAAGTTGGCGCCACCTTGTTCATTAAAGAAAAAAGCAAAAATCAATTGATAGTACAAGTATATGTGGATGATATTATTTTTGGTGCTGCTAACAATTGTCTTTGAGAGAAATTTGCTAGCTTGATGCAAGGTGAATTCGAAATGAGTATGATGGGGGAGCTTACATACTTTCTCGGACCTCAAATCAAGCAAACTCAAGAAGGTGTGTCACATCTCTCAAACCAAATACCAAATGACTTGCTCAAAAAGTACAACTTGGTGAAGGGAGACAAGTGAACACTCCAATGACGACAAGCTTGAAGCTTGACAAGGATGAGAAAGGAAAGCACATTGAGGTAACCTTGTCTCTTGGCATGATAGGGAGTCTACTTTACTTGACTGCTAGTAGACCAGATATATTGCATGTAGTGTACTTATATGCTAGATTTCAAAGTGATCCTAGGGAATTGCATCTAGTTACGATAAAACGTATCCTTAGATACCTTAGGGTGTACTTTGAAATTAGGATTATTTTATCCTAAGAATGCATGTTTTGATTTGAGAGGTTATTATGACTCCGATTATGCGGGGAGTCTTGTTGATAGGAAGAGCACATCCAGGACTTGTTAATTTCTCGGTGATTGTCTTATTTCTTGGTTCTCCAAGAACAAAACAGTGTCGCTCTCTCCACGGTGGAATCCGAATATGTGTCGGCTGCCTCATGTTGTTGCACATTGCTATGGATGACTAACATATTGAATGATAATAATATTTACTTCTCCAAAGTGCCTATATTGTGAGATAACACTTTCATTGTCAATATTGCACAAAATCTAGTTCACCACAGTCGGACTAAGCACATAGATTAGGGTATCATTTCATTCGTGATTGTGTACAAAAGGAATTGATTAGTGTGGAATTTGTTCCAACACATGACCAATTGGCAGATATTTTTACAAAACCCTTGCCAAGTGATGTATTTGCTTCAATAAGAAGTAGGTAGGGTTACTTAACATGGGTTAAATTTAACCTAGCAGGAGCTGCAGTAAGAAAATATTCAAATTTTCAAGCTTAGCTCACATAAAGCTCCTTATATGAAAAGGTTTAGGTGTTCAATGTTGAGAAAAAGAGTTGAGTGATTTACGAATACATGATTTAAATATAACGTGTTTAAAAAATGCATGACAATTTATTACTTGACACGTTTTGTGATAAACTTGCCTTATATACTTTCTATATAATGTTGTCGTACTAATAAGCCATGAAGCTTTAAAGCTTACATCAAATGGCAAACATTTGTTGTGTCTGAACTATTTTCAGGTGCCACCATTAATGAACTAAACTAGTTCATTAAGTGAAGTACTTAGTTAAATGAACTAAGTAGTCATTAAATGGAGATATATTTGGAGAAGACATGATGGCAACAAATTGAAACATGGAAGTCTCCTCTCCATCTCATTCACACATTATATATATATATATATATATATATATATGTGTGTGTGTGTGTGTGTGTGTGTGTGTGTATTCAGATTTTTTTTAAAAGCCACTATACACATATATTCCAACGTACTATCAACACGTTATATATTTACGAACGTAAATCAACGTCACACCACCATACTTACCTCATATTTATGAGTATATTCAGGTCTTATATCATATGATATAAGTCATGGTGATGACAAAATTATTACGACACGTTACAAGGTTCTAAACCAAAAATTGTCGTATAGAGTGGACTACCGAAACTTCGTTAACGTGTCACGTACTTGCCATATATAGATGGCCAGACCCTACACTTCAAAAATGGCCACAAATTTCGTGGCTTACATGGTATATTCAGCCATAAAATCATTCCATGTTGGCACATACAAATCACCCCCAATTAAGGCCAAATTGTGGAGACTCCAAATTCAATTTTTAAGCACATGGGCGCTTACTTTAATCAACCATTAGAGCTGAATATTCAATTTATTTTATGTATATTATGTGTGACATAATATATATAACATGTGCAAAAATTTTGAATTTAATCGGAGAAAAATTGTGTAATCGACAAAGTCAAAAATTCAGTTTTCTACGAACACAACACATGGAACGTTTTTGGCATGACATGTAACATGTATCTAGACACTTTTTACATATCCAAAACATATTAAAGTATACTAGAATATTCAAATTAGGGCTGATTGGAATATACTGTATGGTGTAATTATTGTGCAATATTTGACAAAGTTTAGAAAAGTAAAATTCAGCACATGTTCAAGACATCATACACGCCATTCTCTGCCTTGATGGAGCTTAGTTGGCATCTTGATTGGTTGAGAATAAGCCCACACAAGGTTAGTGACATAATGGAGGGAGCTACACAAGGTAACAATTCAAACTTTGTAGCAAATGTAACACATGCTGAAAATTCAGCATGTGAGACAATGTGGTGGCCGATTTTTTGGTCTTGAATGGTGACAAATTTGCTTCCAAATTTGTAGGGATTAATTGTTGAATATTTGGCAATGTTTTAAACCTTATTCGTCACATGTTTTAGATGTGAATCTCAGATTTTTAAAGCTACTAAATGGTGACAAGTTTGGACCAATCATGAAGTGTCAAGTAAGCAAAGCCAAGACATTCATCCAATCAAGTTGTGCCAAGTAAGCAAGATGGTGTCACATCTATACAAGGTATTCTTCCAAGGACATAAAAGAGAATTCTCAAGATGAAGAAAAACCCTAGGGGGCGGCCACTCTTGAATAAAAAGAAGAGAAGAGAGCAAACCAAGACAAGACAACTCTCATAATCTCACAAGTGCAAAAAGGCTCTACTCTTTTCTTCTACATTTCTTTCTTCTTCTTCCTCTCTCAAGCCTATTGTTCTTATATTCATTATATTGAATAGGCTTTGATTAGACCACCATACACGTTAAAATTGTAAAAGGTTGATCAAGGTGTGATCAAACCTTCATCCGTTCGGTGGTGGTGTTCGTGATCGGTGTGATTGCTTGTATCGTTTGTTTAAGGATGGAGTTGGTGTGTAACTACAGCAACCCTTGTGGCAAGGTGTTAATTTGTTTAGTGATAACCGAGGAAGGTGTCCTCGAAGACTAGAGTAGGTTGATTTAACCAAACTAGTATAAAATCCTTTGTGCCATTTACTTTACTGCACAGTAATTTCAGTTCCAGCATTCTGCATCCATTTCTTCACAATCTTAAAAATAGCAAACGAATTCAAAACTTGTAAAATATTGCAGAAACATAGCCACACCTCTTAAGTTCTATTTTTCTCAACCCATTTGGACAAGTATAAGTCAACCAATGCAATCTGATTTTCAGACTTGCAAAGGTTGAGAACTTAAACGTATTTGACATACTTCCTGAAGGAATTTTTCAAAACTATTTCAACCCATTAAAATACATATCATAAGGGGTTTGTCATTAAATTTTCAGACCATTTGAAGTTACGAATTAATCGAAATAAAATTTTCAAATCGGAGTACTTTAATGGCAGATTCCCGCAATCTGACCACAAACGTATTTTCAAAGGGTTAGAGGTTGAACTTTAATCTGAAAGTTTTAGGGGATACTCAGAACATCTGAGAGTAAAATCTCTCCAAATTTCAGAATTTTTGAAGGTCTGTAACCTAGTCTTTCAAACGTTTCAAATCAGGATCTGAAAACAGAAACTGTTTTCAGAACTTGGGTTTTTGGGCCAAAATAATTTAAAAACCAAATTTTCTGCACCTACTATTTAACCCCCTTCTAGTGGTGTCTTACAGGTCCTACATTCAATGTTGCATTAAGCGCTTCATTTGAACTGAGTCACTTGTTCAAAGTGACATCAAGCACTTTATTATTCGTTTAAAATAGTCTTTCGAAGTCGCATTAAGCGCTTCATATGAACTAGGCCACTTGTTGAAGTGACATCAGACGCTTAATCCTTCTAACACAGTTGTTCATGTTGAGAAAAAAAGGGGTTTGAGTGATTACAAAATGCATGATTTAAATAACGTGTATTAAAGAAATGCATGACACGTTTTAATGACTTGACACGTTTTGCATAAACACCTGCCTTATATAGTTCATATATAATGTTTCCGTACTACGAGCCATGAAGCTTTAAATCTTACATCAAATGGCGAACATTTATTGTGTTTGAACTATTTTCAGGTGCCACCATTAATGAACTAAACTAGTTCATCAAGTGAAGTACTTAGTTAATGAACTAAGTAGTTCATTAAACGAAGCCATATTGGAGAAGCACAAATGCAACAAATTGAAGATGGAAAGACTTCTTCTTCCCTCTCATATCACACGCCTTATACATATATATTTATATATATTCAGATTTTTTTTAAAAGGCACTATACACATATATTCCAACGTACTACCGACACGTTATATATTACGAACGTACTATTTATGAGTATATTCAGGTCTTATATCATATGATATAAGTCATGGTGATGACAAAATTATTATGACACCGTACAAGGTTCTAACCAAAAATTGTCGTATCGGGTGAATACCGAAATTTCACCAACATGTCACGTACTTGCCATATATAGATAGCCAGCCCCTACACTTCAAAAATGACCAGAAATTTCGTGGTCTACATGCTATATTCATCTATGAAATCATTCCATATTGGCACACACAAATCACCCCCAATTAAGGCCAAATTGTGGAGATTTCAAATTCAACATTTTTAGCACATATAAGGCGCCACTGTACTCAGCCATGAGATCTAAATATTAAAGTTTAATTTATGTATATTATGTGTCACATAATATACATATAACATGTGCAAAAAGCTGGAATATAATCAGAGAAAAATCAGGTAATCGACAAACGTCGAAAATTCGGTTTTCTACGAACACGACACATGGAACGATTTTGGCATGACATATAACATTTCTAGACACTTTTTTACATACTCTATATATTCTAAAGTGTTCTAGAAAAATCAATTAGTGGCTGATTGGAATATACCATATGTGTATAACTATTGTGCACTATTTTACAAAGTTTGCAAAAATAAATTCAGCACATGTACAACCATTGTCACACGCCACTTCAGCCTTGTTGGAGCATGTGTGGATCTTTGTTGGCATCTTGATTGGCCAAGAATGAAGTATACAAGGTTGGTGACATAAAGGAAGGAGCTACACAAGGTAATATTTCAAACTATGTCACATTAGTAACACATGCTGAAAATTTCAGCATGTGCATTGAGTTGGCCGAATTATTATGATAAATTGTGCCATATTTACTTCTTTAAATTAAATGGATTGATTGGAAGATAAAATGGTAATGTTTTAAAAATGTATGGAAATAATGTGATGATATTTTGAAATATCACACATGCTGAAAATTTCAGCATGTGTTGAATGTATATGGCCGAATTTTAGTCTTGGAATTCAACATATTTGATTCTTTATTCACAAGGTATAATCTAATACCTACATAGCAATATTTTGAATATGGTGTGAATATCCACATGCTGAAATTTCAGCATGTGAAGCATTCAAGTGGCCGATTTTTTTAAGGTTAATGATGATGAATTATCTTGCAAATTTTATGGAATTTATTATGTGACTTATGGCAATATTTTTATGGCTAATTGGCACATGTTTTTAAGTGTTATTTTCAGATTTATCTAGTCATCAAATGATGAAAACTTTTATCCAATCAATGAGTGCCAAGTAAGCAAGGCTATAATGATCATCCAATGAGGAGTTGCCAAGTAAGCAAGTGAATGTCACAATGATGCAAGATATTCTTCCAAGGACTTAAAAGATAATTTCCAAGGGGAAGAAAGAGACATAGGGGGCAGCCGAGGCTTGATAAAATGAAGAAGAAGTAGTGCAAAATACAAGACAAGTCTCACAAGTGCAAAAGTGAAAAACGTTTCTAGACTTTCTTCTTCTACCTTTCTTTCTTCTTCTCTCTCAAAGCCTATTGCATACAAATTCATACATATTGTATAGGCTTCATATATACCACCATACATGCTATATTGTTTTAAAATATTGATCAAGGTGTGATCAATCTTGCATCCGCTCGGTGGTGGTGTTCGTGATCGTTGTAATCGCTTACAAGGTTTGTAAAGGGTTGGAGTTGGTGTGTAACTCCATCAACCCTGTGTGGTAAGGTGTTTTTTTGTTGTTTTGTGATTAGTGATAATCGAGGAAGGTGTCCTCGAAGACTGGAGTAGGTTGATTTAACCGAACCAGTATAAAATTCCTTGTGTTCTTTACGTTTCAGCACTTACTTTCAGTTTTCAGCACAGTGCATCATTTTTATCACATTCTTAAAAACAGTAAACAAACTTCAAAATTCACGAAAATATCCAGAAACATAGACACACTTTTTAAGGTTCATTTGGCGTAAGTTTCAACCCTTTTGGACAAGTATAAGTCATCCAAACGTCAAACGTTCTGAGACTAGTGCAGTCTGATTTTCAGGCTTGGAAAGGTTGAGACTTTCAACGTGTTTGACTAACTTCCCAAAAGCATTTTTCAAAACTGTTTCAACCCAATTAAATAAACATAATAAGGGGTCTGTCATTAAATTTTCAGAGCCTTTGGAGTCACGGTTTAATCGGAATTAATTTTTCAAATCAGACAACCGTTTCTGGCAGATTTGCGCAATCTGACCACCAACAATTTTTAAAGGGGTTAGAGGTTGAATTTTAATCTGAAATGTTTAGGAGATACTCAGAACATCTGAAACTAAGATCTCTGCAAATTTCAGAATCTTTGAAGACCTGTAACCTAGTTTTGAAAACGTTTCAAAACAGGTCCTGAAAACAAAAACTGTTTTCAGAAGTTGGATTTTTGGTTTAAAACAATTTTAAAAAAACCAAATTTTTTGCACCCACTATTCAACCCCCCTTCTAGTGGTGCCGTGAATGTCCTACAGTTCAATATCACTTCAGGCGCTCAATCCATCCAAAAACTGTCGTTCGAAGTGGCATTAGGCGCCTAATCCCAATTTTTTCTTTGTCAAGCCAAGTGACCCTTCACCTTTTCGCGCCAATTAAATGGTTTGACCAATGGCGCCGCAAATTGCTCTTCCCACGAAGCTGCAGTCACTTCGCATTCTGCCATTACTTCCCACGTCTCTGCAATTACTTTTTTGTCTACCTTAAATCCTTCAAAACCTTCTTCTTCTTCAACCTCCCATTGCTTCCTTCATTGCATTTCTCCACAACTTTTTTCTTTTCAAATCAATCACATTCTTCTCCTTCTTCTTCCTAATCAAAAATCTTACTTTTCTCCTCTGATCATCAATGACATCTCAAGGAAGGAGTGAAGCGGGACATTCAAGCGATGCACAAAAGGGAAAGAAAAGAAATCAGACGGCCAGGGTCAGTGAGCCAGAAAACTTGACATCAATCGAGCAAGGGCTAACCAAAGACAACTTTTCATGGATGAAGAAGAAATTCGACACCAATGTCACAAAATCCCCGACCCATGCAGCAAAAATTATTCACCTTTCCCTCCATTCTCACATGCTGTATGAAGAATGGAGAAGCAATAACAGACCAGTGGTTCCCTTGAAACTGATTCAAATCAGTGACTCCACTGAAGCTCAAAATGCGAATCAAGTCATTGCTCTTCTTGATCGACAAGACTGGACACAAATTTTGTCTGGAATCGATATGAAGTCCTTCTCTAAGAGTTATCCGAATGTTCTGTGCAAATATGTGGATCACACCAAAAACTGAGTCTGAAGAATTTTCTCTGCTTATGGTCAAATGGTACCCCTTCTACCTTCTCAATACAAGACATCTGTGATGCATTAAGAGTGAGAAATGAGGGCTTAAGTGACTTTTCCGTATTTGACTGGAGTGACAAATACGGAATCAGTGAGCAGGATGTCAAATTAACCTAGAATACTTCCCAACCAAAAAGGCTCAAAATATGCCATTGGTAAATAGGATTTTGCATGTCGTGGTGTCGTATTGTGTAAACGGGAAAGTGACTAGGAATCCTAGTAAGGATTTCTATGTCACTTACCGTATAAAGCATGAAACATAGCTAAATTTAGGATGGATAATGGTGGAGGTGATGATGGCTGCCCTCAGGAAGGGATCAACGAACCTGTCGTTTGCAAATGTGGTGACAATGTTGAGCAAATCCAAGGGTATTAAGATACCTGAGGGATCGATGACACGGGTAGTAAAGACGGACTACTACGACAATTTCAATATTGCGCAAGCGGTTGACTCGCAGAGGAAAAAGGCCACTATTGTTCCTGGCGTAGCAGATGAGGTTGATGAAGGACCTCAAGATGTTGAAGGTGAAAGCCATGACGCTGAATTGCTAACAAGGATTCAGACTTTGGAGTAAACTGTTCAATGCTTGCAGCTCCGTGATGCAGAGTACGAGGCTCGGCATGCACGAGAAGAATATCGTATTGCAATTTTCAAGACCGTCTTTTTGACAGCCAAGCCATGGATGCAATTCCCTCATTTTTGATGATTTAGGGAGAGAAACTGGAGCTGGAGCTAGTGCTGGAGCTGGAATTAGTGGTGGTGATCAAGTTGGTGGAAGTTGTTTCAATCATGGTGGTTCGATGAGTGGAATTGCAGACTTTGCGACAAGTGGAGGTTTTGGATTTGGGGGCTTCACATCTGGGAGTGACGATGCCGGTGGAGCGGGAGACGCTTGAAGGAATGATGATGATCTTAGTTCAAATTTTTTGACTGATTAGGAAATTTCTTTTTGCCTTATGATGATATTAGAACAATTTTTTTTGTGACTGGTGATGATGTAAATGACAATGAACTTGATTTCTTTTGCTTATAATGAAATGTGATGATGATGATGATCTTGACTATTGTTATATGCATCATGACATTTGATTCATCATATCTATTTAGCAAAATTATATGCATAATGTGAGGGAAAACATAAGTTAAGGGGGAGTCTTAATTTTAAAAATTACGCACATTGTGAAATCATCAAAAAGAGGGAGAATGTTAGAATACGTCAAGTTTTAATGATTTGCACAATTGACACTTAGAACGCCTAGATAAGGCGCCTTATGTGAAGTGGTTATTGATCAGAACACTTCGAATACATACATAAGGCGCTTCATATGAAGTGTTTGGAAAACAGAAAAATTCAAACGCTGCATAAGGCGCTTCATGTGAAGTGGCTGTGAAACAGAACACTTAGAACGCCTAGATAAGAGGCCTCATGTGTCATACGGTGCTTCTGTGAAACAATACACTTTGAACGCCTTAACAGGCGCTTCATGTGTGTGACAAAAGTCAAAAGTGACTGTTTCCCTCCCAAAATGGGCACGAATATCAAACTAGTTTTGGTAAATCTTAGAATGAAAAAATATTACTTCGAACGAGTATGAAGGCACAAAACAGGTGCTGTAGCGCCCCGACCCGGACAGCGGAATCCGAACCGGTGCACCCGTTGTAACTTACTGAGAAGACTACAAGACATCTCATCTCTCGAATACACATCATCAATGACGTAAGAGAATAAGCACGGAGACACGTGCAGAATAAAATCCAAACCATCCAATTTGTACATCAAAGTGCAAGGAAATTACAAAAGAGTGTTCATGATAAGCCGACTAAATCCTCGAATGAATGAAAGGAAACTGAAATATTTAAAACGGTCCCGAATATCTCCCAGAAGATCTCTAAACATCCTATTCAGCTCACTCGCCATCGTCCTCAATGAATATCATATCATAGCTAGGCTCATCAGCAAAACAAAGGTAGTACCCTTAGCGAAAACGCTAGCAAGTAACCTGCTTATAAGACATACGGGATCAACATATGGCAAGACATGAGTAATAAATAGTTCAAAGGATTGGTGGGGCACATATCTTGTATAACTTCAAAAATATAGACTAGTAGCATACGAAAGCAAGAACCGTAATTCATACGCACTTAACAGTTCAATGATAATTCAGTTACAACAATACATAACGTAACGACTCGCGTGATGCATGACAAAATATGCACTACACTACACAGTCACAAATGCGTATGCAACTTCTTTTCAAAACAGTGCAATGCATGTCACAATGTCCTGTCACATAACTTTATACCCTGTGGTGGGTCATGGCTTATATTTCCATCCTATGACGCACCACAGCTCAACTTTATACCCTGTAATGTGCCATGGCTTATATTTCCATCCCATGTCACATTACAGCCAACTTTATACCCTGTACGTGTCACAGCTTATATTTCCATCCCATGACACGTTACAGCCAACTTTATACCCTGTAATGTGCCACAGCTTTATTTCCATCCCATGACACATTACAGCCCATTTCGCAAACTTTATACCCTATGCCGAAACACAGCTCTTTTCAAAACATTATGCAAATGCAAGTGCCATGATGCAAGAATGCAAGACTCCTCATATCAATCACATTCACATACAAATTAGTCACACGAGACTCAACTCACTTACACACTCGAGCTTACTCTTCCCGGCATGTCAGCGTCACCTAAACATTGATTTTAGAACCCAAAGGCTAAGGTAGGAACCCTCACCTTCCTCTTCTGAACTCTGTAAAGCCTCATACGTTCATTCCTAACCCCTTAGGTCATTCACGTTGAAATCCGATTCGAATACCCTTCGAATTCTCCACATTTGATTCACCATCTTAAGTCATGTTCCCAAGGCTTAGACTAACCTCAATCAGGTCCTAAGAAGTCCCTAAGGTCACCCAAAGGGTCCCCCAGCTTCCCTCTTTCTTCCC
>AP025062.1:24966814-25220491 GCA_036186865.1 Eustoma russellianum
GCTTAGACTAACCTCAATCAGGTCCTAAGAAGTCCCTAAGGTCACCCAAAGGGTCCCCCAGCTTCCCTCTTTCTTCCTTTATTTTCCCACAAAACTGATGGACATCATACCCTCACATCGATAGATCGATCGATGTCCATCAGAGAACATCGATCTCTCACCCTTTTCTACATCGATCGATCGAAGTGACTTCTAACCCTCACATCGATCGATCGAAGTTCATCAGAGAACATCGAACTCTCAACCCCTTATACGTCAATCGATCTACGTACTACTGAGACACAACGATCTCTCACCCATCAGACATCGATCGATCGATGTCAGCGTTTCTCCAAACTCCTCTGCGAATTTCTGCAGAAACTGCAGATCTACAACCAAACGTTTTCCAACTTTCTTCCAACCATTCCAAGCCTAATCTTCCCTATAAATCCATTCTTAATCCACCAAAACATCACCTTTGACGTACCCACAAGGGTTCAATCCTAAAACTCAAATCTTTAACAAAACCAACCCAAAATCTCACCTTTTTCACCCTCTTAACCTCCACCCGAGAATAGCACAAAATAGGGTTCTTGGGATTGGGTTTTGCATGATCTCACATATTTCAACAACAACAACAATGATTTCAACATATAATGGCCAAAACTCAAAACCAAAACACATACGGCACATATAAATTCACAGAAAGAAATTACTGCATGGTGATCCAATTTGATATCAAAAGTAGGCCTTTTTCTTTCGCAAAATGCAGGAACTTATAAGTAGATTACTTGCCTTTGATTACTCGAATATGGATTGAAGAACGAACGGAGGACGGATTGAAGATCTAGCGGAGTTCTTCGCCTAGGGTTGAAGAAGAAGGTTGAATCGCCTATGGAGGAGTAGAATGCGTCGCTCTTTTTCTGAGAAAGGGGAAACTGACGTTATGTCAGTTTTTATATGGAAAGGGTGAGATTTGGAGTTTCTAAATCATATTCTATTAACTTATTTATCTTAAAGGATTAAATTCTAATTATTCTATTCTAAAATTAAATACTAATTAATTCCAATATTTAATCTCTTCATAAATGCCATTTAATCCAATGTTTAATTTCTTAATTTATTACATTTGACCGTCATAAATTCATTTAACTACCTTTATCCTTAAATTACTCTACTGAGGGTGCGGGGCGTAACATTCCACCCCCCTTACAAAAAGTTTTGTCCTCGAAACTGACGTACCTTATTGGAAAAGCTGTGGATATAGCTTCTTCATTTGCTCCTCAAGCTCCCACGTGGCTTCACGCTCCGTATGGTTACTCCACTGAACTTTGACATACGGAATTACGCGTCTGCGTAGGACTTGATCTTTCATATCCATAATCTTCACTGGATGTTCTTCATACGAGACATCTTCTTTAACATCCAATGGTTGAGCTTCAAGGATATGGCTCGGGTCCGATACATATTTCCTTAGTTGAGACACATGAAATACATTGTGGACTTGTGACAAACTCGGAGGCAAGGCTAACCGATACGCTCTTTCTTTAACCTTGCCAAGCACTTCATATGGACCAATATATCTAGGGCTTAACTTGCCCTTCATTCCAAACCTCGCAACTCCCTTGGTAGGTGAAACCCGTAGATAAACCTTTTCACCTTCCTCAAACTCCAAGGGTCGTCTTTTAGTATCGGCCCAACTCTTACTGCGATCTTGAGCCACCCTTAGCCTCTCTCTTATCTTTCACTTTCTCAATTGTTTGTTCAACCAATTCTGGTGTAGTGATTGTCCTTTCCCCAACTTCGTCCCAACAAACCGGGGATCTGCACTTGTGTCCGTATAATGCTTAAATGGAGCCATGCCGATTGCGCTGTGATAGCTGTTATTATATGAGAACTCCATCACTTTAGCATGCTATCCCAGTTTCCTTTAAAATCCAAGTGCATGCTCTCAACATGTCCTCCAAAGTTTGGATGGTTCTCTCGGATTGTCCATCCGTTTGAGGTGGTATGCGGTACTCATTCTTAGCTCGGTACCCATCGCCTTCTGAAATGCCCTCCAAAACTTAGAAGTGAACTTGGGATCACGGTCCGACACATACTGACGGACTCCATGCAAGCTCACAATGTTATCCACATATATGTTGGATAATTTCTCATAAGATGTACCATGTGGCATAGCTATGAAGTGAGCTGTCTTTGTCAAGCGATCGACAATTACCCAAATCATCTCATTTCCATTTCTGGTTTGGGATCCCATCACGAAGTCCATAGTCACGTGCCCACTTCCATTCTGGAATCCAGTGGCATCATCAAACCACCAGGTCGTTGATGTTCAGCTTTGACTTGTTGGCATACCAAACACCTCTCAACATACTCCGCTATGCTTTCTTCATCCCTATCCACCAATAGTTCCTTTTGAGGTCCTTATACATCTTGGTGCTGGGGTGGATAGATAACCTTGAATTATGAGCTTCGCGTAGCAACTCCTTTCGAAGCTCATCATTATCAGGTACACAACCTATTTTGAAACCATAACTTCCATCTCCTCGCAATTGGAAATCTTTTACTGGTCCCGTAGATAGTTTGTCAGATTTCTTCAGTGCTGGGTCATCATACTGTGCTTCTTTAATTCTACCAATCTGGGCTGATAGCTAGAGCTGTGAGAACATTCGCTACCGAATCCACCACATCGAGACCAAACTCCTCGATCTCTCTTTCCAACGGGGACTGTCTAGCGTGACTAGACTTTCTGCTCAGCGCGTCGCCACTCTATTTGCTTTACCCGGATGATAGTTGATGGTTAAGTCATAATCCTTAAGTAACTCCAACCATCTTCTCTGTCGCATATTTAGCTCTTTCTGCGAGAATAGGTACTTCAAGCTCTTATGATCAGTGAACACAGCACACTTCTCCATACAAATAGTGTCTCCAGATCTTAAGAGCAAATACCACAGCTGCGAGCTCCAAGTCATGCGTCGGGTAGTTCTGCTCATATGGTTTCAATTGTCTTGACGCGCGAAATGACTCGTCCATTTTGCATCAAGACACAACCTATAAACAAAAGTTAGTTCAAGACTAGCATATGTATATACAATGCATTAATTGTAATGATGTACATACCTAGTCCTTTCTTGGACGCGTCACTATAATCACAAAACCGTCGGTGCCGGAGGGTTGTGCCAACACCGGGGCTGTGGTCAATCTCTTCTTGAGCTCAGAAAAGCTCTGTTCGCATTCAGCAGTCCATTCGAACTTAGTCTTCTTCTGCGTAAGTCGACTCAATGGAACTGCTATGGTGGAGAATCCCTCACAAACTTCCTATAATAGCCTGCCAAGCCTAGGAAGCTTCTGACTTCGGTCACATTTGTGGGTCTTGGCCATTGTGATGGCTTCTATCTTCTTAGGATCCACGAAATCCCATCCTCCGAAATCACGTGACCGAGAAAGGCTACACTTCTTAGCCAGAATTCACACTTGCTGAATTTGGCATAAAGCTTTTGTTGCCTCAAAATTTGCAACACCACTCTTAAGTGTTCAGCATGAGCTTGCTCGTCGGGGGAGTAGACCAAATGTCATCGATGAACACCACTACGAATTGGTCCAACTGCTCTCGGAATACGGTGTTCATCAAATCCATAAAGGCTGCTGGGGCATTGTCAATCCAAAAGGCATCCCAAGAATTCATAATGCCCGTATCGAGTCCGAAAAGCTGTTTTAGGTACGTCCCTGCTTTCACAAGCAGCTGATGATACCCCTGACGAAGGTCAATCTTTAAAACCATCGGGCTCCCTTTAGTTGATCAAATAAATCCTCAATCCTTGGCAGAGGATATTTGTTCTTGATGGTGATCTTATTCAACTCTCGGTAATCAATACACACCTCATGCTGCCATCTTTTTCTTTACAAACAATACTGGAGCTCCCCAAGGTGATACACTGGGGCGAATCAATTTCTTGTCTAACAACTCTTGAAGTTGTCCTTTAAGCTCTTAAGTTCAGCTGGAGCCATTCTGTAGGGTGCCTTAGATATAGGCTCGCTCCGGGAATCAAATTGATTTCAAACTCCACTTCTCTCGATGGCGGAACTCCCGGTAAATCATCCGAAAATACGTCCTTGAATTCACTGATTACCAGAATCTGGTCTATGGAGGGAACTTCTTGCTTAGCATTTACAGCATACACCATAAATCCCTCTACTCCTTTTTGTCTTAATCGCCGTCAAGTATATCTTTTTGGGGCTTTTGTTAACTTGACGTTTCCTTGTACCGTTATTTCATTCATCTCAGGGTCCTTAACGGTACTTGCTTAAGTTTACAGTCAATATTGGCATGATTCTTGGTCAGCCAATCCATGCCCAATATCACATCAAAATCCTTCATCGGAATTGGAACTAATGTCACAGAAAACACTTTTCCATCCAACTCCAACTCACAGTCTTTGTACTGGTGTGAGACCAGCACTTGTTCGCTGCCCTGCACCCTGAAGGGGTTTTCAAGCCATTCGGGTAGACAGTCGAGTCCTTTGGCGAACCGTTTAGAAATGAATGAGTGACTCACTCTGCTATCAAACAATACGTTCGCAAGTACTTTATTAACTAGAATCACACCTAAACACAAAAAGCGTAGCACATAAAGGTTTTCACATCAAGCGCATTTAATCTCCAACTTAAACGACTAAAATTCAACTTAAGCAACTAATATTTAACTTAAGTCGTACCTGTCATAACGTCCGTATCCTCCTGAACTTTGGCATCCGTCATCGCGTGGACTCTCGCGTTGGGCCTGCCCCTCTGCTGTTGTGCCGGCCCTGCTTCTCCTTGTGGCTTTAGTTTCCACTCGGGGCAATCTTTTATTCTATGGCCCTCTTCCCACACTTGAAGCACGCTCTGGTCCTTTTCCAACATTCACCCACATGGCTTTTCTGGCAGTGTGGGCATACAACTGGTGCTTGGCGGTCGGGCTGATTCGATTGATGAGCCCTCTGAACTGGTCCTGCCTGCCCCTTCCTGGGAATTTTGACCCAACGTCTGGGTCTACCTCCACTTCTCTCTTCCCTCGGTCTCTTACCGGTATCGTCACGAGCCTCTTTAGGCTGAGACCTGCGCATGTTACTCTCCACACGGTAACATGCATCCAACATCTCTTCGAAGGTTTTCAAGCTAGACCCCGCTATAGCCATCCGTATGCGGGGGTTCAGACCTTCCTCAAATTTCAGCATCTTCATCCTGTTGTTTTCCAACACCATGGGCGTGAATTTTCCCAAGGCATGGAATTTATCGGCATAATCAGAAACTGACATCCTCCCTTGTTCAAACTTATCGAACTGCCTCATCTTCTCCAAAATGGCAGTTTCATGCACATAGTAATCCTTGTAGGCCTGCACGAACTGTCTCCACTGAATAGGGGGGTCATCTTGGGTAGAATACCATTCCACCATGCGTTGGCTCTGCCGATCAGTAAGGGCGTGGCCACATCAACCTTGAGTTCTTCAGGCACTTGCACCAGCCTGAAGCACTTTTCACCTCGTCCAACCAAAATCCGGCCACCTCCTGATCAGTGGTCCCTTCAAAGGTGGGGGCATGCATCTTCCGCATCTCCCCAATATAATACCTGATATCTTGCTGAGGAGGTGGTGGAGGAAGAGGTTGTTGTTGCTGCTGGGCAACTCCTTGTGCTATCACCGTGATAGCGTCTATCAACGCCTGGGGTACCAACACTGGTGGTGGTGGAGGGTTCTCGTTCCCATTGCCACCGTTTCCTTGGTTATCTCTTCGGGGAGACATTTTCTGTAAAATCAACGCTTATTAGCATTCAGCAATTCCAAAAGTAAGTACTGAAGGCCCATGTGCGTTGTGCAAGGTGGAATTCGTAAACTAAATAAAATGACATTTATTGATTAAAATTTATCGCGCTCGCACACACCCGTCCCAATCAAACTTACATCTAAGATCACATACTTAGCCCTAAAGATCAACTTAGGGTCAAATTCATAATAAGACTCTACATGACAAAACCTAGGTCTCCCAGGTAGATCTGAAGCCTAGGCTCTGATACCACCTGTAGCGCCCCGACCCGGACAGCGGAATCCGAACCGGTTCACCCGTCGTAGCTTACTGAGAAGACTACAAGATGTCTCATCTCTCGAATACACATCATCAATGATGTAAGAGAATAAGCACAGAGACATGTGCAAATAAAATCCAAACCATCCAATTTGCACATCAAAGTGCAAGGTAATTACAAAAGAGTGTTCATGATAAGCCAACTAAATCCTTGAATGAATGAAAGGAAACTGAAATATTTAAAACGGTCCCGACTATCTCCCAGAAGATCTCTAAACATCCCATTCAGCCCACTCGCCATCGTCCTCAATGAATATCATATCATAGCTAGGCTTATCTGCAAAACAAAGGTAGTACCTTAGCAAAAACGCTAGCAAGTACCCCGCTTATAAGACATACGGGATCAACACATGGCAATGACATGAGTAATAAAGTTCAAAGGATTGGTGGGGCACATGTCTTGTATAACTTCAAAAATATAGACTAGTAGCATACGAAAGCAAGAATCTTAATTCATACGCACTTAACAGTTCAATGACAATTCAGTTACAACAAAACATAACGTAACGACTCGCGTGATGCATGACAAAATATACACTACACTACACAGTCACAAATGCGTATGCAACTTCTTTTCAAAACAGTGCAATGCATGTCACAATGTCCTGTCACATAACTTTATACCCTGTGGTGGGTCATGGCTTATATTTCCATCACATGACGCACCACAGCTCAACTTTATACCCTGTAATGTGCCATGGCTTATCCATCCCATGTCACATTACAGCCAAATTTATACCCTGTAATGTGTCACAGCTTATATTTCCATCCTATGACACGTTACAGCCAACTTTATACTCTTTAATGTGCCACAGCTTATATTTCCATCCCATGACACATTACAGCCCATTTCAAACTTTATACCCTGTGCCGAAACACAGCTCTTTTCAAAACATTATGCAAATGCAAGTGCCATGATGCAAGAATGCAAGACTCGTCATATCAATCACATTCTTCATTCACTTACTTCAAATCACATTCACATACAAATCAGTCACACGAGACTCAACTCACTTACACACTCGAGCTTACTCTTCCTGGCATGTCAACATCACCTAAACATTGATTCTAGAACCCAAAGGCTAAGGTAGGAACCCTCACCTTCCTCTTCTGAACTCTGTAAAGCCTCATACGTTCATTCCTAACCCCTTAGGTCATTCACGTTGAAATCTGATTCGAATACCCTTCGAATTCTCCACATTTGATTCACCATCTTAAGTCATGTTCCCAAGGCTTAGACTAACCTCAATCAGGTCCTAAGAAGTCCCTAAGGTCACCCAAAGGGTCCCTCAGCTTCCCTCTTTCTTCCCTTATTTTCTCACAAAACTGATGGACATCATACCCTCACATCGATCGATCGATGTGACTTCATACCCTCACATCGATCGATCGATGTCCATCAGAGAACATCGATCTCTCACCAACAACAACAACAATGATTTCAACATATAATGGCCAAAAATCGAAACCAAAACACATATGGCACATATAAATTCACAGAAAGAAATTACTGCATGGTGATCCAATTTGATATCAAAAGTAGGCCTTTTTCTTTCGCAAAACGCAGGAACTTATAAGTAGATTACTTGCCTTTGATTACTCGAATATGGATTGAAGAACGAACGGAGGACGGATTGAAGATCTAGCGGAGTTCTTCGCCTAGGGTTGAAGAAGAAGGTTGAATCGCTTATGGAGGAGGAGAATGCGTCGCCCTTTTTCTGAGAAAGGGAAAACTGACGTCATGTCAGTTTTTATATGGAAAGGGTGAGATTTGGAGTTTCTAAATTATATCCTATTAACTTATTTATCTTAAAGGATTAAATTCTAATTATTCTATTCTAAAATTAAATACTAATTAATTCCAATATTTATTCTCTTCATAAATGCCACTTAATCCAATGTTTAATTCTTATTTTATTACATTTGACCGTAATAAATTCATTTAACTACCTTTATCCTTAAATTACTCTACTGAGGGTGCGGGGCATAATAGGTGCTTCATCTCACTTCAAACGAGTGTGTTGCCCAGATTAGGCGCTTCATGTGACATTGAACAGATGTTCATTATTCACATTAGGCGCTCTATGTCACATTGAACGTCAGTTCTCCAGTCACATTAGGCACTTCAACCTACTGAACGCCTCAATATTTTATGCTTCTCTTTCTTATAATATCTTGACATTTGTGTCTTCCTTCTTAGTGAAAAGTCACAGGCAATATCCCTGTTTGGAGAATGCTCTATTCCTCTTTGATCTTATAAGAAGAAGCTTCCTCAAGAAACTTGACTTCATCTAAGAGAAGATCTCCATGGAAGGGGACATGTCATTAATAGAGACAAAACTTACCTTTCTCTCCTGTAGCATGGAAAACAGCTAGTGGCAAATAAAACAAGGATCTTCACCATTTTTGAAAGACAACTTTCAAACATACAAGCTCTCAAGTTCTCTCAAGCTTTTTGACCTCAAAATATTTGTATCTTTGTTGTAGTTACATTATTTGCGAGAATGAGTGATTTGTGAAAGAAGAAGTCTTCTTCTTGAGTGAATATGGCGTGGAACAAGGTATAGATCGTTGGTCAAGAAGCAAGTGTGCTTCTTGTTTGTAGAAATCCAAGCTTCAAGAGTTAGTTGTTGGTTTAGAGGTGCACCATACTCTCTGCAAGAATTCTTTGGGAAGCAAGGATGTTATTTGGAGGCTTAACTTCAAGGGACCTAACAAGGTGTATCTATTTGGTTTTAGGTTCATGCGGTGAAAAGTGTATTCAGACTAAGTTTACATAACAAAATCTAATCCATCAATTACAAGGGATTCATATTCCAAAACTAATTCATTGGTGGAAAAGCATAATATCATTTAGGTTCACTATTCAATCGAATCTAAACCTTTTTTTAGTGTAATAAGAGCATACTAATTTAGCATAAAATTTATACTAAACATGCACAAATTACTCAAAACATAAAATTTGAAATTTTACTGACTCAAAAACACATATAATGACTCCAAATAAAAGAAAAATAACATTCAAAAGATACGACAATGTATCAATCTATACTTAAATCTGTCAATGTCTTCACACATTCAAAACTCAGGATAATAGAAAAAACTTAAGGATAAGACCAGAAAAGAAATAAAACTTCTCTTTTAATCAAGCTGCAGCAGTGACACGATATTAATCCAATTATAATCCTTGATTGTTAAGAAAATTGGGCTGAATGATTCACGTAGAACCATAGCTGATTGCATCATGGATCAGAGGAAACAGATCTGAGGATGCAGCAGAGAGGAAAGTAGCACGTCTGGTCGAAGTGAGCAGCATGTTTGATCAAGAGTTAGTTAAGGGTGGAATTGTACATATATGATTGTTAACCATAGTAGATTAGTTGATTAATTGTACTATAGTTAAAAGTTAGTTAGAAATGGATAAGGTTTCTTGTAGAAGACGAAAAAGTGTGATATATGTATGGGACCATCGTGTAAATTGTGTACACAGAGAGAATGCAGTTACACAACTTTCTTCATCTCTCTTTCTATTTTCTTAGCTCGCATAAGTAATACAAAGCAGATTTTGTTTCATTTTCTTCTTCTTTGTTGATTGATTATGATGGATCCTTGCTTATTGTGCTCAAACACTAAGATCATATTGAGCATTTTTGATTTCTTTCGTTGTAACAGAACCTAGTTAAGCACAAATTCTTCAACTCGTCATTGTGTTTCTCGTTATCTGTGCGATTGTTCTTCCTCTGTTTTGTCTCAATGGCTGCAAATTCTGCAGCTACGGCTGAAATCACCCCTTCAAGCCCGTGTTACTTACACCCAAATGAAAATTCATCTGTAGTTTTGGTGCAGCATATTTTCAATTGAAATAACAATCAACCCTGGTCTAGAGCCATGAAAATAGTTGTGCTCTCTAAAAACAAGTTGGGTTTTGTTAACGGAACCATTGTTATACCTGAAAATAGGAACGCTAAACATGATGCATAGGTACATTGCAACAATATGGTGTTATCATAGATCCTTAACTCAGTGAGAGCTTCTATACCCCAAAGTATCCTGTGGATGGACACAGCTCTGACGTTTGAGAAGGTTTGCACGAAAGGTTTTTTGACGCAGATCCTTTCCATTTGTCAGATATGATAGAAGAGATACATTCTATCAAGATAGATAATTGAGCATAACTGAATACTTTACTAACTTGAAGATATTGTGGGATGACTTGTTGATTTTAAGGCCTTTACCTAGTTGTTCTTGTAAACCTAAGTGCAACTGTGGAATGATTGATAGAATTAAAATTTATGTAGAGGAGGGCTATGTAATTCGTTTTTTGAAAGGCCTTGGAGATGACTATTCACATGTTAAGTCTTAGATTCTTATGATGAGCTCTATGCCTAACATTAAAAAGGCGTTTGGGATGATACTGAAACATGAGAGGCCGTTTAATTATTCACATAATCATTCAGGAAATATAGACAATCAAGTAATGACAGTCAATTTTAATTATGGAAATAGAGGCATGAATTCACAGAGGAAGTATAGCTCAGGTTTTGATAACCAAAGGAAGTTTGATAAAACAAGAAGAAATAACCTAGGATTATATCATAAACTTCATTATAATCGTTGTGGTATGATGGGTCACAATGAGGCCAAATGTTTCAAGAAACATGGTTTTCCACCAAATTTCAAAGGGAAAGGGAGAGGTGGTGCTCTGGTGAACTAGGTTGGTATGGGAATTGTCTCAGACATGCATGAAGTTAAGGATATGTCTCGTATGAGAAGTCAAAGTTCTGTGAACACAGGAATCACGCAAGATCAGTACCAACACATATTGAATCATCTACAAAAGACTCAGTTGAAAGAGTCCGTGTTGCTTGAAGTATCATCAATACCACAGATGCTGTAGCGCCCCGCTCCCGAGCCCTAGCATCGGGAGCAGTGCACTCGCCGTATCTCGCTAAGGAGAATACAAGGCGTCGAATCAATCTCTTACATGTCAGAAATGACATAGAAATTTTCTCGCGGAAACGCAAATCACACTTAAATTAAACTCAAAAAATCGTCATTACATTACTGAATAAAAATTCAAATAATAAAAGTACTACGAAGTTTGTGAAAATCCTCAAACAGTAAATAAGAGACAATCAGCTGCAGTGTTCCCTCATATCCTAGATGAGGCTACCAGCCAGTCTACTCTGCTATGCCTGTCTCATCCTCAACAAAGATATGATCGTAATCCTCATCCGGCTCACCTGGGAAGTAGGGGTGAGTGACAAAAATCACCCAGTAGATGCCTGCCTCAAACCAATACAAAACGTGCATACCAAAATGATATAACCACATAGCATATAAATATCATATAGCATGCATAGAATAAAATAAATGTGGTAAGTAAAGCACTCCACATAAAAATGCGCAACTACGTGATGCATGCTCCATCCACATGTAACACGCAACAAGAATCATGTCACGCAATATGTCCCTAGACCTATATGCAATGCATGATCCTGTGATTGACTGGATGCCTGTAGCCCATACACTACAATCCACCCTGACCGATGCCCGTGGCCCGTGCACGACGATCCACTATAACCGATGCCCATGGCCCGTACACCATGATCCACTATAACCGATGCCCATGGCCCGTACACCATGATCCAACATGACCGAGTGGTCATGGCCCGTACACCATGATCCACCATGACCGAGTGGCCATGGCCCGTACACCATGATCCATCCCACTAGAGCGTCTGATACCCGTACATCTCAACTCACTCCAAATGCAAATGCACGTGCCATGAATGCAACAACAAAGTCGCCTAGGGCCCGTACGCCCATTCTCACCATCTCCGGCACTTAATATTTAGTTTCGTAAATTTTACGAATATTAAAAGTTGTTATTTATTATCACCCTTATTTTTCCTTAGCCTGTATTAATTCTTTAGAATTTTCTACTAATTTTCTCTATTTTCTCTTATTTTAATTCTATTTATTACTACTTATTTAATAACTTATATTTACCAAAATTCATAAATTAAGTGAAAATAATTTAATTTTAATATTTTATATTTTCTGAAATTTATTTAGAATTTTCTGGTATTTAAATATATTTTTCTGGAATTTAAACCAATTTATAATTAATTCTTTATTATTTATTTATTACAGAAATTAATTTCCAGAATTTTTTTTATTATTAAATTCGATTTTGGGCCAGCCTGCTGCCATGGTCCGGTCCGCTAGCCATCCGGCCGGTCCGGCAGCCTGGCCGGTCCAATGCCATATCCTTTTTTTAATTTTCTCCAGTCCGGCCATTAATGGCCAGACCAGCCTCTGCGAATGGATTTTCTATTTTTTTCTTTTTTAATTAAATTCTATTTTTTTTCTAACCTCAATAAAATCTTCGTTTTAACTCCGATTGACCTCAAACCAGTTGCATTGGACTCGTTATAACAAGACGCATCTTTTGAAAGTGGACATATCAGCACGTGTCCGGACGCGCCGTCAGGGGCTGGGCGTGGGCCCCACGCACCACCCCCTGAAATGCGTCTGTCAGACCCGTTTTTTCAACTTCCAACCCAATCCCAACCTATTCTAGGCTAGATGAACCTATTCTAAGGCTAAAACGCAATTTTAAACAACTCCAAGTATGAAAAATTCTAATCTTTTGGATTAATTTGAGGGTATTTTTAATATAATCCAATCCTGCCACCAAATTCATACACATACACGCACGTGTCATCCATAAACAAATCATCTCATGTTTTTCCATATAAAACATATGCAAAATTAATATCTTAAACAAATAAAAACAACGAATCACATAAATATACCATCAAAGCATGCATGGATTATACCCGTTTGAGGGGAGAGGAGGCACCTACCTGGATTGACGCTAACAACTAATAAACTAGACCAGATTGGAACTCGGATTCGGGAACGGCACTAACCTTCTTCTTCTTTCTCTCCTTCTGTTTCTTCTCTCTTTTCTTTCTCCTCTCCCTTGGTCTTGTTCACGTTTTTTTACGCCAGGCAGCCGATTGTAATGGTGATGGGGGAGAGATTGAGTGTCGTTTAAAATAAGGGGACAGAAAAATTAGAGAGAGATATTGGGGAATAAAGTTGAGAGAATTAAGGAATATATTAGATTTGATTTTAAATTCCAAAACCCAAATTTATCCCATAACTCCCCTACCCACACGACACCCACAACCACATAATGATAAATATATATTACTTTTTTGCTGTTTATTTTTTTATTCAATTAACACCCCTTTTGTTTGGGGTTATAACATTCTACCCACCTTACAAAAAATTCCATCCTCGAAACTTGACATACCTTAATCGAAGAGGTAGGGGTAGCGCTCTCGCATCTGCTCCTCCAACTCCCATGTTGCTTCACGCTCTGTATGATTGGTCCATTGCACTTTGACATAGGGAATGACTCGGTGTCTCAACACCTGGTCCTTACGATCCACTATCATGATGGGAGTCTCCTCATATGTCGTATCCGGTCGAATCCTCAATGTTGGTGCATCTAGAACATGGATCAGATCTGGCACATATACCCTCAACTGAGAAACATGAAATACGTTGTGAACCTGAGCCAAGGCATGGGTAACACTCATCGGTAGGCCAAGGTACCGACCCTCTCAAGTACTTCATACGGGCCAATGTAGCAACGCCTCAGCTTACCCTTCAAACCAAATCATGAAACCCCCTTCATAGGCGACACCCTCAAGTAAACCTTCTCGCCACAGCGAACTCTAGAGGACGTCGCTTCGAATCTGCCCAACTTTTGCTTCCGTCTTGCGCAATCTTGAGTCTATCATGCATCAACTTCACTTTTTCTCTAGTCTGTTTGACCAACTCAGGACCGGTAATAGTAGGCACGCCAACCTTGTCCCAATAAACCGGGGGACCCGCACTTACGTCCATAGGGTGCCTCAAAGGGTGCCATTCCGATGGCACTATGGTGGCTATTGTTGTAGGAGAACTCAATTAGCTTGATCATACCATCCAGTTCCCTCTGAGTCCAGTGCGCAAGCCCTCAAGAGTCTGAATCATCCTCTCCGACTGCCTATCGGGTTGGGGATGAATTGCAGTGCTTGAACGTAGTTTTGTCCATTAAATATATCAGCATACACGAGTTTAATATGTGTTGTCATTTTAATTGTTAAGTTGTTAAACATGTTTGGTATAGACACGTAGTATGTTGTGTATCCTTATCTTAACGCATGTATGACTTACGTATCATATGTAGCTCATGAATTCATAATCATTTTCCACAGTTTGTCACGTGTATTATGTTTATATTCTTTGTTAGTTGATTTTTAAGCGGTACACACGCTATGCGTGTTCGTTTTAGTCTTTGTTTATCGTGATCTCTCTTTTTGTACTTATGTTAGTCGTTAATAATTTTTTTTATTACCTATACTCTGTCTTTTTCGTACTAGCTTATCCTATTGTTGTATAAATATCGTTGTATATACAATTTCGAAGGAAATGCATAAATGGATAGATTTTACTATACTTTATTTGGGTGTTCAAATATGATAATTAAATTTTTTTTCCTGTTATTAAATTATTTACATTTTAATATATTACTATGCTGTCATGCAATACTATGTCGTTCTTAACTCGTAATTAGCATGCCCTTCAATTATGTATGTTAATGATTTGTTTTAAAACCGGTAGATGTATGGCTATTTCGTAACCTATGACTTGTATGAAAAGTATTTGTGTCATTGTATTGTTTTGTTTGTTGTCGTTATATATATTATGTTTATTACTGTTTTGTTGTATTAGTTATGTTGCGGTGTCCTTGAAATAGTTGTGTGTATATTTGTGCATATTTACTTAGCGTCACTTAGTTATTTTTGTTTCGTGTATCTATTTGTATGTTTTCTTAAATCAACTTATTTATGTTATTTGTTGTAACAATTTGTGTTTGTCTATATGCCTTTTATTGTTGAAAGAGACTGAGTGTTTTCTTTTTTTTGTAGTGGTCATTTAGCACATATACTCCTGTCTTATCGTATATCGTTTGTATATTTGTTACTCCTACGTTGTTATTGTATTCTATATATATTGTGAGCATTTATCTATTACTTTGTATTTTCATGTTGTTGCTTGTATGTATAGGTATATGTGTATATAAACATTTATTATTTTTTTCGCACTTATATTGTTTGTGTTTAGTGTGTTGATAACATTATATGGTTTAATAAGTTGGTTGGTTCATTACAGCTCACAGAGTCATACTGCTGTAAGGGTGCACATATTTTAGTAGTTAGTATGTCTTGTGCATATTATTTTTATATTAGTATGTTACAACAAGCTGGTAAATTTTCTATTTTATTGTTCATGTTGTACTTGAATTAATAAATTTTATTAGGCATGGAGTGGTGGTATGTGATGGTGGGGCAAGGTATTGGTTTTGCAGATGTGACTGCGATTTTACTACTAACGACTTAAGTTATTTTATTTATATGTTATGGTAGGTTATGTATTTGTTTGTGTCGTGCATGAGTATGGTGTGCATTATGTGTTTGTGCACCTGATTTTTGTGTGGTATATGTTGAGAAAAAGGGGTTTGGGTGATTCACAAAATGCATGATTTAAATAACGTGTGCTAAAGAAATGCATGACACATTTTATGACTTGACACGTTTTTCCGACAAACCTGCCTTATATACTTTATATATAATGTTGTCGTACTAACAAGCCATGAAGCTTTAAAGCTTACATCAAATAGCAAACATTTGTTGTGTTTGAACTATTTTCAGGTGCCACCATTAATGAACTAAACTAGTGGTGAAGTACTTAGTTAAATGAACTAAGTAGTTCATTAAATGGAGAAATATTTGGAGAAGGCATAAAGGCTACAAACATGGAAATTGAAAGTCTCCTTCTACCCTTAATCACACGTTTTTAATATATACACACACACACACACACACACACACAATATATATATATATATATATATATATATATTTTCAGATTGGTTTAATAAAAATGATGCGCTCTGGCGACGTTGTCTCTCGGCGGCAGTAGTAGCCGCCGGCTACCTGATTTGCCCGCAGCCTTCATGCCGTAACCGGCGATCCCTTCCCTTCTACCTCAACAACCCCAAAGCTGATTTCTTTTTCCCTTTACGACAACCAACGCTATGGCGGCTGCACCTACATTCGCTGCAGTCGTTGCCAGATCCACCGCCCAGCCGATCTCCATCTCGCCGAAGACAGCTACCCGTTACAAAGGTATTCCAATGGTATCATTCCTTGATTCAGAAATTGACGCGCTTGCTGCTCCTTTTCGATATTCCTTAGTTGGCACTTTTTGGTATGGTCGTCCCCCATTAAAGGTTATACGAGAAGTTTTTGAGAAGATTGGTTTTCATCACGACCTTCGGATTACTCTGATTGATCAAACGCATATTATGATGAATTTTCACAATGAAGCGGATTATTTGCGATGTTTTTATCGTCGATCTTGGCATATTTCTGGGTTGCCACATGAGGGTTACGAAGTGGACTGTTGATTTGATCCATCCTCTGATGTCCCCATAGTGCCGGTTTGGGTTTGCCCTCCCTGCGCTGCCCGTACATCTTCATCAGCAGGAGGCTTTATTTTGAAATTGTTCGCCCCATTGGTTTGCCATCAAACTGGATGTTGCCACCTCCAACGGCCTGCGGCCGTCGGTTAGCTCGGGTGTGCGTAGAGATTGATGTATCTCAGGACTTGCCACAAAAGATATATCTACAAGCAAAAGGTCGTTTAATCTTGCAGACAATTGTTTATGAAGATTTGCCCTTGTTCTGCACTGACTGCCGCAGACTGGGGCATGCGCTCGCTGATTGCTCATCCAAAGGAGAGTCTAGTATTCCACCACCACCTCCTCCGCCTCCCCCGCTCGTCAGCCCAAGACGCGTTCGACCCCAGTCAAGCGCAAATCATCTGGGCATCCTTCGGCGCATGAGGAAACCATTAATGTCGAAGACCTTATGGATCGAACCATTCATGTCGAAGACCCTGTGGATCAAAATGAACAACCTCCTTTACCTACGGTTGATCCAGCACATAGCCCAGACCACAACTCAGGCAATACCGAGCCGTTGCCTTCTGATCATGCTCCCGAAGCTACGCTGCAGGATGAATTCTGTGATGCGGCGGATTATCCTGTGCCTGCTGATACCACGCAGCTCGATATTGGGCATGTGTCCGACAATGATTTGCCTGCTGATCCACTCGTAGAAGATATCTCTACGGTTTCTGCTGATGTGACCCGCCGCATGTAGCTCATGCAGCCATCGCCGGATGACGAATTACTAATTTCGCGACTGCAGGACCCTGCTGAGGACGGTGTGTTCATTCCAGTGGTCCCACGCCGTAAGCGTCGATCCCGCAAGGATCTTCCTCCTTTGCCGCCATCAACCATCTTGACGCGCAGTGCATCACACATTATTCAGGGAAGTTCCTCTACCCTAACTCAATGAATATATTAATATGGAATATTCGAGGCATGCGTGCCTCTCTGCCCCGGTTACATAATTTGATTCGAGAACATAAATTGAATCTCCTTGCTTTGATTGAACCTAAACATACTCCATCACAGATAACGGGATATGGCTTACGTCTTGGTTTCTCGCAGTCTTATGTTTCGCAATCAGAACATATTTGGTTTTTTTGGCGGGATAATGAATTCCGTTTGCTTGCCATGCAGGACAAGGATCAGGTGGTCCATCTTACATTACAGTCGATAGCGTTGCAGTATACATTTGTCCTTTCATTGGTCTATGCGAAACATACGCCCTCTCAGCGTCATGTACTTTGGCAGTCTTTGTGTGAATTCAATACCTCATTGCAATTGCCCTGGCTAGTGGGGGGTGATTTCAATACTTTTAGATCTCTGGATGATCACAGTGGCAGATCCACTCCATCTCTGACAGCCTTACAGGATTTTAATGAGTGTATCGAAGACTGTTCTCTTATGGCCCCCCTATCACGGCACCAGGTTTACATGGGCGGAAGGCAGGGGTCTTGGCCGAGTTCGACGACGATTAGACTGGATTTTTGTCAACTCCACGTTTCAAGATCGGTTTGAAAATTTGCAGTTAACTCATTTGCCTCGGGCGACTTCTGATCATACTCCACTCCTCTTGCTATGCAAAATGAGTTCACCACCATCCCGTCGCTCCTTTAGATTTTTGGATGCATGGCTCCATCATTCGGATTTTCCATCCTACGTACAAAATGCTTGGCAATCATATCCAACAACGGGTGGAATGCATGGTTTTTATCAAAAATTATTTGCATTAAAGAAAGATATACAACGGTGGAATAAAGATGTCTTTGGAAATATTTTCAGCAATCTGAAGCATGCAGAAGACTTGCTGACTCATGCAGAAAGTCGGTGGGATGCAACACCCACGGAGGATACGCGGCATGCTTACTATAAGGCCAAGGCGGATTATTTGCTTGCATCGAAATATGAATTGCATTTCTGGAAACAGAAGGCAAGAGTTAAATGGTTAAATGAAGGAGATGCTAATACTAGATATTTTCACTCACTTGTCAAAAGTAAACGCACCCAGCTTAGTCTACAGCAAATCCGAAACTCTGAGGGCATTCTACTTACTAACCCGGATGATATCATGGCTTCTGCCGTTGAGTTCTATACTGCTTTATTTGCACGGGAGGCAACACACAATCACTCGGAGATTCTTTCGCACATTCCATGTCTACTATCCGAGCATGACAATCTCATGCTAACTCAGCTTCCGTTGGAGTCAGAGGTCAAGACAGCTGTGTGGAGTTTAGATCCTCAAAGTGCCGCCGGACCAGATGGCTTTCATGGTAATTTTTATCGCTCATGTTGGACTATTATACATTCGGATGTCCTTAAAGCAGTGCAGGAGTTTTTTCTTGGAGTTCCGCAACCATCAGTCATGGCCGGTGCATTGATCACATTGATTCCGAAGATACAATCTCCACAAACATTTAGTGACTTTCGCCCCATTTGTCTTACGAATTTCTTGAGTAAAGTATGTACTCGTATTCTCGCCACACGCCTAGGGACGCTCTTGCCGCGATTAATATCACCGGAGCAAACAGGATTCTTACCAGGACATGACATCTCGACACAAGTATTGTTGGCGCAGGAAATGATACATATGCTGGATAAAGGGGGATCTCAGTTATGCTTGAAATTAGATATGATGAAGGCGTTTGACAGGGTAAGCTGGGAATATCTGGAGCTGTTATTGCGTAAATTTGGTTTTTCGGATTTTTTCATACGAGTGGTTATTAATCATCTTAGTGCCACTCGGTTATCAGTTTTAATCAATGGACAACCATCACCACCGTTTCGCCCATTTCGAGGTGTAAAGCAGGGTGACCCACTGTCTCCGCTGTTATTTATATTGTCATCTGAAGGCTTCAGCAGGGGCTTAAAGTCACTTGCTGCAGCAGGTCAAATTCAATCATTTCGGCTGGGGCGTATTCCCTTTACTATCACTCACTTGGCATATGCTGATGATTTACTTATTTTTCTCCGAGGCACACAGCGTAACCTTAGTCATTTCTGAGCATTCTTAACTCAGTATGAAACAGCATCTGGACAAAAGGTTAATTATCACAAAAGTAATTTCATCCCATCGGCAAATGTTGCCTCACATCAGAGACGCGTCTTTAAGGATATTCTTGGTATGCGGCTAGCTTCTCTTCCTTTTCGATATCTGGGTTCTTATCTACACAAAGGTATTAATAGAGCAGTGTACTGCACCTCCCTGTTGCAACATATGGAGGACCGTTTACAAGGGTGGCATACCCGACTACTTTCACACGCTGGCCGATTAGTCCTGCTACGATCAGTGATTGCTGCTCTCCCATTACATATTTTAGCAGCAGGTGGTTTACCAAAATCCGTCATTCCGAATAATCAATAGAAAAATGGCTTCTTTCTTTTGGGGCAACCGTCATCATTGGGTATCATGGTCCAAAATTACACATCCTATTGAAGAAGGGGGTCTGGGTCCTTCGGGATCTTAGCCAGTTACAACAAGCATATCAGTGCAGAATATGGTGGACATACCATAAAAATGACACTTTGTGGAGTAACTATATGCATATGAAGTATGGCAGAAGAGGTGATTTTAGGCCGAGACTTCCAGACTCGGCGATATGGAAGTTAATCTGTCGCATACATCCTATGTGTATATCCCAGACGACTGGTTCGGATACTTTCCTCTCGTGGATACCGTCTTCTACGGGTGAGTTCACGCTTAAATCAGCATATGATGTTTGTCGGACATCCATCTCCACGCAGCTATCAGCAAAATTTATTTGGTTCAAGCATCACTCTCCATCCACGAAACTTTTGTTATGGCGTATATTCAATTCTGCTTTGCCATTTGAGGACTACATTGGCCGATACTCTGTGGTGCGCCCTACGCAGTGTCCTTTTTGCAAGCAGGATTCAGCCTCAGTTGCTCACATCTTTCTCTACTGTGAGCGCATCCTTCCGATTTGGGCCTTTTTTGCTTCGGAGCTTCAGGGTTGGCTACCGGCAACGTTCACTCTACGGCAATACTTATTATCATGGTGGTATCGTTCCTCAACATCGTCAATAGCTGGAGTTTTAAAAATTGTTGTACCAGCTATAACAGTATCAAACATTTGGAAACACTATGCTCAGCTCACCTATGGGGATTCAACATCCTTTTCGGTCACCATGCTGCGAAATGCTATACATTTTGACATTAATGTGTGGATTCAGAAAATACAGGGTTCCAAGCTCTCAGCAGGACCAAGTCTTTCCCTTTCCTGGATCCCACGCCTTCGACCACCTCGCCTCAGGATTGTTAAATGGAAAATGCCCGCCATCTGGTAGACACAAGTTGAATGTTGACGCAGCAGTCGGTGCTCGATATGCTGCGGGGGGGGGCAATATTGCGCAATCATCATGGTGCTTGTGTGCGTGCCATATCCTTCCGGCTGCCACCGTGCACACCATTTATGGCAGAAATTCAGGCAACATTATTTGGTCTCTTATATTTTCTTCCATTCTTCCGATCACTTGTGATAGAATCCGATTGTGAGCACTTGGTGTCGAGACTACGAAACACGCAGCGCATTTTTGGCAATTATCATCTGCATACCTTACACTCATTACTTCAGTCACATGGATTGGAGATCACACATGCGTATCGAGAAACCAATATGGCAGCTCACTACCTAGCTCAACACGCAATGCTTTGCCCTGAGACAGGATATTTCGGCAGTCATAACCTCCCAGCCTTGGTACGCGCATCACTACTTCCTTGATCTCACATCAGCTAACCTGCGCTCAGGTTGACAATCATGTCTTCCTCATGGATTGGCGTATCTCGGTTTGTTCTGCCCGTATCATTATGGTTACGGGCAGGCGCGGTATGATTTCTATTCCATTGACTATACTGCTAATTTTCTTCATGCTCAGCACTTACACTGTTCTCTTTTCATCCACACGCTTTGTTTGGCGGATACATTACACTACACCCCTGGGTTGCTCCCACCATGATCGCTCTGCGCAAGCTTTCCATCAGGATTGGCGGTTTTATATACTATCTGCCTGTACTCGTTTGAGTACAGGTAGATTCGGTATGATCTACATTCTCTTTACTGTTGGATAGCGGTACACATTGTTCGGCCCTCTCACATTTCTCATGATTATTGGACATATGTTTTATGCCAACACAATGATGAGTTCTTCTGGCTCCGGAGCATTCACACTATTATTCGCGTGATACTTTACGTTTCCAATGGAGTGGCTTATCTGCCGACATACTTACCTCTCGTTGCAACTCTCCCGAAGGGTTGACATGTCTTGCAATCGCTGCCGGCACATTAGTTTGTGCTGGCAGGCGTGGTATGATCTTCGTCTGTTTCTATTCCAGCAATCCATTCCAAACAATATCCCTGCTTTACTTAGTAACTCTTTTCTTTTCTGCATGGCTGCGATCTTGGTTCGCCACGGATATACCGCCCACCTGCATGAGAGCTGCTCTGGCAACGGATCATTTTCGGACAAAGAGACTTCGCACGATCCTCATTCTAGTGCATCGGTGTTACCTACAGGATTACTTTGTTTTTCATTTATTCGATGGTGTATATCAACACTCCATAGATATAAATATGTACGTTTTTCCTTCGTCAAGGTTTTATCCACAAGGGTGGTTTTACTTGGAAAGGTTTTAATGCGGCATATCATATATTATATGGATGTTGATAATCGCATACTGTTATTTCTCGCCATCTTCCTTTATTGTAATAAGTTATTCCTCCGCTAAAAGTGAGGGCTTATTACAATAAAATTTAGTTTTTCAAATATATATATATTCAGATTTTTTAAAAGGCACTATACACATATATTCCAACGTACTACCGATACGTTATATATTTTACGAACGTATGTCAACGTCACACCACATACTTACCTCATATTTATGAGTATATTCAGGTCTTATATCATATGATATAAGTCATGGTGATGACAAAATTATTACGACACGTTACAAGGTTCTAAACTAAAAATTGTTGTATCGGGTGACTACCGAAACTTCCCTAACGTGTCACGTACTTGCCATATATAGATGGCCAGCCCCTACACTTCAAAAATGGCCACAAATTTCGTGGCTTACATGGTATATTCACCCCTAAAATCATTTCAAGTTGGCACACACAAATTACCCCCAATTAAGGCCAAATGTGGAGATTTCAAATTCAATATTTTTTGTCACATGGGGCGCCACTTTTAATCAGCCATTAGAGCTGAATATTAAAGTTATTCTACGTATATTATGTGTTACATAATATATATAACATGTGCAAAAAGTTGGAATTTAATCAGAGAAAAATCGCGTAATTGACAAAAGTCGAAAATTCGGTTTTCTACGAACACAACACATGGAACGTTTTTGGCATGACATGTAACATGTATCTAGAAACTTTTTACATATTCAATACATATTAAAGTGTTCTAGAATATTCAAAATAGGGCTGATTGGAATATACCATATGTGTGTAATTATTGTGCAATATTTGACAAAGTTTACAAAAGTAAAATTCAGCACATGCTCAAGACATATCACACGCCATTCTCAGCCATGTTGGAGCTTAGGTGGAGCTTATTTGGCACTTATTTGGCACTTTAATTGGTGGAAAATAAGTCACACATGATTGGTGACATTGAAGAAGGCAACACACGAGGAAACATTTCAAAATACAACACATGCTGAAATTTCATCACATGTTGCATGTTATGGCCGAATTTTGACTCCTTTTTGTCTTCAATTTTATTCCAAAATTGAAGAGGGATTAAAGTGTGATTGTATGGTAATATTTTGACTACTTTTGGCACATGTTTTATGAGTTTATTTCAGATTTTACAGCTTATTAAAATGATGACAAGTTGGACCAATCATCAAGTGACAAGTAAGCAAGGTCAAGTCATCCTTCCAATCAAGTTGTGCCAAGTAAGCAAGATGGTGTCACATCTACACAAGGCATTCTTCCAAAGACTTCAAATAGAATTCTCAGGATGGAGGAGAAGCCCTAAGGGGCGGCCAACTTATGCTTACAAAGAAGAGAAGAAAGCAAATCAAATACAAGACAATTCTCATATTCTCTCAAGTGCAAAAAGTGTCTTCTACTTTCTTCTTCAACCTTTTCTTTATTCTTCTCTCTCAAGCCTATTATTCTTATATTCAAATATATTGAATAGGCTTTGTATAGACCACCATACGCGCTCGTTGTAAAGGTTGATCAAGGTGTGATCAATCCTTCATTCGTTCGGTGGTGGTGTTCATGATCGGTGTGATTGCTTGTATCGTTTGTTTAAGGGTGGAGTTGGTGCGTAACTCTAGCAACCTATGTGGTAAGGTGTTATTTTTTGATTGGTGATAACCGAGGAAGGTGCCCTCGAAGACTGGAGTAGGTTGTGTTAACCGAACCAGTATAAAATTCTCGGTGTTCTTATTTTTAGCATTTTACTTTCAGTTTCCAGCACTGTTTTATTGCAGTAGTAAAAATATCAAACGAATTTCAAAAATCACGAAACTTTTCAGAAACATAGCCACTGTTTTAAGTGTTATTTGGCGTAAGTTTCAACCCTTTTGGACAAGTATAAGTCATTCAAATGTCAATAGTTTTGAGACTAGTGCAATCTGATTTTCATACTTGCAAAGGTTGAGAACTTGAACGTATTTGACATACTTCCCAAAGGAATTTTTCAAAACTATTTCAACCTAATTAAATAAATATAGTAAGGGGTTTTTTATTAAATTTTCATACCATTTGGAGCCACGGTTTAATCGGAATAAATTTTTTAAATCAGACTACCGTTTCTGGTAGATTTGCGCAATCTGACCACAAACGATTTTTCAAAGGGTTAAAGGTTGTATTTTGATCTGAAATTTGTTGGAGATACTCAGAACATCTGAGACTACAATCTCTCCAAATTTCAGAATTTTTGAAGGCCTGTAACCTAGTTTTCAAACGTTGCAACACAGGGCCTGAAAACAGAAACTGTTTTCAGAAGTTGGGTTTTTGGATCAAAACATTTTAAAAACCAAATTTTCCGCACCCACTATATAACCCCCCCTTCTAGTGGTGCCTTGCAGGTCCTACAAGTGGTATCAGAGCGCAGGTACACTCACAACAAGGAGATCCAACGATCTTAGTGAGATGGCAACCACTAGCGAAAAAATCGAGCAAGAAGGTATGTCAAGGCAAAGGCCTCCACCCTTTGATAGTGAGGTAAATTCCGATCCCGATTCTGATTCTGTTTTAATCTTTTAATGATTTGTATGTTGAATATCTTGAATTACATAAGTTTGCCAGAACTCTTACAAAAGAAAAGAAACGTAGTTGAAGACAAGATAACACAAATATTGTATGTTAATTAAACGATTCAAAAGAGGAGGAGTCAAATTTGATTGTGTCAATGAGATCTGAAATTCAATCCTTGAAATCTGAAAATATGGTAATGAAATCCGAGATCTCAGATTTGAGATCAAGAAACGAAGATCTAGAAAAGACGGTAAAACAATTTAATAGACGAACTTGCACGCTAGATCGTCTCATTTCTTCGCAAAAGCATGAAAGTGACAAAACTGGATTAGGGTACCTTGAAGATAACGAGGAACAAAATAAATCTACAAACTTTGTCTTATCTTCATCTAAGCAACCATATGTGTTCAAAAGGATTGAAAATCCTAAGAAGGTGAACATCAAAACTAGCAAGTCACCTATTATACCTCATGGCACTTCTTCTTTCTCATCATGTGCAAAGTATAATCATGTACCATATAGATTTCAAAGGAAACCATCGATGCATACACAACGATCATACAACACAAATCCATTTAGATCACGCAGTATACACATGAATACAAATGCATATCAAAGACAAAGATCATACTATGTGCATGATGGGTTCTCGGCCAAAGGCCAAACGCATTTGCCCCTAACATATATTATATTGCGCCTTCATCTCTTTTCTCACCTTTTGCACGGCCTAGAATGGTCATCCAAATTTGGGTACCAAAAGAGACATTCGCAAAAGGTTGAATAAATATTCCTTAAGAACGCACTTTTGATATTATTGCACAATACACTTGAAATGCATGATTTTTATTGTTATACAAATTGCTATTTCTTTCTTACATGCACTTTTGATTTTATTTCCAAAATAAAGGGGGAGAGAGTGCATGATTTAAGGGGGAGTGAGAGTGATTGATTGCAAAAATCAAGAGGGAGAGAATTCAAAATTCGAAATTTGAATTTGTGGACGATTGGAGGGGGAGCAACTAAATTTAAATCATGAACTTAGGTTATTTTGTAAATCATCAAAAGGGAGAGATTGTTGAGAAAAAGGGGTTTGAGTGATTCACAAAATGCATGATTTAAATAACGTGTGCTAAAGAAATGCATGACACATTTTATGACTTGACACGTTTTTGCGACAAGCCTGCCTTATATAGTTTGTATATAATGTTGCTGTACTAACAAGCCATGAAGCTTTAAAGCTTACATCAAATGGCAAACATTTGTTGTGTTTGAACTATTTTCAGGTGCCACCATTAATGAACTAAACTAGTGGTGAAGTACTTAGTTAAATGAACTAAGTAGGTCATTAAATGGAGAAATATTTGGAGAAGGCATAAAGGCAACAAACATGGAAATGAAAAGTCTCCTTCTACCCTTAATCACACGTTTTTAATATATATATATATATATATATTCAGATTTTTTTTAAAAGGCACTATACACATATATTCTAACGTACTATCGACACGTTATATATTTTACGAACGTACATCAACGTCACACCACCAGACTTACCTCATATTTATGAGTATATTCAGGTCTTATATCATATGATATAATTCATGGTGATGACAAAATTATTACTACACGTTACAAGGTTCTAAACCAAAAATTGTCGTATCGAGTGACTACCGAAACTTCGTTAACGTGTCACATACTTGCCATATATAGATGGCCAGACGCTACACTTCAAAAATGACCACAAATTTCGTGGCTTACATGGTATATTCAGCCATAAAATCATTCCATGTTGTCACACACAAATCACCCCCAATTTAGGCCAAATTGTAGAGATTTCAAATTCAATATTTTTGTCACATGGGGAGCCACTTTTAATCAGCCATTAGAGCTGAATATTCAAGTTATTCTATTTATTTTATGTGTGACATAATGTATAGAGCATGTGCAAAAAGTTGGAATTTAATCGGAGAAAAATCACGTAATCGACAAAAGTCGAAAATTCGGTTTTCTACGAACACAACACATGGAACGTTTTTGGCATGACATGTAACATGTATTTAGACACTTTTTACATATTCAATATATATTAAAGTGTTCTAGAATAGTCAAAATAGGACTAATTGGAATATACCATATATGTGTAATTATTGTGCAATATTTGACAAAGTTTACAAAAGTAAATTCAGCACATGCTCAAGATTTTGACTCCTTTTGTCTTCAATTTTATTCCAAAATTGAAGGGGGATTAATGTGTGATTGTATGGTAATATTTTTACTACTTTTGGCACATGTTTTATGAGTTCATTTCAGATTTTACAGCTTATTAAATTGATGACAAGTTGTACCAATCATCAAGTGACAAGTAAGCAATGTCAAGTCATCCTTCCAATCAAGTTGTGCCAAGTAAGCAAGATGGTGTCACATCTACACAAGGCATTCTTCCAAAGACTTCAAATAGAATTCTCAGGATGGAGGAGAAGCCGTAAGGGGCGGCCAACTTATGCTTACAAAGAAGAGAAGAAAGCAAATCAAATACAAGACAATTCTCATATTCTCTCAAGTGCAAAAAAGTGTCTTCTACTTTCTTCTTCTCTCTCAAGCCTATTGTTCTTATATTCAAATATATTGAATAGGCTTTTTATAGACCACCATACACGCTCATTGTTGTAAAAGGTTGATCAAGGTGTGATCAATCCTTCATTCGTTTGGTGGTGGTGTTTGTGATCGGTGTGATTGCTTGTATCGTTTGTTTAATGGTGGAGTTGGTGCGTAACTCTAGCAACCCTTGTGGTAAGGTGTTATTTTGTGATTAGTGATAACCAAGGAAGGTGCCCTCGAAGACTGGAGTAGGTTGTGTTAACCGAACCAGTATAAAATTCTCGGTGTTATTACTTTCAGCATTTTACTTTCAGTTTCCAGCACTGTGCAGTAGTAAAAATATCAAACGAATTTCAAAAAATCGCAAAACTTTCCAGAAACATAGCCACACGTTTTAAGTTTCATTTGGCGCAAGTTTCAACCCTTTTGGACAAGTATAAGTCATTCAAACGTCAATAGTTTTGAGACTAGTGCAATCTGATTTTCATACTTGCAAAGGTTGAGAACTTGAACGTATTTGACATACCTCCCAAAGGAATTTTTCAAAACTATTTCAACCCAATTAAATAAATATAGTAAGGGGTCTTTCATTAAAATTTCAAACCATTTGGAGCCACGGTTTAATCGGAATAAATTTTTCAAATCAGACTACCGTTTCTGGCAGATTTGCGCAATCTGACCACAAATAATTTTTCAAAGGGTTAATGGTTGAATTTTGATCTGAAATTTGTTGGAGAGACTAAGAACATCTGAGACTACAATCTATCCAAATTTTAGATTTTTTGAAGGCCTGTAACCTAGTTTTTCAAACGTTGCAAGACAGGGCCTGAAAACAGAAACTGTTTTCAGAGGTTGGGTTTTTGGATCAAAACATTTTAAAAACAAAATTTTCCGCACCCACTATTTAATCCCCCTTCTAGTGGTGCCTTGTAGGTCCTACAGTATATATATATATATATATATATATATATATATATATATATATAATTTGTTGGATTATGTTGTATATTCATAATTCATTATGTTATGCGATATCTCTTTCTTTTTGTATTGTATTATGCTTCTTTGTGTAGTTGTGTTGGATTTTGTGTGGTTGATGTTCTAGTACGTGTTTGGTATGTGGAAATATGTTGTTAAAGCATGGTGTATTTATCAGTGTGTATATGTATATAGTTAATTAGCAAAATTGTGTATTATGGTCTTGTGTTTAAGTGGTTTTTTTTGCTCAGCGAAACTTTGTTGAGATCAACAGTCCACTCGAACTTCACGTTCTTCTGCTTCCGTCTGCTCAGGGCACCAGTATCGATGAGGATCCTTCAACAAATTTCCTGTAGTAGCTGGCCAAACCAAAAAAACTCCTTACTTCAGTCACCTTGGTCAGTCAGGGCTATCCAGCGATAGTCTTAATCTTTTTCGGATCCACTGAGGTCCCCTCTTTTGAACTTACGCGACTTAAGAAAGTTACGATTCTGCTGTGCAACTCTGATTATTTATCTCTGATTGACATCCCCTGTACTGATGATGAGTCATTGATACCTGGTCGTTGGCGGTTGACTCTGGTATGACGTCGTCAGCCTCCTCGACGTTTGCATCAGTCATCACGTGGATCTGGACACTGAGCTTCCTTTTTATGCTGCTATTGATTTTGTTGTGATGCTGGTGCCGGTCTTTGCTTAATGCCCTTTCTCGCAACGCATCCTGGTTGTTGCACTCATACTTGTATAGTTCCCCCACACTGACCCGAGTGTGACATCTATAATGAGCACATGGTGGCGGCGGTGGCCCTGCATTCCTCCACGATTGTACTTACGTCACGGGCGGTCCTATGATTATTAACAACCATGTCGCATATCTCCACCTCCTCCGGTGAAGGGTCCTTCTGAACCTCAGATCCGGTGGCGACGGTGGTTGTAGGTGTTGTTGCTCCTGCTTTTGCTGCAGGTGAGCCGTCTGCACCTGCTGCTGGGCCACCAATGTAGTCAAAGTAGCCAGCGTATCTGCAAGTACTTGTGGGATGGTCCCCTGACCTTGCTGATCATCACCATTATGGCCTCTATTTCCAGCTGGCTCACGTCGTGGAGGCATTTTTTTTGGTCCCAATTCATGAAAAGAATTCAGATTAGTCAAGAACAAGTTGAAAGGGTTGGACGCTGATAAACCAATAACTAAGCAAGGAAAGCTCACCATTGGCACACACCTCCCATAACCCGATCATAACTTAGGTCTAAAATCATCTCTTAAGTCTACTTCGTTTATTAGGGGTAAAATCATAAATTTACAAAATATCATAACTTATGTCTAAGTGATCTAATTAATCCTGCGTTTCCGAGGCGGATCTGAAGCCTCTACATACCAAAATGATACAACCACATAGCACATAAATATCATATAGCATGTATAGAACAAAATAAAGGGAAAATTACAGTTTCCCCCCCCTGTGGTTTTGCTTAATTACAAAAACCTCCCCTATCGTTTGTTATTAGCCAAAAAACTACCTTGTGGTCTGGGTTAAAATCGCACCGATGGATTTATCGGTGGATGTGAGATACACGAGATGTGATTCTGCCCTTTCTGGTGACATTTTTAGCGCATGGAAGCAGGGGGAATTTTATGTGTTGTGATGTGACGAAAATACCCCTGTCTTCACCCCTTTAAACGTCCATTCCTCTTTCCCTTCCTGCGTCTCCTCCCTTTCAGACGAGCTTCCCTCCTTTTCAGATGAGCTTCCCTCTGCGCTGTGAAAAAACGGTGGCGGCAAGAATACTGCTGGAAGAACTGCAACCCTCGCAGCATCTTGCTTAAAATTGCATCAATTTTTGAAAGGTAAGTCAGTCTAATGTTTTGGCCTGTGATAATATCACGTTTTACCGCCAAAGGAGGTACCTTGGCCCTTCGGTTTATCAAATTAATCGTTTAGTATAATGGTTTCTTCTACCGGGTAAGTGTAATCCCCAGATGCAATGGATGTTTAATCCCCAGAAATTAATCGTTTTGATTGGAAGTGAAAATGCCCAGATGAAATAGATGTTGTTTGAATTTATCGTGTTGATTCTCCTTGTTGAGTCCTTGTTGATTTCTCAATTTGTACATGATCAGCAAAGTAGTGGTTACCAATAGATACAATGGATGTTGTTTGAATTTCTGTAATGCCGAGCTCAAGCACTAGGAGTGCTGGATGTAGAGATTTAAGGTTCAAAAATCAAAGATGTCACTGCGGTGTTAAAGTTCCACTGAAGATTGTAGAATATGCGCAAGAAAACCGTGGAATGCTGTATTTCTCTTGCGACACCTGTGGTTACTGGAAATGGTGTTGTCCAGTCCGAAGGGGGGTGCGTATGAGCATGAGATGGCTGAGCAATCAAGTTCAATTGGCCCAGATAATGCCGTTGATGCAGTGGAAAGAGATGAAATTGAAAGAGATCAGCTTTTGCGTATTGTTATGCAAGTAATGGAGAAGATGGATAAGAAGTCGGAGGTAACGAGGATGATGGTGTTATCCACATAGGTCATTGTATTTGTCGGAGTGATAGTTCTTATGTTCAAGTAGTTTACGGTGATATGTTTTCCGATTGAGTAATGTTCAATTTGTTGTTATGCACTTTGGTCTTTGTATTTGTGTAATGTAACGTTTGTGTAATGTTGTGTAATGCAACGTTTGTTATGCACTTTGGTCATTATCACCTAAGTTCAATTTGTTATGCGCACTTTGGTCTCAGCATTGTATCAAAAATTGCAAATCAGCTTTGTAACGTAGTAAAAGCATGCCGGATAACAGTAAGTTTGTACACTGCACACTAGTGTCTTAAAGGGAAACAAAAGTACCCATGAACGCATATCATGATATAATAACCATCACTGTATGTGAATAACATTAGTTGTACAAAATGACTGCTTAATGTATCATTGTGGATTACATAGCCTCTTTCATTTCATCGCATATAAAGATGCGATATAATCCACACCAAAATAAACCCATTTTGAAACCCTCAAAAATATGTCCACAAACATTTTACACCATATTCACTTCCCAGCAAACTAAATGAATTGTTTTTTTGCCGTTTAACTAGACATGGTTTGTCTAGCTCCAACCGTGCCTCTGTGCTTTCTTGGACTTCTCCTTGGCTGTTTATGCATCAGGTCTTGGACTTTCCTTCGCACCTACATATGGAAGAATAACGTGAATTGTAATCTGCAACAATATTCAAAATTTTGTAAAACAAGGGAATAACAACATAAAACGCAGTTCTTCCTCACAATGTGATAGGACGAAGTTGATGGTTCTGCTTGCTCATTGCAAGTCTCCATGCACCGGTTTTCTAACTGGTCAGACTGAGATAAATCATCATCCATACAATGTGATCGCGTAGGCTCAGGTAACTCATCATCATCAATATGTATAACTCCTCTTAAAGGTTTCCTCCATGGATACTGTTATTTATACAACAGCCCATCAATTAAGTCTACACAATTACAATATCATAATATGAAACATGTAACACCATATTTTTTCCCCAATTGTTACCTTATAAGAAACCCTGGTAATGCGTTTATTGAAAATATTTGAAATCTTGTTTGGTTTTCGGACACTCTGAAAGAAACGCAGGATCAGCAGTGTACAAACACTTAAATCGAAAAAGTGAAGGAAAAAATTTATATTAGCAGTACACTTACAAGTTTTTTTGGCCTGTCAGGTCAATCTCGTTCATCATCATCCAATCTCTGATTTTCATTGTATTCGATAGGCTGACTTTCAGCATCATCCATTCTCTGATTTTCATTGTATTCGGTAGGCTGAATTTCAGCATCTTACATTCTCTGGTTGTCCGCTTGGTTAAACTGAAAATCATCATTCTCCATTCCCTGTCAATGTTAATATGCATTGCAGCAAATCACATATAAATGTTATGTAATGAAAGTTTATGCATCTATATGAGTATATTACCTCATTTTCAACCTGATTTTCAACCTGTGGGGCTGACCTATTTGCAATTGTTTCCATGTACTGGTTGTCCACTTGGTTATAATCATCATCTATTGCCTGTGATTGCTATATTCAGTTCATCAAAACACATGTCAATGACTGGTAATGAAAATTTATGCATCTATATGACTTTATGGTGAGGCTTACCTGATTATCATTTTGTTAGGCTGGTCTGCGTGAACAGCTTCGTTTGTTATGGCCAAGTTGTTTACATATTTTGCACCTTACTTTCAACCCCCGCCTTGTTGATGTAATACATGGCCTTGGCTCATCCGGGTTCCTTCTTCTCAGTCTCTTAGGCCTTCCTGGCATTTTTCTCACAGTTGGTGGCAATATATCTCCAAGACCAGTTTCCTCCCAAAAATCAATTGATGGCACTGGATAAACACTGAATGAGTAGCACTTGCTGCTTTCCAGAACAAGTCCATCAACTTCTTCCCCTTGTACTTCTTCTTAAAATTTTCATATTTGTGCCTGAGGCAATACCTATGCTCTGCTACCGGAAACAACTCTTGCACAGCATTCACCAAACCTTTCTGCCTATCCGATATAAATGTCCAGCTCCCGCCTCTAAGATCACCACCCAAGTGTTCAAGAAACTACTTCCAGGAATCATACCTCTCTGCCTTAACAACGCAAAATGCAATAGGGAACATGTTGTCATTCTCATCCCTCCCAATAGCACTCAAAAGCTGCCTGCCGTATGTTCCCTTAAGAAAGCACCCGTCCAACCCTATGATTCGTCTACACCCCAGCAAAAAAACCTCTAATGCATGCATCCAAACACATATACAACCTCTCAAAAATCCTGCCTTCTGTCACATTTGTAGGATCTGCAAGGCACCACTAGAAGGGGGGGGGGGTTGAATAGGTGGTGCGGAAAATATGGTTTTTAAAATTTCTTTAAACCTAACCAATTCAAGTTCTGAAAACAGATTCTGTTTTCAGTACCAGTTTTAAAACGTTTTAAAACCTAGGTTAGAGGTCTCCAAAAATTATGAAATTTTGAGAGAACTTAGCCTCAGATGTTGTGAGGGTCCCCTAAAAATTTCAAATCAAAATTCAACCTTTAACCCCTTCAAAAACCGTTGGCACTCAGATTGTGCAAATCTGCCAGAAACGGTAGATGGTTTTGAAAAATTAATTCCTATTTGTGTGAATGTCCAAATGATCTGAAAATTTGACCAATAACTCCTCACACACTATATTGAAATGGGTTGAAACAGTTTTTGAAAATTCTTTTGGGAAGTAGGTCAAATACCACCAAAGTCTCAACCTTTGCAAGTCTGAAAATCAGACTGCACTAGTCTCAGAACTTTTGATGTTTGACTGACCTATACTTGTCCAAAAGGGTTGAAACTTGTGCCAAATTAACCCTAGAACGTTTATGTATGTTTCTCGAAATTTTTATAATTTTTAGAAAACGTTTACTATTTTTGCGAACGTGAACAATATGAGTAAACAGCGCAGAAACTGAAACGTAAATGCAGAAAGTAAATTGCACCAAGAATTTTATACTGGTTCGGTTATAAACAACCTACTCCAGTCTTCAAGGAACACCTTCCTTGGTTCACACTAATTTCACACACGCAGTACACCTTACCGCAGGGTTGATAGAGTTACACCTTAACTCCAACCCTTTACAAACCTTGTATTGTGAGTACAATTTGCACGAACACCACCACCTCGCTAGAATGAAGATTGATCACACCTTGATCAATCTTTTACAAAGATGTATGAATGGTGGTTTCTATGAAGCCTATTCAAGAATGAAAGAAATAAAGTACAATAGGCTTTTTACAAGAGAAGAAAGAAAGAAAGTGTAGGAGAAGAAAGCTTTTGCACTTTGATCACTTTTGAATCTAATTCTTGGTGTTGTTTTTGTTTGTTCTCCTCTTCTCCTTATAGAATGTCCAGCCGTCCCCTATGCACCTCTCTCTCCTCTTGAAAATTTCCTTTTAATTGCTTGAGAGAGTGTGAGACATCATGGTGACAATGTTTTGCTTACTTGGCATCACTCCATTGGACCATCATTTAGTCATTGCTTACTTGTCATCTTTTGATTTGCTCAATGTTGTCATCATTTTGATGACATGGATATTCTGAAAAAAAACACTAAATATATGCCAAATAATCAATTATTAAATCATGCCATAATAGTCACAATTTGTCATAAAGTGTGAGACACAAAAATCCTTCCTTCCACCCTTGAAAAATTCGGCCATATCACATTGTTAATGCTGAAATTTTCAGCATTTACCATATGAGATAAATCAATATTTCTTCCATTTTTCTTTGAATTTCTTCCATAAAAATACATCCATTATTTAAGGTAAGTCTTGCTACAAGATTGAGAATGAACTTGGACACCAAAGGAGAGTCACATTCGGCCATAACCAACTTCACACATGCTGAAAAATTTCAGCATGTGTGATATAAAGAATATCACACTTAATAACCTTACATACAATTCAAATCATTTCCATAACTCCTTTGATTTATTCTTTAATGAAAAATTGACAAATTATCTTCCTTAAGGGTGAAGATTTCGGCCACTAGGTATGTGACATGCTGAAATTTTCAGCATGTGACATAAGAGAGGTATATGTTGAAAACTTACCTTTTGTAGCTTCTCTCTTTGATTCATCAACATTGTATGATTGATCCTTGACCAATCAACATGCCAACAAGGCTCCACATGTGCTCCAAATCAGCTGTAGGTGGCGTTGAGTATGTATATACATGTGCTGAAATTTATTTTTGCTAACTTTGAAAAATAATGCACATTTAATAATACACACATGTAATATTCCAATCAGCCCTTAATTTAATTTTCTAGAACACTTTAAGATGTATATTATATGTAAAAAGTGTCTAGATACGTGTCACATGATGTTCAAGAAAAACGTTCCATGTCAAGTGCGTAGAAAACCGAATTTTCGATATTTATCGATTACCCGATTTTTCTCTAATTTAAATTCCAACTTTTGCACATGCTATATATATTATGTTATACATAATATATATAATATATACTTTAATTTTCAGCACTTGGCTGATTTAAAGTGGTACCATAAACATGTGACAAAAATAAAATTGGAATCTTCACATTTTGGCCTAAATGTGGGGTGAATTGTGTGTGCCAACATGGAAAGTATTTTTGTCTCAATATACAGTCATGTGCACGAAAATATCATCAATTTTTGATGTATATGGGCTGGCCATTTATTTATGGCAAGTACGTGACACGTTGGCGAAGTTTCGGTATCGCCCGATACGACAAATTTCGGTTTAGAACCTTTTATCGTGTCGTATTTAATTTGTCATCACCATATCTTATATCATATGATATAAGATCTGAATATACTCATAAATATGAGTTAAGTATAGTGGTGTGACGTAAACGTACGTTCGTAAGATATATAACGTGTCGATAGTACGTTGGAATACATGTGTATGTGCCTTTTAAAAAAAGTCTGAAAATATATATATTATGTATATGTGGCGTGTGAAATTGATGTGGGGAGGAGGAGAGAACTTTCCTTCCATAGCCATGTTGCCTTTATTCCTTTTCCAAATGCATCTTCCTTTAATGAACTACTTAGTTTATTAAACTAAGTACTTCACTTAATGAACTACTTTAGTTCATTAATTGTGGCACCTGAAAATAGTATAAACTCAACAAATGTTCGCCATATGATGTAAGCTTTAAAGCTTCATGGCTCGTTAGTACGGCAACATAATATATAAGCTAAATAAGGCAAGTTATCATGCATACATGTACACTTGTGTATATATATATATATATATATCCAACGTTTATATATATATATATATTCAAATTTCTTTATTTTGAAATCACTCAAACCCTCATATTCCTACAATCTCCCCCTTTTGATGATTTTCAAAATAACTAGTGTACATGATTTAAGTGTTATCTCTCCCCCTTGAATTATGCACAGATTTGAAATTTGAATTTCGAATTTCAAATCCGGCTCCCCTTGATTCATGCAATTAGGATCAATCAGTGATCTCTCTCCCCCTTAAATCTCCTTAAATCTCTCTCTCCCCCTTAAATCATGCTTCTCTCTCCCCCTTTATTTTGGAAAGTTAATCAAAAGATTCCTGTCAAAAAGGAAAGTAAATCAATGATATCGCATTAAATCACGTCAACAGGAAGCATGCCTAATTTAGAACGGAGAGATTCAAATGTGGCTTGATTTAAGGCCTTTGTAAATATATCCGCTACTTGCGATTCTGTGCGTACGTGATCTATGACAATATTACCATTGTTAACGTGATCACGAAGAAAATGATAGCGTACTTCTATATGCTTAGCCTTAGAGTGTAATACGGGGTTCTTAGACAAATTTATTGCACTCATACTATCACAATATATAGGAATTTTATCTACGGTAATTCCAAAATCCGAAAGTTGTTGTTTTATCCACAACAACTGTGTGCAACAAAGGCTAAGAGCCATATACTCAGCCTCAGTAGTGGACAAAGCAACACTTGCTTGCTTTTTGGAAAACCATGAAATAAGGGAATTTCCTATAAATTGGCAAGTTCCGCTCGTGTTTTTTCTATCTATTTTGCAGCCACCATAATCTGCATCAGTGTAAGCATGTAAGTCGAATGTAGAATCCTTATCGTACCAAATACCTAAGGTGGGCGTGTGCTTAATATAACGGAATATTCTTTTTACCGCATTTAAGTGTGACACCTTGGGTTGACTTTGAAAACGAGCACACATGCATACGCTAAACATGATGTCAGGCCTACTAGCAGTTAAATATAGTAAAGAACCTATCATAGATCTATATAATCCATTATCAACATCTTTACCATGTTCATCTTTGTCTAATTTAGTAGTGACACTCATAGGCGTGGGTGATGGTTTCAAATTTTCAAAATTGAATTTCTTGATCATGTCGTTTACGTACTTAGCTTGGCTTATATGAATTCCTTTACTCGTTTGCTTAATCTGCAAGCCAAGAAAATAATTAAGTTCACCAACCATAGACATTTCAAATTCAGCTTTCATACAATTTTCAAAATCCTTAACGAGTCTATGTGAGGTAGAACCAAAAATAATGTCATCTACGTAAATTTGAATAATAAGTAAATCTGATTTTTCTTGTTTCAAAAATAGTGTACTATCTATAGTACCACGTTTAAAATTATTTTCTAAAAGAAAAGTAGCAAAACGATCATACCATGCTCTAGGCGCTTGCTTTAGTCCATATAGTGCCTTCTTTAGTTTGTACACGTGATCAGGATGTTTCAAATCTTCAAAACCGGGTGGTTGCTTCACGTATACTTCTTCTTGTATAAACCCATTTAGAAAAGCACTTTTGACGTCCATTTGATACAATTTAAAATCTTTCATGCAAGCAATAGCAAGTAAGAGTCGTATGGCTTCTAAACGTGCTACGGGTGCAAATGTTTCATCGTAGTCTATTCCTTCTTCTTGATTATATCCTTGAGCTACAAGTCTTGCTTTATTTCTAACGACCTTTCCTTCTTCATTCATTTTGTTCCTAAATACCCACTTTGTGCCTATTATTGTCTTATCTTGTGGTCGTGGCACTAAATCCCATACATCATTTCTAACGAATTGATTAAGTTCGTCATGCATAGCATCAATCCAAGATGAATCACTCAAAGCATCATGCACATTTTTAGGCTCAATTTCAGAAATCATAGCATGAAATTCATTTATTTCATCCGAAGTGATTCTTCTACGTGGTCGTACACCGTGAGTGATGTCGCCTATGATGAGATCATGTGGGTGATCTCTATGCCATCTTGGTTGATTGTTTTCTAAGTTATCATGCATTTCTATATGATCATGCATTTCTAGTGTCTCATTCATCTCATGCATATCAAAAGATTCATTTTCTTCATCCAAAACGGGTTTCAATTCAAAATCATCATCATATTCCTTTTCTTTATCAATCTCTCCAAATTCATTGAATTTAACATGAATAGATTCTATGATTTGTCTAGTGAGAGGATCATAACATCTATATGCTTTAGAGTTTATGGAATACCCAATAAAAATGCACTCAATTGATTTGGATTCAAATTTGTCTAAGTTATCTTTTGTATTTAATACAAAACATTTGCATCCAAACACACGAAAATAATCAATCTTAGGCATGCGATCATTCAAAATTTCGTAAGGCGTCTTGTTTATTTTCTTTCTTATAGATAGGCGATTTAATATAGCATGCACAATTTACGGCTTCCGCCCACAGAAATCTAGGTAATTTATTTTCGCAAAGCATAGTTCTAGCGATTTCTTGTAGTGTGCGATTCTTTCTTTCTACTACTCCATTTAATTGTGGAGTTCTAGGTGGCGAAAACTCATGTTTAATTCCTTTTTCTTCACAGAATGAAATCATCTCTTTATTTTTAAACTCACCGCCTCTATCGCTTCTTATTCTTTTCACATTTATGCCGTATTGATTTTCAAGTTGTTTAATTAATTTAGCGATTTCTACGGCGCTATCATCCTTATGTGCAAGAAATAAAGTCCAAGTATAACGAGAAAAGTCATCAACAATTACACATGCATAGTGACGCCCACCAAGGCTTGTAGTACGACTAGGACCAAACAAATCGATATGCAATAGTTCTAGTATTCTAGTCGTGCTTACCTCATTTTTAGGCTTAAGTGACTCACGTGTTTGTTTGCCTTTTATGCAAGATTCACACAACTGAAAGTTGTCTAAATCAAGCTTAGGCAATCCCCGTACTAGGCTCTTTCGTTGCAATTTTTCTAGTGTAGAAATACCTATGTGTTCTAGACGTCTATGCCACAAATTCACATTGGGTTCATTTGACATAAGGCATTTAACTTTGGCATCTACTACATCATCCATAGATAGTGTGAATATATTTCCTTCACGTTTTCCTTTTAAAACAGTTTCTCCATTTTTATTTATTATATTACAGTAAGGGTGAGTAAAACACACATTGAACCCATTGTCAACAAATTGGGAAATACTAAGAAGATTGTAAGATAAGTTGCTTACCAAAAACACGTTGGAGATTTGAAGTGTATCCGGATTTCCAATCGTACCTTTACCAATGATCTTGCTTTCATTGTTGTCTCCAAAGGTCACGGATCCGCCTTTTGTGACCTTCTTCAATTTGGAGAATAGGCTCGGGTCACCTGTCATGTGCCTCGAGCAACCACTGTCAAGGAACCACTTTATTGATGTGTCTTTTGATGAGTGGTCTCCCTCATTAGACGCCTTTGAAGCGAAGCAAACTTGAGCGGTCTCCTCTTCGGTCTCAGTTTCAGAGTCTGATGAGTCACTCCATGTGGAGGCCTTTAGTGCACGTTTCCTTTGTTTAGGATCTGAGACGGGTCTATTTTTGTTCCGCTCCTTGTCAGGGTACTTATTAGTTTGCTTTTCTTTGTTTGGGCAGTCATATGATAAGTGTCCGAGTTTGCCGCATTCATAACATTTAATGTCCTTATCATTTGACTTGTTTTTATTTCTCTTAGATGTAGTGCCCTTGTTTTTATTTCTAAATGATTTTCTCATGAATCTTCTTAGTCCTTTTGCCAATAGAATTAAGTCATCATTATCCGATTCGGAATCACTATCATCTACGTGATCGGAGGGAGGGGAGACGTATTCATTTGATTTAAAAGCAATTGTCTTACCTTGTTTGGTTGATTCCGATTTCCGAATAATAAGTTTGTTTTCATAAACTTTGAGTGAACCAATGAGTTCTTCCATTTTTATTGATTTAGTCTCCTTGCTTTCTTCTATAGCAGTCACTTTAGGATCCCATTCCGAAGGAAGGCTCCGTAGGACTTTCTGTACCTTTTCCTGCGTTGTAAAGCCTTACCAAGAGACTCAAGAGAATTATAGATGTTAGTCAAACGAAGATCCATATCTACAATTGACTCATTAGGCACAACTTAAAAGACTCAAGAGTAGACATGAGCATATTAATTTTAGACTCTTTTACTTGACTCGTGCCTTCGTGTTTCATTTCTAAGATTCTCCACATTTCTTGTGCACTCGAACAATTGGACACATAACTAGACTCACTCTTACTTAAACCATTTAAGAGTAATTGCATGGCCTTAGCATTCATACTCAGTTTCTTTTTGTCTTCACTAGTATAGTCTTGTCTCGTTTTAATTACTTCTAGTGTGACTCCATCTACAATGGACAATTTAGATGGGACATATGGACCATCTTCAATTATTGACCAAAGGTCTATGTCTATAGCCATAAGAAAAAGTTTCATCCTAAGTTTCCATTGAATAAAAGACTCACCGTCAAAGAGTGGAGGCCTTTGGCTCGACATACCTTCTTGTTCGGTTTTGAGATTTGTGGATGCCATCTCACTGAATCGTTGGATTCCTTGTCGTGAGTATTCCTGCGCTCTGATACCACTTGTAGGATCTGCAAGGCACCACTAGAAGGGGGGGGTTGAATAGGTGGTGCGGAAAATATGGTTTTTAAAATTTCTTTAAACCTAACCAATTCAAGTTCTGAAAACAGATTCTGTTTTCAGTACCAGTTTTAAAACGTTTTAAAACCTAGGTTAGAGGTCTCCAAAAATTATGAAATTTTGAGAGAACTTAGCCTCAGATGTTGTGAGGGTCCCCTAAAAATTTCAAATCAAAATTCAACCTTTAACCCCTTCAAAAACCGTTGGCACTCAGATTGTGCAAATCTGCCAGAAACGGTAGATGGTTTTGAAAAATTAATTCCTATTTGTGTGAATGTCCAAATGATCTGAAAATTTGACCAATAACTCCTCACACACTATATTGAAATGGGTTGAAACAGTTTTGAAAAATTCTTTTGGGAAGTAGGTCAAATACCACCAAAGTCTCAACCTTTGCAAGTCTGAAAATCAGAATGCACTAGTCTCAGAACTTTTGATGTTGACTGACCTATACTTGTCCAAAAGGGTTGAAACTTGTGCGAAATTAACCCTAGAACGTTTATGTATGTTTCTGGAAATTTTTATAATTTTTAGAAAACGTTTACTATTTTTGCGAACGTGAACATATGAGTAAACAGCGCAGAAACTGAAACGTAAATGCAGAAAGTAAATTGCACCAAGAATTTTATACTGGTTCGGTTATAAACAACCTACTCCAGTCTTCAAGGAACACCTTCCTTGGTTCACACTAATTTCACACACGCAGTACACCTTACCGCAGGGTTGATAGAGTTACACCTTAACTCCAACCCTTTACAAAACCTTGTATTGTGAGTACAATTTGCACGAACACCACCACCACTCGCTAGAATGAAGATTGATCACACCTTGATCAATCTTTTACAAAGATGTATAATGGTGGTTTCTATGAAGCCTATTCCAAGAATGAAAGAAATAAATACAATAGGCTTTTTACAAGAGAAGAAAGAAAGAAAGGTGTAGGAGAAGAAAGCTTTTTGCACTTTGATCACTTTTGAATCTAATTCTTGGTGTTGTTTTTGTTTGTTCTCCTCTTCTCCTTATAGAATGTCCAGCCGTCCCCTATGCACCTCTCTCTCTATTGAAAATTTCCTTTTAATTGCTTGAGAGAGTGTGAGACATCATGGTGACAATGTTTTGCTTACTTGGCATCACTCCATTGGACCATCATTTAGTCATTGCTTACTTGTCATCTTTTGATTGCTCAATGTTGTCATCATTTTGATGACATGGATATTCTGAAAAAAAACATTAAATATATGCCAAATAATCAATTATTAAATCATGCCATAATAGTCACAATTTGTCATAAAGTGTGAGACACAAAAATCCTTCCTTCCACCCTTGAAAAATTCGGCCATATCACATTGTTAATGCTGAAATTTTCAGCATTTACCATATGAGATAAATCAATATTTCTTCCATTTTTCTTTGAATTTCTTCCATAAAAATACATCCATTATTTAAGGTAAGTCTTGCTACAAGATTGAGAATGAACTTGGACACCAAAGGAGAGTCACATTCGGCCATAACCAACTTCACACATGCTGAAAAATTTCAGCATGTGTGATATAAAGAATATCACACTTAATAACCTTACATACAATTCAAATCATTTCCATAACTCCTTTGATTTTTTTAATGAAAAATTGACAAATTATCTTCCTTAAGGGTGAAGATTTCGGCCACTAGGATGTGACATGCTGAAATTTTCAGCATGTGACATAAGAGAGGTGTATGTTGAAAACTTACCTTTTGTAGCTTCTCTCTTTGATTCATCAACATTGTATGATTGATCTTGACCAATCAACATGCCAACAAGGCTCCACATGTGCTCCAAATCAGCTGTAGGTGGCGTTGAGTATGTATTACAGTGCTGAAATTTATTTTTGCTAACTTTGAAAAATAATGCACATTAATAATACACACATGTAATATTCCAATCAGCCCTTAATTTAATTTTCTAGAACACTTTAAGATGTATATTATATGTAAAAAGTGTCTAGATACGTGTCACATGATGTTCAAGAAAAACGTTCCATGTCAAGTGCGTAGAAAACCGAATTTTCGATATTTATCGATTACCCGATTTTTCTCTAATTTAAATTCCAACTTTTGCACATGCTATATATATTATGTTATACATAATATATATAATATACTTTAATTTTCAGCACTTGGCTGATTTAAAGTGGTACCATAAACATGTGACAAAAATAAAATTGGAATCTTCACATTTTGGCCTAAATGGGGTGAATTGTGTGTGCCAACATGGAAAGTATTTTTGTCTCAATATACAGTCATGTGCACGAAAATATCATCAATTTTGATGTATATGGGCTGGCCATTTATTTATGGCAAGTACGTGACACGTTGGCGAAGTTTCGGTATCGCCCGATACGACAAATTTCGGTTTAGAACCTTTTATCGTGTCGTATTTAATTTGTCATCACCATATCTTATATCATATGATATAAGATCTGAATATACTCAAAATATGAGTTAAGTATAGTGGTGTGACGTAACGTACGTTCGTAAGATATATAACGTGTCGATAGTACGTTGGAATACATGTGTATGTGCCTTTTAAAAAAAGTCTGAAAAATATATATTATGTATAGTGGCGTGTGAAATTGATGTGGGGAGGAGAGAGAGAACTTTCCTTCCATAGCCATGTTGCCTTTATGCCTTTTCCAAATGCATTCCTTTAATGAACTACTTAGTTTATTAAACTAAGTACTTCACTTAATGAACTACTTTAGTTCATTAATTGTGGCACCTGAAAATAGTATAAACTCAACAAATGTTCGCCATATGATGTAAGCTTTAAAGCTTCATGGCTCGTTAGTACGGCAACATAATATATAAGCTAAATAAGGCAAGTTATCATGCATACATGTACACTTGTGTATATATATATATATCCAACGTTTATATATATATATATTATATATATATATATATATTCAAATTTCTTTATTTTGAAATCACTCAAACCCTCATATTCCTACAACATTTAATGGGGCCCCATCCCCACTCATCTCAAATGGAACCTCTTGTACCTTGATCTTCATAGTACTCCCAGGATTACATTTTCTCACTGTTTCGCAATAATCCCATAATCTTCTATACTCTCTTACCTCATCCACACCACTCATCAACTTTGACTTTGTTCGTGCTCTATACAGTTGAAACTTACTAACCTCAACATTCAAGTCTCTCTTTATATCTTTTTGCAAGGCAACGACTGACAACTTCGGATCATCGGCTATCCTGTTACAATACCTTTTTGCCACATATGTAGACGTACAATGCTTGTTCTTGTACTGTCTACCGCAACTATGCTCTCCCTTCAGGGTTTTGATCATAAAAGTTTGTTGTCCTTGGACTGGAGATGCACGAATCCTCCATGAACAACCTTCAGAACAAACATCAGTTATTCGACTTTTTTCATTCTTCACATATGTAAATGTGAACCCCTCTCTTATAGCCCAATCTTTCAGAGCTTCTCTGAATTCTTGTGGACTCCCAAATGTATGGCCAACCCTAAGCTCGTATTTTTTATCCTGCAGATCACACTCCATATCAAAGGCCATTTGTGACCTACCCTCGGTGTCAAGTAAGTCATACTCGTTTTCTGCATCATGTTGATCACCGTCTCCTACATTAACCTAATCTCCACCTGCATCCCTTTCTCCGTAACCCTCATCAGAATCATACATGTCTTCATACTCCTCATCAAGATACAGAGCGTTCACCCCCTAATACACTATGTACATCATCATCACTTATATGCGTGCGGTCTATATCACCCAGACCATCCCATATTTCCTCATCAACATCAACTCTACTGTCAACGTCAAATACCTCACCGTCATCCATGTCAAAATGATACCCCTGCAATTAAACTTTCACAAAGCCGAACAACTATACACACACGCATATTGAATACAATTGCTCCAAATGTCCAAACCATTTTACTGCATCGTCCATTTTTTTTAACTAAGGTAAAAGGCATTTTTTCAATTCACTAACATTTCGGATGAATATGCGCACAACACCACAAATAAATTAACTTACTACAGCAGGCATATGAACAAGCATCTGGAGACACATATAAAATTGACATCCCTAACAGGCATATGAACAAGCATCTGGAGACAGTGAGGTATTCTACAGCATTTATAAAAAAACAAAAAATCAGGAAAAACATGACAAAGATTAAGAAAAACCAACATGCATTATCAGTTGACAACTAAAATCTAACAACTACCAACTTATCACAGCAATGATTTAGCTTGCAAGAGTAGTGCACACAATCACTTACAGTTTCTGTCTGTGAGCCACTCGTAGCAAAAAAAGCCTCAAATATCCGATGTAGCTACTAAACAATCGATTTCCAGTACTCCGCATAAAAATGTGCAACTACGTGATGCACGCTCCATCCACGTGTCACACGCTACAAGAATTATGTCACGTAATATGTCCCTAGGCCTATATTCAATGCATGATCCCGGGATTGACTGGATGCATGTAGCCCGTACACTACAATCCACCCTGACCGATGCTCGTGACCCATACACCACGATCCACCATAACCGATGCCCATGGCCCGTATACCATGATCTACCATGACCGAGTGCCTATGGCCCGTACACCATGATCCACCCCACTCGAGCGTCTGAGACCCATGCATCTCAACTCACTCTAAATGCAAATGTACGTGCCATGAATGCAACAACAAAGTCGCCTGGGGCCCGTACGTCCATCCTCACCATCTCTGGCACTCAGTATTTGGTTTCGTAAATTTTTACGAATATTGAAAAGTTGTTATTTATCATCACCCTTATTTTCCTTAGCCTGTATTAATTTTCTAGAATTTTCTACTAATTTTCCTATTTTCCCTTATTTAATTCTATTTATTACTATTTATTTTTAATTACTTAAATTTACCAAAATTAAAAAATTAAGTGAAAATAATTTAATTTTAATATTTTATATTTTCTGAAATTTATTTAGAATTATTTGGTATTTAAATATATTTTCTGGAATTTAAACTCATTTTTAATTTATTATTATTATTTATTCATTACAGAAATTAATTTCCAGAATTTCTTTTTATTATTAAACTCGATTTTAGGTCGGCCTCCTACCATGGTCAGGTCCGCTGGCCATCCGGGCCGGTCCGACAGCCTGGCCAGTCCAATGCCATATCCTTTTTTAATTTTCCCCGGTCCGTCCCATTAAAGGCCAGACCAGCCTCTGCGAACCGGGTCAGCCGGCCCGCTGGCCTGGATTTTCTATTTTTTCCTTTTTTAATTAAATTCTATTTTCTTCTAACCTCAATAAAATCTTCATTTTGACTTCGATTGTCCTCAAATTAGTTGCGTTAGGGTCGTTATAGCGAGACGCGTCTTTTGGAAGTGGACACGTCAGTGCATGTCCGGACGTGCCGTCAGGGGCCTCGCGTGGGCCCCACGTGCCACCTCCTAAAATGCGTCCGTCAGACCCGTTTTTTCGACTTCCAACCCAATCCCAACCTATTCCGGGCTAGATGAACATATTCTAAAGCCAAAACGCAATTTTAAACAACTCCAAGTATGAAAATTTCTAATCTTTTGGATTTATTTGAAGGTATTTTTAATCAATGCAATCCTGCCACCAAAATCATATACATACACGCACGTATCAGCCATAAACTAATCATCTCATGCTTTGCCATATAAAACATATGCAAAATTAATATCTTAAACAAATAAAAACAACGAATCACATAAATATATCATCAAAGCATGCATGGATTATACCCATTTGTGGGAGGAAGAGGCACCTACCTTGATTGACGCTAACAACGAATAAACTAGACGGATTGGAACTCGGATTCGGGAACTGCGCTAGCCTTCTTCTTCTTTTCTCTCCCTCTTTTTCTTCTCTCTTTTCTTTCTCCTCTCCCTTGGTCTTGTTCACGTTTTTTTTATGCCAGGCAGCCGGTTGGAATGGTGAGGGAGGAGAGATTGAGTGTCGTTTAAAATAAGGGAGAGAGAAAAATTAGGGAGAGATATTGGGGAATAAAGTTGAGAGAATCAAGGGATATATTAGATTTGATTTTAAATTCCAAAACAAAAATTTATCCCATAACTCCCCCTACCCACACTGCATGCACAACCACATAATGATTAATATATATTACTTTATTTAATGTTTTTTTATTCAATTAACACCCTTTTTTTTGGGGGGGGGGGGTTATAGCAGGTGCATCAGGTGCAAGTACTGAAATCCAATTACTCATCAGCCGAAAAACAGGTAAAGGGGGAAGGTAAACTTCAATATAATGTTAATTGGATATTAGATTCAGGTGCTTCACACCATATCTCATATTCCTTATCCTTGTTTTCCTCTTACAAGCCCATTTCAGGAGTCTTTGTTAGAATGCCCAATGATATAACTGCTGCTGTTACCCACATAGGAAGTGTCCATATTTCTTCTGACTTGATTCTCAATCTTATTCTGATTGTTCCTACGTTTTCATTTAATCTTATTTCCTTGAGTCAGTTGGTTCAAAATTCTAACTACAGCGTTTTTTTGCTCACAATCTGTGTATGATCTAGGACACTTCTTTACAGATAATGATTAGATCAGCTAAACTGATCAGTGGGATTTATCACTTACAGATGTCATCCAATCCAGTCAAGAGTCAACCAGTTCAGCCTATCATCTGTTCTCTTTCTCAAACCAACAAAGCCTCATCTGCATTGTGGCATTATAGATTGGGACGCCCATCAGCTAGGATACTTAACCTTCTCCACAAATGGTCTTCAGCTATATGTTCAGCAGATGGTGATTTTGATTGTACCCGTCCTGATCCTAGTACTCGGAACAACTCAACCGCAGTATTTCGCTAAGAAAAATACAAGGTGCCGAAATCGATGCAAATATACGTCAGCAACGTGATGCAAATCGATGTTTGCCGAAGTCATAAAAACTAAAAAACCCTCAATGAGATAATCATTCATAATAAAGTAGTAAAGTCTAGACATATAAAACGGTACAATAGTCTTACACAACCAAAGGTGAGAAACTAAATCTCCGAGAATACATCAATTTCAAAACTATAAAGTGTCATGACTAAATCCTCATAGATATCCTCGTAGAGCCTCGCCTCGAAATCCTCACTCCCGGCCGTCCTCAACGTAAACAAAGTCGTACTCCTGATCACATGAAAAATATAAGAGAGTATTGTATGAGCGACACTTCGCCCTGCGAGTAACTTTACCATATTTATCATGGGATCATACACAAAGAAGCAAGGGGTTATAAAAAATAATTAACTGTATAGAAAATAACATGCTTTTTGTTCGTCAATAAAAGTACCAAAATTATCCCTAAACATGTAAAGACATAATCAACGGATAAAATCAACAAAGTCACATATCGTAAATAATCAAAAGTTAGTCCAAGTCAGTATATGATGCAATTTTTCAAAACTAATGCAATGCTAAGTCAAACCAAAATTTTCAAAGTCTAAAACCAAAGTCCAAATCAAAATTCGGTTTAACCGGTTTATAGTCGATATCCAAATTCAATGCAATGGCTATAGCACTTTCCTTACAAGTGACTTATACCGTAAGATTTATGAATTGACACCCCAATAGTCAATGCCCTGGTGCTCTATATCAAAATAGCCAATATGTCGAGACGCCCTAATGGCGATCAATATGTTTGAGCGCTCCATATCAAATAGCCAATATGCTCAAACGCTCCGTTTGTTTGGAATCAATCCGGCTTAACAATATATTTCACATGTAAGGGTGAATTTCATAATATGCATGATTTTCGAAAACAATTTTCAAAATATTTGTTTTTTCCAATACGATTCCAATACCACATATTCCAAATTTAGTTGCAATTTCGATCAATTTCAAATACCAATCACAAATCACGACCATACCAAATAATTAATTCACGATTTCCATTTAATACGAAAATACAATTTAATACACTTTTTATTCTATAAATGGTGTAATACTTATATAAATATACTTAAAGGTGAACATACTTAAATTAATATTTAATTCAATCAAATAAAAGTTTATTTATTTCTATATATTTTTAAATATGTAAATAATATAAATAAATATATAAAACCATCCAAAAACAGCTTTTTATAATTATATATATTTTAAAATTCACAAATAATATAAATATATTTCTATTCAAAAAAGGTTTATATAATTATATATATTTTCAAATCCAAAAATAATATAAATAAATATATAATCCTAACTGAAAACAATATATATATTTATGTATATTTTTAAATCCGAAAATCCTGTTTGTCCTTTGGCAAAACAGAAAAAAATTGTTTTCCCATTAAAGTGTCTAATAGTGTATCCAGTTTCTCTACTATCCATGTTGATCTTTGGGGGCCATATAGAGCCTTAACAGTACAAAATCAAAAGTGTTTCCTCACAATTGTTGATGGTTATACTCGTTAAACTTTGGTTTATCTTATGAAAGGTAAGTTTGAAGCATCTCAACTATTAATTTCCTTTATGCAAATGGTAAAAACACAATTTGACATTATGATAAAGATAGTACGGTTAGACAATAGGCCTGGATTTAATCTGCCATCATTTCATAACTCAAAGGGAATAATCCACCAGACAACTTGTGTAAATACTCCACAGCAAAATGGTTTAGGAGAAAGAAAACATCAGCATATTCTCAACCTAGCCAGATCTTTGCGCATTCAGTCTAATGTTCCAATCAAATTCTGGGTGTATTGTTTTGATAATGCTGTTTATATCATTAATAGGTTGCTTACACCAGTATTAAATGGCAAAGCTCCTTATGAAATGTTGTATGGCAAAGTGCCAGACTACACAATTAAGAGTGTTTGGATCATTAGTACATGTTTGCACACCTAATCAGAATAGGGCTAAGCTGGACCCAAGAAGTGTCAAATGTGTGTTCCTTGGGTTTCCAACTGCCATTAAGGGGTATGTAGTGACAGAAGTCCACAGTGGGAAAATCTGTGTCTAGAGATGTCTTGTTCTTTGAGCATCTGTTTCCATTCCAGAATCTCACGTCTCCTTCCTCATCTGCCATGCATAAATATCCACTTCCAGTTCCCTTTTCTGATTCTACACTGCTACAATCTCTTGAGCTACAAGATTGCCCCATGGCATAGTCTCCATCATCAACCTCAAATTCAAATCCTTCACACCAAGCACCTACAGATACAGATGAGCAACTTATACAACACCAATCAGGTCCTTCACAGCCAGTATTGATACTCAGACATTCATACGGAATTAGCAAACCTCCCAAACATTTCCAGTCATACCATTGTAATAATAATCTCTATCCCCTTAGAACCAGTATGACTTATAGTGAGAAGCTTTCTGAATGTGATGCATTTGGCATTAATGCTGATGTTAACCAAGAACCTAACTCCTTTCTTGAAGCTGTGGAAAGTGTTGAATGGCAGGGAGCTATGGAGGAAGAAATAAAAGCACTTGAAGAAAAAACATGGAGCATTGTTCCACTGGCCAGAAGCAAACAGCCAATAGGGTATAAGTGGGTAAGCTCAAGCTAAAGCCAGATGGATCCATAAACAGATATAAAGCATGGTTGGTTGCTAAAGGGTTTACTCAGTAGGAGGGAGTAGACTACCATGACACGTTCTTACCAGTAGCCAAGTTAACAACTGTGAGGATGTTATTAGCCATAGCAGAAGCAAAGGGATAGAAGTTACATCAACTAGACGTGAATAATGCCTTTATGCATAGTGAATCAGAAGAGGACATCTACATGACTTTGTCTCCTGGTTTTGAGACAGATAAAAAGGGATTGGTATGTAAACTTACACAAGTCGCTCTATGGATTAAAACAAGCGAGTATATAGTGGAATGCAAAGTTGACCCAAGCATTTTTGGCAAAGGGATTTCAGAGATCACACAATGATTAGAGCATGTTTATCTATAGAAAAGGATTAATAGAACTTTACTTACTGGTCTACGCTGATGGCATTATACTCACCAGCAATAATCAGAATGCAGTAGAGATGATAAAGAAATATCTGCACAGTCAGTATAGCATTAAACATATGGGAAGCTTGAAGTACTTCCTCGGAGTGGAAGTTAATCAGTCAGTACATGGCCTTGTGATATCACAACGTAAGTATACAGTGGACCTATTGAAGGCATATGGTGTTACAACTTGTAAGCCAACCATCTCACCTATGGATCCTAGTGTCAAGCTATCTAAGGGAGACTCTGAACTATTGACAGATAACACATTTTATTGAAGATTGATTGGAAAACTGATATATCTGACAATTACTAGGCCAGACATCAGTTACGTAACACAACAATTGAGTCAAAATATGGATTGTTCTACTACGCAACATTTCAGGCTGCATACAGAGTATTAAAGTATCTGAAGGCTAATCTAGACCAAGGTTTGTTGTATCCATTTCAAAATGATCTGTCTCTACGCATTTATACTGATTCAGATTCGGCTGGATGCCAAGACACAAGGAGATCAGTTTTTGGTTTTTGTGTGTTTTAGGATCTTCACTTGTGTCGTGGAAATCAAAGAAACAGCTGATTGTGTCCCAAAGTTCAGCTGAAGCTGAGTATAGAGCGATGGCATTGGCTTCATGTGAAGCACAGTGGTTAGTATACCTATGTTAGCTGACATATTTACGAAGGCAATGGATGTAAGGAGATTTCATATGTTACTTGAGAAGTTTAATATATCTAAAAGTCCTCAGCTGTCCAGATTGCATGGGGGTGTTAAGGAAATTGGGCTGAATGATTCACGTAGAACCACAACTGATAGCATCATGGATCAGAGGAAACCGATCAGAGGATGCAACAGAGAGGAAAGTAGCACGTCTGATTGATGTGAGCAGCATATTTGTTCAAGATTTATTTAAGGGCAGAATTGTACATATATGACTGTTAACCATAGAGAGATTAGTTAATTGATTGTACTATAGTAAAAAGTTAGTTAGAAATGGATAAGTTTTTTCTAGAAGAAGAAAAAAGTGTGATATAGGTATAGAACCATCGTGTAAATTGTGTAGACAGAGAGAATGCAGTTACACAGCATTTCTTCATCTCTCTTTCTGTTACACCCTGAAATTTTTGAACTAATTGTTACACGTCAATTTAAAAACTAGGTAGCCGTTAGGTGTAACGATCCTTTCGAAATTATGTTAATGGTATCGTATCGATTATGTTCTAGTGATTTATAACTATATATATATATATTTATATATATGTATAAGGTAAGAATATGGGCTAGAAGACACAAAAAAGGTTAATTAAATTAAATTAGTTAAGCAGCAGCAGTGAGAATAATGATAATAAAATAATAAAAAATAAAAAAAGAAGACATAGGAAACGTGGTTAGTGGGGAATAATTTTCCCCTTGATTTTAGCAATTGTGAATTAAAAGGGGCAAGGGGGTTATTCGGCTAATAGGATGAAAGGAAAAATAAATAAATAAAAGGAAAAGAAGGGTGGCGCACAGAGGCGAGGCAACGGCGGCCAGGGAAGAAGAAGAGAAGGAAGGAAAGAAGGAAGAAGAAGAAAGAGAGAAGGGAGAAAAGAGAGGGAGGGGAGAAAATGAGAAAGGAAAAGGAAGTGAAGCCAACGTGATTCACTCTATTCGAGTAAATTGTCTATGATCGAGGTAGGTTCCCTTTTCTCCTCCAAATTGGTACAATTCAGGCATGCTTTAATGGTAGATTATGTGTTTTTGGTTGTTCCAATAGTTAAAATATATAGTATGATGTTAATCCATGAGAAGCATGAAAGTTTCAGACTATGGTATGCGTGTATTCTGTGCTGCGTGCCTTGAATTTGATGTTAGGGATAATTTTGATAATCAAAATAGTAAAATTGATGCATGATTAGGGATTTTCCATTTTGATTTGGTCTTAGAATAGGTTTCCATAGACTGGACATAGGCAAAAACATAGATCGGAGTCGAAAAATGGCCGCCTCAGAGCACCTCACGCGGCGCTGGGAAGAGCCGCGCGTGAGCACTCATGCGCCTCCTAGCTGCAGCAGTCGACGGAAATAAAAAAAAATTTGATATAGGGCCGGCCTGCCAGCGGCGGACCAGGCCAGCCTTAATGGGCCATGGTCTGCAGCTGCAGGACCAGGCCATTAGTATAATTATAAAAAAAGGGAAGGCCGGCTTAGCGACCCGGGCCGAATGGCCAACGGACCAGGCCAGCTGCTAGCCGGCCCACATATTAGAAAAAGGCGACGAAAGGATTCTGGCGTAGTCCAGCCTTAACGGGCCAGGCTTATGCGGTTAGCGGATAAGGGCAGGTAGTAAGGGCCAGCCCACTTTATTAAAATTAATTATTTTTTTCTGAATTTCTGGAATATAGTAAATATTATTTAATTAATTTAAAATAGTAATAATTATAGCAAAAATATAAATAAATATCAGAAAATTATAAATAAATTCCAGAAAATATAAAAGGTAAAAAGTAAATTATTTTCATTAAATTGATAATTGATTTAATTTGGATAATTAGGTAATAAATAGAAATAAATAGGAGAAAAATGAAGAAAAATATAGAAAATGCACGATAAATGTATACAAGCCATGGGAAAATAGGTTTGACGCCAAACAACGATAAATCATTACTCGGACAACAAATGAACCTAGATTTGAGTGCCGGAGGTTGGTGAGGATGGGCCAGAAGCCTCAGGCGATTGTGTGTTGCATTCATGGAATGTGCATTGCATTGATGGTGGGTCATGACGTACGGATTGCGGACGCTCAGTATGGTGTACGGTGGCGGGCCAAGTACACTCAGGATGGTGACTATGGGTGGATACGACCCACTGCCACTCAGTAGGGCCTGGGATCATGCATTGCATGGTGGAGATATCGGCATTCCGTGTGACATGATTTTGTTGCGTGTGACATGCATAGTAGGACATGCCTCACGATGGTGCGCATTCTTTATCTGGAGTGAATTACCTTTCCGCATTCTTTCATATGCTTATGTGATACCATGTTATGTGCTATGTGTTATATAATTTTTGTATGCTCGCCTTGTACTGGTTGGAGGCAGGTGCCTACTGGTGATTTTCCATCACTCACCCTTACTCCCCCCTCCAGGTGAGCATGAGGACGTCTACGATTATGTTTTTGTTGAGGACGGGGCTGATATGGTAGAATGGGCAGACTGACGGTCGCACCTAGGATACGAGAAGACCTGTGACTGTTCATCTTTACCTTCTTTGGGATCTCATCAGTCATCACCTTGTTTAGTACGATAGACTCTAGTTGCTAGCGTTTTGACTTTACTGTCGTGACATATTTATTGTCTCTGTGGAGGATTGTCTTTTATTCATATGAATTAATGTTATGGTATTTCGTTTCTGCGAGAAAAATTTCTATATATCACACACTGATCAATACAACATACTTTAACGACATACTTCCCTATATCAAACACGTACTAGAACATCAACCATACAAAATCCAACACAACTACACAAAGAAATACAACACTAACACAAAAAACATGAGATATCACATAACATATGAACTATGAATATACAGTAACATAATTCAACAAATTATATGTATATATACCGCACAAAAATCAGGTGCACAAATATAACATAATGCACATCATACTCATGCATGACACAACCAACTATATAACCTACCATGACATATAAACAGAATAACTTAAGTTGTTAATAGTAAAACCGCAGTACATCTACAAAACTAATAGCTTGCCCCACCACAACATACCACCACTCCATGCCTAATAAACTTACTAATTCAAGTACAGCATGAACAATATGTAGAGAAAAAGGGGTTTGAGTGATTTTCAAATACATGATTTAAATGTGCACAAAAACGAGCATAGATAAAACGTGCATGATATAAACAAACGTGCATGATATTGCTTAGTACTTGCCTTATTTACTTATATATAATATGCCGGACTAACGAGCCATGAAGCGTTAAAGCTTACATCATATGGCAAATATTTGTTGTGTTTATACTATTTTCAGGTGCCACCATTAATGAACTAAACTAGTTCATTAAGTGAAGTACTAGTTTATTAAACTAAGTAGTTCATTAAAGGAAGCCACATTTGGAAAAGGCACAAAGGCAACAAAGCTAAGGAAGGAAGTTTTCTCCTCCTCCCCTCATTAATATATAATACACGCCACATACATATATGACACATATATTCAGATTTTTTTAAAAAGGCACATACACATGTATTCCAACGTACTACTACGACACGTTATTATTTTACGTATGTATGTTAACGTCACACCACTATACTTAACTCATATTTATGAGTATATTCAGTCTATATCATATGATATAAGATATGGTGATGACAAATTAAATACGACACGATAAAAGGTTCTAAACCGAAATTTGTCGTATTGGGCGAATACCGAAACTTCGCCAACGTGTCACGTACTTGCCATAAATAAATGGCCAGCCTCTATACTTCAAAAATTCACAAAAATTTCGTGCCATACATGATATGTTCAGCCAAAAATACTTTCCATGTTGGCACACACAAATCACCCCACATTAAGGCCAAAATGTGAAGATTCCAAGTTTAATTTTGTCACATGTTAATGACCCTCCATTAGACCAGCCAAGTGCTGAGATTTAAAGTATATATTATATATATTATGTATAACATATATATATAACATGTGCAAAAGTTGGAATTTAAATTAGAGAAAAATCGGGTAATCGATAAATATCGAAAATTCGGTTTTTTACGCACATAACATGGAACGTTTTTCATGTACATCATATGACACGTATCTAGACACTTTTACATATGATATACATCTTAAAGTGTTCTAGAAAATTAAATTAAGGGCTGATTGGAATATTACATGTGTGTATTATTAAATGTGCACTATTTTACAAAGTTAGCAAAAATGAAATTCAGCACATGCATATACATGTATACACGCCCCTACAGCTGAGATGGAGCATATGTGGAGCCTTGTTGGCATATTGATTGGTCAAGAATCAATCATACATTGTTGGTGACATAAAGGAAGGAGCTACACAAGGTAACAATTCAAACAATGTCACATTTGTAACACATGCTGAAAATTTCAGCATGTGTGCATTAACATGGGCGATTTTCTCACCTTAATGGCTCATATTTTGTGTCTTGATTAAGATGGATTAATTATAAGACAATTTGGTTTTAAATATTTTATGGAATAAAGAAAGTGATATTCTTGGATATCACACATGCTGAAAATTTCAGCATATGTGCAATGCATCTAGGCGTTTTTAAGGCCTTATTAGTGACTAATTTTTATTCCATAAAAGATGACAATATTGCATACTAAATGGTGATTGAATTCATTTGATTTCTTAGATTAAATCAATGCAAAATAGGCAATATTTTGAACAAAAAGTGAATGTTACACATGCTGAAATTTCAGCATGTGCAAGAGACATAATGGCCGAAATTTTCATCATATTTTGGAGAAAATTGTCTTGCTTAATTTATGTGATGATCTTGTGAATTATGGCAATTATTTTATGATGATTTTGGCACATGTTTTAAGTGTTATTCTCAGATTTTCCTAGTCATCAAATGATGACAACATTCTACCAATCATAAAGTGCCAAGTAAGCAAGGGTTAAATGATCATCCAATAAGAAGGTGCCAAGTAAGCAAGATCATGTCACAATGATGCTACACATTCTCCCAAGGACTTAGAAGACAATTTTCAAGAGGGGGAGAGCACCAAGGGGTCGGCCATAATGTGATAAAAGGAAGAAAGAAGAGCAAAACAAGAACAAGAACAAGAGTTGCAAGTTCAAGGATCAAAAGTGTTCTAGCCTTCTTCTTCTACATTCTCTTTCTTTCTCTCTCTTGTAAGCCTATTGCATTCATATCTTTCAATCTTGAATAGGCTTGATATAGACCACCACTCAATATATCTTTGTAAAAGATTGATCAAGGTGTGATCAATCTTCATTCTTGCTAGGTGGTGGTGTTCGTGCGAATTGTATTGAACATACAAGGTTTGTAAAGGGTTGGAGTTGGTGTGTAACTCCATCAACCCTGTGGTAAGGTGTTTTTGAGTTGTGTGATTAGTGAACCAAGGAAGGTGTTCCTTGAAGACTGGAATAGGTTGTTGATAACCGAACCAGTATAAAATTCTTGGTGTCATTTACTTTCAGCACTGATTTTCTGTTTCAGCACTGTTTACTGTTTTTTTAATCACGTTCGTAAAAATAGTAAACGAATTTCAAAAATCACGAAACTTTCAGGAAACATAGCCACACGTATTAGGGTTCTTTTGGCGCAAGTTTCAACCCTTTTGGACAAGTATAAGTCATCCAAACGTCCAAAGTTCTGAGACTAGTGCAGTCTGATTTTCAAGCTTGCAAAGGTTGAGACTTTGATCGTATTTGACTAACTTCCCAAAAGAATTTTTCAAAACTGTTTCAACCCCCATTTAAATATAACATATAAGGGGTTAGTGTTTAAATTTTCAAAGTATTTGGAGTTGTGTACAAATTGGAATTAATTTTTCAAAGTGTATTGGTTCTGGCAGATTTGCACAATCTGACCCCCAACGAATTTTCAAGGGGTTAGAGGTTGAATTTAAATCTGAAATTTTTAGGAGATACTCACAACATCTGAGTCTAAGGTCTCTCCAAATTTCAGAATTTTTGAAGGTCTACAACCTAGTTTTCAAAACGTTTTAAAACTGGTCCTGAAAACAGAAACTGTTTTCAGAACTTGAATTGTTCAAGTTTAAAGAAATTTTAAAAACCACATTTTCCGCACCCACTATTCAACCCCCCCTTCTAGTGGTGCCTTGCAGATCCTACACAATATAACACCACAAAAGTGCAAAAAAAATTAAAAAATTAACCACCATATATATATAAAAAAAGAAAAAATTTACCAGCTTGTTGTAATGCGCTAACATGAAAACAATATGCACAAGACATACTAGCTACTACCCTTACAGCAGTATGACTCTGTGAGCCGTAACGAACCAACCAACTTATTAAACCATATAATGTTATCACCACACAAAACGCAAACATTATAAGTGCGAAAGACAAATAATAAATGTTTATATACACATATACCTATACATACAAGGTGACCAATATGAAAATACGAGGTAAGATGAAAGCTTACAATATATTGAATGCGATAACAACGTAGGCATAACGAACGTACAAAAGATATACGATAAGACAGGAGTAAATGTGCTAAATGACCACAATAAAAAAACACACAGTCTCTTACAACAATAAAAAGACATATAGGCAAACACAATTTGTTACAATATTAATGATATAACGTAAATTGGTCGAATTAAGAAAACATGCAAATAGATACATAAAACAAAAGTAACTAAACGATGCTAATGTACACTACTATACACACAACTATTTCAATGACACCACTAGATAACTAATACAACAAAACGGTAATAAACATCATAATATGGAACGACAACAAACAACACAATACAATGACACAAACACTTTGCATACAAGACATTGGTTGCGATATGGGCATACATTTACAAGTTTTAAAACAAATTATTAACATACACAATTAAAGTAAAGCATGCTAATTACGAGATAGGAACGACATAGTACTGCATGACAGCATAGTAATAGATTAAAGTGTAAATAACTTAATAACATGACAAAAAAAATTATTATCATACTTGAGCACCTAAATAAATTATATATCTAAGTTTTAGTAAAATCTATGATTTTTGAATTTTCTTCGGGACAATATTATAACGATATTCATACAACAATAAGATAAGCTAGTATGAAAAAATATAGAGTACATGTAACAAAAAATTATTAACGACTAACATAAGTACAAAAAGAGATCACGATAAACAAAGACAAAAATTAACACACGCATAGCTTGAGTACCGCTTAAAACTCGACTAACAAACAATATAAACATAATACATGTGACAAACTGCAGATAACGATTGTGAGTTCATGAGCTATATATGATACATAAGTCATACATGCGTCTAACATAAGGATACACAACATACTATATGTCTATACCAACATGTTTAACAACTTAACAATTAAAAAGACAACATATATTAAAACTCGTGTATGCTGATATATAATGGACGGAGCTACGTTTGAGCATTGCATTTGGCAGTCAGAGAGGATGATTCAAACTCTTGAGGACAAGTTGAGAGCTTGCACACTGGACTTCAAAGAAAACTGGGATGGTATGATCAAGTTGATGGAGTTTGCCTACAACAACAGCTACCATAACGCCACTGGCATGGCACCATTCGAGGCGCTCTAGGGGCGGAAGTGTTGGTTTCCTGTCCATTGGAACGAAGTTGGAGAGCGTACTATTACCGGTCCATAACTGGTTGAGCAGACCAAGGAGAAGATAAAGTTGATTCGAGAAAAACGTAAAGTTGTCCAAGACAGAAGCAAGAGTTGGGTAGATTCGAAGAGGCGTCTTTTGGAGTTTACTGTCAGAGACAAGGTTTACTTGAAGGTATCGATAAAAGGGTAGGCACATTTTGGTCTAAAGGATAAGCTAAGGTCATGGTACATTGGGCCTTATGAGATACTCAAAGGATCGATTCGTTAGCTTACCATTTCGCATTATCTCTGGCGCTGGACTAAGTGCACAATGTATTTCATGTTTCTCAGCTAAGGAGGTACATCCCAAACCCGAGTCATGTATTGGACACACCACCTTTAAGAATTAGATTGGATGGGTCATGTGAAGAGACTCCTGTTCGAATCATAAATCGCAAAGATCAGGAGCTGAGGAGGAAAATCATTCCGTATATTAAGGTGCAATGGAGCAATCATAGGGAAAACAAAGCGACATGGGAGCTAGAGGATCAGATGCGAAAGTACTACGTCTACCTCTTCGTATAGGTGCGACAAGTTTCGACGACGAAACTTCTTGTAAGGAGGATAGGATGTTACACCCTGAAATTTTTAAACTAATTGTTACACGTCAATTTAAAAACTAGATAGCCGTTAGGTGTAACGATCCTTTCAAAATTAAGTTAACGGTATCGTATCAATTATGTTCTAGTGATTTTATAACTATATATATATATATATATGTGTGTGTGTGTGGGTGTGTGTAAGGTAAGAATATGAGCTAGAAGACACAAAAAAAGGTTAATTAAACTAAATTAGTTAAGTGGGGCAGTGAGAATAATGATAATAAAATAAAAAATTTAAAAAAAGAAGATATAAGAAACGTGGTTATTAGAGGAATAATTTGCCTCTTGATTTTAGCAATTGTGAATTAAAAGGGGCGAGGGCGTTATCGGCTAATGGGATGAAAGGAAAAAAATAAATAAAAGAAAAAAGGGTGGCGCACAGAGGCGAGGCGACGGCGGCCAGGAAGAAAAGAAGGAGGAGGAAAGAAAGAAGGAAGAAGAAGAAAGAGAGAAGGGAAAAAAGAGAGAGGGGAGAAAAGGAGAAAGGAAAAGGAAGTGAAGCCAACATGATTAACTCTAGTAGAGTAAATTGTCTACGATCGAGGTAGGTTCCCTTTTCTCCCTCCAAATTGGTACAATTCAGGCATGCTTTAATGGTAGATTATGTGTTTTTGGTTGTTTCAATCGTTAAAATATATAGTATGATGTTAATCCGTGAGAAGCATGAAAGTTACAGACTGTGGTATGCGTGTATTCTGTGCTGCGTGACTTGAATTTGATGTTAGAGGTAAATTTGGTAATCAAAATAGTAAAATTGATGCATGATTAGGGATTTCCATTTTGATTTGGTCTTAGAATAGGTTCCCATAGACTGAAAATAGACAAAAACATATATCGGAGTCGAAAAATGGCCGCCTAGAGCGCCTCACGCCCCGTCAGGAAGAGCCACGCGTGGGCACTCACGCGCCTCCTAGCTGCAGCAGTTGACAGAAATAAAAAAAATTTCTGATATAAGGCCGGCCTGCCAGAGGCAGACCAGGCCAGCCTTAATGGGCCGCGGTCTGCAGCTGCAGGACCAGCACATTAGTATAATTATATATAAAAAAAGGGGAAGCCCGGCTTAGCAGACAGGGCCGAATGGCCAACGGATCGGGCCAGCTGCCAGCCGGCCAATAAACGCGAAGATTAAAAAAAGGCGGCGAAAGAATTCTAGCCCGCAGTCCAACCTTAACGGGCCGGGCTTCTGTGGTTAGCGGACCAAGACTGGTGGTAAGGGCCAGCCCACTTTATTAAAATTAATATATTTCTTTTTCTGAATTTCTGGAATATAGTAAATTTTATTTAATTAATTTAAAATAGTAATAATTATAGGAAAAATATAAATAAATATCAAAAATTATAAATAAATTCCAGAAAATATAAAAGGTAAAAAGTAAATTATTTTCATTAAATTAATAATTGATTTAATTTGGATAATTAGGTAATAAGTAGAAATAAATAGGGGGAAATGAGAAAAATATAGAAAATGCACAATAAATGTATACAAGCCATGGAAAATAGGTTTGACGCCAAACAACGATAAATCATTACTTGGACAATAAATGAACATAGATTTGAGTGCCGGAGGATGGTGAGGATGGGCCAGGGGCCTCAGGCGATTGTGTGTTGCATTCGTGGCGTGTGCATTGTATTGATGGTGGGTCGTGACGTACGGGTCGCGGGCGCTCAGTATGGTGTACGGTGGTGGGGCCAAGTACACTCAGGATGGTGACTGTGGGTGGGTACGACCCACATCCACTCAGTAGGTCTCGGGGTCATGCATTACATGGTGGAGATATCGGCATTCTGTGTGACATGACTTTGTTGCGTGTGACATGCATAGTAGGACATGCATCACGATGTTGAGCGTTCTTTATCTGGAGTGAATTACCTTTCCGCATTGTTTCATATGCTTATGTGATACCATGTTATGTGATATGTGTTATATCATTTTTGTATGCTCGTCTTGTACTGGCTGGAGGCAGGTGCCTACTGGGTGATTTTCCGTCACTCACCCCTACTTCCCCCCTCCCCCTCCAAGTGAGCATGAGGACATCTACGATTATGTTTTTGTTGACGACGGGGCTGATACGGTAGAGTGGGCAGACTGACGGTCGCACCTAGGATACGAGAAGACCTGGGACTGTTCATCTTTACCTTCTTTGGGATCTCATCAGACATCACCTTTTTTAGTACGATAGACTCTAGATGCTAGCGTTTTGACTTTATTGTCGTGACATATTTATTGTTTCTATGGAGGATTGTCTTTTATTCATATGAATTAATGTTATGGTATTTCGTTTCCGCGAGAAAAATTTCAACGTCTTTTCGAATATGTAGAAAGTTGATTCGACGCCTTGTATTCTCCTTAGCGAGATACGGCAAGTGCACCGTTCCCGATACTAGGGTTCGGAAGCGGGGCACTACACTTTCTGTTTTCTTAGCTCACAGAAGTAATACAAAGCAGATTTTGCTTTATTTTCTTCTTCTTTGTTGATTGTTTACGATGGATACTTGCTTATTGTGCTCAAACACTAAGATCATGTTGAGTATATTCGATTGCTTTCATTGATTTCCATCCCCTGACTGCTGAAGTGTTTACTGTAAAGATCTTTTATCAATAAAAGAAAGAACAACAAGGACGAAATAGGAAGAAAGAAATTTTTTTTATATCTTTACGTCCTAGACATTCTCCTTTTCTTTCAAAAGAACTCCGGAGGCCGCTCCTTGTATCGAAGAAAAAAATGAATGAACTTCGGGAAGCGCCAGTGAAGCTCGTCTCAGGTGCCGAACGTGAGAAAAGCCGAGAAAGCAGGAAGTGACTCTGGCTAAGACTTTATGAGCTCCTTCTCCTATTGTATGCACGGCCAGATGAATAGTTCTAATTGACCCTTCTATTTATGGATTCTGACCTCCCATATACCTTGGTATATACGGAAGACTCTAAAGCGTAATATTATGTTGTTGTTTTGACGGAAGGAAGGTGAAATTTGATCTAGCAATGATAAATGAGGCTCATCACAACCATTTAGTTCAAAACATTTCCATCTCTTCTTCAACTTGCGAGGGAAAACCTTAACCTACTAAAAGTACTTGGTTGATCTAAATTATGCCCTTGTCTTCATTTTGGGACCAAGGAATCCTGATATAGTCTTATCCCATGTAATATCATTATTATCACAACTTTTAAGTCCAAGAAAGCTTTTATCCACGTTCACCATTCTTATGCGCAAATAAACCTCTAATGTCCTTTCAGAACTACATGGTTTCTAAGGAGATTTAATAGTGTGAGGCTCATGCTTCATAATTACTAGAGGGAGAACGATATGACGCACCTTCATCAACTCCTCCGTGTTCTGATCCCCATCCTACTCATTCTTAAATTCTACAATAGGATATGGTGTGGCAGTGTTCATCACAATCTTAGTCTCCATACTGCTAAACCATTCTTTCATAAACGTACAAAGCATATTGAAATCGACTCCCATTTCATTCATCACCGATACCAAATAGGTTTACTTTCAATGTTCAAAGTCTCTTTTCTCATCAGCTCGCTGACATCTTTACAAAGCCTTTAGGAAACGACTCGTTCCACTCGACCATTCGCAAGTTGCACATTTTCAACATTCATGTTCTGATTTGAGAGGAGTAAAAGAATTATCATCCTAACAAAACAATTCTACCAAACTCCCTAACGAAACAATCCTACAGCTATCCAAACAAAAAATCCTAACTTATTGATTGTGGTTAGTTTTGATTGTATTATACTTTGTTTTGATTGTAACATAGTTTGTTTTGATTGTATAATACTTTGTTCTAATTCTAACATAATTGTTTTGATTGTATCATAGTTTGCATCATTGTATCAATATAATAACCGGTCGAATATCATCAATGAAACGTGGAAATCATTTTTCATCAATCTATTGTTCACCATCTTCGACTTCTTAAGACTCAGTTCAGTAATTTTTGTTGGTGTGTGTGTTTTTTGTCGAATACACATTAGAGGACCATCTTATTTATTTGCATGTTTTATGGAGAAATGTGAGGCTCTAGTCACTTTGATTCAAAATAAATCAGGTTATACTGGCTTATATCGACCTCTCCCGAGGTATATTTTTTGAATTCATACAATGAACGACTTTTACGAGACACTTTATTCAGTATGAAAATGTAAATATTTTCTTAAAGACATGGACAACATTTTATTGATGCTTTTGACGGTGATCTATTCTATTTGGAATAAACCCAGATTTATTAAATTGTATTTAGTAAAGATAAATCTTACTATAATTTAATTTTGCGTAATGATTATTTCGTTTTTTATGTGACCCAAACTTAACTTCTCTTGAAATATACGAAATGCATTGAATTGAATCTATTCATGCGTTATGGCATTACAATGACGTTGTGTGTTTCTGCTAACTTTCACCCGATTGAAATATGGCAGTAAAGTATATAACAATAACTTCTTACCGCCTAACTGGATTGGATGACAAATTTCATATGATTCAAAATTCATATTTAAACAGTATAACGTATTACATAAATCCTTTATGATTATCTTTTTCTCACTACTTTTAGCTTACACCACAAAAAAAAAGACATATAGCGACGTGCATATTTTGTCGCCATTGCGTCGCTAATGGTATATAGCGACGAAATGGCGACGAAATATGCAAGTCGTTATACGGCTTGTCGCAAATTGATTTTCGTCGGTACAGAGTCGTTATATTGCGACGAGAGAAAGCTCGTCGGCTGTTCGTCGTAAAATTACGACGTAAATCTGTCAAGTCTGCGACCTGTTTTTTTCCGTCGTCGGTTCGTCGCTATATCTTTTTCGTCGCTATTTTAAAATTTTTGATTTTTTATATGATCGGTCTGCGACAATTATGTTTCGTCGCAGGTTCGTCGCTATTATTTAAATTAATATTAAATATTAAATTAATATTAAGTATTAAATATTAAATATTTATAAATTATTAATAATAATATATTATTAATTAAACAGTTTTTATTATTATTTAATTTTTATAATATATTTTATTTTGTATATAAAATCATTTTTACGAATATTATACAGAAATACGGTATTTGCGTATTGAAATTCGTATAATTAAACAACACAAATGAAATGTAATCCGTATAAATGTCATAAAATATAAAGAACAAAGAATATGTCAATACAATAAATGAAATAGTCAATAAAAAATCAAAAAATGAAATACTATGCAGAGGAAGGTGGAGGGGATCATGCGGAGAAGGGTGACCATCATGAGGGCGAGGCTGAGGCTGCGAGGAGCTGGAAATGAAAGAGATGAGGATTGCGATAGCTGCGAGATTTGCTGGTTCGTCTCCTGCTGCGCCTGCATCGTCCTCTGCTGCGCCTGCTGAAGCGCGCTCAACCGCCTGCTGAACCGACTGCTGCAGCACCTGCTGGGTCTGAGTGAGCTGCGACCGCAGTGCCTGTACACTCTCCTCATGCTGCGCCCTGATGGTCTCCACCTCATGCTGCAGCGCGCGCATGATCTGATTCCAGGCGCGAAATATCCTCTGCGTCGCAGAAGGCGCGAGGTGCTGGCCTCGGAGGAAGCACCTGGATGCAGAACTTCGGGAAGAATCGCGGCGCTGCTGATCCAACCCCGTACACCTCCCTCTTCTTCTTATTCTGAGGGCCGATGGTCCGAACCGCATCCCAATAAGCACGGTTCTTGTCGGCCTCTTCTCCCCTCTCTGCGAGTAATCTGTTGTACTCGTCCTGAAATGAGAATAAGAATTGTTAGGGTTTAGGGTTTAGAAATAAAAAAACTAAGGAAAAAACAAATGATATCGTAGTCTACTTACACTGATGTCGCGGGCCTTCGCCGTGATCCAGTCCTCCGTCCCGTCGGAGGCTTTCTTCCGATGCGTCTTGTAGAAGAGATCGTAGGAGGCTGGCCACTCCCCCGTCTCCGCGTGCTGAAAGAATGAAATAAAATATGTTAGTGAAATCCAGAATTTTAAAAATTTCGGCATGACCTATTCGTTTATCGGAGGTATCCCGGCCTTAAAGGCCTCTCCCAAGTCAAATCAAAAATAAAAAGAAAAAGGCAAATGAACACATATACTACTTACATTAACCATATACGAATACCAAAAAAACAACAGCGGAACATAAGAAATCAATGAATCTAAATAATCCACTTAAGTCAATGAATCTAATAATCCAATGAAATCAATGAATCAAAATAATCCAATATTAAAATACTTACCATAGTACGCATCGTGGTGGCGTGGGAAACCGAACCACCTGAGTGTGTGGCAGGTGCTGGGGCCTGTAGATTGCCGCTGCGCCGGTTCGCCGCGTTCCGGGCGCGGGCTTGGTAGCAGGGTCCGTCCACCCTTCTATCCACCCCGCCCAGGTGGCCTCGGATACGTAGGGAGGCCTCGCAGAAATGGGGTCACGCTCCCACTTGGTCTTGTGCGAGTTGACGAAGTCCCTGTAGCGTTTGGCGGCCCTCTGGCGCCAGGCCTGCTCCACGTCGTGGGCGATGTTGGCTGGCCAGCTGTACGCCTTCTGCAATTATTATACGGAGGAAAAATAAAATGTTAGAAAAGTAATGATCGATTACGCATCAAAAAGTGAAATTCATCAAATTTGAATACCTGAAACTCATCCCAGTAGAACCTACGTGTCTGCGGGGTGACACGGGACCAGGATATCCAGCAGGGTCCTGCCTCAGGTGGAAGGACCGAGTGATGCAACCGGAAATCTGGCCCGAGTCCGATGCAAACCTGAAAGAGGTGAAGTTGTTAGGAAAAAATAACTCGTGAAATATATTTGAAAACGTGTTAAAAAATAAATCATTACTTACGTATGGGTATCATGTGACCAAGGGAGGGCACGACGCCCTGGTATGACACCCTCGTCCGATGCCGCATCAGACGCCGGATGATTGCTGAACCGGTGGGTGTGGGTGCGTCGTAGATCTGGGGGTGCGGACCTATCGCAGACCCTAAAAGGTCCGCGTCCGCAGCCAGAGCGGCGGTCGACACCGAACCAAGCAGCTCATGCTGAGAGACGAACAGATCGAACTCTCCTGAGAGGGCCTGTCTGGCTGGTGGGTAGGTGGATCGAGTAGGTAAACCCTCACTAGCCATCAGATCTGCAAGGGTGAAAAATTTAAAAGGCACATTCAACGAGTTTAGGGTTGGTTGGCCAACAAATAAGATGTCCAAAAAATGACAAGTGTTTACATACATTTAATGCAAGATATTAATAATTTTGAAAATTTCGGCATGACCTATTCGTTTATCGGAGGTTTCCCGGCCTTAATGGCCTCTCCCAAGACAAATCCAAATCCAAACAACATGACAGATTAACCAAACTACATAATCAAACTTCATCATCAAATTACACTTCAAGTATACATCACTTGAACTTGATACTTAAAGCATAAATAGGCATCACCTCTAAACAAATTACACTTCAAAATATACATCACATCTACATCCTTATGATACATAACTTGTAAGCCACATCATCACCTTAAACAAATTACACTTTGAAACATACCTTAGCCACATGATCACAACATACTTGCTTCATATGTCGTCGGACATGGAAACCTAACCCCGCACCACCCAGCCACCACTGCCCCCAACCACCAATGCCCTGCCCACAGCCACCCCTTAAAGCCCACCCCCCCCCAGCACAGCCACCCCCCCCCCACACCACCTCCGCCCACAGCCACACCCGCCCACAGCCACTCCCGCCACAGCCAGCCACCCCCGCCCACACCACCCCCGCCACCCCCGCCCACATGCCACCCCCAACCACCAATGCCCAGCCCACAGCCACACCCACCCATAGCCACTCACACCACACCACCCCACCCCAGCCACCCCCCCCACAGCCACCCCTGCCCACAGCCACTCCCAACCCACAGCCCTCCCCATAGTCCCCAACCCACCACCAACACCAACACCCACAACCCAAACCCAAAACAGAATTCAATCTATAACTAATTAAAATCATTAAATGAAATAGGAAGAAAAACTAACCAGGGAAGGAGGTCACCGGAGAACGGCGGAAATGGGGAAGTCACTGGAGAACGGCGGAGAAGACACGGGGGAGGGAGGGATATTTCGCGGGGAGGTGGGGGAGAATTTGCGGGGGAGGGAAAATGGGCGGGGGGAGGAAATGGGGAAGAAGAAGGGGGATTTCAGGTTTAATTTCGAAATTTTGCGACGAAATAGCGACGGGTGTTCGTCGCTATTTCCTGTGTCATCGCTATTTCTTGTGTCGTTGTTATTTCAACTTGCGACGACACGTGTCCGTCGGTAAATTGTCGGCGCTCTTCAGTATTATAAAAAAAATAATACAGAAATAATAAAGCACTTACAAGGCACACATTATGTATATACATGTGTATAAGTACATCAACACATACACACTTCACATAAAGAGGTACATAAAAATTTTGACTAACGTAATCTTCAGTTTCATCCGCATCCTCATACGCTCTTCATTTTCATCTTCATCTACATGCTCGTCGTCCTCTTATCCTCGTATTCGTCTTTGCCTACATCTTCAATATTGTCAGCCGGTTGTATGTTGAGATGAATTTCGATGAACCGCCGTTGGGGGTCATTTAGAGGGAGATTGTGCAGTTTCAACATGTGTCGTATTCACAACGCGCGGGTTTTCTTCTTGAAATGCGGCATCCATGCCATCTGAACCTGGCTGGATACTGACATCAAACTTGCTCGATTTCACTTTGCACGCGGCTCGCCAGTCTTTTGAGCTCGCATTCATCCTCGTCGTCGGATACGATAGATAGTACACCTGGGATGCTTGACTAGCCAAAACGAATGCATCGTACTTTCTGTACCGTCCCCCTTGGTGTATGTCTACCAACTTATATCGGTCGTGAACCTTGTGCCAGCACGATAACCTTCCCGAGTTAGATCGTACCATTCGCATTTGAATTAGCACCACCCGCTTATAGGCAATGCAGGATATTCGAGCTCAATGATGTCAGTAATGTAGCCGTAGAAGTCATCCTCGTCCGGGCTATTGTCATACCGCTTGACACAGACTCCGCTGTTCTCCGACGATTTTCGGCTGGCATGGGAGACTGTGTGGAATCTATAACCGTTTACAAAACACATGTCGTAGCGCGTACTCTGTTCAATGGACCCTCGGCTACTGGTGTCAGAATGTAACCGTACTCTTCGTCAGCCAGATGACCTTTGCTCGCCTGTAAAATGACAAGTAAGTATACATCAGCGGGGCAATAAATGCGTATCACATGACGTACACGTAAGTAGCAAATATGTAAACTTACATGCCACCTGAACCAATCAGCAAACTTGGCATCTAACTCATTGTTTATTGCATCGCTCGATATACCCGGTGAACGTTCTTGCAATAAATCAACGAACAAGCTGAAGCAAATTACGAATGAGTACCCTGTATACCTTTGTAATATATGGATAGAGTAGCGCAAGGTATTTACAAATTAAAATTGGATATCGTTTATACCTCTGCAAACGAACGGCAGTTGCGCAGAACATAAGAATGAGCAATCTTCAGATCATTGTCCCCCAGTATCACTTCCTTTCCCTGTCCGTGAAATCTGATCGGATGTGTGAATATCGGGAGGACACCAGATCTGGAAATGCCGTCGTCATTCTGGGGAACATCTCTGCACCTCGACAGGACATCTGGCTTGAAGTAATGAGACACGAAGGTCGAGGCTTCCTCCGTCAGGTAGGCATTGCACACATCGAGGCCTCGACTTTCGCCTTGTTCCTGATGTTCAGCTTCAAATGCCTGAGATATCTGTTCATATATTGAATACTCAACGTAACATGATAAGACAAATTGGTAAGCATGCTCGCGCTTAGACAAATAAGAACATCACGTAATAAATAAGTACCTCCGAACGGATACATCCACCTGTACTGAACAGGACCACCAACGCGTGCCTCTTATGGTAGATGAACTGGCAGGTGTTCCATTGAATCAAAGAAGGCCGGAGGGAATACAGTTTCCAGCTTGCATAGGATCACTGGGATTTTGCCCTCCAGCCTTGACATATCATCCGCCCTGAGTCTCGTGGATGTAAGACATCTGAAAAACAGACTCATCTCGGTAAGTGCTTCCCATACATTGGTTGGAAGCAGCTCGCGGAATGCAATGGGCATCAACCGTTGCATGAACACATGACAGTCGTGGCTCTTCATCCCGTGCAAACCGCGTTTATTCACGTCGATGTTCTTCGACAGGTTCGAAACATGGCCGTCAGGAAATCTAGACGTCTCCAGCCACGCTAACAACACACTGACCTGCTCCGCAGTCAGCGTGTACGAGGACTTCAGCATGTAGGATATGCCAACGGGATGCAGCTCCGGTCGCATTTTGAGGTCGCGCATATCAAGTCGTGCCTTCACCCGGATCCATATATTTACGGTTCTTGCATTTCTTACACGGACATCTAATCTGCGTTCCACTTTCATTACTCGTCGCAAAATCCACAAATTCTTCGAGACCTCCAACAAATCTATAACTCCACTCTCCGTTGTTTACTCTCTCGTACTCCACCATCTTTCTCGCTCCTCCTCAGATCCATTTTCTCGCTATACCTTCAAAATAACAGCAGCTATCTTTTCTCAGTGTGGAAAACCTCAAAATCCACACAATAAGATATCTTCCTTCCACATTTCGTTGAAAGTTGATGATTTATGTGTTTGAAATGGGAGAAGAATGGGAGAAGAGTGGAAGAGGAAAGATGGTATTATGGTTCTCTACGTGCAACTTTACCGACGATATAGCGACGCCATAGCGAAGACATAGCGACGAACAAAGAAACACAAATACCGACGCTTAAAAGGAAACAAATAATATGGTTCGTACTAAGGCACAGGCACACCGTGGTAGTGGTCGTACATACCCAAGACGGGCTCTTCAACCACCCGCACCTGCACCGGTTCCTCCACAACAACAACCACCCCCACTGGCTGACTCCTCCGAACCCACTGTGCAGGGGCCAAGGCGGCACGAGGATCGCCAAATTGGCGATCCTCGTGTAGAAATAAAGGAGATGTGGAACACAGTGGAGGAGATAAGGGAGGTGATTAAGCAACAGGATGAGCGTCTCGACTACCTGGACAGAAGGCAGATGCGGATCAAATCCAAAGCTGCGCAGCTGAGACGCCTCCTGAAGGCGTGCGCGGAGAGTGTTGCTACTCTCTGTTCGGATGACGAACAGTGAACGGCTCCTCTCCGTTCTTCTTTTAGATTTTCTTTTCATTTTTTTCCTTATGTATTTTGCATTTTTTAATTCTCTATTAATGAAGTTTTTTTCCCAATCATCGCTTTCGTTTTCTTAATTTAAACACGTGTTTAATCCCTTACGAATCTCGATGACGCTAAAATACAGACGACGCTAAAATACAAACGAAATGTGGTTCGAAAAAATTTGGGACAACTAATTCACCGACTAAACAGCGACTATATACCGACGAAACTTAATACAACGACGAAAACCTAATAACCGACGAATTTAGTATCGGTGTTTGAATTTAGCGACGCTTTAACCGACGAAATAGCGACGCACGACGTATCTTCACACCATACGATGCATTTCGTCGCTATTGGCGTCGCTAAGGCGTCGCTATGCAGTCTCAACGGCAGTGTCCGCACAGTGTCCGATGGTTACAACGTACGATGAATTTACGTCGCTAAGTCGTCGCTAATTCGTCGCTTTTTCAAACGAAGTGTCACGCCCGCACATCTTCCGGTGTTGAGTAACGGGAAAAATATTCGTTGCGGATTCGTCGCTATGTCGTCGCTATTTTTACCTATATATATGACCCCACAGCCTTACATTTCACATAAACAAAGTACAAAGTATGCCCCGTCGTTATATAAGAACTCCAAGGCGTGGAGGGGCAAACAGTGCACCTCCACAACGGCCTCCTCCTCAACCACAATGGCCTCCTCCTCAGCCACAACCCCAAGAAATGCCGGAACCGCAGATCAACTACAATACGCTTATAGCAAACATGCAGCAGCAGTCGAGGCAACTGCACATCGTGAACAGAAGGCTGCGCAAGTTGAAAGTCAGATATTACAATCTGAAGCGCCTCCTCAAAGAGTTCACGGAGAATGTGGCGGCCACTCTTTCTTCCGGTGACGAAGAGTGAACGGCCCCTCTCCGCTTCTCTTTTAGATTTCTTTTTTTAATTTTTCGTCTTTATAATGTAAATTTTTATTTCTAAATGAATAAATTTTTTTCTCAATCATCGCTTTCTTTTTTCTTAATTCATAAACGTGTTTAATCCTCGACGAATCTGCGACGACACAGCGACGAATCGGAATACGAACGAAAAGTAAAACGAAACATTTGCGACACACGGGTTTCATCGACAAAAAACCGACGATATGCAACGCCGAGAACCTACAAACCGACGAATTTATTTCCTTGTTTATCCGTGTTTATGTTTCTGGAATTTTTGTGACACATTATCGACGATATAGCGACGAAACGCTACAAACTAAATAGCGACAACCAAAAGACACAGAGTAGCGACGAACCACCGATAAAACACCGACGAAATCGTAACGAAAGGATTAACCTGACTACTTTTTTGTTAGCGACAATGTATTTCATCGTAGTTTCGTCGCAATTAACGACGAAATTGCTTTTATCGCTATGTCGTCGCAAATTGCCAACGAAATACCGACGAAGCATGGTACGTCGGTGAGTTTTTCGTCGGAAAATGAAATTCTTTTTGCGGTGTTAAAAGTTTGTAGTGTGATTTTCAGACAATTTTCAGGGGCCAGATCAAGAGAGGTACAAAGTAAGGCAAAATATCAAGCCTCTAATTACGCGTTGCCACGTGTACAAGCAACTCTTTTTTAAAAACAAAAAAAAATTAAAGCTCTTTCCTTTTTGTACAAGTGGCAGCGCGTAATTGAATGTCTTATATTTTGTCTCACTTTCTGCCTCTTCTGATCTCAACTGAATTTCAGACCACGCACATTAGAGGGCGAACTCATCAATTGGCAAATTTTTTTTCCCAAAACATAAGTTTATAAGCTTCTATTAGAAAGTTTCAAAATAAATAAGATATAATAGCTTAGGTTCACCTCTCCCGAGTTGTACTTTGTTACGCGGATAATCAGCCACTTTAGTGAGACACTTCACAGAATCAGTAATTAAATGTGATTTAGAAAATCACAGGATATGATTATATATTAACCAAAATTATGTCTTTCGCATTTATTCATTTTTATTGTATGACTACCATACGTAGTGTCATTGTAATCATTTGGAAATTAATAAAAAGTATTCATTCAAAGTCTAATATTGTACCAGAGTAGAATTACGATCCATAAAACTCAAAATCAAAAGTTTTTCATTGTCTGGAAGAACAAGCGAACAGGACGGCCACAACAAATCCAAAACACAAAAATAAAACGTGGCCAAACAGTGCCAAAACATACCAAAACACAGCCAAAGTTTCCAAAACCATTACCAACAACAAAATACCGAAAATCACACTGATCAGCCAAATAGAGTGACTCAGAAAAGTCTCGTGGTGTCTTCTTCAACCAATTTGGCCTAAGATCATCTAGCAATATCCATCTAAAGCTAACCTGCAACCAAACTGCGAAAATGTCAAGTACGAGTGAAAATCCCAAAACCAAAACAGGAAGCATTTGCGATAACTTAACAATGCAAATTGCTGATCTACTAAAGAGTAGTATTGGATCCCATCTATCACAAACCATCCCCGAGACCTTACCTCTTGGCATAGAACTCAAAGGAGACAATTATGGATTATAGTCTACATTAATATGGAAGGCCATTAGAGGAATGGGTAAGAGTGCACATCACCAGGGTACCTCTGCCGCCCTTACCAATCGTACATACATAAGTTGTAGGAGTAAAATGACCAAAGTGCTTTCACTTGATTGATTTAAAATATTAAATCAAACCTCGTGAACAACGTAGCGTAATATCCAACTGCTAAAACATTGTAGGACGGTATAGCTATCACATACGGCTTAAGGACGGATCCGTTATAGTTATTTGACCTTCACAAACGGGCAAATTTCTTTCGACAAGGAGCAAATTCATTGGACTAAATTACAACATGCGTGGATGACAATTAATAGGAGGGAGTCAAATCCGATGAAATTCCCAGAGGACATTACAATCTGTAACACAAAATTATAGAATAGAGGCTCTTTCAACTCTTTACGACCATCAACAAGTACGATAGTGTAAAATGTTAGGAAACGTGTCATAATTACTGGAAGAGAAAATAGGAAAGAATCTCAAATTGATCCTAATTGATAGACTGTAAAATCAGAGTAAATAAATTTCCTTGTATGAAATATATTCTTTCCATGTATGTAGCACATTCATGAGTATATGTAGGACACCATTGTACACGGAGGTGATATAGCGGGAATTGAAGAATTCTTCGATATACAAAAACAGTTTCTGTCTTTCTCTATTCTTTACATGGTATCAGAGCAGGCTATCTAGCCCACTACACCGTGCCTTCTTTTGTATTTTTTGGCTCAGATTCTGAGTTCATCATTGCTTGTACCTTTCACAGCCTAGGCTTGTGATAAAGTATCTTACCTACCCTTACCGTACATTGCTTGATTCCATCAGATCAAGTAGTCTGCACCATTCAAGTGTTCTGTGTAATCCGAAAGTCTTGCAACCATCAGTAACAATATGCAACTCATTATGAAACAGAAGGAGAGAGCTCTGAGACCAAACCGCAGGGCCCTGCTCCTTTTGATTTCTCAAAACAGTTCGTAAAATTTATCCAACGAAGCCTACACTTGGCCAGCCCACCAGGAACAGAGAGCAACCTGGTCCTGAAAGTCAAACTAAACTGCAACAATTACACCCTTTGGAAAAGATTAATGCTGATGGCCCTGAAAGGCAGGGGAAAGAGCGTCCATATCTCAGGGGTTCCTCCACCTCCCCTGCCAACTGATCCAAACTATGCCCGATGGGAACAGGATGACCAATTGGTCCTAACATGGCTTATAGATAACATTGAAGACAGCCTGATTAACAGTGTCTCCAAGTACCCCACTTCCAAAACACTATGGGACGGCTTGATGGTCACATATAGGTATGGGGGAGACCCTATACAGGTATATGATTTGCACAATCAGGAAGCAGCAGTAAAACAAGGGAACAAGACCCTTGAATCTGTATGGAACCAGTTTCAGGAGATCTGGATGACCATTGATACCTTAGATCCGAATCCCATGGAGTCACCGAGAGATATTAAGATCTATAATCAAAATATACAGGAATTTCGCCTGTATCAGCTCCTAGTCACCGTGGATGACAAATTTGCCAACATTAAAAAGGAATTGCTGAAAAGAGATCCTAGGCCAACCGCAGAAACTGCATACAACGAGCTTCGAAGGGCTGAGATCCAGGAAGGAGTCATCACCCCTTCAGAATACTCATCACAAGAGGTGGGGTATGGACTTGCAGCAAACCGTGGGACAGTAGGAAGAGGACGAGGACGAGGACAAGGCTCAGACCGAAACAACACACAACCACCATGCTCAGCCATTTCTTCATCGCGTGGTGGTGATAAATCTCACTTAGAATGCAATCACTGCGGGAAAAGGGGCATACTATAGACAAATGCTTCAAGCTACACGGGTTTCATGAATGGTGGGATGATTTCAAGCGAAAATCTCAAGCAAAGGTGGCTACTAGCACCATCGAAGAAAGCACAGGCAACAGAAGGGACAGCTTCGGCCAGGAAACCAACGCTGCAGCAGCAAACATGGGGGCTGCAGGAGCCGACGGGGAAGGTAACCGTGTTAGGGATGAAATCCCTAACCTTAACCTGGCTTTAAATACCCCAGCACTTATTAAAATATCGCCCCCAGCCCCTGAAGTTTATTTTAATTCCACCCCAACCCCTGCGCCCTTTCCTGTTTCGCCCCAACCCCTGCACTTTATAGAAACGATGGTACTTCCCTTAACAACCTTGGATTATCAAGTTTAGCCCTCTCACATCCGGAAATTATACATGTACCCCCAGTTTCTCTAAATTTAACACACAACCCCCATGATTTACAGTTATCACCTCAACCCCCTTCCCCTTCCCAAAATACAAGCGTTCCCACCAAATCCATCTGCCTTACTACGCATTGTGCCTTGCAATGGATCTTTGATTGCAGTGCAACAGATACTATGTCCTACGATCCCACAGACTTTGTCACTAATACCCCACCCACAAAGAGCTCAGTTGAGATTGCCAATGGAACCTCCATTCCAGTCAAACGAGAGGGGTCCATTGCCATTACTCCACAGATTACATTACGAAACTGCTTTTATCATCATCAACATCATCATCATCCTGACCCAGTATATCCCAACGACAACAAAAGCTATCGTTATGGTCTGGGGAGGGTAAGTGGTAGGCAGACAATACCTCTATCCCAAGGGATAGAGAGTCTGCTTCCAATGAGACCCCCGGCTCTACCTGCATAAATGACATGATAATAGAGATATGTTGTGCTAGTGTGTTAGTAAGTAAATTCAAGAAATACAAAGAAAGGCCTTTTGATATTAAAATACACATCACGTATATATGTACATGTAATGTAAAACAACGGTATAACATACGCAACCAAGTGGAAAGTCAACCTAAAGCGTACATAGTGTCTACGCCTATCCATGTCTCTAAATATACTCTAAAGTGTTCCTATATATGACCTATACCTCGTTAACATTAATCTTATGTCTCCATGAACTCCTATCCTGGACCATGTCCTCAGAGAGGTGTAAATCTAGTAAGTCGTGCCTTATCTGCTCATCCCAAGTCAGTTTGGACCTGCCTTTACTCCTGTTTCCCTCTACAATGAGGCTTTCAATTGCTCTGACCGACTCCGTTGTCTGTCTTCGCTTGACATGCCCAAACCATCTCAATCTTCCCTCCCTTATCTTATCTGTTATACTAGCCATGCCTAACCTTTCTCGAAACACCTCGTTTCTGATCCGGTCTAGCCTTGTATGTCCACACATCCATCTTAACATTCTCATCTCTGCCACTTCCATCTTCTGTAATTGTAACCGCTTGATGGCCCAGCAGTCTGTCCTATATAGCATTGCCGGTCGCACTGCCACTCTATAAAATTTTCCTTTAATTTAGTTGGGAAATTTTTGTCACACAGCACCCCTGAGGCCGCCCTCCATCTACACCAGCCTGCTTGAACTTGATGTGCTACATCATTATCTATGTCGCCATTCTGTTGCACAAATGATCCTAGGTACTTAAACTTACTTACCTGTGGTACCACTTGACCATCGATGGTGAGCTGGCTATCCTCACTGTCTGCTACGCCGCTGAAGTCGTAGTGCAGATACTCAGTCTTAGAACGGCTAATCTTTAAGCCTTTTCCTCTGAAACACCTCTCCACTGCTCTACTCTCATACTCAGTGTATGTCTAATTTCTGCGACTAATACAATATCGTCAGCAAAAAGCATACACCACGGAACTGCCTCTTGTATCGGCTTTGACAACTCGTCAAGGACAACTGCAAAAGAAATGGGCTCAACGCAGACCCTTGATGGAGACCGACCTCCACCGGAAAGAAGTCTGTATTCCCCACAGCCGTACGAACGGTTGTTTTTGTCCTAGCATACATATCTCTAATTATGTCTATATACTTCATAGGGATCCCTCTTGCCTCCAGACTATCCCATATCAGGCTACGCGGCACACTATCATATGCTTTTTCAAGATCGATGAAAACCATATGTAAATCGCGCTTCTTCTCCCTATACTTCTCCATTAGTCTCCTAAGAATGTGTATTGCTTCCGTAGTTGACCTTCCTGGCATAAAACCAAATTGGTTCACCGTAACCTGGGTTTCTCTCCTAATTCGCGTGTCGATTATTCTCTGCCATAACTTCATGGTATGGCTTAGCAATTTAATCCCTCTATAGTTCCCACAACACTGTGCGTCTCCTTTGTTCTTATATAGGGGGACCACAACACTCTTTCTCCATTCATCTGGCATCTTCCCTGTATTGTAAATACGGTTGAACAGAGTAGTTAGCCATTTGACCCCTGCCTCTCCTAAATACTTCTATGCCTCAATGGGTATGTTATCTAGGCCGACCGCTTTAGATCTTCCCATCTTCTTGAGTGCTCTCATCACCTCTCCTTGTGAATGTTCTGACAGTCGGAGTTATTATGTTGTCTTTGTTGGTTAGTGGTGCTTTCTCCTTCCTCGCAGCCGGCACTACTGCCGTTGAAAAAATTGTGAAAGTATGTTTGCCATTTCAACTTGATGTCTTGTGCTTTGACTAACACATGTTCATCTTCTCCTTTTATTAACTTCCCGCCTCCTAGGTCCTGCCTCCTTCGATCCCTAGCTTTGGCAATCTTGAACATATCATGTTCTCCTTCTTTTGTTTCTAGTCTCTACATCCTTTGATAAGCTGCAGTTTTTGCCTCTGTCACTATCTTTTTCGCCTCCTTCTTGGCGATTTTGTAATTATCCTTCAATCGCACTTTTTCTTCCTCATTGGTGCATCTTAACAGCTCTCTAAAAATCTTTTGTTTGTTTTTTTTTTTTTTGCACATCCTCGTTCCACCATCACGTCTCTTTATGTACGGACTTCTTTCCTGTTGTTACCCCGAGCGTTTCTCTCGCCGCTTGAGTAATAGTAGTCGATATAGCTTCTCATATCGGATTTGCATCATCACCTAGACGATCTAGTTTCGCAGAGATGACCTTGTCTCTGAATATATTAATTTTTTCGTCCTTCAAACTTTCCCATCGAATACTAGGTGGGAATTTTCCAACCCACTTACACAGTTTTTGGTTCAATGTTATAACTACCACTAATAAACAGTGTTGCATCACCGCTGTCTCTCCTGGTATAATGTTGCAGTCCCTCCACAACCGTCGGTCTTCACGCCTCATCAGAAAATAGTCAATCTGCGTGTGACGTCCTGCTGCTAAACGTGATCAAATGTGATTCTTTATTCTTAAAAAACGAGTTTATAAATACCTAGGTCATGGGCTACTGCTAGGTCTAGCAGATCTCTACCCTGTTCGTTTCTATCTCCATAACCAAACCCGCCATGTACCGCCTGAAACCATCACTATTCTTTCTAATATGTCCATTAAAATCACCCCCGATACAAATTCGTTCCTCCCTGGGTATTGCCTTTAACACTACATCTAAGCAATCCCAAAACCTTTTCTTCTCCTGTTCTCCTAGTCCCACTTGGGGTGCATAGGCGCAAATCACTATTAGTCAAGTTACTAAAGAATTAGACTGTATTGTACTCATGTATCCCCATTTTTGCCTTTTACAGGATATTCATACGAGGGCGATCATTGGACGTGGCACTGAACGTGACGGACTCTACTATGTTGATGTGGTGGCACAACAGGGACAGTCTAATCTGGCCACCGGGAAAGTCTCCCAGAATAATGCTTTTTCTTGTGATACTTGCTTTCGGGCAAAACAAACTCGAGCATCTTATCCGGCTACAAATACTAGAGTTACTCAAATGTTTTCCTTAAAACATTCTGATGTGTGGGGCCCTTCACCATATACTACTCCCCTTGGTTTTCGGATGTTATTTTGGTCGATGATTTCTCACGTATGACCTGGATCTACTTGTTGAAACATAAATCAGAAGTTTATCAGAAATTCTTACAATTCCATAAAATGATCGAAACACAGTTCAACAAAAAAATTCAAATCCTTCGCTCCGACAATGGAGGGGAATACCTTGTGGGGACTTTACACCAATTTTTCTTATCCAATGGGATCATACATCAAACATCATGTCCCAATACTCCAGAATAGAACAGAGTCAGCGAGTAGCAGAAAGAAAAACCGTATCATTCTAGAAATAACACGTGCTTTGATGTTTGAGTCGAATGTCCCAAAGAGTTTTTGGCCGGAGGCAGTATCCACCGCCACATACTTAATCAACCATCTACCCACTAAAACCCTAAATCACAAGACTCCTCTCTATACGCAGTCTACTCAACATCCTATCCCTTCTTTCTTCACCCTACCACCCAAAGTGTTTGGCTGTACGGTATTTGTCCATACACCTAAACATGAACGACATAAACTTGACCCTTGTGCTGAGCGCTGTATCTTTGTGGGCTATTGGTCCACTCAAAAAGGATACCGTTGCTTTAACCCCCGAACCCGTCGTCTCCATATTACCATGAATTGAATCTTTCTTGAAACTGAATTTTACTGCCTACCCCGATCTCGGGTTCAGGGGGAGACCGATGATGGAACCCTAGATTGGCTGTCACCACGCACAGTGTCAGAGATAGTTCCAACACGGCCAGTAGATGGCACTGAATGTGCTGCCACTCCCAACACAGTAGCTTCCGATTCGATAGTGCCCTCTGGTGATCCGCCTCAAATGAATACCGAGTCAGAGGTAATAATTGTTGATACTGATACTCTACAGTCTGATACTGGTAACAATGACATTCTTACCCCAGAATATACAAAAAACACACTTATACTTGATACTGAAAATCAAAACTCACCTCATCTTGATAATCTTGATAATCCAGGAATGTATATGGAAAGTACTATCGTTTCTATTGAGCAGGAACAGGGTCGAGTGTTACCTCCAAGGACTAAGCGAGGTGTTCCCCCATAACGGTACACGCCTAAAAAAATATCCCAAAAATCGAGGTACCCTGTTAATAATACAAGACACAATATATCTGATATTGCTAAAGGCTTCTTTGCATCTATTTGTTCAGAACAGGTCCCAAAGACAGTTAGTGAAGCACAAATGGTACCAGGAAAATAGCAATGCAGGTTGAAATTGATGCTCTAAGCAAGAACCAAACCTGGGAAAAATGTGTCCTTCTAGAAGGAAAAAGGCCAGTAGGGTGCAGGTGGATATTTACAAACAAATATAAAGCTGACAGAAGTATTGAGCGTCACAAAGGTCGACTTGTGGCAAAAGGGTACACCCAGACCTATGGAGTTGATTACTCTGAAACTTTTTCCCCAGTTGCCTGAATCGACACTATCAGAGTTCTCTTCTCTATTGCTGAAACAAAAAATTTGCCTCTACACCAATTTGATGTGAAAAATGCATTTCTGCATGGAGACCTTAAAGAATAGGTGTATATGGAGCCACCACCAGGGTTTGAGGATGAGTTCTAAATAGGAGAAGTGTGTCAATTAAAGAACGCCCTATATGGTCTGAAACAGTCCCCACGAGCATGGTTTGGAAGGTTCACCACAGTAATGAAGCAAAATGGGTACCCGCCAAAGCAAGTAATCTCTTGAGCATATTATTATCTTCATTCTGGAGCTGAGTTATTATTAATTTGAAGATAATATGATGATTCATTATTTTATTCTCTCACATGATGATATTATTGACTATAGCTGGATATGTGACGATTTGAGATGTCACATTCTATTTTTTCTTGAAGACACTCTTATATATGTTATGGGAGCATATTTATCATCATTATTCAGAGATATCAAAGGTGTTAAAGGTGTGGAAATGATCACGACATATAAGAAGAAATATTGGGAATTTCGGTGTTATACGTTGACATAATCTTGTCAGTTATTATCTATTGATTTCTTCTTCAAAAGTCTGAGTTTCTACATATATATATATATATGTTGAAAAACGTGCATATGCAGTTGGATATGATGTGTAATTCATTTTATGGTTGGTGACAAGTGGACCAACCAAAAAGGAGCTAGTTGGCAAAATTGCCAACTTGGAATTTTCAAAATGGTAGCCAACGGCTACTAGGCTGTTGTGATCAGAATTTTTGAAGTCAAATGAAGACTTCACATGCCCTATTTTTGTGCTTGAATTTGAGGTTATTTTGGTGATATTATCCTCTCTTATTATCTTCATTTTACAAAGGATAATCAAGATTGATGTTTGGAAAAATAAATGTGATAACCAACGGCTATAAGAGGCTGTTTTGGAGCTGATTTTTATTTGAATTGGTCAAATGCTCATATGCCTATTATCTTGCCAAAGAGTTGAGAAGATGATGGAGTTGTTATGGTCATATTATCTTCACATTTTCAAGATAATTCCAAGTCATTTATGGAGCTAAAAATCGGCCAACAAAGTGATGCCAAGGTGGACCAATTATGTTGTCTTATTTTGCCAAGTGTACAGGCCAACCAATGATGTGAAGACACTTGGACTTGATGAGGAAGATGGTTACACATGTGCATTCTTATCTCCAAGGCTCAATTCATACTATAAATAGAGGCAATGGTGAAGAAGATGAAACACACTTGAAGCTCACAAGCATTTGTTGAATTGTATAGCTAACATCTTCTTGTTGTTGTTCTTGTTCCATTCTTTGTAGCAAAGGTGTTCTTGTTGTTTTTGTTGAGTTACAAGCTCCTTGAGCTTCATTTGTAATATTGATTAGCCATTTCTATAAGGCTATATCAATAGGTTGTAGAGGTGTTGCACCTAAGTGTTGCATAGAAGGTGATTATCCAAGTCTTGAGTAGAGTTGGTGTATAACCCAAGGATCAAGCTTGGTTCCTGTTGTAAGGTGATTCACTTCATAGTGAAATCCATGGAATGGTGTTCCTTGGGACTGGACTAGGTCACATTGACCGAACCAGGATAAATTCTCAGTGTTCTTGTCTTGTTTCTTCATTTCTGTTTTCTGCCCGTTTTTACTGCGGTTTTCACACAACTTCTCACAATTTGAAAAAATAGCTAAACACTTTCAAAATTCGTGATTGTTTGGTGGAGTTATACTTCAAACTGTTAGCTTTCATTTGCAACAAGAATCACTTGATTTGAGCAAGGGAAGGTTAGTATTTCAGTCATTGCAAGATAACTGCTCCAATCTAGCTGCAATCTGACCAGTTTTTGAGAAAACTTAAATTCTGTATTTATCAAGAATTGTTTAAGGTCAGGGCCTTTTAGACATATCATCTAAACATCTTATGGAGTGTTTTGATATAAAGATCAACCTTTTTAGTTGAGTATTCAAAGAGAAACACGTTTTTTAAAATCAGCAACATTCTGTCCAATTCTGTCTAGATTGACCATCTGAATCTTTTTATTTGTTTGAAGTGACAAATGATCTTATTTTTGTCTTATTTTTGGACAGAGTCTTTTTAACACATTGAAGTTAAATTCTGAAAAGTTTCATAATTTTTGGAGTTGTGTACATTTATTTTTGAATTTTTCAAAAACAGGTTCTGAATCTGAGGTGGTTTCAGATTCTGCTTTCAAAGGAGATTTTTACAAAGGGTTGTAGTGTAATTAACCACTATTCACCCCCTCCTCTAGTGGTGTTTATTGCAGGTGCACGGTCCAACAATTGGTATCAGAGCAAGGTCTACACCACTCAAAGAAGCAAGATATAACACCGTACAAACAACAAAAGGCCAAGAAACAATTACTCTTTGTAGCCTGCTTATCTCAGATTAAAGGTACATACTATGGCAATAGTTTCTCACAAAGGAGAGTTGGAAGGTATGTTCATTCAACGCCCTCCTCTTTTTTATGGCAATAATTTTGTTCATTGGAAACTAAGAATGTGGCTATTCTTAATGGCTATAGACATTGATTTATGGTCTATAGTTGAAGATGGGCCGTACATTCCAATGAAAGTTGTACAAGTTAGTGGAGTCACACAAGAGGTTGAAAAATATAAAAGTGAATGGTCATCGGAAGATAAAAAGAAAATGTCCATGAATGTTAAGGTCATGCAATTACTTTTGAATGGACTTACAACTTCTGAAGCAGGATATGTGTCAAATTGCACAAGTGCACACGACATGTGGAAATCACTTGTATTAAAGCATGAAGGAATAAGCGGTGTAAAAGAATCAGAAATAAATATGCTTATGACTGAATTAGAGTCTTTCAAAATGTTGCTGAACGAATCCATAACATCTATGGATTTGAGAATTACTAACATTTTCAATGCTCTTGAAGCTTTAGGCAAATCATTCATGAACAATGAAAAGGTGCAAAAGGTGCTATGAAGCCTTCCTGATGAATAGGATCCTAAGGTCACGGCAATTGAAGAGACGAAATCGATCACAAAAATGGACGAATTGATAGGCTCACTCAGAGTATACGAGGTAAAATCAAACCAACGAAAGTCTGAATCGTCTAAGTCATCTGGTAAGTCAATAGCTTTCAAAACAACTGAAACACATGCTAGTAATGATGATAGTCATAGTGATAATGAATTAGATGATGACTTGATATTGATAGTTAGAAAACTTAGAAAGTTTTTTAAACGTCCAAATAGGAATATACAACGTACTTCTTCTTCTTCTTCTTCCTTTTCTCAATCTAAAAAAATAACTCTAACAACAGTAAATGGTATAATAAAGAATTAAAGTGCTACGAGTGTGGTCAAAAAGGACATATTTCATATGATTGTCCAACAAAGAAAAATAATAATAACAACAACAATAATAAACAAGCCAAGGACGAAAAGGCACAAGCAACTAAGGCAAAGGAGTCCAAGTCAAAGAAAGCCAAACGAGCAATGAAGGTGAGCACATGGAGCGACTCATCCGACTCAGAATCCGCACTGAGGAAGCTCAAGTATGCTTCGTACCCAATGAGGTAAGTTCTTTTTCTGATAGTGATTCTGAAAATGAAATGACATTTGATGAAATGTATGAAGAGTTTTTAAGAATGCATGCTCACTGTAAGAGGCTCTCTAAAGAAAAGAAGAAACTAATTGAAGAAAATGACAAGTTGAAGACATCTAACTTGGAATTTTCCGATCAATTAGAATCTTTTAAACAAGAGTCTACTAATACTCTTGATTCTTTGGAGAATAAAATTGAATCACTTAAGAAAAATGAACAAAAGTTAAAAATGGAAAATAGTATGTTACAATCTAATTTAGAAAGTTGTGACAATGAGATAATGCAACTTAAGTCTTCTAAACTTACCATAGAAAAAATGTTAGAACAATTTAAATCTGGTGCAAGTATGTTAGATACACTTATATCATCAAAAGTATGGAAATGATAAAACCGGCTTAGACTATAAAGAAGAAAATGTAAAAATAGATAAAAAGACTAAGTTTGACTCATCTAGTACAAAGTTGCCGTATAATACAACAAAATCAACTTTGCCTGCTACATCTTCTTCTACACCTTCTTCTACTTATATCAAGGAAAAAATACAAAACGCACCCACACATATACACACTTATAAACGTACATCTAGGCAAAACTTCGCATCTAGACAACCTAGAAATTATGCCTACATGTATACAAATGCAACTAGACCTAATAAAATGCATTCAACTTATTATGAACCTAAGTATAGACAACACTCATATAAGTCTTATAGAAATGCATATGAACATACATATAAAGCACCATATAAGAAACAAAGTCACATGCCTTATACACATTATGAAATTCGGCCATCCTATAATAATTATCAACCATGGCATAACATGTATAACAATGCATCTTTACTTATGTGGAATGATCATGTATATGCTAATCCTTCTTATTTTCCAAATTATAACAATGCTAAAAATGTGCCTAGAAGGTATATTCAAGTTTGGATACCTAAGGGATATCTAAACAAGAATAGTACCCCTAACATTCAAGGACCCAAATAAAGGGTACCTAAAACTTTGTTTCCATTGTAGGAATACAAGAAGGAGGCAAGTCAAAGAATCTAAAAACTAAATGGTTTTTAGATAGTGGATGTTCGAGGCATATGATGGGGAACCCCAAACTATTCATCGAATTGGAACATATCAAGAATGGAGGAAAAGTAACATTTAGTGACAACAACAAAGGACAAGTTGTTGGAAAAGGAACAGTTGGGGACCGTAACACATTTCAAATACGAAATGTGTTGTTAGTAAGCAATCTCTCATAATTTACTTAGTATTTCTCAACTCATAGATTGCGATTATAATGTCTCTTTTCTTCCCAATTCATGTGATATAATAAATGAAAAAGGAGAAACAGTTTTAAAAGGAAATAGGGATGGTAACGTTTATACTCTTACATTAGATAATATGTTAGATGCTAAGGTTAAGTGTTTAATATCACATGACTTAGATGTAAATTTATGGCATAGAAGATTAGGCCATATAGGAATTTCAACCATTAAGAAATTATCTAAAAAGAATTTAATAAGAGGTATGCCCAAGTTAGACTTAGATAATTTTCAAATGTGTGGAACATGTATTAAAGGAAAACACATTAAAGAAATTAAAACCGAAACATGAAGTGAGTACTAGTCATGCAATAGAATTGCTTCACTTAGACTTATTTGGTCCAAGTAGGACAAGAAGTCTAGGTGGACACTACTATGTGTATGTCATAGTAGATGATTACTCACGCTGCACATGTACATTGATCTTAACGCACAAAGACGATGCTCCATTAGCAATCGAAACTCTATTAAGCAAATTGAAAATATACACGAAGAAAATGCCAAAAGAATTAGAAGTGATAGAGGTGGAGAATTTAAAAACAAAGATGTAATCAGATTTTGTGAATTACAGGGAATAAAACATGAATTCTCACCACCTAGAACACCACAACTCAATGGAGTTGTTGAACGTAAAAATAGAACAATTCAAGAAGTTGCTAGAACTATGCTATGTGAAAATAAATTACCTAAATATTTATGGACTGAAGCTGTTAGTTGTGCATGCTATATTATAAATAGGCTTTCTATTAGATAGAAATTAAATAAAACACCTTATGAGTTGTTAAACAATAGACAACCTAAAATAGATTATCTTAGAGTATTTGGATGTAAGTGTTTTGTGTTGAACACTAAGGATAATCTAGACAAATTTGAACCAAAGTCTATTGAATGTATATTTTTGGTTATTCAACTAATTCTAGAGCCTATAGGTGTTATAATCCTGCATCTAGAAAAATAATTGAACCTATATATGAAATTCAATGAAAATGCATGCTTTGAAGTTTGTGATAAAACTCAACATAAACATGAGAATAATGTTGAAAATATGTTTGATGATGATGTATTACTTGAGCCTGTAATTGATCATTTAGAACCAACTCCCCCTGAACAAGACATGCATGAACCCTAAATGAAATAAATGAAGCAACTTTGTAATTAGAAGATAATACAACTAATGATCAAATTATATATGATAATGTTCACACTAAAAACATTTGAACAAGATGAGGGTGAACCTAGTCAATCTAGGAATTGGTGGCATCCTAGAGAATTAATCATTGGAGATCCGAGTGTTGGGGTTAGAACACGTAGAAATATAAGTCAACTTGAAGGACATAGTTTAGTCTCACACATAGAACCTAAGAATGTTAAAGAAGCCTTAGGTGATATATCATGGATAGATGCCACGCATGAGGAATTGAAACAATTCACAAGGAACAACGTGTGGGACTTAGTACCTAAACCTGAAGGCAAGTCTATAATAGGAACTAAACGGGTCTTTAGAAATAAAATGGATGAACAAGGAAACATCACACGGAATAAGGCTAGACTAGTCGCACAAGGTTATAATCAACAAGAAGGAATAGATTATGAAGAAACCTTCGCACCCGTTGCACGACTAGAAGCAATTAGATTGTTACTTGCGATTGCAAGTCCAAGCAACATTAAACTCTTCCAAATGGATGTCAAGAGTGCATTCTTGAATGGATACATCCAAGAAGAGGTGTTTGTCAAACAACCCCCTGGATTCGAAGATCCAAAGAATCCTAACCATGTGTACAAGCTTAAGAAAGCTTTATATGGTTTGAAACAAGCTCCAAGAGCTTGGTATGATAGATTTGCGAACTTTCCTTATTGCAAATAATTATCAAATGGGAAACCATTGACAACACATTATTCCTAAGAAGAAAAGATAATGATTAATAGTTCAAATCTATGTAGATGATATAATCTTTGGTTCAACCAATCATACCTTAGTAAAAGACTTCGAAGAGTGTATGAAGTCAGAATTTGAAATGTCAATGGTATGAGAATTGAACTATTTCTTAGGACTCCAAATCACACAAACCCCTCAAGGAATTCACATTAGCCAACTTAAGTATGTCAATGATATGATTAAGAAGTTTGGCTTTGAAGATTTGAAACCTACAACTACCCCCATGAGTGTTAGCACCAAACTAGATAAGGATGAAAATGGTAAACCTTTTGATGACACACTTTATAGGTCTATGATTAGCTCATTGTTATACTTAACTGCATCAAGACCTGACATCATGTTTAGTGTGTGTATATGCTAAGTTTCAATCTTGTCCCAAGGTATCACATTACAATGCGGTGAAAAAGATCTTTAGATATCTTAAAAACACACCTCACTTAGGACTGTAGTATGATAGAAACGCTAAGTTGGAATTACACGCATATAGTGATGCTGATTATGGTGGTTGCAAATTAGATAGAAAATCCACTAGCGGTACTTGTCAATTCATAGGAACCAACTTGATCTCTTGGTTTTCTAAAAAGCAAGCTAGTGTAGCACTTTCTATCACCGAAGCCGAGTATATAGCCTTAAGTTTATGTACTACCCAAATACTTTGGCTTAAACAACTTAGTGATTTTGGCATTAAAATGAAAAAGATTCCAATTTTCTGCGATAGCACAAGTGCGATCAATCTTTCACAGAATCCGGTGCTTCATTCTAAGGACAAACACATTGAGGTGCGATACCACTTCCTTCGAGAGCATGTTCAAAATGAGCATATAGTTATAAACCATATAAGAACTGATCACCAAATCGCTGATATCTTTACCAAACCCCTTAATCAAGCCACTTTTGAAAACTTACGAGCCAAGTTAGGTATGACGACTTACGATACCATTGGATAGTTCTATCTTTTGCATGATTTGCAAAATAAAAGGGGAGATAGAATAAGAACATGATTTTCGTTGGTAAGTCATAATATGCTAAGTTTCAATTTGTGTAAGCTAAGTTTCAATTGGTATAAGTTGAGCATAGGTTAAGGGGGGAGAGTATAATTTGAGGCGGAGTACATGAGCATATGAATACATGAGAGTTGAAAATTTAAAAACAATGTGAAAACAATTGGTAATTGGTTGGAGACTAGTTTCTAAAACAATTGGTACAAATTTGATAAAACAATTGATAGATTTATGATAAACAGTTTGGTTATAAGTTGTGACATTAAAATCATGTTAGATTATTTTGAAAATCATCCAAAAGGGGGGAGAATGTTGAGAAATATGTTTGGATGATTTTCAAAGTCATGATTTTAAGTGGTGAATACTTAAAAATGTCACACATGGTATATGTGATTAAAAGTTGAAAAAGTTGACATCGATCTCTCAGGTGGTTGCACATCGATCGATCTATGTACATAGATCTCTCACATTGATCGATCCATGTAAGGCAGTGAAAGTTCAAGACCTTACGGTGAGACATCGATCATTAACCGCAGACACATCGATCGATCGACGTACATCGAATCCTCACTTCGATTGATTGATGTAGGTCAGAAACAAATTAAGAACCTTACTGTGAGACATCGATCTCTGAAGCTGAGACACTTCGATCGATCGATGTCTATGGTTTTTAGAAATATTTTTCTAAAATGTGATAAAATGGTTTTTTTTCATTTGTATATGATTTATACATGTTTATTATGTGATTATTATGTGTTTTTGGTGATTATAATTGTCTTGTGACTAAGTGCCTTGAAAGTTTCTACAACTTACCAAAAAGGGCAAAAGTGGTATTTTAAGTTTTATAGAAACATCACATGGTGAAAATATTTCAAGGATGTATTATGATACTATTTATCATGACAAAGGTGATATCATGATTATTTCTGACCATCCGGGTCATTTCTGGAGTTTTCTTATAACAGGGGCATTTTGGTCATTTCCCTCCGAGGGTATTTTTGGTATTTTCACTCAAGGAATCTCTTGAGCATATTATTATCTTCATTCTGGAGCTGAGTTATTATTAATTTGAAGATAATATGGTGATTCATTATTTTATTCTCTCACATGATGATATTATTGACTATAGCTGGATATGTGACGATTTGAGATGTCACATTCTATTTTTTCTTGAAGACACTCTTATATATGTTATGGGAGCATAGTTATCATCATTATTTAGAGATATCAAAGGTGTTAAAGGTGTGTAAATGATCACGAGATATAAGAAGAAATATTGGGAATTTCAGTGTTATATGTTGACATAATCTTGTCAATTATTATCTGTTGATTTCTTCTTCAAAATCTGAGTTTCTACATATATATGTATGTTGAAAAACATGCATATGCAGTTGGATATGATGTGTAATTCATTTTATGGGTTTTTGACAAGTGGACCAACCAAAAGGGAGCTAGTTGGCAAAATTGCCAACTTGGAATTTTCAAAATGGTAGCCAACGGCTACTAGGCTGTTGTGATCAGAATTTTGGAAGTCAAATGAAGACTTCACATGTCCTATTCTTGTGCTTGAAGTTGAGGTTATTTTGGTGATATTATCCTCTTATTATCTTTATTTTACAAAGGATAATCAAGATTAATTTTTGGAAAAATAAATGTGATAACCAACGGCTATAAGAGGCTGTTTTGGAGCTGATTTTCATGTGCATTTGCCAAATGCCCACATGCCTATTATCTTGCCAAAGAGTTGAGAATATGATGGAGTTGTTATGGTCATATTATCTTCACATTTTTAAGATAATTCCAAGTCATTTATGGAGCTAAAAATCGGCCAACAAAGTGATGCCAAGGTGGACCAATTATGTTGTCTTATTTTGCCAAGTGTACAGGCCAACCAATAATGTGAAGACACTTGGACTTGATGAGGAAGATGGTTACACATGTGCATTCTTATCTCCAAGGCTCAATTCATACTATAAATAGAGGCAATGGTGAAGAAGATGAAACACACTTGAAGCTCACAAGCATTTGTTGAATTGTATAGCTAACATCTTCTTGTTGTTGTTCTTGTTCCATTCTTTGTAGCAAAGGTGTTCTTGTTGTTTTTGTTGAGTTACAAGCCCCTTGAGCTTCATTTGTAATATTGATTAGCCATTTATATAAGGCTATATCAATAGGTTGTAGAGGTGTTGCACCTAAGTGTTGCATAGAAGGTGATTATCCAAGTCTTGAGTAGAGTTGGTGTATAACCCAAGGATCAAGCTTGGTTCCTGTTGTAAGGTGATTCACTTCATAGTGAAATCCATGGAATGGTGTTCCTTGGGACTGGACTAGGTCACATTGACCGAACCAGGATAAATTCTCAGTGTTCTTGTCTTGTTTCTTCATTTCTGTTTTCTGCCCGTTTTTACTGCGGTTTTCACACAACTTCTCACAATTTGAAAAAATAGCTAAACACTTTCAAAATTCGTGATTGTTTGGCGGAGTTATACTTCAGACTGTTAGCTTTCATTTGCAACAAGAATCACTTGATTTGAGCAAGGGAAGCTTAGTCTTTCAGTCATTGCAAGATAACTGCTCCAATCTAGCTGCAATCTGACCAGTTTTTGAGAAAACTTAAATTCTGTATTTATCAAGAATTGTTTAAGGTCAGGGCCTTTTGGACATATCATCTAGACATCTTAAGGAGTGTTTTGATATAAAGATCAACCTTTTTAGTTGAGTATTCAAAGAGAAACACGTTTTTCAAAATCAGCAACATTCTGTCCAATTCTGTCTAGATTGACCATCTGAATCTTTTTATTTGTTTGAAGTGACAAATGATCTTATTTTTGTCTAATTTTTGGACAGAGTCTTTTTAACACATTGAAGTTAAATTCTGAAAAGTTTCATAATTTTTGGAGTTGTGTACATTTATTTTTGAATTTTTCAAAAACAGGTTCTGAATCTGAGGTGGTTTCAGATTCTGTTTTCAAAGGGGATTTTTACAAAGGGTTGTTGTGTAATTTCCGCTAACCACTATTCACCCCCCTCCTCTAGTGGTGTTTATTGCAGGTGCATGGTCTAACAATGATCAACCTTTTTGGTTGAGTATTCAAAGAGAAACACGTTTTTCAAAATCAGCAACATCCTATCCAATTATGTCCAGATTGACCATCTGAATCTTTTTATTTGTTTGAATGGTCAAACGATCTTATTTTTGTCTGATTTTTAGAAAGAGTCTTATTAACACATTGAAGTTAAATTATGGAAAGTTTCATAATTTTTGGAGTTGTGTACAATTATTTGTGAATTTTTCAAAAATGGGTTCTGAATCTAAAATAGTCTCACATGCTTTCAAAGGGGATTCTTACAAAGGGTTGTAGTGTAATTATCGCTAACCACTATTCACCCCCCTCCCCTCTAGTGGTGTTTATTGCAGGTGCACGGTCCAAAAGCTTTATGAAGAAACGGTCACCCATCAACATTGGCTCTCACAATGACATCTCGATCATTTGTTGTTTGAGTAACTTAAATTGTTATTTTCTACTTTATTCAAAAATAATACTACTCTCGAGTATGTGAAGCATATATCTCCGTTCGAAAAAACCATCGAGTAACATTTCTTCCAAATAATACCAGAGTTGACTAAGTTTTTCTGTTAGTACATTTTGATGTTTGGGGTCCCCCAATCAGATATAATCAGCATCATTACTAGTATTTTGCCATATTTGTTGATTATTTCTCTCATATGACGTGGTTGTACTTGTTAAAACACAAATTTGAAGTGTCTACAAAATTTATCAAGTTTTATCGCATGATTCATACCCAGTTTGATAAAAAAAAATTCAAGCCCTCCTTTCCGATTATTCCAGGGAATTTGTTAATCAGACTATGCATACATTCTTTAAAACCGCGGCCCCATTTATCAAACACTTTGTCCTAATGCGCTACAACAAAACAGAGTGGTTAAATGAAAAATCGCATCTTTTTCGTGTTACCCAGTCCTATTGGCCTAGCGTAATGGATACTTCTACATGTATATTAAATCGTTTGCCTTGCAAACCCCTCCATAAGGAAACTCCCTTAAAGCTTCTAGCCGTATAACCATTATTCCTCCCATCCATACCTTACCTCAACAAGTGTTTGCATTTTTGATGCATGCTCATATCCCTAAATCTTGCTAGTCTAAGCTTGATCCGTGTGCCACGAAATGTGTTTTTGTTGCATATGTGTCATACCCCGTAACTTTCAAGCACGACTTTCAATATGTTAGGTCAACCTTAAACGCAATTTAATTAATGATGTAGGATGTGCGACTTAGTTACTTAAAATATAGGAAAAATAAAAAGATGGGTTAAAAGTAGAATTAAAGGTAATTAAAGGAAATTACCTAAAAGGTCCCTACTAGGAGATAGGATGTAGAGAAAAAGGGGTTTGAGTGATTTTCAAATACATGATTTAAATGTGCAAAAACGAGCATAAGATAAACGTGCATGATATAAACAAACGTGTGCATGATATTGCTTAGTACTTGCCTTATTTAGCTCATATATAATGTTGTCGTACTAACGAGCCATGAAGTGTTAAAGCTTACATCATATGGCAAACATTTGTTGTGTTTATACTATTTTCAGGTGCCACCATTGATGAACTAAACTAGTTCATTAAGTGAAGTACTTAGTTTATTAAACTAAGTAGTTCATTAAAGGAAGCCACATTTGGAAAAGGCACAAAGGCAACAAAGCTAAGGAAGGAAAGTTTTCTCCTCCTCTCCTCCTTAATGTGTACACGCCATATACATATATATTGCATATATTTTCAGATTTTTTGAAAAAGGCACATACACATGTATTCCAACGTACTACCGACACGTTATATATTTTACGTACGTACGTTAACGTCACACCACTATACTTAACTCATATTTATGAGTATATTCAGGTCTTATATCATATGATAAGATATGGTGATGACAAATTAAATACGACACGATAAAAGGTTCTAAACCGAAAATTGTCGTATCGGGCGAATACCGAAACTTCGCCAACGTGTCACGTACTTGCCATAAATAAATGGCCAGCCCCTATACTTCAAAATTCCATAAAAATTTCGTGGGTTACATGAAAAATTCAGCCAAAAATACTTTCCATGTTGGCACACACATATCACCCCACATTAAGGAAAAAATGTGAAGATTCCAAGTTTAATTTTGTCACATGTTAATGGTACCACTTTAGACCAGCCAAGTGCTGAGATTTATAGTATATATTATATATATTATAACATAATATATATAACATGTGCAAAAGTTGGAATTTAAATTAGAGAAAAATCGGGTAATCGATAAATATCGAAAATTCGGTTTTCTACGTACACAACACATGGAACGTTTTTGGTACATCATGTGACACGTATCTAGACACTTTTTACATATGTCATACATCTTAAAGTGTTCTAAAAAATTAAATTAAGGGCTGATTGGAATATAACATGTGTATTATTAAATGTGCATTATTTTACAAAGTTAGCAAAAATAAATTTCAGCACATGCATACATATTATCCAACGCCACCTAAAGCTGAGATGTAGCCTATGTGGAGCCTTGTTGGCATATTGATTGGTCAAGATTCAATTAAACAAAGTTGGTGACATAAAGGAAGGAGCTACAAAAGGTAACATTTCAAACTATGTCACATATATGACACATGCTGAAAATTCAGCATGTGTGTTGTAGTATGGCCGATTTTTTACACTTTGAACTGCCATATTTTACTATCTTGAATCATGAGGATTAATTGAGGATGTTATGGAAATGTTTTGAATTAATTATGAAAAAATGGTGATATTTTTAATATCACACATGCTGAAAAATTCAGCATGTGTAGTAATGTATCTTGGCCGAATTCTTGGCCATATTGGTGTCCAAATTCATTTCCAAAAATGATGAGATTATTTTCTACTAATTGGTGATTTATTTCAAAAAGAAAAATAAAAGAAAATTGGAAATAATTTGAATAAAAGCACCATGTATCACATGCTGAAATTTCAGCATGTCAAGTATCCTACATGGCCGAATTTTAGCTCAATTTTGTGAGAAAATTATCTTGCAACATTTATGTGATTATCTTGAGCTTTATGGAAATTATTTTGTGATGATTTTGGCACATGTTTTAAGTGTTATTCTCAGATTTTTCCAAGTCATCAATGATGACAACATCCAACCAATCATGAAGTGCCAAGTAAGCAAAGCTTAAGTGATCATCCAATGACAAGGTGACAAGTAAGCAAGACCATGTCACAATGATGTCTTACATCCTCCCAAGCACTTAGAAGATAATTTTCAAGAGGGAGACTACACCTAAGGGGGCGGCCAAAACAAATTAAAAGGAGAGAAAGAAGAGCAAAACAAGAACAAGAACAAGTGTTGCAAATTGAAAGATCAAAAGTGTTCTAGTCTTATTCTTCTACACTCTCTTTCTTTCTTCTTGAAAGCCTATTGTACTTACATTCATATTCTTGAATAGGCTTATCTTAGACCATCACTCATTCTATATCTTTGTAAAAGATTGATCAAGGTGTGATCAATCTTCATTCTTGCTTGGTGGTGGTGTTCGTGCGAATTGTATTGAACATACAAGGTTTGTAAAGGGTTGGAGTTGGTGTGTAACTCCATCAACCCTGTGGTAAGGTGTTTTTGAGTTGTGTGATTAGTGTGAACCAAGTAAGGTGTTCCTTGCAGACTGGAGTAGGTTGTTGATAACCGAACCAGTATAAAATTCTTGGTGTCATTTACTTTCAGCACTGATTTTCTGTTTCAGCACTGTTTACTGTTTTTAATCACGTTCGTAAAAATAGTAAACGAATTTAAAAATTACGAAAATTTCCAGAAATATACTCACACGTTCTAGGGTTAATTTGGCACAAGTTTCAACCCTTTTGGACAAGTATAAGTCGATCAAACATCAAAATTTCTGAGACTAGTGCAGTCTGATTTTCAGACTTGCAAAGGTTGAGACTTTGATTGTAGTTGACCTACTTCCCAAAAGAATTTTCCAAAAATGTTTCAACCCATTTAAATATAGTATATAAGGAGTTAGTGGTTAAATTTTCAGAGCATTTGGACGTTCACACAAATAGGAATTAATTTTTCAAAACCATCTACCGTTTCTGGCAGATTTGCACAATCTGATTACCAACGGTTTTTGAAGGGGTTACAGGTTGAATTTTAATTTGAAATTTTTAGGGGACCCTCACAACATCTGTGGCTAATTTCTCTCAAAATTTCATAATTTTTGGAGACCTCTAACCTAGTTTTAAAAACGTTTTAAAACTGGTACTGAAAACAGAATCTGTTTTCAGAACTTGAATTGTTCAAGTTTAAAGAAATTTTAAAAACCACACTTTCCGCACCATCTATTCAACCCCCCCCCTCCCTTCTAGTGGTGCCTTGCAGATCCTACAAGTGATATCAGAGCGCAGGAACACTCACAACAATAAGATCCAACGATCCGTGTGAGATGGCAACCACTAGCCACGAAACCGAGGAAAAAGATATGTCCAGCCAATTGCCTCCATTATTTGAAAATGAGGTAAATTCTGATTCTGACTCGGATTCTGAACTATCTTATGATGATTTATATGTTGAATATCTTGAATTGCATAAGTTTGCTAGAACTCTTGCAAAACCAAAGAAACGGTTAATTGAAGACAAGAAAGTGTTAGAATCTTCTAACAAAAATCTTGTGTCTCAATTAAACGATTCAAAAGAAGAGTCGTCATGCATTATAAATTCATTAAAATCTGAAATTTCATCATTGACATTCGAGAACACTGAATTGAAATCCGAGATTTCGAACTTGAAATCAAGGAATGCGGATGTAGAGAAAAAGGTGAAACAATTTGACACGGGATCTAACATGCTGCATCGCATTATCTTAGCACAAAGCATGACAGTGACAAAACGGGTTTGGGATACGTTGACACTAATGAAGCATCCACCAAACCAACTAAGTTTGTTGTGTCTAAGAAAGTAGACACCCCAAAGCCTCAAGTGGCGTCTAAGATGACGCAAAAACCGTCCCTTTCTTCATCACGCCCCACTTCCTCTTCACGTCATGTGAAATACAACTTTGTACCATATAGATATGAAAAGAAAAGAGTAATGCATACACGACATTCATTCCATCCACGCACTACGCATACAAACACAAGGACATATCAAAAACGCCCTACATATAATGCGTATAAAGGAGTTCTTGGCCAAAGGCCAAAAACCGTTGCACCTAAAATATATTATGTTGCGTTCTCATCATCTTTCTCACCTTTTGGAAGACCTAGAAAGGTCACCCAAATGTGGGTACCAAAAGGGACATTTTCAAAGGGTTGAATAAATAACCCTTACGAATGCACGTATATGAAATGCATGATTTTTTTTCTTCATCTTTACAGGCATCTTTTGATTTAGTTTCCAAAATAAAGGGGGAGAGATAGCATGATTTAAGGGGGAGAGAGGTACTGATTGCATAAATCAAGGGGGAGCGGTTTTTGAATTTATGCATGATTGAAGGGGGAGCGATAGGATTTAAATCATGTGTATAGGTTATTTTGAAAATCATCAAAAGGGGGAGATTGTAGAGAAAAAGGGGTTTGAGTGATTTTCAAATACATGATTTAAATGTGCACAAAAACGAGCATAAGATAAACGTGCATGATATAAACAAACGTGTGCATGATATTGCTTAGTACTTGCCTTATTTAGCTCATATATAATGTTGTCGTACTAACGAGCCATGAAGTGTTAAAGCTTACATCATATAGCAAACATTTGTTGTGTTTATACTATTTTCAGGTGCCACCATTGATGAACTAAACTAGTTCATTAAGTGAAGTACTTAGTTTATTAAACTAAGTAGTTCATTAAAGGAAGCCACATTTGGAAAAGGCACAAAGGCAACAAAGCTAAGGAAGGAAAGTTTTCTCCTCCTCCCCTCCTTAATGTGTACACGCCATATACATATATATTGCATATATTTTCAGATTTTTTGAAAAAGGCACATACACATGTATTCCAACGACTACCGACACGTTATATATTTTACGTACGTACGTTAACGTCACACCACTATACTTCACTCATATTTATGAGTATATTCAGGTCTTATATCATTTATATAAGATATGGTGATGACAAATTAAATACGACACGATAAAAGGTTCTAAACCGAAAATTGTCGTATCGGGCGAATACCGAAACTTCGCCAACGTGTCACGTACTTGCCATAAATAAATTGCCAGCCCCTATACTTCAAAATTCCATAAAAATTTCGTGGGTTACATGAAAAATTCAGCCAAAAATACTTTCCATGTTGGCACACACATATCACCCCACATTAAGGCCAAAATGTGAAGATTCCAAGTTTAATTTTGTCACATGTTAATGGTACCACTTTAGACCAGCCAAGTGCTGAGATTTATAGTATATATATATATTATGTATAACATAATATATATAACATGTGCAAAATTTGGAATTTAAATTAGAGAAAAATCGGGTAATCGATAAATATCGAAAATTCGGTTTTCTACGTACACAACACATGGAACGTTTTTGGTACATCATGTGACACGTATCTAGACACTTTTTACATATGTCATACATCTTAAAGTGTTCTAAAAATTAAATTAAGGGCTGATTGGAATATAACATGTGTGTATTAAATGTGCATTATTTTACAAAGTTAGCAAAAATAAATTTCAGCACATGCATACATATTATCCAACGCCACCTACAGCTGAGATGGAGCCTATGTGGAGCCTTGTTGGCATATTGATTGGTCAAGAATCAATTAAACAAAGTTGGTGACATAAAGGAAGGAGCTACAAAAGGTAACATTTCAAACTATGTCACATATATGACACATGCTGAAATTTCAGCATGTGTGTTGTATGGCCGATTTTTTACACTTTGAAATGCCATATTTTACTATCTTGAATCATGAGGATTAATTGAGGATGTTATGGAAATGTTTTGAATTAATTATGAAATTAAAATGGTGATATTTTTAATATCACACATGCTGAAAAAATTCAGCATGTGTAGTAATGTATCTTGGCCGAATTCTTGGCCATATTGGTGTCCAAATTCATTTCCAAAAATGATGAGATTATTTTCTACTAATTGGTGATTTATTTCAAAAAGAAAAATAAAAGAAAATTGGAAATAATTTGAATAAAAGCACCATGTATCACATGCTGAAATTTCAGCATGTCAAGTATCCTACATGGCCGAATTTTAGCTCAATTTTGTGAGAAAATTATCTTGCAACATTTATGTGATTATCTTGAGCTTTATGGAAATTATTTTGTGATGATTTTGGCACATGTTTTAAGTGTTATTCTCAGATTTTTCCAAGTCATCAATGATGACAACATCCAACCAATCATGAAGTGCCAAGTAAGCAAAGCTTAAGTGATCATCCAATGACAAGGTGACAAGTAAGCAAGACCATGTCACAATGATGTCTTACATCCTCCCAAGGACTTAGAAGATAATTTTCAAGAGGGAGACTACACCTAAGGGGGCGGCCAAAACAAATTAAAAAGAGAGAAAGAAGAGCAAAACAAGAACAAGAACAAGTGTTGCAAATTGAAAGATCAAAAGTGTTCTAGCCTTATTCTTCTACACTCTCTTTCTTTCTTCTTGAAAGCCTATTGTACTTACATTCATATTCTTGAATAGGCTTATCTTAGACCACCACTCATTCTATATCTTTGTAAAAGATTGATCAAGGTGTGATCAATCTTCATTCTTGCTAGGTGGTGGTGTTCGTGCGAATTGTATTGAACATACAAGGTTTATAAAGGGTTGGAGTTGGTGTGTAACTCCATCAACCCTGTGGTAAGGTGTTTTTGAGTTGTGTGATTAGTGTGAACCAAGGAAGGTGTTCCTTGCAGACTGGAATAGGTTGTTGATAACCGAACCAGTATAAAATTCTTGGTGTCATTTACTTTCAGCACTGATTTTCTGTTTCAGCACTGTTTACTGTTTTTAATCACGTTCGTAAAAATAGTAAACGAATTTCAAAAAATTACGAAAATTTCCAAAAATATACTCACACGTTCTAGGGTTAATTTGGCACAAGTTTCAACCCTTTGGACAAGTATAAGTCGATCAAACATCAAAAGTTCTGAGACTAGTGCAGTCTGATTTTCAGACTTACAAAGGTTGAGACTTTGATTGTAGTTGACCTAATTCCCAAAAGAATTTTCCAAAACTGTTTCAACCCATTTAAATATAGTATATAAGGAGTTAGTGGTTAAATTTTCAGAGCATTTGGACGTTCATACAAATAGGAATTAATTTTTCAAAACCATCTACCGTTTCTGGCAGATTTACACAATCTGATTACCAACAGTTTTGAAAGGGTTACAGGTTGAATTTTAATTTGAAATTTTTAGGGGACCCTCACAACATCTGCGGCTAAGTTCTCTCAAAATTTCATAATTTTTGGAGACCTCTAACCTAGTTGTAAAAACGTTTTAAAACTGGTACTGAAAACAGAATCTGTTTTCAGAACTTGAATTGTTCAAGTTTAAAGAAATTTTAAAAACCACACTTTCCGCACCATCTATTCAACCCCCCCCCCCCTTTCTAGTGGTGCCTTGCAGATCCTACATAGGGGAGTTACCAAAATTTAGTATAACTCCCCATCTCAGCCTAATGGGACGGTTATACCATAAAAAAGAAGAGGGGAAAACCGCAGGAAAAGAGAAAGAAGAGAAAAGGAGAGGAAGAAGAGAAGAAGAAAGGAAAAGTAAGGAATAAGGTCAATCTAGGTTCAATCTTTACCAAAATTCTGCAGTACACCCGTAAGCTTATCTAGATTCCAAGGCAAGTAATCTTTCTATACGCTTTACGCAAATTTTGATACTTTAGGCCCTATGTTCTTACAAAGAGAAAACTTGAATCACACATTAGTAATCTTGTCTTGTCTATGTTAAATGCTTTATTATATGTAAGTTTTGTTGCTAGTTGCGTAAAGTCTTGTTCTTTGGGCCATATTTCTGAAAATAGTTGTGTGGTGCTTTGTTGTTTGTCAAGCATGCCCATGAAAGTGTATATTTGATGTGCTTATTGTCTTGTTCTCTTATGTTGATTGTCTACACTTAGACGTTTGAGAGTAAGTGCAGGGAATTGAAGGATGAGTGATGGCATTGTTGTAGACTTGTTGTGTTGGGAGTGTTGATGATAACTTTTGAAGGTTGTGAATGATTGAAGGTTAAGAGTGGATATTGTTAGACATAACTAAGCATCAATTCATGATTAGATGTGAGTTAAGAATGATGAATCTAGATGGTAAGATGGATCTTGAGAGGTTTAACATGAAAGGGTTGAAGGAGGAAGATGATGGGAGGAAGTTACTGCAGAGAAACTGCAGTTTAGCATCGTCAGAACACTTCGAACGCCTACATTAGGCGCTTCAAGTCACATTAGGCGCCTAACGTAGCGTTCAATGTGTCCTGAAGCTTTCCCATATAGAAAAACTGCAGTTTAGAACCGTCAGAACACTTCGAACACCTACATTAGGCGCTCTATATCACATTAGGCGCCTAATGTAGCGTTCAATGTGTCCTGAATCATCCCTGAACACTTCGAACACCTGCATAAGGCGCTCTATGTCACATTAGGCGCTTCATGTAGGCGTTCAATGTCTACGGAACATCCCCGAACACTTCGAACGCCTAGTATAGCGCTCTATGTCACTTTAGGCGCCTCATGTGACGTTCAAGTATACTGGAAGTCTTTTTGACCCTTTAGGCGCCCTGTGTGTGTGTAGTAACATTATACACTTCTTTTGAGCATAAAATGCAAGGGTATTTGAGGTATAATTGAGGTGTAGATGGTAAGTTTGATCAAGTAGGAATAAGATTGAATCCTGAGTGAATTAGTAAGACAGATGGACTTGGAAAGGCACAAACATGGAGTGTTTGAGGTGCAAGACTGTATACTTGATATGTACAATGTATGTGTGTGTGTTACATGTTTGATACAAAGTTACATGTGCATCCTACATCATGACATGGGCATTTGCATTTGATTTGAGATTTGCTTTGCAAAAGAATATGTGTTTACAAGAAAGATGTAAAGTTTCGAAAGACAAAATGGCTGCTGGTTGATCGCAGGGTATAAAAGTCACGCTGCGAAAGCAGGGTATAAAAGCGTGATCTGTGAATCAACAGCAGGGTATAAAGTATTTTATGGGGCCGTGGACCTATCAGCACGGAAAATAAAGTATTTTATGGGGCCGTGGACCTTCAGCACGGATATATGATAATGTAATGGGGCCGTGGACCTTTCAGCACGGATATATGATATATGTAATGGGGTCGTGGACCTTTCAGCACGGGGTATAAAGTTATATGTTATGGGGCCGTGGACCTTTCAGCACGGGGTATAAAGTTCTGTTTGCTGTGGACTGATCACCCACAGGGTATAAAGTTCTGCTACGCGAAGAATATGATATGTAAAGTGATGAAATGTTTTGTGAAATGACATGCATGACATGTTTATGAAAGAAGACATATGCATGGGTGTTGTGTGTGATTTTAAAGAAGTACATGCATCATGATACACGAAGCATAAGACTTGATATGCAAGAAACGTGGTTAGTTTATGACTTGCTTATGTGATACGTTGTTTTAATACATGCTTGTTCTCGTACCCGTGTACCATATATGTGCTTTATCTGTTTTGAAAATTCTTATTGAGATGCTATTTGTTAACCCGAGCACCTATATTTTGGGCAATGATTTATACACTGGTGACGTCGTGTGTGATTCCGTAAGGTGTATAGACGGGTTACTTGCTGGCGATAATTTCGCTAAGAACAGTTCTCTATTCCTTTTCAGGTGAGCCTGAATATGAGTTGATATTTATCGAGGACGATGGCGAGTGGGCTCAGTGGGAAGACGGACATGGGAATAGATAGATGCTGGATTATTTTCTTGAGATTGGAAACTCAATGTTATTATGTTGTTCTGACATTTGTGTTAGCTAGAAGACCAAACACTTTTTAATTCCGCTGCATTTTCTGGTTTTAATGATGACGAAGTTTTAAATTTATCAATGTTTCCGCTGATTTATCTTTCGTCATAGATGATGTATGCTTGATCCGCTTTGACGCTTCGTAGTTCTCATAGTAGACTACGGCGGGTGCACTGGTTCCGATGACGGTATCGGGCCGGGGCGCTACAGGTGGTATCAGAGCCTAGGCTTCAGATCTATCTCGGAAACTTAGGTTCATGATCTTTTAGACACCTAAGTTATGATTCTCCCTTAAGTTGACCCTTAGACATAAGTATTGATTAATCTTGTGGTTAAGTATGATATGGGTTGGGTGTGTGCGAGCGCGTTTATCATCTAATGTCGTATTAATAGTTGGATTACATACCTCACCCCTTCATACGCGTTCAAGCTTTCAGTAACCCCTTGTATTTACTGAATGCTAATGCAATGTTGACCTTTTCAGAGAAATATGCCTCCAAGAAGAGATAACACAGGCAACTCTGGCAATGGACAGGAGAACCAGCCACCACAAGTTGTTTTACCCCAGGTGCTCACTGATGCACTGACGGTGATTGCACAAGGGTATGTGCAACAGCATCAGCCTCCGCCTCCACCACCACCACAGCATAACATCAGGTTCTTTTATGGAGAGATGAGGAAGATGAGGGTGCCGGAGTTCGGTGGATGTACTGACCCTGAGGAGGCTCAGCACTGGTTGGCTGAGGTAGAGAAATGTTTTAGGCTAGTGCAAGTACCGAATGAGATAAAGGTTGAGGTGGCCACGCCCCTTCTAAGTGGCAAGGCTGGCGAATGGTGGGACGGAATGGTGTTGAGAATGACCCCACCAATCTCCTGGACTCAGTTTTGTGATGTTTTCCTGAAGTACTATGTACCGGAGACTGCGATATTGGACAAGATAAGAGCGTTTGACAGATTGGAGCAAGGAAGGATGACGGTGTCGGAGTATGCAGATCGTTTTCATGCTTTGGGTAAGTTTGCCCCTGCGATCATGTCTGATAATCGTCTTAAGATGACGAAGTTTGAGAGGGGTTTGGACTCGAGGATACAATCGGCGATAGTGAATGGGGATGAAAACTTATGAGGATATGCTAGATGCGTGTTTCCGTGTTGAGAGTGATTTCCGCCGAGTAGCGGCAAGAGCAGCTAGCGCAGGAGGGTCTGATAGAGGCAAAAGGCCAAGAGAGGATGTGAGAGTGGGTGGAAGACCCGGACGTTGGGTCAAGATTCCAAAAAGAGGTCCGGTTGGAAATTTTCAGAGACCTCCACCCCAGAACCGGTGGCCCAGCAGGCTATAGGAGTATGTCCACACTGCAACAGGAACCACGTCGGAGAGTGTAGGAAAGTGGCTGGAGCATGCTTCCGATGCGGTCAAGTGGGCCATATGATTAGAGACTGTCCGGAGATGAAGAAGAATAATCCTGGAGAGGCGGCTCAGCAGCCGAGAGTGAAGCCTCGAGCAAATGCCCGTGTACATCTCATGACGGACACAGATGTGCAGGAGGCTACCGATGTAGTAGCAGGTACCATTTGAATTAAGTTTAAATCCTTAATGAATTAAGTGTTTATGTGCTTAACTTTTTGTGTGTAAAACTTTATATGGCCTTAGGTGCGGTTTTAGTAAATAAGTACCTGCCAACGTGCTCTTTGATAGCGGCGCACGCCACTCTTTCGTAGCAAAGAGATTCCACTAAATACCGATTGGTAGGGGGGGTTCGCCTGAATGGTTAGAGACTCCGCTATCGTGTTCAAGCGGCCGGAGATCAGGTTTATGGTTCGTATCAGCAGTATCGAGATTGCTTGTTGAGTTTGAAGGCCAAACATTCTCCACCACATTGGATCCCTATCAGATGATACGATTTGATGTTATATTGGGAATGACTGGATGGCCAAGCATCATGCAATATTGACTGTCGATTGAAACAAGTGACAATCAAGAATGCTAAGATGGAAGAGGTAACGTTTCAGGGGAACCGAAACGAAAGAAAGTTCCTAGGAAGATGTATGTGTCGTTGCACAAGCGTGCAAAGCCTTAGGAAAGGTGCGGAGGGATTCCTAGTGTATGCAATGGATGTTACTCGGGAGGTACCGTCCTTGAGCAAATTCCAGTGGTTCAATGAATTTCCTGATGTGTTTCCGGAAGATTTACCAGGAGTACCACCCCCAGAGAGAAGTGAGTTCGAGATAAACTTGTTCCAGGAACTGAACCTATTTCTAAAGCCCTTATAGAATGGCTCCGGCAGATTGAGAGAGTTGAAGGAACAACTGCAGGAGTTAGACAAGAAGTTTATCCGCCCTAGTGTATCGCCCTGGGGAGCACCTGTTGTTTTGTAAAGAAGAAAGATGGTAGCATGAGGCTTTGTATCGATTATAGAGAGTTGAATAAAGTTACCATCAGAATAAGTATCCCCTTCCACGAATCGAGGATTTATTTGATCAGCTCAAAGGTGCCAAGATCTTCTCTAAAATTGATCTCCGATCAGGGTATCATCAGTTGCGAGTGAAGGCCGAAGACATCGCGAAGACAGCCTTCCGCACAAGATATGGCCACTATGAGTTTTTGGTGATGCCGTTTGGATTAACAAATGCCCCGCAGCTTTTATGGATCTTATGAATACCGTCTTTCGAGAACAGTTGGATAAGTTTGTAGTGGTATTCATAGATGATATTCTGGTGTATTCTCCTGACGAGCAAACTCACACTGAGCATTTGAGAACCGTACTAGGTTTTGAGGCAAAAACAACTTTATGCTAAGTTTAGCAAGTGTGAGTTTTGGTTAAGAAGTGTGGCTTTCCTAGGTCACGTGATATCAGAAGAGGGGATTGCTGACCCGAAGAAGGTGGAAGCTATAACTGAATGGCCTAGACCTACCAACGTTACCGAAGTACGAAGTTTCTTGGGTCTAGCAGGTTATTACAGAAAGTTTGTGGAGGGATTCTCAAGGATTGCCGTACCTCTCAGTCGCCTTACTCAAAAGAAGTCCAAGTTCGAGTGGACGGCGGAATGCGAGCAAAGTTTCACGGAGCTTAAGAAGAGACTAACGACAGCTCCAGTATTGGCTCAACCCTCCGGAACTGATGGGTTTGTGATTTATAGTGATGCGTCAAAGAACGGTTTAGGTACGTAAATTATAGCATAAGGTTATGATCTTGTATGTCCATTAGTTTAGACTAATACCTTGTTTGTAGGTGTGTCTTAAAGCAAAAACGAACGAGTCATACGCATATGCCTCAAGACAAGCTAAAGCCTTATGAACAAAACTATCCCACACATGATCTTGAACTTGCCCGCGGTTTGTGTTCGCCTTAAAGATCTGGCGGCATTATTTGTATGGAGAAAGTGCGCGGTATTCACGGATCATAAGAGTTTAAGTATTTGTTCTCACAGAAGAATTAAATATGAGGCAGCGGAGATGGTTGGAATTATTAAAAGACTATGAACCTGACTATTCATTATCACCTGGGAAAGGCTAACAAGGTAGCCGACGCCTTAAGCAGGAAATCCAAGCCATGCGAGGCAATCACCACTAGAGAGAGAGATTGAGGAATTTGGTTTGGATTTGGTGGATCCACGGTGAACATCCTGACAGCATTGACTATCAACCCGAGTTTGATTGATCGGATAAAGGAGGCTCAGAAGAAAGATAAGGCTCTAAGTGAGATAATGGAAAGGAGGTGGAACATAGTCAAGTTGAAGGATTTCGGACCAAAGAGGATGGGAGCTTATGGTTTAGGGAAAGATTTGCGTACCGGATGTTGACGAACTTAGGAAGGAAGTTTTGCAAGAAGCTCATAATTCGAGGTTATCAATACACCCCGGTAGCACCAAGATGTATAGAGATCTCAAGCAATACTATTGGTGGTCTGGGATGAAAAGACATATTGCGGAATTCATAGAGAGGTGTTTGGTTTGTCAACAAGTCAAGGTGGAACACCAGCGGCCTGGGGTTGTTGATGCCGTTGGAAATTCCGGAATGAAAATGGGAACATGTCACAATGGATTTCGTAGCTGGTTTACCAAAGACAAGAAGTGGATATGACATGATCTGGGTCGTGGATCGTTTAACAAAGTCTGCGCATTTCCTACCCGTTTCAAGTGAAGCACCTCTTGACAAGCTAGTGAATGTATATATGGAGAATTGTTAGCTTGCATGGTGTCCCGGTAAGTATAGTGTTCGACCGAGATTCACGGTTTCACCTCTAAGTTTGGACAGCATTTCAGAAAGCCATGGGTACAGAGTTAAGGTTGAGTACGGCGTATCATCCCAAACTGATGGACAGTCGAGCGGACTATTCAAACCTTGGAAGATATGCTAAGAGCTTGCGTGTTGGATTATAAAGGGAGTTGGGATGGAATGTAAAGCTGATGGAGTTTTCTTATAACAATAGTTATCACAGCGCGATGACATGGCTCCTTTTGAAGCTTTGTATGGAAGAAAATGTAGGTCTCCGGTTTATTGGGACGAAGTAGGCGTGAGGACCCATCAACCAGACCTGAACTGTTGGAGAAGACGCCTAGAGAAAGGTGAAAGTCATCCGGGAAAGACTCAAGACAGCTCAGGATCGCAATAAGAGTTGGGCAGATTCCAAACGCAGACCGTTGGAATTGATATGGGTGAAAAATTTCATTGAGTGTAATCACCCACAAAGGGCGTTATGAGGTTTGGAGTCAAGGGCAAGCTAAGTCCTCGTTTTATTGGTCCATACGAAATACTAGAAAAGGTGGGAGCCTGGCTTATAGGTTAGCATTACCCTCCGGTGTTGGCGCAAGTTCACAATGTCTTCCATGTGTCACAGTTAAGGAATACGTGACGGACCCAAGTTCATGTACTGCAAGCTCAACCTTTGGAACTCAAAGACAATGTTACATATGAAGGATACCCGTGAAAATTGTAGACCGAAAGATCAATTGTTGAGGAAGCGAGTGATTCCTATGTAAAGGTCCAGTGGAGCAACCACACGGAACGTGAGGCCACTTGGGAACTCGAGGAACAAATGCGGGAGAAGTATCCTCAACTCTTGACTAAGGTATGTAAGTTTCGAGGTACGAAACTTTTTTGTAAGGGGGGTGGAATGTCATACCCCGTAACTTTCAAGATATGACTTTCAATTGTTAGGTCAACCTTAAACGCAAATTTTAATTAATGATGTAGGATGTGCGACTTAGTTACTTAAAATATAGGAAAAATAAAAAGAGGGGTTAAAAGTAGAATTAAAGGTAATTAAAGGAAATTACCTAAAAGGTCCCTACTAGGAGATAGGGGAGTTACCAAAATTTAGTATAACTCCCCATCTCAGCCTAATGGGACGGTTATACCATCAAAAAGAAGAGGGGAAAACCGCAGGAAAAGAGAAAGAAGAGAAAAGGAGAGGAAGAAGAGAAGAGAAGAAGGAAAAGGAAGGAAGAAGGTCAATCTAGGTTCAATCTTTACCAAAATTCTGCAGTACAACCCGTAAGCTTATCTAGATTCCAAGGCAAGTAATCTTTCTATACGCTTTACGCAAATTTTGATACTTTAGGCCCTATGTTCTTACAAAGAGAAAACTTGAATCACACATCAGTAATCTTGTCTTGTCTATGTTAAATGCTTTATTATATGTAAGTTTTGTTGCTAGTTGCGTAAAGTCTTGTTCTTTGGGCCATATTTCTGAAAATAGTTGTGTGGTGCTTTGTTGTTTGTCAAGCATGCCCATGAAAGTGTATATTTTGATGTGCTTATTGTCTTGTTCTACTCTTATGTTGATTGTCTACACTTAGACGTTTGAGAGTAAGTGCAGAGAATTGAAGGATGAGTGATGGCATTGTTGTAGACTTGTTGTGTTGGGAGTGTTGATGATAACTTTTGAAGGTTGTGAATGATTGAAGGTTAAGAGTGGATATTGTTAGACATAACTAAGCATCAATTCATGATTAGATGTGAGTTAAGAATGATGAATCTAGATGGTAAGATGGATCTTGAGAGGTTTAACATGAAAGGGTTGAAGGAGGAAGATGATGGGAGGAAGTTACTGCAGAGAAACTGCAGTTTAGCATCGTCAGAACACTTCGAACGCCTACATTAGGCGCTTCAAGTCACATTCGGCGCCTAATGTAGCGTTCAATGTGTCCTGAAGCTTTCCCGTACAGAAAAACTGTAGTTTAGAACCGTCAGAACACTTCGAACACCTACATTAGGCGCTCTATGTCACATTAGGCGCCTAATGTAGCGTTCAATGTGTCCTGAATCATCCCCGAACACTTCAAACACCTACATAAGGCGCTCTATGTCACATTAGGCGCTTCATGTAGGCGTTCAATGTCTACGGAACATCCCCGAACACTTCGAACGCCTAGTATAGGCGCTCTGTCACTTTAGGCGCCTCATGTGGCGTTCCAAGTATACTGGAAGTCTTTTTGACCCTTTAGGCGCCCTGTGTGTGTGTAGTAACATTATACACTTCTTTTGAACATAAAATGCAAGGGTATTTGAGCTATAATTGAGGTGTAGATGGTAAGTTTGATCAAGTAGGAATAAGATTGAATCCTAAGTGAATTAGTAAGACGGATGGACTTGGAAAGGCACAAACATGGAGTGTTTGAGGTGCAAGACTGTATACTTGATATGTACAATGTATGTGTGTGTGTTACATGTTTGATACGAAGTTACATGTGCATCCTGCATCATGACATGGCATTTGCATTTGATTTGAGATTTGCTTTGCAAAAGAATATGTGTTTACAAGAAAGATGTAAAGTTTCGCAAGACAAAATGGCTGCTGGTTGATCGCAGGGTATAAAAGTCACGCCTGCGAAAGCAGGGTATAAAAGCGTGATCTGTGAATCAACAGCAGGGTATAAAGTATTTTATGGGGCCGTGGACCTATCAGCACGGAAAATAAAGTTATTTTATGGGGCCGTGGACCTTTCAGCACGGATATATGATATATGTAATAGGCCGGGGACCTTTCAGCACGGGGTATAAAGTTATATGTTATGGGGCCGTGGACCTTTCAGCACGGGTTATAAAGTTCTGTTTGCTGTGGACTGATCACCCACAGGGTATAAAAGTTCTGCTATGCGAAGAATATGATATGTAAAGTGATGAAATGTTTTGTGAAATGACATGCATGACATGTTTATGAAAGAAGACATATGCATGGGTGTTGTGTGTGATTTTAAAGAAGTACATGCATCATGATACACGAAGCATAAGACTTGATATGCAAGAAACGTGGTTAGTTTATGACTTGCTTATGTGATACGTTGTTTTAATACATGCTTGTTCTCGTACCCGTGTACCATATATGTGCTTTATCTGTTTTGAGAAATTCTTATTGAGATGCTATTTGTTAACCCGAGCACCTATATTTTGGGCAATGATTTATATACTGGTGACTCGTCGTGTGTGATTCCGTAAGGTGTATAGACAGGTTACTTGCTGGCGATAATTTCGCTAAGAACAGTTCTCTATTCCTTTTCAGGTGAGCCTGAATATGAGTTGATATTTATCGAGGACGATGGCGAGTGGGCTCAGTGGGAAGACGGACATGGGAATAGATAGATGCTGGATTATTTTCTTGAGATTGGAAACTCAATGTTATTATGTTGTTCTGACATTTGTGTTAGCTAGAAGACCAAACACTTTTTAATTCCACTGCATTTTCTGGTTTTAATGACGACGAAGTTTTAAATTTATCAATGTTTCCGCTGATTTATCTTTTGTCATAGATGATGTATGCTTGATCCGCTTTGACGCTTCGTAGTTCTCATAGTAGACTACGGCGGGTGCACTGGTTCCGATGACGGTATCGGGCCGGAGCGCTACAATATGCCACTAGTTAGAAAGGGTGTCGATGTTATAACCCTACCATCCGACACATCTATGGCACCATGGATTGTGCCTTTCTTGAGGCCGAGTTTTTTTTCTCCAACCACCATGATTGTTAGAGAGAGACAGAGTGTAGACCACTAAGTTGGATGGATAGCTTATGTTGTCAGGAGATCTGTCTAAAAAAACAAGTAGATAATGACACTAGGTCTGGCTCAGAAAGCATAGTTGAAGTCGATGAATCAATTCCCAAAACCAGTGTACCTTCTTCGTCAGATATGAGACAAAAGGTAAGTGGTTTATTCACTAACAGTTTATATGATGTTGATACTACCGGTGATACTAACGATGCCAGTATAAATGACCCGAGAGTGTTTGTCCTACCTCCGAGGAGAAATAGGGATATATCTCCAGAACGGTATTTATTTAAATATATATCAAGGTACACTGAATATATCGTGAAAATAGACATGAGAGAATTGCAAATGTTGCACGAACATTCTCAGTTTCTCTTTTGTCAGAGTTTATTCTCCGAACAGCACATGAAGAAAGTACGCAAGCAGAATGGTGACAGACGATGAATGAGGATAGAAAGCTCTCGAGAAATTGGGACATCGAGAAGTGCATGTTACGTAGAGGTAAGAGACCAATTTGTTATTGGTGGATCCTAACTGTTAAATAAATGGTAGATGGAACAGTTGAATGATACAAGACACGATTGGTCAGTGAGGATTATACTCAGGCTTATGATATTGAATACTTGGAGATCTTCTCTTCTGTTGTAAAGATAGATACCATTCGGATACTTTTCTTGATAGCTGTTAATAGAATCTGACCGCTTCACCAGTTTGATATAAAGAATGTCGTCCTACATGGTGACTTGAAAGAAGAGGTGTAAATGGAGGCTCCTCTAGATTTTTCTGTAGAATTCAAAAAGAATGAAGTGTGCAAACTCAGAAAATCTCTCTATGAACTCAAGTAGTCTCCCCGCATCTGGTTTGGCGATTTACGATGGCCATGAAAAAGTATGGGTACAAACAGAGTATTCCTAATCACACGTTGTCCTTTAAGAGACGAAGGGAGTTGGTGACTTACCTTATAATATATGTAGGTGACATGATTGTAACTAAAGGTGACAAGAAGGTGATGACACACCTTCAAGAAAATTCGTGTTTACAGAGGTTGAGATAAAGGGTCTAGGTGGCCGGAAGTATTTTCTAGAGTTTGAAGTTCTCTGCTCAAAAAGGAAAATCTACATATCTCAACGAAAGTATATCCTGGATCTATTAGTTGTGGTCGGGATGATGGACTGTAAGCCTAGTGAAACTCCAATGGTGTCAAATCATTGACTCCAGATAATAGAAGGGTTATAGCTGTTGATAGAGAACAGTACCAGAGATTAGTGAAAAAGTTGAAATATTTGTCTCACACAAGACCAGATATCGCTTACGTTGTTGGAGGTATAAGTCAGTTTATGCATTAACCTCAAAAAGAACACATAAACACAGCCATAAGAATAGTAAGATATTTAAAGGGCACACACAGAAGGGACATTATGTTTGGAAGAAGTGGGCATCTAGATGTAAAGGAGTTTACTGACGCTGACTGGACATGAAATTTGAGTGATATGCGATCTAGTTCAGGGTACTTGCATTGGTTGGAGTAAACCTGGTGAAATTGAGGAGCAAAAAAGCAAAAGGTAGTACCTCTGTCAAGTGATGAAGCGATAGAGGTATTGCTAAAGGAGTGGTGGAGGCTCTATCGTTATACAAATTGATGACTGAGATTGGTTTTCCACCTATACTTCTAACTCAGTTAATGTGGGCGGCCCTTATTATTTTTGAGAATCCGATTCAACATGATCGTACATAACATGTGGAGGTGGATAGCATTTTGTCAAGGAGAAACTTGAAGAATGAGACTATTAAGCTTCGTTCATGAGATCCGAAGATCAATTAGCAGATATCCTTACGAAGACGGTCACTAGAAGAGTCTTTGCTTCCACATTATGCAAGTTTGGTGTTACGGACCCCACTACTCAACTTGATGGAGAGTGATAAGAATCAATAATTAGGCGTGATTGAGAGAATCACGCGATATAGTTATATCCTAATCGAAATTATATCTTTCACATTTATTCTGGAGTAAAAGACCAAATCCCTAGCCTTCATCCCCCTCTCGGCCCACTATCCCAGACCCATGGAGCTACATAGAGGATGTACATCAGAAATCTATCGGCCTTCTAGATTGGTAAGGCGTTACCAGACAACCCACATAAGGTGCTCATTTTAAACCGGGCATGTAACTCAACACCCAATTAGATCGAATTTAAGCCTTTCATCTTTAGGTCCAGATAACAATGTTACTCCGATGTTGCACGTGTTCTGATTAGAATACATCTATCTAAAGCAATGTCTCTTTTAAGTCTTTAGGCCTTCGTTTATTCACATTTATTGTATGATTACTAAGCATAGGGCCGTAGCAGCCATTTGGAAATCAATGACAGGTATTTCATTCAAAGTCAAATAACACTTTCTATTAAAAAAAAATATTTTCTTAAAAACCCGGGCGACATGTTATCGATTTATTGGATGATGCTTTTCACCTTTTCTTTTTCGATAAATAACAAATAGTGCAATATAATGCGATTCATTTTTGTTTTTTAATCAAGCGAAGCACTTCAACAACAAAATTCAAATGAATAATAATAGAGAAAAGAAGGGATTCGGTTAAATTTTATGATATAAATGAAACAGTTTGATCATTACATATTGCTAAATAACGTATGCTTTGCCTTAGGAGTGAAAATTAAAAGCTAAAACAAAATTCTAAAACAATGCTACATAAATGAAATAAATTTAATGTAATACATATAAACCAAATAGCCAACGAAGCGTTACCTTTAGTTAAGGTTGAGGTCCAAAACAAGATCTTAGACGTTCAATTCTATCTGCGACAATTTCTTCACATATGTGGCCTGATGAAAAAAAATATAAACCAAATAAAATAATAGAAATCATTTGAAAAGGGGTAAGAACATAACTCCAATTACATGCCTCAGAGAAGTGTTTTTTTTTTTTTTTGCCAAGACAATCCAAATAAAGCAACATAAATCAAGTGAATTTTATTTCAACATAATTCTCAGTTAACTTATTTCTTAGTTACAATAAGACAAAAGTAAAACAACAAAACGAAGTTTGCTGTAGATATATACAAACTGTACCAACCATTGATATATTTTACATTAGCTTTCACATACTTTCTATTATTTTTTTAAGTAATGCTGCATAAAACTTTTACTTTATTCAATTGATATCTTGTTCAAATTAATTTTGAGTTTCAAATTTATTTTCCATGCAAAGTGCGGGTTTATTAGCTAGTATATACACACATATGTCTGTATATATACATACACTTAGGCATATACACACATATATATAGTGTACGCATGTATATATGCATATGTATATACACATTCATATGCATGTATATGTGTGTGGTATGTGTGTCTGTGCTTCTTGTGTGTGTATTTATTTATATTTTATGCATATAAGTCGAAAACTAGAAACTACTGTATGAGAACAACGTCGATGTGAGGAAACTCAATTTGTTTACTGAATTTTCGAAATAGAATAAGTGAATAAAAAGAACGAACGAGTAAAAGCAAAAATGTATACACACAGATACATATATATACACATGCACGTAAATGTATATATGATGGAAAGAAGATCGCAATCATCAGAATAATGGAAAGGAAATCACAATCAAGTGATATATTCAAACATTACCTTTGATAGTCTAATCATTGTAATTGATTTAGTGATTGTGTGTGATTGGTATTTACCAAAAATAGAGATTGCCTATAACAATGTATGTATGTAACCAAGAAATCTCAATGAAGAAAATTTATTTCTCTCATTCAAATCTTCATGGTATCAGAGCAGTTATTGATTCCTAGGACTCAGAATTTTTTTCCAGGCTTCATCACTGTCCCAGTAAACACACAACACAAAAACCGTATCCATCACCACAGAAACCAAGCACTTTTTTCGGAACTCAGAAAAAAAAAACAAAAATTCATCATTGGTCCACAGTTACCCTTCTCAGCTTCGGCCAAAATCCACGCAGCATCAACCTGCAACTCATAAACGTACCATGTCAGCAACGGAGGATAACAAACCAGAAAGTAGCGAGTTAGCCATCCAATTGGTTAACTTGCTAAAGAACAATCTCAACATCCAGATACCAAGTGCAAATCCAGACAATTTGTCACTTGGAATCAAGCTCAGGGGAGATAACTATCAACTCTGGGCTACCCTAATCAGTAAAGCAATCGGGGGCAGGGGCCGGAGTCAGCATATCTCTGGTATTCCTCCTCCTCCTTCGGCCACCTCAGATTCTGCATTCGCGCAATGGGAGACAAATGACCAATGCATCTTTACATGGCTCATACAAAATATAGAGCCTAATTTAATCAGCAATGTTTCACAATATCCAACTGCAAAAGCCTTATGGGATGGACTGGCCATAACGTATGGCACAGGGGTTGACTCACTGTTCGTGTTTGACCTACACAAACGAGTCAACCACATCAAACAAGGAGGAGGTACTTTGGAAGACTTATGGAACAGGCTGTGTACCATCTGGATGGAAATAGATCGAAGGAAGCCTAATCCAATGAAGGATCCTGAAGACATCACTGTGTATAATAATAAAATTCAAGAACACAGATTATATCAGTTGCTCATGGCCACTAACGAACGATTTGAGACCATCAAGAGGGAGTTGCTCAAACGAGAGCCACTGCCCTCTCAAGAAACTGCTTATGCAGCAATAAAATGAGAAGAGACAAGGATGAATATTCTCAGAGGAGGAGGTCCCTCAGAATCCGGAGGTTCATCACAGGGAGCACAGGGGGTCGGAGCAGGACTTCGCGCGAGGGGCAGAGGAGCTGGCAGGAAATCAGACCTCCCTACCCGCTCTCAATCTTCATTGCAGGAGGGAGAGAAGGAGGATAAGTCCAAGCTTGTGTGTACCCATTGTGGGAAACGCAAGCATATGAAGGATGGGTGCTTCGAATTGATTGGGTACCCCGAGTAGTGGGGCACAAAACCAGGAGGAAAGAAAGAAACTAACAGCACCGGCTATGGTGGAGGAGTGGTGAGCACCAGCAGAGGGGCTGATACCAGCACCAGTGGAGCAGGGGGAGCTTTCATGGCGGGAGGACAGAAAAGCTCAGATGGAGAAGCAGGGAGAATAACCGAGAAGAATCCAGAAGGCAGGAGTGGCTACGGCGCTCAAGAGGGAGCAACGCTCCAACAAGGTAGGGTTGGGGAATTTATATTCCCCAACCTAATTTCTGTCTTTTCCAAAATACCCCTCAATAGCATCCACCCTAATTTATTTGAAAAGGACGATATTGCCCTTCCCACTTCAGAAAAATTACAGCCGGCATATTGCCCTAAGAAAATCAACTTAACCCAACTTAATTCCACAATTACCCCCAAAAAGGTTATTAAATAGTCTCGGTGGATCCTTGATTGCGGGGCCACTGACATTATGACCTTTGACCCCAGTGACTTTACTACCTTATCCACCTCTTTACCCAATAAAACACATATTGAAACCGCAAACAGAGACCTAATTCCCGTCCAAGGCAGTGGCATTATCATATTTTCTCCTAACTTACAAATTACACAGTGTATTTATGTTCCGGCTTTATCTTCCAAACTCCTCTCTCTTAGTCAGATTACCAAACAACTAAACTGCGTTGTACTTATCTATCCCGACATTTTCCTTTTGCAGGATATTCATACGAAGGAGATCATTGGGTGTGGCACTGAGACCGGAAAGATTGTACTATGTGGAGGAGGTTGCTCAACAGGGCCGGTCCATGCTTGTTCACGGGACGGCAGACATGCAATTGTGGTTATGGCACCATCGTTTGGGACATCCTTCCTTTGGTTACCTTCGTACTTTATTTCCTGCTTTATTTTCTCAGTTTACCAAACCTGTTTCTTGCACTACGTGTATTCTTTCTAAACATCATAAGGGCACCTTTCGCCCTAATAATACCAGAGTTAGTCAATGTTTTTCACTTGTTCATTCCGATGTGTGGAGACCTGTCCCATCTCACACACCGCAGGGGTATCGTTACTTTGTTCTCTTTATTGATGACTACTCACGCATGACATGGGTTTACTTTCTGAAACACAAATCCGATGTACCAGCCTGGTTCATAGATTTCTACCGGATGATTGAAACTCAATTCAAGAAAAAAAATTCAAATCCTCCGCTCTAACAATGGAGGTGAGTATATGTCTCATCAATTACAGACTTTCCTACAAACAAATGGTATACTTCATCAAACTTCATTTCCAAACACACCCCAGAAAAACGGTGTTATAGAACGAAAGAATCGTTTGCTACTAGAAATGACTCGGGCCATGATGCTTGAGGCATCTGTTCCAAAATCTTTTTAGCCTGAAGCAATTGCTACGTCTGTCTACCTCCTCAATCGACTGCCCACATGAACACTCAATCAATAGACCCCACTTAAAACCCTCTCTGTACAAGTCAATATTCCCTCCATTATGACACTTCCACCAAAAGTATTCAGTCGTACTGTTTACATCCATATCCCCAAACATAAACGTACCAAGCTTGACCCTTGCGCTGAAAAATGTGTCTTCGTCGGATATGCCACCTATCAAAAAGGCTATCGATGCTATAATCCCCTCACCCAATGGATACATGTCACCCTTGACTGCGTCTTTATTGAAACAGAATACTTCTTTTCCACCCGTACTCAGGCCCAGGGGGAGAGTAATGATGAGCCTTTCGACTGGTTACGTAATCTCAGGCAGTCTGACGCTGGCCAACAAGAACAAGCGGGTGGCACCACCGAGCATGCCCAATCCGATGTAGACGATTCTGAGGCTCTAGTATCAGTGTCCAAGGAAGCTCTTTTGGTGAATGTCTTTCACGAGGTAAGTGAGATACCCCCTGATCATGATACTTTATTACCATCACCCAGTATTTTGCCTGAATCTCCTACACCCACTAATTACATAACTGATAACACTGATCATCTTGTTGGACGTGAGCCCTCGACTGAGTTGCAGGTACGCACACTTCCACCAAGAAGGAATCGTGGAGTCCCACCTTAAAGGTACTCTCCTGATAGAACCTCTAAAAACACGAGGTACCTGGCAAATGTGATGGTCTCGGAAGAAGGGAGAGCATTGTTTACATCTCTGTGTACTGAAACTCTGCCAAGGAGTGTTGATGAGGCTACTAAACGGAAAGAATGGAAGGAAGCGATGGACATCGACATGGAGGCTTTGGAAAAAAACCATACGTGGGAGAAGTGTATGTTGCCCAAGGGAAAAAAACCAGTGAGGTGCCGATGGGTGTTCACAGTAAAGTATAAAGCAGACAGCACAATCAAGCGCTACAAGGCCAGATTGGTTGCGAAAGGGTATATCCAAACGTATGGCATTGACTACTCAGAGACTTTTTCTCCGGTCGCTAAGATTGACACAATTCGGGTACTGTTCTCCATTGCGGTAAATAAAGAGTGGCCACTACACAAGTTTGACATAAAAATGCTTTTCTATGTGGAGAACTAAAGGAAGAGGTCTATATGGAAGCACCACCAGGATTTGCTGATACCTTTAAGGAGGGGGAGGTGTGCAGACTTAAGCGAGCACTCTATGGATTAAATCAGTCACCAAGAGCCTGGTTCGGGAGATTTACATTGTTATGAAAGAAAATGGGTATAAACAGAGCAATGCAGACCACACGCTGTTTCTAAAGCAGAGGGGTAAGATGATCACTTGTCTTATTATTTATGTTGATGATATGGTCATTACAGGAAGCAATAAAGAAGAGATGGTTCGGCTCAAAGAGAGGTTGTTCCATGAGTTCGAGATGAAGGATCTAGGAGAGTTGAAGTACTTCCTTAGAATTGAAGTGCTGAGGACGTAAAGAGGATTGTTCATCTCTCAGAGGAAGTATACTCTAGATCTCTTAGCTGAGGTGGGAATATTGGACTGTAAACCAAGTGATACTCCAGCTGCAGTCAACTTGAAGCTCCAAATCAGGGAAGGAGAACCAGTAATAGACCGAGAACACTACCAAAGATTAGTAGGAAAACTTATTTATCTGTCACATACTCGACCAGATATTGCCTATGCAGTGGGAGAAGTAAGTCAGTTTATGCATAAGCCACAGAAAGAACACATGGAAGCAGTAAAGCGAGTTCTAAGGTATCTGAAAGGGACACCTGACAGAGGAATCTGGTTCAGAAAGCATGGGCACCTGGAGGTTGAAGTTTTTACAAATGCAGATTGGGCAGGTAATCTAAGTGATCGACGGTCTACGTCTGGATATTTCTCACTGGTAGGGGGAAATCTCGTTACTTGGAGAAGTAAGAAACATAAGGTGGTAGCTTTGTCCAGTGCTGAAGCTGAATTTAGAGGAATATTCAAAGGAATTATGAAAGTGTTGTAGCTTGATAAGCTACTAAGAGAGGTGGGGTTTCCGACGACGCAGGCAGCAAGACTTAAGTGCGATAACAAGGCAGCTATCAGTATTTTCGAAAATCCAGTCCAACATGATAGAACAAAACATGTTGAAATTGATAGGCACTTTATTAAAGAAAAACTCAATGCGAGAGTGGTGGAGGTTCCATTTGTTCGTTCGGAAGACCAGCTAGCAGATATCCTTACCAAGACAGTAGTGGGAAGAACGTTCGAAACGACTTTCCGCAAGTTGGGCATAGACGATCCCGATGCACAACTTGATGGGGAGTGATGGAAAGAAGATCGCAATCATCAGAATAATGGAAAGGGAATCACAATCAAGTGATATGTTCAAACATTATCTTTGATGATGTAATCATTGTAATTGATTTAGTGACTGTGTGTGATTGGTATTTACCAAAAATAGAGATAGCTACTGCCTATAAGAATTTACGTTTGTAACTAAGAAATCTCAACGAAGAAAAATTATTTCTCTCATTCAAATCTTCAATATATGTATGTATGTGCATATATGTATATGTGCTGTGCGTGCATGTGTATGTATGCAAACAGAAAATTATATCCATAGCATGTTGCTCTAAATTTCAAAAGAGAACCACATATAAAATTTCAATGGGTTTATATTTCTATTATTTTGGAATTTTGTTGTATTAAAATTTATCGTCCACGTTCAATGAACAAGAAAAAAATGCGAACCTTTTTAAGCCATTATTTCATAACTATTCATGCATATTAAAAAATATTAAAGTCTTTTGAAATTGTTAAATAATCAATTTAAAGTCCAAATTGATGCATAGAACGGTGGAAGTTTAATATTCACTATAGATGTATGTATTTATGCGTGCATATATGTATATAATACTGATCACAGCTTTATTTATTTAAAAAAATTAAAGGTGAGATTCGAACTCAAATTTTTACTGTCAAAAATATTATTTAATTGCCTGATCTAAAACTTTTTCCGATAACAATGACCACAAGGGATAGATAATTCAGTTTTTATTTTTCTCTTTTTTTATTTTTATTACAACACTCAAAGCACCGGCCAACTAAAGCTGTGCCAGCTTATTGCGTAACAACTCCACAGCCACATACATATTTTATTTTATTTTATTTCCCCAAACCATACGTAACCGTTGCTCAGATCACCGCATGTTTCGAGAGGGGCAAAAAGGGAAACAAAAATCAAGTTAACGAGAAAAGAACAACATTTTTTTCCTTGTCTGAAATTGATTACGTGCCACGTTTTTTTTAACAAAATACGAAATTCTTTGTCCTGACCCAGCGTCTTAAGCCGAAGGAGTATTGTGAATAATGTAAATCAGAAATCCAACGGTCTCTTAAGTTGAATAAGGAATTACGCAGTGATCCATACAGGTGCCTCCTGCAAACCAGCCCTTCGGTCTAGGAGCAGTGGAACACACACACTGTACGTGTCTCTAAAATCAAACTTTTGACCTCTTGAAACAAATCTCAATCTAAATAACAACACCACCACTTGCCACGTTTTTTAGTGGAGGGAATGTTAATACGGCATGCATCTCATTTTCCCTTCAAGTTTCAGCTGAAGTCACCTTGTACTCGAAATTTCGTGTCATTTAATATACGACTTAAAGTCAGCGAATTGCCTTTTAAGGTATTCTTAATTACTTTTTGTTTGTCATTTAGTTAACGACCACCATATAAAAATCATATTAAATTTATATTTTGAGTAGGAGAGAATAACATATATACATATTAAAGTTTAAATAACATATACATATTCTTATAATAATATGTATCCATATTAAACTATAATAATATCTATACATATTTTGAGAATAATATACAGATACATATAAAGTTTAGATAATAATATATATATATTTTGAGAACAGTATATTTATATATTAAAGTTTAAATAATTATGAATCTTTATGTCTTGTAGAGATTTTTCAACCGGGATAGACATGAAGGTATTATTAGTTCTACAAATCTCACCGTATCCATAATAATAACTTTTTTGTCACAAGGGGGTTGAGAATTAGTTATACTTTAATTTCTATAAATTTTCATAAATATTAAGATAACGTTTACACAGTTTACCAATTCTGTTTAATAGAATCCATAGATAAATACATATAAATGTATATATATGTGGGAGCTGTTGTCATACCCCGTAACATTCAAGTCTGACATTTAATAATTAGAAAACACCTTAAAATACAATTTTATTAATTGTATAGATTTATGAGGCTTAGTTAAATAAAATGTAGGTGGAAAATAGTCAAAAAGCTGAAATTAAGAAAATTAGACCAAATTACCAAAATTGCATCCCTCAATTAAGTGTTGAGGGAGTTACACTAATTAGTATAACTCCTAGGAGTGGTCATCAGTTAAGAGGAGAAAGAACAGGGGAAAACGGCTGGAGAAAAAAGGGAGAGAGAAAAGAAGGAGAGCAAAGAAAGAGAGAAAGAAAGAAAGAAAGAAGAAGAAGAAGAAGAAGAAGAAGAAGAAGAAGAAAGAGCGGCCAACCTAGATCCCATCCACCACGAAATTCCGCCATACACTCGTAAGACTACCTAGAAACAAAGGCAAGTAATCTTTTTATACGCTTTACGCAAATTTTGGTTCAACAGGCCCTATGTTCTTATAAAGAGAAAATTGGACCACATATTGGTAATCTTGATTTGTTAATGTTAACTGCTCTACTATATGTACTTGTCGTTGTTGATTGAGTAAAGTCATGTTCTTTGGGCCAATTTCTGAGAATAGTTATGTTGTGCTTTGTTGTTGTTAAATATGCACATAAAAGTGTCATCCGTGATGTGTTTATTGTCTTGTTATAAGTTATTATGTTCATTAACGGTAACTTAGATGATTTGAGAGGATTTGCAGAAGGTTTGAAGGGTGAATGATAGGTTGCTGTAGATTTGTTGCATTGGAAAGTTTGAGGATATATTGGAAGACGTGGGTGTTAGAAGGCTTAGAGTGGACACGATTTGATATATTTAAGAATCAATCCATATTAGTTGTATGCTACGCCTGATGGATTTTGATGATAAGTTGAATTTGGGGTGTTCAAGATGAAAGGAGTGAAGGAAGAAGATGAAGAGAAGAAGTTACTGCAGAATTTCAGTTTTGTGAATCGTCAGAACACTTCGAACACCCACTTTAGGCGCTCAATATCACATTAGGCGTCTAAAGTAGGCATTCGATGCATCACAGCACATTCTAGAACACTTCGAACACCCCATAAGGCGCTCCATGTCACTTGAAGCGCCTTATGTAGGCGTTCGATGTGTACCAGCGTATTCCAGAATACTTCGAACGTCTAGTATAGGCGCTTTATGTCACATTAGGCGCCTTCTGAAGGCGTTACAAGTGTTCTGGAAGTCCCTTTTGATGCATTAAGTGCTTCATGTATGCGAGATACCTTGATTCTCTTCCATTGCTCATAAAGTACAAGTGCTTTTGAAGTGTGAGTGAGTTGTAAACATTAAGTGTGAATGAGTAAGGCTAGGTGGAAGCTAGCGGTGAATTTGTGATACTAGTGGGCATGAAATGATACGAGTGAGATGTGCTTGAGGTACGTTTGAGGTTGGTGGCCCTGTTCTCAATATGTAGAGTATATGTATGTGTTAAGAAATTTGATATGATGTGACATGAGCATTTGCATCACGACATATGCATTTTACATTCCGACATGAGTTTTGCTTTGTGAAAAGGCACATGTACTTAAAAGAAAACAAGATTATGGTTGCTGGTTGATCGCAGGGTATAAAATTCATGCCTGCTGTGGCAGGGTATAAAAGCGTGACCTGTGAATCAACAGCAGGGTATAAAGTTTATATGTTATGGGGCTGTGGACCTTTCAGCACAGGGTATAAAGTCCTGTTTGCTGTGGATTGATCATCCACATGATATAAAGTTCTGCTACGTGAGGAATAAGATAAGAAGAATTGTGAAAAGTTTTACGAAATGACAAGCATGACATGTTTACGAAAGAAGACATATGTATGGGCCTTTGTTTAGTTCAATGCGTGGTTTTAAAAAAGTACATGCATCATGTAACACGAAGCATAAGATTTGACATGTTATGTTGGTTCCGTATTTGTGCATCATTTATGTGACTTGTTTGGCTTTGATGAATTGTTATAAAGATGTTATTGTAGAGATAAAGGGGTTTGAGTGATTTCAAAATACATGATTTAAACGTGCATGACATATTGCATAAAAACGTGCATGACATAAATGTGCATGATATATTGCATATAACTTGCCTTATATAGTTCATATATATTGTTGCCGTACTGACGAGCCATGAAGCGTTAAAGCTTACATCAAATGGCAAACATTTGTTGTGTTTATACTATTTTCAGGTGCCACCATTAATGAACTAAATTAGTTCATTAAGTGAAGTACTTAGTTAATTAAACTAAGTAGTTCATTAAAGGAAGCAACATTTGGACAAGGCACAAAGGCAACAAGACTAAGAAAGGAAAGTCTCCTCCTCCTCTCTTCGCCACATATACACGCATATATATACATAACTGTATATATTTTCAGGTTTTTTTGAAAAAGGCACATACACATATGTTCTAACGTACTACCGACACGTTATATATTTTATGTACGTACGTTAACGTCACACCACCATACTTAACTCATATTTATGAGTATATTCAGGTCTCATATCATAAGATATAAGTCATGGTGATGACAAATTAAATACGACACATTAAAAGGTTTTAAACCAAAAATTGTCGTATCGGGCGAATACCGAAACTTCGCCAACGTGTCACGTACCTGCCATAAATAGATGGCCGCTCCTACACCTCAAAAATATCAATAAATTTCGTGGGTATGATGATATTTACAGCCATAAAATCATTTCATGTTGGCACACACAAATCACCCCACATTAAGACCAAATTGTGGAGATTCCAATTTCAATTTTGTCACATGTGTAAGGCGCCACTTTAAGACCAGCCAAGTGCTGAATATTAAAGTTTATATTATGTATATTATGTGTAACATAATATATATAACATGTGCAAAAAGTTGGAATTTAATTAGAGAAAAATCGGGTAATCGATAAACATCGAAAATTCGGTTTTCTACGTACCTAACACATGGAACATTTTTGGCACATCATACGACATGTATCTAGACACTTTTTATATATGTCATTCATCTTAAAGTGTTCTAGAAAATTAAATTAAGGGCTGATTGGAATATGCCATGTGTGTATTATTAAATGTGCACTATTTTACAAAGTTTGCAAAAATAAAATTCAGCATATGCACACATACATTGCAACGCCTATTCCAGCTGAAATGGAGCATATGTGGAGCCGTGTTGGCATATTGATTGGTCAAGAATCGATCATACAATGTTGGTGGCTTAAAGAAAGAAGCTACAAAAGGTAATATTTCAAATTTTGTCACAATTGTGACACATGCTGAAAATTTCAGCATGTGCTAATTGGTTGGCCGATTTTTACATCAATATAGGTAATATTTTGTGTCTTGATTAAGATGGATTAATTAGAAGACAATTTGGAAGTGTTTTAAATATTTTATGGAATAAAGAAAGTGATATTCTTGGATATCACACATGCTGAAACTTCAGCATGTGTGCAATGCATCTAGGCGTTTTTAAGGCCTTATTAGTGACTAATTTTTATTCCAAAAATGATGAAAATGTTGTGTACTAAATGGTGATTGATTTCTTCTTTATTTTCAAGGAATAAATCAAATCAAACTTGGTAACATTTTGAATACAATACAAATGTTACACATGCTGAAATTTCAGCATGTAAAGTGAGTTAATGGCCGATTTTATTAAGGCTTTTTGGAGAAATATTGTCTTGCTTAATTTATGTGATGATTTTGGAAGTTATGGTAATTGTTTTATGGTGATTTTGGCACATGTTTTTAGTGGAATTCTCAGATTTTTCTAGTCATCAAATGATGACAACATTCAACCAATCAATGAGTGCCAAGTAAGCAAAAGTTAAATGATCATCCAATGAGGAGGTGCCAAGTAAGCAAGATCATGTCACAATGATGCCACATATTCTCCCAAGGACTTAGAAGATAATTTTCAAGAGGGGAAGGCACCAAAGGGGGCGGCCAAGATATGTTAAAAAAGGAAGGAAGAAGACAAAAACAAGAACAAGAACAAGAGTTGCAAATTCAAAGATCAAAAGTGTTCTAGCCTTCTTATTCTACACTCTCTTTCTTTCTTCTTCCTAAAAGCCTATTGTACTTACATTCATATTCTTGAATAGACTTATCTTAGACCACCACAAATTCTTTATCTTTGTAAAAGATTGATCAAGGTGTGATCAATCTTCAATCTTGCAAGGTGGTGGTGTTCGTGCGCAATTGTATTCATCATACAAGGATTGTAAAGGGTTGGAGTTGGTGTGTAACTCCATCAACCCTGTGGTAAGGTGTATTTGTGTTGTGTGATTAGTGTGAACCGAGGAAGGTGTTTCTCGAAGACTGGAGTAGGTTGTTTATAAACGAACCAGTATAAAATTCTTGGTGTCATTTACTTTCAGCACTGATTTTCTGTTTCAGCACTGTTTACTGTTTTTAATCACGTTCGTAAAAATAGTAAACGAATTTCAAAAATCACAAAACTTTTAGGAAACATAGCCACACATTCTAAGGTTCTTTGGCACAAGTTTCAACCCTTTTGGACAAGTATAAGTCATCCAAACGTCCAAAGGTCTGAGACTAGTGTAGTCTGATTTTCAGGCTTACAAAGGTTGAGACTTTGATCGTATTTGACTAACTTCCAAAAAGAATTTTTCAAAACTGTTTCAGCCCATTTAATATAACATATAAGGGGTTAGTGGTTAAAATTTCAGAGCATTTGGAGTTACGTACAAATAGGAATAAAAATTTTTTAAATCAGTCTACTGTTTCTGGCAGATTCGCGCAATCTGACCACCAATGATTTTTCAAGGGGTTAGAGGTTGAATTTTAATCTGAAATTTTTAGGAGATACTCATAACATCTGAGTCTAAGTTCTCTCCAAATGTCAGAATTTTTGAAGACCTGCAACCTAGTTTTCAAAACGTTTTAAAACTAGTCCTGAAAACAGAAACTGTTTTCAGAAGTTGGGTTTTTGGTTCAAACTAATTTTAAAAACCACATTTTCCGCACCCACTATTCAACCCCCCCTTCTAGTGGTGCCTTGCAGATCCTAGAGTTATTTGCAAACCCAAGCACCTTATTTTGGGCATTGATTTGTATACTGGTGACTCGTCGTGTGTGGTCCCTTAATGTGTATAGACGGATTGCTCGCTGGCGATGTTTTTTTTAAGAATAGATACTCCATCTTCTTTTCAGGTGAGCCAAGATATGAAATGATCTTTGTAGAGGACGACAGCGAGTGGGCTCATTGGGATGAAGGTCACTGAAGTGGATAGATTTACGTCCATTCTCTTTTGGTTGAAAGACTTACTGTTTAACCTTTTGTATTGGAGGATATATTAGTCTTTTCCACGAACACGTTTTAATTCCGTGTATTTCATTTGGGTATATTGTTGTTATTGAAGTTTTAAATTTTACGACATTTCCGCTTATTCATCTTACGTCATGGATGACGTGTACTTGATCCACTTTGACGCTTCATAGTTCTCGTAGCAGACTATGGTGGGTGCACTGGTACCGATGTCCGGTATCAGGTCGGGGCGCTTCAGGTGGTATCAGAGCCTAGGCTTCAGATCTATCTCAGAAACTTAGGTTCATGATCTTTTAGCAATTTAAGATGTGATTTCTCCTTAAGTTTGATCCTTTGGTATACGATTGATTATCTAGAGTCTAAGTATGATCTGGGCTGGGTGTGCGCAAGCGTGTATATCATTTAACTTTCTGTAGTAATTTTAATTTCATACCCCATCCATTGCTATGCACTCAAACTTTCAGTATTGTTTTTTGGTTTACTGAATGCTAATGAAAGTGCTGACCTCTCAGAAACTGCCTCCACGAAGAGATAACACAGGAAACTCTGGCAATGTGCTGGAAAATCAGCCCACACAAGTGGTTTTACCTCAGGTACTTACGGATGCACTGACAGTGATTGCACAGGGGTTTTCCCAACAGCAGCAGCCTCCACCTCCTCCGTCACTCAGCATAATATCCAGGTCTTCTATGAAGGGATGAAGAAGATGAGAGTTCTGGAGTTTGGGAGATGTATCGACCCCGAGGAGGCTCAACATTGGTTGGCTGAGGTAGGGAAATGCTTCAGGTTGGTGCAAGTGCCTGAGGAAATTAAGGTAGACGTGGCCACACCCCTTCTGTGTGGCATGGCAGGAGAATGGTGGGTCGGAATGGCACTGCGGATGACCCCACCTGTTTTTGGGCACAATTTTGTGAGGTCTTCCTGAAATACTATGTGTTCGAGACAGCAATCTTAGACAAGATAAGGGCGTTTGACAGGCTGGAACAGGGTCAGAAAACAGTGTCGGAGTATGCTGACCGTTTCCATGCTTTAGGTAAATTTGCTCTTGCGATTATGTCTGTTAATCGCTTAAAGATGACAAAGTTTGAGCGAGGTATGAACTCAAGAATTCAATCGGAGATTATGAATGCGGGAATGAAAACGTATGAGGATATACTAGACGCGTGCTTTTGTGTCGAGAGTGATTTCCGCAGAGTAGCGGCAAGAGAAGCTAGTGCAAGATTCTCTGATAGAGGCAAGAGGCCAAGAGAGGAGGTTAGAGTTGGTGGCGGACCCGGACATTGGGTCAAGTTCCAGAAGAGAGACTCGGTCAGAAATTTTCAGAGACCTCCACCCCAGAATCTAGTCGTCCAGCAGTTTGTGGAATTTTGCCCACACAGCAACAAGGGTCACGTCGGTGAGTGTAGGAAGCTTGTTGGAGTATGTTATCGATGCGGACAAGTGGGCCATCTTAATAGATATTGCCCAGAAATGAAGAAGAAAACTCCAGGAGAAGCGGCCCCGCAGCCAAGGACAAATGCATGTGTCTATGTCATGATTGACACTGATGTTCAGGAAGCCACCGATGCGGTAGCAGGTACAATTTAAAATAAGTTTAAATTTTGATTGAATTAAGCTTTTACGTGTTTAACTCCTTGTGTGAAACTTGATATGGTCCTAGGTGCTATTTTAGTAAATAACATGCCTACCAACGTTCTTTTCGATAGCGGTGCAAGCCACTCTTTTATGGCGAAGAGATTCACTAAGAACCTTGGTAATTTACCTGAGTGGTCAGAAACTCCGTACCGTGTCCGAGCGGCCGGAGATCAAATTATGATTTCGCACCAGCAGTGCCGGGATTGCGAATTAGAGTTCGGAGGACAAATGTTCTCCACCACACTGATTCTTATCCAGATGTACAACTTTGACATCATATTAGAAATGGACTGGTTGTCCAAGTATCACGCCAACATTGATTGCCGAACAAAGCAAGTGACAGTCAAGAATGCAGAGATGAAAGAAGTAATCTTCCAAGGAGATGCGAAATGAAAGAAGGTCCCCAAGAAGGTGTATATGCCGGTTGCTCAAGCTTGCAGAGCCTTAAGGAAAGGTGCCGAGAGATTCCTAGTGTATGCGATGGATGTTACTCAGGAAGTACCATCTATTGAGCAGATTCTAGTGGTCAACGAGAATCTGGATGTGTTTTCGGAAGAACTGCCAGGAGTTCCACCTCCGAGGAAAGTCGAGTTTGAGATAAATCTTATCCCAGGAGCCAAACCCATTTCCAAAGCCCCTAACCGAATGGCTCCGGCAGAATTGAGAGAGCTGAAGGAACAACTTCATGAATTACTGGACAAGAAGTTTATTCGCCCCAGTGTGTCACCTTGGGGAACACCTATTTTATTCGTGAAGAAGAAGGATGGTAGCATGAGGCTCTGTATCTACTATCGAGAACTGAATAAAATTACCATCAAGAATAAGTACCTCTTCCGCAAATTGAGGATATGTTTGACCAGCTCAAGGTAAGTTTGTTAAACTTGACCCTTCGTTAAATTTTGTGGTTCTAACAGAAAGATTTCCTACATCTGTCAGGGTGCCAAGATCTTTTCTAAAATTGACCTCCGATCAGGGTACCATCAGTTACGAGTGAAGGCCGAAGATATTGCAAAGACAGCCTTCAGCACGAGATATGGCCACTATGAGTTCTTAGTGATGCTATTTGGGTTGTCAAATGCCCCTGCGTCTTTATGGACCTTATGAATACCGTCTTTCGAGAACAGTTGGATAGGTTTGTGGTGGTATTCATAGACGATATTTTGGTGTATTCTTCTGACGAGCAAACTCAGGCGGAGCATCTGAGAATCGTTCTAGGAATTCTGAGACAGAAACAACTTTATGCCGCAAATGTGAGTTTTGGTTGAGAAGCGTGACCTTTCTTGGCCACGTGATATCAGAAGAAGGGATTTCTGTGGATCCGAAGAAGGTGAAAGCTATCACTGAGTGGCCTAGACCTACTAATCTCACCGAAGTGCAAGTTTATTGGGTCTAGCTGGTTATTACAGGAAGTTTGTCGAGAGATTATCCACAATAGCAGTACCCCCCAGTCGCCTTACCCAAAAAAAGTCCAAGTTTGAGTGGACGGCGGAATGCAAGAAAAGCTTCACAGAGCTTAAGAAGAGGTTAACCACAGGTCTAGTATTGGCTCAACCTTCCAGAACTGATGGGTTTGTGATTTATAGCGATGTGTCGAAGAATGGTTTAGGTACGTAAATTGTAGCATAAGGTTATGATTTTGCATACCAATTAAGTTTAGTCTAATACCTTACTTACAGGTTGTGTTTTGATGCAACACGAACGAGTTATCGCGTACGCCTCGAGATAGCTAAAACCTTACGAGCAGAATTATCCAGCGTACGATCTTGAGCTCGCAGCAGTTGTTTGCCTTGAAGATCTGGTGGCATTATTCATATGGGGAAAAGTGTGCGGTATTCACTTACCATAGGAACCTTAAGTACTTGTTCTCCCAGAAAGAATTAAACATGAGACAACAAAGATGGTTGGAACTGCTGAAAGACTACAACTTGACCATTCATTACCACCCGGGAAAGGCTAACAAAGTGGCTGACGCGTTAAGCAGAAAATCCAACCATGCACAACAATCACCGCTAGAAAGAGAAATGGAAGAATTGGGTTTAGATTTGATTGACTCCACAATGAATGTCTTGGCAGAAATGTCCATCACCCTGAGTTTGATTGATCCGGTGAAAGAGGCTCAGAAGAATGATAAGGCATTGGGTGAGATTTCTGAGAAGATGAAGCATAGTCAGGTTGAGGGATTTCAGACCAATGAGGACGGGAGATTATGGTTTAGAGGAAGATTATGTGTCCCTGATATAGACTAGTTAAGGAAAGAAATTCTGTATGAGGCTCACAGCTCAAGGTTATCGATACATCCTGGTAGCACATGTACAGAGATCTTAAACAGTACTATTGGTGGTCCGGAATAAAAAGGCATATCACGGAGTTCATCGAGAGATGTTTGGTGTGCCAGCAAGTTAAGGATGAATACCAACGGCCTGGTGGATTGTTGATGCTATTAGAGATTCCAGAATAGAAATGGGAGCACATCACGATGGATTTCATAGACGGTTTACCAAAGACGAGAAGTGGATATGACATGATTTGGGTCATTGTGGATCGATTAACCAGGTCTTCACATTTTCTACCCATCTCGAGCGAATCGTCTCTCGATAAGTTGGTTAATCTATATATGGACAATATTGTCAGTTTGCACGATATTCCAGTGAGTATAGTGTCCGACCGAGATCCACAGTTTACGTCTAAGTTTTAGACAGCCTTTCAGAGAACCATAGGTACGGAATTAAAGTTGAGTACAACGTATCATCCCCAAACTGATTGACAGTCTGTGCGAACTAAGCAGACCCTAGAAGACATGCTAAGGGCTTGTGTCCTAGACTTCAAAGGAATTTGGGACGGAATGGTGAAATTAATGGAGTTATGTTATAAAAACAGTCACCGCAGTGCAATTAATATGGCTCCCTTCGAAGCATTGTATGGATGCAAGTGCAAGTCACCCGTTTACTAGGATGAGGTCAGTGTGAGGACCATTACCATACCTGAGTTACTCGAGAAGACGCTAAAAAAGGTAAAAATCATACGAGATAGATTCAAGATGGCTCAGGACCCGCAACAAAAGTTGGGCGGATTCCAAGCAATGACCTCTGGAGTTTAATGTAGGTGAAAAGGTTTATTTAAGAGTATCACCTATGAAGGGTATTATGAGATTTGGAGTGAAAGGCAAGCTAAGCCCCCATTTTATTGGTCCTTACGCGATACTTGAGAAGGTGGGAGCCTTGGCATATAGGTTGGCGTTACCTCTGGTATTGGCATAAGTCCATAACGTCTTTCATGTACCAAAGTTAAAGAAGTACGTGACGGATCCGAGCCATGTGCTTGAAGCACAACCTTTGGAACTCAATAGATATATTACCTATGAAGAGGTACCGGTGAGAATAGTGGACCGGAAGGAACAAGTGTTGAGGAAGCGGGTGATTCTTTATGTGAAGGTTCAATGGAGCAATCACACGGAATGGGAAGCCAAGTGGGAACTTGAGGAACAGATGCTGGAAAAGTATCCTCAACTCTTTAACTAATGTACGTAAGTTTTGAGGACGAAACTTTTTGTAAGGAGGGTGGAATGTCATATCCCGTAACTTTCAAGTCCGACATTTAATAATTAGAAAACAACTTAAAATACAATTTTATTAATTGTATAGGTTTATGAGGCTTAGTTAAATAAAGTGTAGGTGGAAAAATAATCAAAAAGCTGAAATTAAGAAAATTAGGCCAAATTACCAAAATTGTCCTCCCTCAATTAAGTGTTGAGGGAATTACACTAATTAGTATAACTCCCAGGAGTGGTCATGTTACACCCGGGAATTTTCGAACTAGTAGTTACGAGTTAATTTGAAACTAACGTAGTCATTAAGTGTAACGACTTTTCGAAATTAATTTTATTATAGCGTATCATTATGTGCAAGTAATTTGGTAATTATGCATATGGATATAGTTGTATTTAAATATAAATAGTGATATAGGATAAGTAATTGAAGAAAGAAAAAAATAACAATAAATATAAAATATGAAAAGATAAGGGTGCCGTGGATAAGTGGGTTAACAAAAAAAAAATAAAAAAAAAATTGCAATCGTGGATGTTGTGGGGGTAACAAACCTCAATCTACTCTTGGCACTATCTTATAAACTGCTTTCCTTACTGCAAGGAAGCAACAGCGAAACCAAAGAAAAAGAAAAAGAGAGGATGCAGGGGGGAGCCGGCAGAAAGAAAGGGGAAAAAAGGAGAGAGAGAAGAGAGAAAAGAGAGAAGGAGAAGAAGGAACGCACAAGGGATTCTTCGACTTGTTCAAGTTTGTGAGATTAGTCGTACAAATTTGTCCGTATCCAGGTAGGTTCCCTTTTCCCCCTCCAATTGGTACAAATTCAAGCATGCCTTAGTGATATATTATGTGTTTTTGTTGTTGCAATCTATAGCATGTTAATTATCTGTGAAAAGCATGAGTTTTGATTTCTGTGGAATGCTTTTGATTACTGTGTTTGATGACTGTGGAATGCGTATACTGTTTGTGTGGACTGGATTTGATTTTAGGGAAAAATTTGATAATCAAAATATTAAAACTGTCTTGGTTTTGATTTTAGGGAAAAATTTGATAATCAAAATAGTATAAGCTTTGCGCGTCTGTGGAATGCTGCGATAAGTCTATGCGATGCATGCTCTGCGTCTATCCGATTTGAAGTTAGGGATGAATTTGATATCAAAAGAATTTCTAGGATTTATTTTATTAATGTTATTTAATTGATTAAAAATAGTATTAAATATAGGGAAAATATAAGTAAATATCAGAAAATCATGAATAAATTCTAGAAATTATAAAATACTAAAATTAAATAATTTTCATCAAATTTCTGTGTAGCGGGCCGATGGTGCGCAGGTCTGACTCATTTACTTAATATATATAAAATACAATAAAATAAAATAATCTACTGAGCCGACCGCGGGCCGGGCCGAATGGCCAACGGACCGGGCCCCAGTTGGCTGGCCCAATTAAACGGAAAAAAATATATAATAAAAAAATAATATAATTCTAAAGTTCTGGAAATTCTATAAATGTTATTTAATTAATTTTAAATAGTAATAATTATAGGAAAAATGTAAATAAAATCAGAAAATTATATATAGATTCCAGAAATTATAAATTGATGAAACTAGGTTATTTTCATTAAAATTCAGTAATTGTGATAATTTATCTAATTTAGATAATTAGAAAATAAATAGAAATAATTAGGAGAAAAATAAGGAGAAATATGGAAAAAGCCCGATGAATGTATACGAAAAGTGGGAAAATGGAGTTGACCCCGAACAATGCTGAATCAGTACTCGATAATAAGTGAACCTAGAATTGAGTGCCGAGGATGGTGAGGATGGGCCAGGGGCCTCAGGCGATTGTGTTGTTTGCATTCATGGCACGTGCATTGCATGATGGCAGGTCGTGACGTACGGGTCACGGACGCTCAGGATGGTGTACGGTGGCGGGGCCACGACACTCAAGATGGTGTGCGGTGGTGCGGCCATGCACACTCAGTATGGTGACTGTGGGGTGTACAACCTGCAGCCACTCAGTAGGACCCGGGTTCATGCATTGCACGGGGGAGATATCGGCATTTTGTGTGACATGACTTTGTTGCGTGTGACATGCATAGTAGGACATGCATCACGATGTTGCGCATTCTTTATCTGGAGTGAATTACTTTTCCGCGTTATTTCGTATGCTTATGTGATATCATGTCCTATGTGCTATGTGCTATATCATTATTGTATGTTTGTCTTGTACTACTTGGAGGCAGGTGCCTACTGAGTGATTTCCCAGTCACTCACCCTCTACTCCTCCCCCCACCAGGTGAGCACGAGGGAGAGTACGACTACATCTTTGCTGAGGACGGGGCTGACACGGTGGAGTGGACAGACTAATGGTCGCGCCTAGGATATTAGAAGACCCTGTGACTGTTTGTCTTTATTTTATTGGGATCTCATCGGACCTCACCTTGTTTAGTACAATAGACCCTAGATACTAGCGTGTTAACGTTATTGTCGTGACACACTTATTGTTTCTATGGAGGATTGTCTTTTATTTATATGAATTAATGTTATCGTATTACGTTTCCGCGCGAAAAAATTTCTACGTCTTTGCGGACATGTTGGAAATTGATTCGACGCTTTGTATTCTCCTTAGTGAGATACGGCGGGCGTACTGTTCCCGATGTTAGGGTTCGGGAGCGGGGCGCTACAGGTGGTAACAGAGCTGAGGCTTTAGATCCGCCTCGGGAACGCAGGAATAACTAGATCACTTAGACATAAGCTATGATCCTTACCTAGGAATAACGATTATACCCTAATAAATGAAGTAGACCTAAGTTATGATCGGGTTAAGGGAGGTATGTGCCGTTGGTGAGCTTTCTCTATTTAATAATTGTTGAACCTCGAACTTTCGCATGGGCCTCATAAAGGCCCAAATACATCGATCACTCCCGTTCGAATTCTCGTCAAGATTCGCACAAGATACCAAAAAAAAATACTGTCGTAACGTGAATAATCACACAAAGGAGGCAACGGTGGTTGCGGTAACGGCCACCAGAATCAGGGGGCCATTCTCCAAGCATTGGCTGACACCATGGCCACCACTTGGCGCAATAGCGGCAGTAGCAGTTGAACCGGCGGTTTTCGCCGCTGCCACCGCCAGATCTGAGGTTCTACTACATGGAAATGCAGGACGTCCGGATTTCGAAATTTAAAAGGACCCTTTATCGGAGAGGCTGGCGACATCGTAGTAGAGTTCAACTGCCAGCGACCAGGTATCAATGGCTCATCATCAGTACAGAGGATGTAATCAGAGATAAATGATCAGAGTTGCACAGCGGAAGCGTGGGTTTCTTAAGTCACGTAGGTTCAGAAGAGTGAACTTCAGTGGATCCGAAGAAGGTTAAGACTATCGCTGAGTAGCCCTGACTGACCAAGGTGACTGAAGTAAGAAATTGTCTTGGTTTGGCGAGCTGCTACAGGAAAACTGTTGAAGGATTCTCGTCGATACTGGTGTCCTGAACAGACAACGCAGAAGAAGGTAAAGTTCGAGTGGACCGGTGATCTCAACAAAGTTTCGCCGAGCCCAAAAAAAAAGTTAATAAACCACCATATATATAAAAAAAACTTATCAGTGTGTTGTAACGTGCTAATATAAAAATAAAATAATATGCACAAGACATACTAACTACTAAAATGTGTGCACCCTTACAGCAATATGACTATGTGAGCGGTAGTGAACCAACCAACCTATTAAACCATATAATGTTATCACCACACAAAACACAAACAGTATAAGTGCGAAAGACAACTAATAAATATTTATATACACACATATACCTAAACATACAAAGTGACCCTCAAGAGAATACGAAGTAGTAGATAAAGGCTCAGAATATATATATAGAATACGATAACAACATAGGAGTAGCGAACATATAAAGTATATACGATAAGTCAGGATTATATGTAAACGTTAAGTTGTTAAGACCAAAAAAACAAAAAAAACGAAAACACTGAGTCTCTTACAACAACAAAGAAACATATTGATAAACACAATTTGTTACCACATAAATGATATCGCGTAAATAAGTCGATTTAAGAAAACATACAAATAGATACACTAAACAAAAGTAACCAAACAATGCTAAGTACATATGCACAAGTATACACACAACTGTTTCAATGAGCCCACAACATAACTAATACAACAAAACAGTAGTAAACACCATGGTATAAAACGACAACAAACAACGCAATTACAAAGAATACAATAACAAATACCTTGCATACAAGACATGGATTACAAAATAGGCATACAATTACAAGTTTTAAAACAAATTAATAACATCCACATTTGTAGTAAAGCATACTAATTATGATTTAGAAACGACGTAGCGTTGCATGACATCATAGAAATAGATTAAAGTGTAAACAACTTAATAACATAACATATAAACAAAAAGAACAAACAGAAATATATATATCATACTTGAACACCCAAATAAATTGTATATCTACATTACAGTAAAATATATGCATTTAAGCATTTTCTTCGAAATAATATAACGACATTTATACAACAATAAGACAAGTTAGTGCAAGAAATATAGAGTACCGGTATTAAAAAAAAAATTTTTTGATAACGACTCACACAAGTACAATAAGAGAGTTCACAATAAAGAAAGACTAAAATGAGCGCGCATAGTGTGTGTACCGCTTAAAAGTCAACTAACAAATGATATAAACATAATACATGTGACGAACTACAGATAACGGTTGTGAATGCATGAGCTACATATGATACGTAAGTCATACATGCGTTTAAAAAAAATAAGGATACACAACTTACTATTTGTGTAAACCAAACATGTTGAACAACTTAACCATTAAAACGACAACACATATTAAAACTTGTGTATGCTGATATATATATAAGGGACGATGCTACGTTTGAGCACTGAATTCCATCCCAAACGGATGGGCAGTTAGAGAGGACAATACAGACATTGGAGAACATGTTGAGGGCTGTCGCCATTGAATTCAAGGGGAAACTGGGATGGTATGATCAAGTTCATCAAATTCTCCTATAACAACAGCCACCGTAATGCAATCGGCATGGCACTATTTGAGGCACTTTATGGGCGCAAGTGTAGGTCCTCTGTCCATTGGAATGAAGCGGGTGAGCACGCTATCACCGGACCAGAGTTGATGGAGCATACCAAAGAGAAAGTGAAGCTGATCCGTGGTAGGCTCAAGGTTGTTCAAGATAGAAGCAAGAGTTGGACGGATTCGAAGAGGCATCCCCTAGAGTTTACTGTCGGAGAAAAGGTATTCTAAAGATATCGCCTATGAAGGGTGTTGTATGTTTTGGTCTGAAGGGTAAGCGTTGGCCTCGTTACGTTGGCCCTACGAGGTATTCGAAAGGATTGGTTCGTTAGCTTATTATTTGGTGTTACTTCCGGCACTAGCCCAAGTATACAATGTATTCCATGTCTCTCAGCTGAAAAGGTACATTTATGATCCGAGTCATATATTGGACGCCCAGCCTTTGAAGATCAGACCGGACGCGTCATATGAAGAGACTCATGTTCAGATCATAGACCGCAAAGATCAAGAGCTGAGAAAGAGAATCATTCCGTATATCAAGGTGCAATAGAACAATCATAAGGAAAATGAAGCAACATGGGAGCTGGAGGATCAGATGCGAGAGCACCACCTATACCTCTTCGAATAAGATACGATAAGTTTCGAGGACGAAACTTCTTGTAAGGTGGGTAGGATGTTACACCCGGGAATTTTCGAACTAGTAGTTATGAGTTAATTTGAAACTAACGTAGCCATTGGGTGTAACGACTTTTCGAAATTAATTTTATTATAGCGTATCATTATGTGCAAGTAATTTGGTAATTATGCATATGGATATAGTTGTATTTAAATATAAATAGTGATATAGGATAAGTAATTGAAGAAAGAAAAAAAATAAATATAAAATATGAAAAGATAAGGGTGCCGTGGATAAGTGGGTTAACAAAAAAAATAAAAAAAATAATAAAAAAAATTGCAATCGTGGATGTTGTGGGGGTAACAAACCCCAATCTACTCTTGGCACTATCTTATAAACTGCTTTCCTTACTGCAAGGAAGCAACAGCGAAACCAAAGAAAAGGAAAAAGAGAGGATGCAGGGGGGAGCCGGCAGAAAGAAAGGAGAAAAAGGGAGAGAGAGAAGAGAGAAAGGAGAGAAGGAGAAGAAGGAACGCGCAAGGGATTCTTCGACTTGTTCAAGTTTGTGAGATTAGTCGTACAAATTTGTCCGTATCCAGGTAGGTTCCCTTTTCCCCTCCAATTGGTACAAATTCAAGCATGCCTTAGTGATATATTATGTGTTTTTGTTGTTGCAATCTATAGCATGTTAATTATCTGTGAAAAGCATGAGTTTTGATTACTGTGGAATGCTTTTGATTACTGTGTTTGATGACTGTGGAATGCGTATACTGTTTGCGTGGACTGGATTTGATTTTAGGGAAAAATTTGATAATCAAAATATTAAAACTGCCTTGGTTTTGATTTTAGGGAAAAATTTGATAATCAAAATAGTATAAGCTTTGCGCGTCTGTGGAATGCTGCGATAAGTCTATGCGATGCATGCTCTGCGTCTATCCGATTTGAAGTTAGGGATGAATTTGATATCAAAAGAATTTCTAGGATTTATTTTATTAATGTTATTTAATTGATTAAAAGTAGTATTAAATATAGGAAAAATATAAGTAAATATCAGAAAATCATGAATAAATTCTAGAAATTATAAACTACTAAAATTAAATGATTTTCATCAAATTTCTGTGTAGCGGGCCGATGGTGCGCAGGTCTGACTCATTTACTTAATATATATAAAATACAATAAAATAAAATAATCTACTGAGCCGACCGCGGGCCGGGCCAAATGGCCAACGGACCGGGCCCCAGTTGGCTGGCCCAATTAAACAAAAAAAATATATAATAAAAAATAATATAATTCTGAAGTTTTGGAAATTCTATAAATGTTATTTAATTAATTTTAAATAGTAATAATTATAGGAAAAATGTAAATAAAATCAGAAAATTATATATAGATTCCAGAAATTATAAATTGATGAAACTAGGTTATTTTCATTAAAATTCGGTAATTGTGATAATTTATCTAATTTAGATAATTAGGAAATAAATAGAAATAATTAGGAGAAAAATAAGGAGAAATATGGAAAAAGCCCGATGAATGTATACGAAAAGTAGGAAAATGGAGTTGACTTCGAACAACGCTGAATCAGTACTCGATAATAAGTGAACCTAGAATTGAGTGCCGGAGGATGGTGAGGATGGGCCAAGGGCCTCAGGCGATTGTGTTGTTTGCATTCATGGCACGTGCATTGCATGATGGCGGGTCGTGACGTACGGGTCACGGGCGCTCAGGATGGTGTACGGTGGCAGGGCCACGACACTCAGGATGGTGTGCGGTGGCGCGGCCACGCACACTCAGTATGGTGACTGTGGGGTGTACAACCTGCAGCCACTCAGTAGGACCCGAGCTCATGCATTGCACGGGGAAGATATCGGCATTTTGTGTGACATGACTTTGTTGCGTGTGACATGCATAGTAGGACATGCATCACGATGTTGCGCATTCTTTATCTGGAGTGAATTACTTTTCCGCGTTATTTCGAATGCTTATGTGATATCATGTCCTATGTGCTATGTGCTATATCATTATTGTATGTTTGTCTTGTACTACTTAGAGGCAGGTGCCTACTGAGTGATTTCCCAGTCACTCACCCTCTACTCCTCCCCCCACCAGGTGAGCACGAGGGAGAGTACGACTACATCTTTGCTGAGGACGGGGCTGACACGGTGGAGTGGGCAGACTAATGGTCGCGCCTAGGATATTAGAAGACCCTGCGACTGTTTGTCTTTATTTTATTGGGATCTCATCGGACCTCACCTTGTTTAGTACAATAGACCCTAGATACTAGCGTGTTAACGTTATTGTCGTGACACACTTATTGTTTCTATGGAGGATTGTCTTTTATTTATATGAATTAATGTTATCGTATTACGTTTCCGCGCGAAAAAACTTTCTACTTCTTTGCGGACATGTTGGAAATTGATTCGACGCTTTGTATTCTCCTTAGTGAGATACGGCGGACGTACTGTTCCCGATGTTAGGGTTCAAGAGCGGGGCGCTACAGGTCAGCGGTTAAGAGGAGAAAGAACAGGAGGGAAACAGCTGGAGAAAAAAGGAGAGAGAGAAAAGAAGGAGAGGAAAGAAAGAGAGAAAGAAAGAAGAAGAAGAAGAAAGAGCGGCCAACCTAGATCCAATCCACCACGAAATTCCGCCATACACTCGTAAGACTACCTAGAAACAAAGACAAGTAATCTTTATATACGCTTTACGCAAATTTTGGTTCAACAGGCCCTATGTTCTTATAAAGAGAAAATTGGACCACACATGGTAATCTTGATGCGTTCATGTTAAATGCTCTAATATATGTATTTGTTGTTGTTGATGGAGTAAAGTCATGTTCTTTGGACCAATTTCTGAGAATAGTTATGTTGTGCTTTGTTGTTGTTAAATATGCACATAAAAGTGTCATCCGTGATGTGTTTATTGTCTTGTTATAATTTATTATGTTCATTAACGGTACCTTAGATGATTTGAGAGGATTTGCAGAAGGTTTGAAGGGTGAATGATGGAGTGTTGTAGATTTATTGTCTTGGAAAGTTTGAGGATATATTGGAAGATGTGGGTGATAGAAGGCTTAGAGTGGATACAATTTGATATGTTTACAAACCAATCCATGTTAGTTGTGTGCTATGCCTGATGGATTTAGATGATAAGTTGAATTTGGGGTGTTCAAGATGAAAGGAGTGAAGGAAGAAGATGAAGAGAAGAAATTACTGCAGAATTTTAGTTTGGGGAATCGTCAGAACACTTCGAACACCCACTTTAGGCGCTCAATGTCACATTAGGCGCCTAAAGTAGGCGTTCGATGTGTCACAGCACATTTCAGAACACTTCGAACACCCCATAAGGCGCTCCATGTCACTTGAAGCGCCTTATGCAGGCGTTCGATGTGTACCAGCGTATTCCAGAATACTTCGAACGTCTAGTATAGGCGCTTTATGTCACATTAGGCGCCTTTTGAAGGCGTTACAAGTGTTCTGGAAGTCCCTTTTGACGCATTAAGTGCTTCATGTATGCGAGATACCTTGATTCTCTTCCATTGCTCATAAAATACAAGTGCTTTTGAGGTGTGAGTGAGTTGTAAACATTAAGTGTGAATGAGTAAGGCTAGGTGGAAGCTAACAGTGAATTTGTTATACGAGAGGGCATGAAATGATTCGAGTGAGATGTGCTTGAGGTACGTCTGAGGTTGGTGACCCTGTTCTCAATATGTAGACTATGTGTATGTGTTTAGAAGTTTGATATGATGTGACATGAGTATTTGCATCACGACATGCGCATTTTACATTCCGACATGAGTTTTGCTTTGCCAAAAGACACATGTACTTAAAAGAAGACAAGATTATGACTGCTGGTTAATCGCAGGATATAAAAGTCACGCCTGCTGTGACAGGGTATAAAAGCGTGACCAGTGAATCAACAGCAGGGTATAAAGTTTATATGTTATGGTCCCGTAGACGTTTCAGCACGGGGTATAAAGTTCTGTTTGTTGTGGATTGATCACCCACAGGATATAAAGTTCTGCTACGCGAAGAATAAGATAAGAAGAATTGTAAAAAGTTTTGCGAAATGACACGCATGACACGTTTACGGAAAAGGCATATGTATTGGTCTTTGTTTAGTTCAGTGCGTGGTTTTAAAGAAGTACATGCATCATATAACACGAAGCATAAGATTTGACATGTTGTGTTGGTTCCGTATTTGTGTATCATTTATGTGACTTGTTTGACTTTGATGAATTGTTATAAAGATGTTATTTGCTAACCCGAGCACCTTATTTTGGGCATTGATTTATATACTGGTGACTCGTCGTGTGTGGTCCCGTAAGGCGTATAGACGGGTTGGTTGCTAGCGATGTTTTCGCTAAGAATAGATACTCCATCTTCTTTTCAGGTGACCCAGGATATGAAATGATCTTTGTAAAGGACGACGGCGAGTGGGCTCATTGGGATGAATGTCACTGAAATACGTCCATTCTCTTTTAGTTGAAGGACTTACCGTTTAACCTTTTGTATTGGAGGATATATTAGTCTTTTCCCCGAACACGTTTTAATTCCGTTGTATTTCATTTGGGTATATTGTTGTTATTGAAGTTTAAATTTTACGACGTTTCCGCTGATTCATCTTACGTTATGGATGGCGTGTACTTGATACGCTTTGACGCTTCGTAGTTCTCGTAGCAGACTATGACAGATGCACTGGTACCGATGTCTGGTATCGGGCCAGGGCGCTGCCCGAACCAAAAGAGAGAAACAATATGTTCTAAGTTAGGGGACGTGCAAATTGGTTATACTAAGACGAGCAACCTTTTACACCAATATAACATTTGTCCTATTCCTTCTATCTTTTTAAGCAGATAAGAATCTAAGGACATGTTATTTATATTAGTATGACCTTACCTGCTATGTTAATTTAGTGCACGTGTCATGTTTTCAATCTAGTAATGGCATGACTAATTATATAGCAGAATGTATGATAGATAACCATCTTAGGAGAAGGTCATGTAATCTATTTTATGTGCCATCCTCTAGCCACGTAATAAAAGCATACTATGTGTATTTAATTCTTCATAATTTAATATATATAATATAATCTTATTATATATATTGAAAAATATAAAAAAAAAGATGGTCTAGATAATCTTTTCCTAAACATTTTCCTTTTGTGTCAATGCTAAAATAGAGTAACATAATATAGAAATCAAGCAAAACAGAGACGTGAACAATAACGATAATTCGTTAAAAATATTAAAAGAGCGACGACCAAATGCAAAAGTGACATGCATTTTGGAGGATTGCGCGATTAATTAAAAAAAATATTGCGACAAAAAAATTAAAAAAAATGTTTTGACTTTGATATCAAGTACTTAAAACATAACTACTTTGTTTAAATTTAAAATATGGCTTTTATGCAAGCAACGTTAACCGCGTGTGACACAAATAAATGGCCGCAGTTATAAAAAAAGATAATTAAATAAATGGTTGCAGTTGTCCATAAAATAAGAACCACAAATTATGTGCTGGTCCCCCAAATGCTGAGTCATAGGTGATCCAAGTTTATGATTGCTATTACAGAATCTCATGGCTAGACCTGCACCAGTTAATTACTCCCTTTATCCTTTTGTTTCCACGTCTTGGTTCTTTCTTTTAGTTGGATGAAAAAAAATTCATAGCTTTACTGACTTTGGTCCTTTTATTCTTAGAAAATTCTTAGATACGATAAATTATGTCAATTAACGATTTTTTATATAAGAGGTTTAAGACTTGATGAACATAACATGTCAGAGTTCAAAATTGGTTTCATTATAAAAAGTTGATAGGATGCTTCAAAACACATAAATTGGTTTCATTATAAAAAGTTGATGAGATGCTTCAAAACACATATACTACAGCTGTGATTCGAATTGATAACCTTGAATATATTATCACTCGAATATCAACTTACATCACTCAAATATCAACTTCAAAACACATACACCGAACAGTTCGCGAACTGTTCGAGTTTGACTCGATTTAATTCAAGTTCGCTCGTTAATTTTAATTAAATGAACCGAGTCTGAACAACTAATTGGGTTCGTTTACTAAACGAGTCAAACTGTTCGTGAATTCTTTAACTCGTTTAAACAGTCATAGTGTTTTCGGGGCAAACTTCAACCAATTTTGAAGCTCGTTATAGCAAACGAACCGAACCGAACAGTTCGTTTAACTAAACGAATCTGAATTCAAAAACGTAATATTCGACTCGACTAGGTTCGTTAACACCTCTAGTCTAGATAATTTTTTGCTGACATGTACTTTATTTCTTAAATATTCTACATGTTCGAATAAGTATGCCGGCGTAAGGTTATATGCATAGTATTTAACAATAGTGTTTTCCGGTCCGGTTGGCAATTCAAATATCATGTGCTATGTATAGGTTAGGCATTAATGTCGCTCGGCTAACACGATCGTATTTTCTCTGTCTATTCGAACTTAGGAATTCATATTGCTCGGCTAACATTCTATCGTAGTCTTTTACTATCTATTTAAACATACATTTTACGTGTAGTGCACCGTTCCGAGTCCTAACACTCGAAACGATTCACCTGCCATGTTCTGCTAAGAAAATACAAAACGTCGAAACAAATCGTGTACATGTCATCAAAATAACGTAGTCTAATGTAGCGGAAACATCATAAAATTAAAACAATGGAAATAAGCCTCAAATCATCAGTAGTAAAAGTTTAGGAAATGTCTAAATTCAAAAACATAAATCGTATCTTAGTAGAGTTTCTCTAATTCTCAAAATATCAGATCTCAAATCCATAAAACAAAAGTCTCAAATTTAGATCCCATAAACAATTTCTCTCGCCAGTCCTCAAACTCATCGGTAACCCCACTGAACTCATCCTCGACGAACACTAGATTATAACACTGATTCTCTGCAAAATGTCAACAAGTGTAGTATGAGCGACAAAACATCGCCAGTAAGTAGCTTGTGTGTACCCACTATAGGATCATGTACGGAGAAACAAGTGTAAAGAAACATATTTAAACAATTTACGAAAATATCGAGCTTCCCATTTGTAAATAAGTTAATTATAATACCATTCACGATCAAACAATCATGAAAGCCAAACGTACACAACTTCCCCTCAAATAACCAATCAATGTTAGTCAAAGTCAAAATGATGCAAAGTTCCAAAACCGATGCAATACAAAGTTCAAAAGTTCACAGTCAAAGTCAAAATCCGAAATCCCAAATCCGATTCCAAATCGGTCCAAAGTTCTAAAACAAATTTCAATGCAATTGTTATAGCACTTTTCTTAAAGTGACTTATACCGTAAGACCTACAAATTGATAACCCCAATAGTCAATATGTCCAGGCGCGCTATCAAAATAGTCAATATGCATGTACGCCCTAATTGGCGGTCAATATGTCCGAGCGCCCTATCAAAATAATCAATATGCTCGGATGCCCTAGTTGGTTGGGGCCAATTCTGCTTAACGGTATATTTCACCTTGTAAGGAAGAATTTCGCAAAATGCACAATGCATAAGTCCAAATAATTCCAAATATCAAAATATCCCTGACTCCCGTGCATCTATATACATGCATATATGTCCACGATCATACATGTGCATATACACATATATACATACACGCACATCTCTTGCTCACATCTCCTAATTTACTTTTCAAACCTCCCTCGGCCCAACAACCCACTCCCTCAGCCCAGCCCAAACCCGCAACCCACTCTCTCTTCCTCTATATTTTTTTTCTTCTTTTCCTTCTTTCCTTTTTGCGCAGCGGCCCAGCCTTCTTTTCCTCCTGCTCGGCGCAGCGGCTCGACCTTCTCCCCTTCTTCTCGGCCCGGCAGCCCAACAAACCTTTTTTCCTTTTCTTTCTACCCGGCCCATTTTCTTCTCTGGTCCATTTTCATCCTACCCTTTCTTCCCTCTGCCCACTCCACTCTCAATCCCAATCCCCCTCAGCCGCAAGCCCGCTACCCAACCCCCTTTGCCCCCTAGCTCCCCACCCCTTTCTCCCTAGCCCAACTCCCTCAAACTATAACTCCCTTTCAACTCCTTCACTCCTTGGCCCTCACCTCCTCCCCACATACGCACCACCCACACTCACACACCAAACACCACACACAGTTCGCTCACAACACACATCACACCACACACGCACACCACGTGCCACCCTTCACCGCCCATGTCGCACGACGCGGTGCCACTCGTGCCATCTCCACCATCGAAAATACCCCAATCCAATTTCTAACCTTATTCAACCCTCAATTCTTACAATATCTTAACTTTTCCACCAACTACAAGAAATCATACCCATATTCATACAAAATCCACACAAATTAACACGCATATTTCTACAAATAGTATAGATTGCAAATTATATACATATGAAGATTGCACAAAATCCTTACATTTATAAACACTTCGTGCGAGGCATATATTGACAATATACATATATCTTTTCGGCTTTTATTCACATAAAATACAAAATTTTGCATCTTTATATCTATATATATAAAACACAAGACATATATATCTACATAATCACTCATCTATACAACCACTTATAGTTATGCGTGATCCTCAAGTTTGTACAAAAATATACCTATAATTTTCGTAATAACATAACGAATACATAAAGGGTACTTATCTGTATGTGTATTAGACTACATAATTGATCAATCCTAGGGTCGACTTAAAGAAAAATCTTGATTTTCTTCCCTTAGGTAGTGGCGGCCGAATGTGACTAGGGTGGTGTTGGGGTAGGGTTTAAGTAGAATAAATAGATAGTTAGGTGTCCTAATGGATAAAAAGGAATATGGTATTTTAAAACTAATCAGTTAAAATTTGATTTAAATCCCTTGTTTATCTACCTAACTAAATATTATCTTAAATAACGATTATCCTATATTTATATTTATATTTATATATTTCCTTTTATTTTCCTTTTAAAAAATGCGGATATAACATTTCTCCCCTCTTATAAAAAGTTTCGTCCTCAAAACTTGCGTACCTTAGTCGAAGAGGTGTGGATACTTCTCTCTCATCTGCTCCTCGAGTTCCCACGTGGCTTTTCGTTCTGTACGATTGCTCCACAGCAACTTCATGTAAGGGATTACTCGTCTTTGCAAAACTTTGTCCTTCTTATCCACAATACGTATCGGGGTTTCCTCGCATGTCGCATCACTCTTCACCTTCAAGGGTCGTGCCTCTAACACGTGACTAAGGTCAAAGACATTCCGCATTAGCTGTGAAACATGAAACACGTTATGCAATTGAGCTAGTGCCGGAGGTAGTGCTAAGCGATAAGCTAACGTCACAATCCTCTCGAGTATCTCGTATGGTCTGGTATAACGAGGGCTCAACTTACTCTTCTCTCTAAATCTCATCACACCCTTCATAGGTGAAACCCTTAGTTAAACCTTCTCAGCCATTGGAAACTCTAGAGGTCGTCTCTTAGGATCCGTCCAACTCTTACTACGATCATGCGCTACCTTGAGCCTCTCTGGAATGATGTTTATTTTCTCCAATGTCTGCTCAACTAGCTCAGGTCCGGTGATGCTCCTCTCCCCAACTCATCCCAATACACAGGGGATCTACACTTTCTGTCGTACAAAGCTTTCAAACGGTTCTATTCCAATCACGATATGATGACTATTATTATATGAAAACTATATCAGCTTCACTATATTATCTCAATTTTCCTTGAAAGCTAACACGCAAGGCCTCGACATGTCCTCTAGGGTCTGGATGGTCCTCTCCGATCGTACATCAGTCTGGGATGGAGTGTTGTACTCATCCTCAACTCACTCTCCATGACTCTCTGATATGCACTCTAAAATCAGGATGTGAATCTAGGATCTCAGTCCGACACGATACTCACTGGTACTCCATGCAAGCACACGATGTTATCCATATATAACGCCACTAACTTCTCTTTCGTAGATTCACTCGACACTGGTAAGAAATACACAGACTTGGTTAATCGATCCATAATAACCTAAATAACGTCATTGTAGTTTCTTGTCTTCGGGAGTACTAATACAAAATCCATAGTAATGTGCTCCGATTTTCACTCGGGTATCCCTAACAGCTGCATAAGTCCTCCTGGTCGCTGATGCTCGGCCTTCACTGTGCTCAGCTATCCCACACTTCATGCCACTCCACCAGTAATTTTCCTTTAGATCATTATACATCTTAGTGGCTCCCGCATGTATAGAAAAACTTGAGTTGTGCGCTTCCCTCAAAACTTTTTTCACTGAGGTCCTCATCTTCGGGCACACGCAGTCTACCCTCAAACCAAATACTCTCATCATCTAACACCTGGAACCCTTCAACTTGCTCGGTCTTAATTCTCTCCCGAATACCTCGTAGGTTCGTATCGTCCTTTGGAGATTCTTTGATTCTCCACTACAGTAGGTGTACAGTGCAGCAAAAACATTTTCCGTGGAATCCACGATATACAAATCAAACTCTTCAATCTCTCTCTAGCAGGGTCTGTCTCGAATGGCTCGATTTCATGTTGAGTGTATCCACCACTCTGTTCACTTCTCCAGGATGATAATGGTCAACTAATAGTCCTTGATCAGCTCTTACTATCTCCTCTGCCTCATGTTAGCTCTTTCAGCTCTGCTAGTGCCATCTTGTACTGTGCTCTAGATATTGGCTCAGCTCCTCGTATCAAGTTAATCTCAAATTCCACTTCCCTGATGGGTGGTAATCCTGGTAGTTCATCAGGGAACACGTCCTTAAATTCATTCGCTACTGGAATATCATCAATGGAGGGTATCTCTTGTTCAGCATCCATTGCATACATCCGAAATCTCTCATTCCCTTTTCTTAGTGCTTTATGAGCCTATGCTATTGTCAGGTAGATGTTCTGGGACAACTTCTTCAGTTTAGCGTTTCCCTTAAAAGTGAACTCTTCCTGAGTGGGTTCTTTAAACACCACTTGTTTCTGACGGCAGTCAATGTGTGTGTGGTATCTGGCTAACCAATCCATTCCCAATATGATGTCGAAATCACTCATATGGATCGGTATAAGCACGGTAGCAAAATTATGGTCTTCCATCTATAGCTCGCAGTCTTTGTACCGATGGTGTGAGATAATAACTTGGTCTCCTGCTGCTAGGACACGATAAGGGGTGTCTAGCCATTTAGGGCATCTCCTAAGGTTCTTGACAAACCTCTTAGCAACAAATGAGTGGCTCGCACCACTATCAAATAGTACATTGACCGGTACTTTATTCACTAGCATGACACCTAAAATGTTTATGGGTTCAAATATAGGGTCACATATATAGATATCATCATTAAAACTCAAGAATAAAAGTACCTGTCATCACGTCGTTTGACCCCTGAACATCTGTATCTGTCACCACATGCACTTGGGCATTGGTACGTGGTCGACTCCTCTACTATGGGGTAGCTTTCTAAAGTAGTCTCCTCTGCTCTGGGCAATCTTTGACCAAGTGGCTTATCTTTCCACAGTTAAAGCACACACCTTCTTTCTTCAACGCTCGCCTGTGTGTTTTCGGTTGCATGCTGGGAGTTTGGAATAGGTGTCTGTGGATTGCCTCTAGGCTGTTGATATTGCTGCTGTTGTGGTCGCTGCTGTGCTGTAGGACCCCTCCTTGGTACCTTGACCCATCTTCCAGGTCTACCACTACTCGCCTTCTTGGGTCTCTTGACTCTGTTTTCCTCATCATCATGCTACAAGTTGCTCTACCCAGTAACATGCATCCAGTAGCTCTCTAAAATGCTAGACATTGGCATTCACCACTCTTGTGTGAATGCGAGTATTCAGACCTCTTTCAAACTTTACCATCTTTAGGTGCATATCGCCCATCGTAGAAGGCATAATCTCCCCAAGGCGTTAAACTGATTGGCGTACTCCGCCAACGATATGACTGGCCCCTGTCTCAATGCCTCGAAAGCCCCTATCTTCTGCAAAGTCACTGATGGCCGGACGTAGAACTTCTTAAACTCTTCTTTGAACCTGGCCCAAACGACTAGCTGTTGCAAATCCATCACCGTGGTAGTCCACCACTTGTCAGCTTTACCAATTAGGAATGGCCGGATCACCATATTCCTTATCTCATCAGGCACCTACAATAGTACACAATTGTTCTCCACCTCGCTTAGCCATTTATCCGCGTCATCCGGGTCAGCACGCCTGTCGAAGGTAGGGACGTGTACCCGGTTCATCTCTCCATAATAGTACATGGTCCCATACTGCTTCTGTGCTGCAGCTCGATTCACTGCATGACCGATCTATATCGCTACGTCACTAGTGCCTACAGAAGGGTACCATGGTTCTGGCTCTAGTTGTCATTTCTATCACCGTTATGGGTCTCTTCGTGGAGGCATCTTGCTGTAAACATTGCGATTTATTTAATTCAATAAGGTATTATGAAAGTAAGGGCTACTACGATCGTGTCAAGGAGACATGCAAAAGGTCATGATCAAAACTTAAATAATGCAAGTAATTAAAATCATATAGACACAATATTGTCCAAGGTATGCGTACCCATCAACCGATCATCCTTTAAGTCTAAGATCATTTTTTATTTCTAAGATCATTGCTCAGATATACGATCGTCACTTATGTCTAAGATCGTCACTTAAATCTACTATCATTGCTTAATCTAAGTTTCCGATGTGGACTTAGAGCCATGCTCTGATACCACTTGTAGTGTCGCTTCCCCAGCCCTAGCACTTGAAACGGTTCACCCGCTATATTCTGCTAAGAGAAATACAAGGCGTCGAAACAAATCACATACGCGTCAGCAATGTGATTTCGACTATTATAGCAGAAACGTCATAAAATTAAAACAACGGAAATAAACCTCAAATAGCAGTTCTACAAGTCTAAGAAATGTCTAAATTCAAAAACATAAATCGTATCTTAATAGAGTGTCTCTAATTCTCAAAATATCAAATCTCAAATCCATTAAAAAAAGTCTCAAATTAAATCCCATAAATAATTTCTCTCGCCAATCCTCGAACTCATCAGTAACCCCACTTGGATTCATCCTTGATGAACACTAGATCATAACTATGATTCTCTGCAAAATGTCAACAAGTGTAGTGTGAGTGACAAAGTAGTGTCCATTAAGTAGCCTGTCTGTAACCACAATGGGACCATACATGGAGAAACAAGTGTAAAAAAAATAATTAAACAATTTTACGAAAATATCGACCTTTCCATTTGCAAATAAGTTAAATATAATAACTTTACAATCAAACAAGCATTAAATCCAAATGTGCAACTTCCCCTCAAATAACCAATCAATGTTAGACAAAGTTTAAATGATGCAAAGTTCCAAAACCGATGCAATGCAAAGTTCAAAAGTCCAAATTCAAACTTGAAGTCCAAAATCCAAAATCTGATTCCAAATTGGTCCAAAGTTCCAAAACAAAGTTCAATGTAATTGCTATATCACCTTTCTTACGAGTGACTTAGAAGTTAAGGCCTACAAATTGATCAGCCTAATAGTCAATATGTCTAGATGCGCTACCAAAATAGTCAATGTGTCTAGACGCCCTAAGTGGTGGTCAATATTATGAGCGCCCTATCAAAATAGTGAATATGCTTGGGTGCCCTGCTTGTTTGGGATCAATTCTGCTTAACGATATATTTCACCTTGTAAGGGTGAATTTCGCAAAATGCACAACGAATAAGTCCAAATAATTCCAAATATCAAAATATTCCTAACTCCTGCGTATCCATATACATATATATGCTCACGTCTATACATATGCATACACGTACATCCCTTGTTCACATCCCCTAATTGCCTTGTCTAACCTCCCTCAGCCCAGCCCAAACCCGCGGCACACTCCCTTTCTTCCCCCTTCTTTTGTTTTATTCTTTTCCTTCTTTCCCTTCTGGTCTGGCGGCCCAACCCTTTTTTCCTCTTGCTCGGCCTAGCGACTCGACTTTCTCCCCTTCTTCTCTGCCCGACGGCCCAACAGACCCTTTTTTCTTTTTTTCCCTTTTCTTTCTACAAGGCCCATTTTCTTCCTCCCCTTTCTTCCCTCAGCCTACTCCACTCTCAGCCCCCAGCGCACTCCGAATCCCCCTCAGCCGGCAGCCCGATACCCAACCCTCTCAGCCCCTAGCTCGCCCAAACCCTAACTCCCCCCAACTCCCCTACCCCACCCCTTGGCCCCACACCACACACACTCTATACACCAAACACCACGCACAACACACACAGTTCGCTCACAACACACAGGACACCACACACGCGCACAACGCGCCTCCCATCATCGCCCATGCGCCGCCGCCTCGGCTTCACGCGCTGTCGCTGGAGCCATCTCCACCACTGAAAACCACTTCAATCTAATTTCCAACCTTATTCAACCCTCAATTCTTACAAAATTTTAACTTTTCCACCCACTACAAGAAGTCATACTCAGATTCATATAAAATTCACCACAAATTAACACACACATATTTATACAAATAGTATAGATTGCAAATTATATACATATGAAGATTATACAAAATCCTTACACTTATAAACACTTCGGCCGAGACATATATAGACAATATACATATACCTTTTCGGCTTTTATTCACATAAAATACAAAATATTGCATCTTTATATCTATATATACAAAACACACGGCATACATTTATACATAATCACTCATCTATACAACTACTTATACTCATGCATGATCCTCAAGTTTGTACAAAATGTACCTATAATTTTCGTAATAACATAACGAATACAGAGAGGGTACTTACTCATATGTGTATTAGACTACACAATTGATCAATCTTAGGTTTGACTGAAAGAAAAATCTTGTTTTTCTTCCCTTAGGCAGTGACGACTGAATGTGACTAGGGTGAGGTTGGGGTAGGGTTTAAGTATAATAAATGGATAGTTAGATATCCTAATGGATAAAATAGAATATTTTATTCTAAAACTAATCAGTTAAAGTTTGATTTTATCCTTGTTTATCTATCTGACCAAATATGAGTTTAAATAACAATTATCCTACATTTATATTTATAGATTGCATTTTTATTTTTCTTTTAAAAAAATCAAATATAACATTACGTCTCAAAAATATTATCATAGTTAACTTTTTAATATAATATAAATTATATCGGAAAAATCTTTTTTTAAACCGACAAAAAAAAACACACAATTTATATCATGTTCATATTGAAAAGGTTACGTGAGAGCAGACTAGTTTTACCCTGGAATGCCCGAATACTTTTCCTTAACATTCTTTTCCCACCAACAATTCAAATGTAAATATCACCTTTTTTGTCATAACCAAAACGAAACAAATAATATATACTTTTGTTATAACAACCATTATTCCGTTTTACGAACTTATATTCTCTGTTCTTTTCTTTTTTTGTTTTGTTTCTTCTTTTACCGTTTTACGATATTATCTCTAAATCTCTCTTGCCCAAAAATATTTTTCTAATTTTTATATTAACTTTTTTTAAAAATATTGTCTATTTTCAAAAGTGAGAATATCTTAATAACAAAAGTTTTCACTGCCATTTCGATTAACACTTACATGATCTTTTCAATTTACATGAATCAACCAACTAATTTAGAATATGAACAATGACCAAATTAGTTTCACTTTTTTACTATTCTACAATCAAACTATTTTAATATTTTTCGAAATAGAAGAGTAAAAATAATAACTTTTCCCTATAAGACCAGTGGCCTACTTTTAAATTAGCACGTAACATGGTTTCCAAATGTGATATACGTATATGCATAAGCCTTCTCTTAGAATATATTATCAAAAATATTATTATAGACGGTTAAAGACATGCTTTAAAAGCTATTATTTAAGACTAAATCATCAAATATTTTAATAGAAGTTTTTATACGAGTTACTATTATATTATTTAAGATCAAAAAGGCTAAAAGACTAAATCGTCAAAATTTTAATACAACTTTTTATACGAGTTATTGTCGTATTATTTAAGATAAAAAGACTAAAAGCATTATTACAGATGGTTAAACATATTCTTTATTCTTTATGACTGGTGTGTAAGACATTAAACAACACATTAAAGTGGCGTATCTCGCACAGTTACGTGCCAAGGACAAAAAGATTGAACTTTCAGCTCTATTTTGCATAAATTTTTGATTCAGCTAACACCAGTTGGCCTCCTACTCTTTCAAATATTAGCAATCTGCCACTATAGTTTTCCCTTTCTTTTTTTTTTGTGTTATTTCATAATTATCCATTATTGTTAGAAATCCATAGACCGATTAGTATCTTATATCTAATTTTATTTAGTATTTATTAATTATTACTTCGACAACCACTAATCCACTATCACCCTTCTGTTTTTCTTTGTCTATTTTCACGACAGATGACCATTCTAATGAGATATAATCTAATCTTTTTTTTTTTTGGGACATGTCGGGATCAAAACTCCAATATAACAACAAAGCAATTACAACCAATGTAATAGAGATTATATAAAGAGAAATCTCATCTTCCTTAATCCAACAACCATCGATGTCGTCAATTCTTCTTGTGTGGGTATTTTTTTGACATCCACTCCCGTAGACGTTGACCTATTTTTCCAAGGAGCTAAATCGATATTTGGAATATAAATCCTTTGTAAGCAAAAGTTATTAGGCAGAAAGCCATAGACGTTGACCTCTTTTACCAAAGAGCTAAATCGATATTTGAAACGTAAATCCTTTGTGAGTAAAAGTTATTGGGCAGAAAGCCCGAGATATAATCTAATATGATTACCGAAATTTACGTCTATATTTGCTAGACGCTTTTAAATATAGTGACCCAATATTCAGATTTGAGTTTTAGTAGTGTATAAAAAAAACTACACAATTCTTAGCAATCCACTAAAAATGAATAGTAATTAGCACTCTCTCCGTTTTAGTAATATTTAGTTTTTCTTTTGGTCTATTTTAAAAATATTATACACTTTCTAAAAATATTAATATATTAACATAAAAATTTGCATGCAATCATTTCAATTAACAATGTATCTAGTCTTTTTTAAATAGTCAAACAAATATAGAATAAGAATAATGATCAAAATATGTACATGCATAGATAACACAATAATAGAAATATGTGCTAGTGAAGAGATTTTTTATTAAACATAAATAGAAATAGTCATAACAGTGGATATGCACAAATGATTGAAACACAAAGACCAAAACAAAAAAAAAGTTGACTTTGCAATTTTTTGTTTTGGTCGTTGTCTTTCAATTATTTTTGTATATCCACTGTTGTAACTATTTTAAAATCGGAAGTTTTCTATTTATGTTTAATAAAATCTATTCACTAGTACATATTTTTATTATTGTGCTATATATGCATGTACATATAGAGCCGGAGGTCTCACTGGAAGCAAACTCTCTATCCCTTGGGAAAGAAGTATTGTTTGTCTGCCTCTCACCCTCGTCAGACCCTAGCGATAGTTTTTGTTATCGTTAAAATATATTGTGTTTGATTGTTGTGGTTGATCAAAATATAGACAAAAAAGCTTTAATTCCTCAAATTATATTCAAATAAACTACAACAAGACACGGACAGTATTTACTTTCCTTCAACTCAAAAGAATTACGAGTAATTATTACTTTCTGAATAAATGTATCTTGCTTCTAGATTCTGTAAATTACGTAAACTAGAAAGCTAATGTTGACCACATTTCGAGTTTACTCAATCATATCCACCACGTCATTATTAACTGCCAAAATTTGTACTAATCCCATTTTCACACTTTGCTCCCCCATTATAAATCTCCATTTTTTTCCACTGCAAAAGTCCCCTTCCCATCTTTTCACGCTTTTTCTCTTCAAAATCTTCTGTCACGACACGTTTCTTGATTCATCTTCTCCCAATCTCTATCCACAAAAATCCCAGTATGGAAATTTCAGAAATCGGTATAATAACCGAGTTTGAAGCTGGAATGAAATGCTTTCAAAACCCATCATTTTTTTCTCGATTATTTTGGTTCTCCACCGTTGAAAATCCACCCCAATTGTACAGTTTCTGGAAATGGGGTGCTTTAATTGTTGCATTATTAGCTACTTTTACCCGATTGTTGAAGAAACTTAAATTACTGATTCTTCATATCCGTAGACTTAAGCCATCCCCTGAATCTATACTCCAACACCTGCATGTTGACTTTGATCTCACCGATGACGACGACGATGATAATCAAACCTCTAATGTTTCGTCCGATGACGAAGAAGACGAGCTCAGGTCTCCGGATTCCGATGATTTGAAGTTGTATACAGATTTCGGAATCAAGGGATCAAACAATCGAGGGCTGAATGGTAATTTAAGGCGCCGGCGTGGTCGATGTGAGAATGGCGGCGATGACTTCAGGTGGGATGATTTTACTGCGGGAAAAAATGTTGTAAAAATGTGGGATAGGTTAGGTTTGAGCTTAGGTTTCGATCCTTTGGATGATTCTTCTGATTCCGAAAGCGTAGTTTCGTTCTGGGAGTCCAATAAAAGAGGCGAAAATGTTCTCCGCTCATCTGCCACGTCATCACAGGCGGTGGTTTTGTCGGCTAAAATGAAGGAGAATAACAGAGGGGTAGTTTTGGAAGCATACGATAGGAGACAGAAAAAGTCTCCGGTGGCTTATGCGGAATGGGACCCACTTCAGTGGCCACCGAGACAGGAGGTGAAAGTGATGTCAGGCGGTGTGGGAAAAGTCTACGTCGGGGATGGTGACGATATGGTGGTGGCCGTCGGCGATATAAGGAATTTGCAGGCGCCGTTAAAGAGTTTGACCGCCGGCGGCGGTGATTTGTTGTGGGATGCTGACTGGGACGATGAATTCGTTGATTGTTCGGGATAAATTCGAAGTTTGTCTGAGTTGGCAGTGACGATTGTCTTGATTATTTGGACGTCAGAGCTGATCTGGCAAACATAAAGTGGGTCAACCCGAAAGATTCAAAGTTAGTTGAGAAAATTGAATTGAAATATCAATTTTCCCCCTTCTCTCATTTTTACCGGGAGAGTCCGAGTTGGATATAATGGTATTTTTACTATTCGGCCGGTGGAATAATTCAACTAGTTCTCAAGTCGTTACATCATAATTCAAATTATATGATTTAGATTTGACTGAATTGTTCCCCGACGAAAAGGAAGAAAGCCCTGTTATCAGTTTTAGATCTTATGTTTGAAAATTAATAATTGTCGCTTTGATATAGGAAATAGGAGAACTCCTCAGCTTATGGATAAATGTAGTTTATGTCAATAAATAAACTTTTTTCAGGCTGTGAATTCATTTCCTATAAATTTACAAATGGAATTTTTTTCTTTTCAATTTTTTTTATAGAATAACAAATGACCTCATGGGATATAGATATGTTACTCCCTCCGATTAAGAAAAATATTGTATTGATAATCTTTTTGTATGCATGTACTTTTAAAACAAAATGTATAAAATATCAATTATGGTAATTGATGAGGTTTCATTCACCCTTTGGATCACACGTTTGATCATGATAATAAAATGAGCAATTTCAATAGTTGTGTATTGCAAATATGAACAACGTTACAAGCCTTGGATTGTTAGTCTAGGAAAAAAATTATTCGACGCTTAAGTCAGTTGTAGGCGTGATCATGACTGATTCCTTTTCTCTGAATGTAATGTAATTCGAAAACAATGTTCATTTATTCTCTCTGAATGTGAGTTTGAACATGAACGTGAACATGCATTCTGTCTGGCGGTATTCTCCTCCTTTTATATGATTTGGTTCACCAATATATGTGTGGGATTATAGGGTGATGCACATGGTCTGTCCTGCTTATGCATGGGTGCCAAGTGATACCATGTGTCAGCATGTCGAAGCTGCTCAGGCCGAGGTGGCTTGCCTTGGTTTCAGGGTATTCGTTGGTGGGGCCGACCTAATGCTTGCGTCAAGGTGCAAGGCTCTAGTAGAGGTGAAGGTTGTGACCGATGTGGTTAACCTTGGTAAGAGACTGGTTGGGGCTGACCTGACAATTGCGTCTAACTAGATTGTGGTAGTGGCTCAAGGGGGCATCTTGCGTTCTCCGGACATCGTTGACTTAATTACGCATTTGAGGCTAAGTGACTGATGTGAACGCTGGGTGACCTGCAACCTTGTGTGGTTAGGCTGTGTTGAGTGAGAAGTGCCGAGTTGTTTGCACTTTTAGCTTTTCTAGAGTGTGTTGGTTTTGTCCTCGTTAGATGCCTCCAGATCATCCCTGTCGATCTAATTGAGGAGGCTGAACTTCTGATAACAGACAATTCACATGACCGTTCCACTATACCACGCTTCTTACATGTAAACACATGATTGGGCGCGTTGTTGAGAAATCATGGTTGAATAATTTTCAAAATGCACGATTTAAATTTTACGTGATTTCAAAATGCATGATTTAAATATGTCATATATGTTTTATATGTTGAGAAAAAGGGGTTTGAGTGATTTCAAAATGCATGATTTAAATAACGTGTATCAAAGAAATGCATGACATATTTCATGACATGACACGGTGTTACATTAAACTTGCCTTATATAGTTCATATATAATGTTGTCGTACTAACGAGCCATGAATCTTTAAAGCTTACATCAAATGTTAAGCATTTGTTGTGTTTGAACTATTTTCAGGTGCCACCATTAATGAACTAAACTAGTTCATTAAGTGAAGTACTTAGTTAATTAAACTAAGTAGTTCATTAAAGGAAGCCATATTTAGAAAAGGCACAAAGGCAACAAGTTGAAGAAAGGAAAGTTCTCCACCCTCATATCACACGCCATTTTCAACATAAATATATATATATTCAGATTTTTTTTAAAAAGGCACATACATATATATTCCAACGTACTACCGATACGTTATATATTTTACGTACGTACATTAACATCACACTACTATACTTAACTCATATTTATGAGTATATTCAGGTCTTATATCATATGATATAAGTCATGCTGATGACAAATTTATTATGACACGTTAAAAGGTTCTAAACCAAAAATTGTCGTATCGGGTGAATACCGAAACTTTGCCAACGTGCCACGTACTTGCCATATATAGATGGCCAGCCCCTACACTTCAAAAATGGCCACAAATTTCGTGGCTTACATGTTATGTGCAGCCATAAGATCATTCCATGTTGGCAAACACAAATCACCATCAATTAAGGCCAAATTGTGGAGATTCCAAATTCAATTTTGTCAAATGTTGGGCGCCACTTTAAATCAGCCTAAGTGCTGAATATTAAAGTTTAATTTATGTATATTATGTGTAACATAATATATATAACATGTGCAAAAAGTTGGAATTTAATTAGATAAAAATCGGGTAATCGACAAACGTCGAAAATTCGGTTTTCTACGTACACGACACATGGAACATTTTGGCATGGCATATAACATGTATCTAGACACTTTTTACATACTTCATACATTATAAAGTGTTCTAGAAAAATCAACTAAGGGCTGATTGGAATATACCATATGTGTATAATTATTGTGCATTATTTTACAAAGTTTGTAAAAATAAATTCAGCACATGTATATGCCATATCACACGCCACTTCAGCCATGATGGAGCTTAGTTGGAGCTTATTTGACACTTATTTGGTATTTTAATTAGTGGAAAATAAGCCACACATGATGGGTGACTTTGAAGGCGGCAACACACAAGGAAAGATTTCAAAAATGCAACACATGCTGAAAATTTTCAGCACATGTGAATAGTGGCCGAAAATTGCATCTTAATTGTGATATATTTGCCTCTTCATTTTCAAGGGATTGATATAATACTACTGTGGCAATATTTTGAATATGTCTAGAATATTGCACATGCTGAAAATTTCAACATGTGAAAAAATGAGTTGGCCGATTTTATGGTCATGAATGAGACCAATTTGTTCTCCAAATTATGTGGGATTGATTGTGAGAAAATTGGCAATGTTTTTATGATTATTTTGGCACATGTTTTAATTGTTATTCTCAGGTTTATACAGTCATCAAATGATGACAAGTCTCATCCAATCAATGAGTGCCAAATAAGCAAAGCGAAGATGATCATCCAATGAAGTGTGGCCAATTAAGCAAGTGAATGTCACAATGATGCAAGGTATTCTTCCAAGGACTTAAAAGATAATTTTCAAGGGGAAGAACAAGGCAATAGGGGGCGGCCATATGGAGTTAAAAAGAGGAGAAGAAGAGCAAATCAAAAATAATAAAAGTCTTACAAGTCCAAGAGAGCAAAAACGTTTTTACACTTTTCTTCTACACTTCTTTTTTCTTCTCTCTCAAAGCCTATTGTACTCATATTCATACATCTTGAATAGGCTTCATCTATACCACCATATATTCTTTATTGTTGTAAAAGATTGATCAAGGTGTGATCAATCTTGCATCCGCTAGGTGGTGGTGTTCGTGATCGTTGTATTCATTTACAAGGTTTGTAAAAGGTTGGAGTTGGTATGTAACTCCATCAACCCTATGTGGTAAGGTGTTATTTGTGTTTTGTGATTAGTGCTAACCGAGGAAGGTGTCCTCGAAGACTGGAGTAGGTTATTTGAACCGAACCGTATAAAATTCCTTGTGTTCTTTACTTTCAGCACTTACTTTCAGTTTTCAGCACAGTGTATCGTTTTTAATCACGTTGGTAAAAATAGTAAACGAATTTCAAAAATCACGAAACTTTCCAGAATCATATCCACACATCTTAAGGTTAATTTGGCACAAGTTTCAACCCTTTTGAGCAAGGATAAGTCATTCAAACGTCTAAAGTTCTGAGACTAGTGCAGTCTGATTTTTAGGCTTGCAAAGGTTGAGACTTTGAACGTATTTGACTAACTTCCCAAAAGCATTTTTCAAAACTATTTCAACCCAATTAATTAAAACTAATAAGGGGTTAGTCATTAAATTTTCAGAGCATTTGGAGTTACGGTTAAATAAGAATTAATTTTTTAAATCAGACTACCGTTTCTGGCAGATTTGCGCAATCTGACCACCAACGATTTTTCGAGGGGTTAGAGGTTGTATTTTAATCTGAAATTTTTAGGAGATACTCAAAACATCTGAGGTTAAGTTCTCTCTGAATTTCAGAATTTTTGAAGATCTGCAACCTAGTTTTCAAAACGTTTTAAAACTTGTCCTGAAAACAGTAACTGTTTTCAGAAGTTGGGTCTTTGGTTTAAAACAATTTTAAAAACCACATTTTCCGCACCCACTATTCAACCCCCCTTCTAGTGGTGCCTTGAAGATCCTACATTATATATATCAATGTTGTACTAACGTTCCATGAAGCGTTAATGCTTAAATCATATGGAAAACATTTGTTGTGTTTACACTATTTTCAGGTGCCAGATTAAATGAACTAAGCTAGTTCATTAAATAAAGTGCTTAAGGAGATATTTGAAAATGCATATTCTTCATCAAATCTCAACATGAAAAGTTTTTATCTACACCACATATATACACGACATACACATACATACATAAATACATACATATATATATATATATATATATATATATATAAACATATATTCTCAAGACGTCAAGCTATATTCTTTTATCCCGGCATTTCATCGACACGTCATCAACGTACGTCAATGTCAAGCAATCATATACACATCATCGTTTGAATATATAAACATCCAACATATTCCAAGTCATATATTCTATGTCATTAATCTTCCAAAAATATATCAACACGTCAAAAGTTCGTAAACCAAAAATCGCCATATCAAATAACTACCAAACCATCACCGACACACATAAACTTACTATACAAAGATGGCCAGCCAATATACACTTCAAGCACCTCAAAATTTCGTGCTCCACATGGAAAATACAATACCAAAGATAATTAGATATATCAATTACCCATCATTCAGCTTATTTTATTGAAAATTCATATTCAAAATTGTTACACCTTATGGCAGAATTTTCTACACCTTTTGAAGCTGAGATTATATGTTTTTATGTATACTATATGGTGTATATCATATTTTACATGTTTAAAGGGTTTATGATCAATTGGTGAAAAATCGCGCAATCAATGAAATTCGAAAATTCACTTTTCTACAACACATTGCAAGGGGGAGTTTTCTTACTTATGTGACATGTATCTAGACATGTTTTACACACTCAATACTTATCTTGGAGTATTCTAGAAGACAGAGTTAAATGGTGATTGAAGTTTACCATATTTATGAAGATACTACATTATTATCATTCAAAATTTCAAAAACTATTTTCAGCACATGCATGCTGAGGTGGGCGGCCAATTTGAGCTTATTTGGAGCCTAGGTGGAGCCCTATCTTGCACTATGATTAGTAGAGAACGATCCACAAAAGAATTCAAGTATTTATGGAGATCAAAATACATAAGGTAATGATTCAAAATTCAAAAATAATGCTGAAGTTTTCAGCATGTATGGCCGAATTTGGGGAAATGTTTAAGGTTTAAAATCATTCCAAAAATGAGAAGCTATCACACTTATGATTGATTGGCAATCAAGATATTCAAAATTCAATTCGTTCTCATATTTTTTTGGGTAATTATCTATGTCATATATTATGTGCCAAGGTGGCTTAATGAAGACCCAATTATAGAGTGACAACAAGGCGAAGACGCATCACTTGTCCAATCATATCTCGTCAAATAAGCAAATGTTTGTCACAAGGCTCTGCAAAACTTCTTCCAAAGGCATTCAAGACATTTTTCAAGACCTTTATTAGCCCTAGAGGTGTGCACCATGCTACAAAAGGGAGGAAGATGATCAAACACAAGACAAGATACATATTCTACATTCTATCAAGTGCAAAGCAAGAATTCTCTTCATCTCCTATCTTCTTCTCTTGCACAAAACCTTAAGCGTATCAAACATACATTCTATATTCTGTATAGACTTCATATAGACCATCCATTCACGTTCCATACTTGTAAAAGGATGATCAAGGTATGATCAACCCTTCATTAGTGAGGTGGTGGTGATTTTATTGATCGTTGTTGTGATTCATTATAAAAGGGTTGGACACTGAAGGAGTTGGTGTATAACTCTAGACACCCTTGTTCTAAGGTGACTTTGGTGATTATTGCATACCGAGGAAGGTGTCCTTGAAGATTAGAGTAGGTCACGTTGGCCGAACCAGTATAAAAATCTTCATGTTCTTACTTTTCTGCACTTTTGCTTTCAGTTCTGTGTTTGCAACATTTTCAAAACAACTGCGAAAAATAGCAAACGGTTTTTAAAAGTCATTAAATTTTATAGAGATATAGATAAAGGTCTTAAGTTTAATTTAAGACAAGTTTCATTGAATTTGGATAAGTATAAGTCAACCAAACGTTCAGAGTTCTAAGACTAGTGCAATCTAATTTTTGGATTGACAAAGGTTGAGAACATCAACGTGATTGATATACTTGCCAAATGAATTTTGCAAAACTGTTTCAACCCATTAAACTAGACATCTTAAGGGACATCTCACCTAAATTTCAGATCATTTAGAGTTTTCATTAATTAAGAATTAATTTTTGATTATAAGAGAAAAATTTTCACATATTGACAGAGTTAACCCAAAAATGCTTTTCAGGGCTTTAGACTTTGAATTTTGATATGAAATTTTTATGACATATAGATAACATTTGAAAGTACAGTGTCACAATTGCTGGTCCTAGTGGTGCTACTCCAATGACGGAGTCACCAACGTTGCCTCTGGGTACTTCCTATGTGCAGCAGCATGTCATTTCTTTTATCCCCCGCACTATAGACTACTCCACTCTTTCTTTCACCACCGTAGGTAGAGGTTTTAAGTTATTTAAGCAGAACAACTGTATTTTGAATGAGGCTGACTTGGTGTACATCTTGAGGTTTTACCGAATAGATTGCACTAGGTTTGGCCCAATTTTGCGTCTTCCTGGTCGGACAGTCTACGATTCACCTTAAGAGTAATACGATGCTTACGATGAATACTTTAAAATTGGTTTTAAACTGCACATTTTCTATCCTTTGAGGCTGATCATAGGTTACCATCATCTCATACTCTCCCAAATAATACCAATTATCTTATACTTGTGCTCTGATCAAAATATCATTTTAGATTATAGTTAAAATCGAAGCCATCATTGGAAGAAACACGTCCTAAATGTGCAGCTATGTTCTTAGATCACAAACAAGTCCGATCATAAAGGATGAAGCTCACTTCCAACCAGGGGCGGAGGGAAGGGGGGCCTGGGGGGCACGTGCCCCCCCAACGTCGACAAAAAATCCTATATATAGGTAAGTGTAGTTGTATTTTTGGCCATTCAGTTCAAAGTGTACCCCCACTTGAGAGAACACTAACTTTCTGTTACATGGTCACATAGTGTTTAGTGTTCGACAATTCTCTGCTAAGTAACTAAAATGTGTATAAAATTTACTGGAACACATTTTGCATTTTAAAATATTATAAATTACACTATATGTTATGATGTAAGGGCTCAAGAAAAATATTCATGAACAGAGGGGTGTAGTTGTAATAAAAGAATAGTAATAAAACCTAATGGTTGCAGCAGCCAGCAGCCTCGTATTTTCTTTGCACAACTGTTCTGAAAAATCCATGGAGACGAAATCCCTAAATCTTCCATCCTTCAAATTCTTTTGCGAACTTTGATCATGGTTAATTGTTGCATCTTGCTGAGTTATATCCAGATGACTTCACTTCCTTGGAACGAATGGAGCTTGACCATCAACTTGACAATTACATTGTCGATATGAAATCAAATGAAATATTCTCTAATATAAATAATCTTGGAGATCTTGCAAAGAAGATGGTGGAGAAAAATTATCACAATTACTTTCCTTTAGTATATCGACTTATCGAGTTAGCATTGATCTTACCTGTTGGAACGACTAGTGTTGAAAGAACTTTTTCTGCAATGAATATCGTCAAGACTGATCTACGCAACCGGTTGGGGGATGATGTACTATCGGATTGTTTATTGTGTTATTTTGAGCATGAAATTTTTAGCACCATTGAAGATGAAGATATTATGCAACGATTTCAATCAATGTCATCTCGAAGAACCTTTTTGCGTCACTTGACAACTCCTTCTCGTCCTACAATAGGCAAATAAAAGGTATGTATTGATTATGTTACTATATTCATTTAATAATTATGATCCGCATATTGTTTGTTGTGTATTGTCTTTTTACATTGGTTGGTAGATGTGTTATCTTTCACGCATTTTATATTATAATACAAAAATATGTATACAAGATTTTGTCGGTTTCTCCGGTCCGAAACAGTGACCGGTGATATTCCTGTGCCGAAGCCTGTAAGTGCCCCCAAGAAGGGTCTCCTGGCTCCACCACTGCTTCCAACTTCTTTACACATGTTTTAAGGATCTGACCGAGGATCTTGAAAAACAAACAAAACAACAAACATTCATCACTATTATTATCACTCCCACAAAGGACATTCTAGATATGTCTCATATATTCGTAGTTGGGAACTCCGTCAAATCACCGGCAAGGATCATACAACTCTTTGCCTTCACATATTCTTGATCCACATTTGTTAATGCAATTTAGTCAATTCCTCATTCCTCTAGTGGATTACTTCAACGTTACGTCAAACAACTTCGTGTAGTATTTTCCTTGCACTTTTTCTTTATTGTCTACTTAGGTACCAGACAAGATTCTTGGGATACATACCAATCGAGTATAATGACATATCTAAGGACAATATGTTCTTGTTTTCGTAATGAAATATGAAAACTTAATCGTGTTCCAACCTGTGTGGAGTTAGTTGTATATAAATGTTCATCATATTATTATGATAAAAGTCGCTGTACTTTTTAGTTTACGAATAAATTTTTTTAGAAGGATCTTAGGTTTGTAATCTTTTTGTTTTTCTTTCTTTTTTACTGCATACACAGCACTGACAAAACTTGTATTCGCTTTTAGCTTGTATAGCTTTTAGTCTAAACGTATTCTTCGTCGAAACTTGTATAGCTTTTAGCTTAATTAATTAAAAACAACTAACGTAAATATTATATTCGGCCTCTTAGTCTAAACGTATTGGCAAAATCAAGCTGATGGTTACAATCTATTTATTTTAATCCTATTGACTAATTACTACGGCGAATTGATCGTTAATCATCATAGAATTGTTAGGCCAAAATAAATCGCGGAAGCATAAAAGTTACCTCCGACCATTATCGCTTGGTCGTCGCCTTCGAATCGGAAGCCTGCTGCAGAGAAGAATCCTTGCGAAAATGGAGTCTGCCAGCCTATGCCTATCTGAATGCTTTATAGTTATGATTGATGGAATATCACAAGCCCTCTATTTATAGGCTAGGCCATGACCCCTTTCCTTATTTGACTGACAATTAATTCCTTCCATCAATGAAACTTAATAATTGCCAATCAATCATAATCAAATCTGATAATTAATGCAGTCAATAATTACAACGTATCTAGACAATATAACGTACAGGTACATTATACATGTGATCCACATTAGTGATTTATAAATAAATCACGAGATTATAGCAATCAATTATAATTAATATAATTGATTCTAACATTCTCCCACTTGGATCACATGTCGAATGCTAGATAACACAGCATAAGTGACAAAACAATATGGCCATAATTTTATTGTTACTTGGATCTATTGACTACCAACTTAGATTGAAAATACAACACATGGATCAAGGCGGTCATGCTTTGATGTCAAGCACTCAATCGAACAAAATTAATGATTTATTATAAATCATATCAAAATTGGTCCACGTCCATGGATCAAATAGATCCTACAACTTTAAATGCGCATATTCAAAGTCAACAAATGTCTAGACAAAATAAGATCAAAGTACAACAAATCAAAGAGAACTAAGAAGTCCCATATCAGTAGCATGATCCCTGAAAACTTTAACCGGTAATCCTTTAGTCATAGGATCAGCAACCATTGACTCCGTACTAATGTGTTCAATCTTTACTTCTCCTTGTTCAACATGATCTCTGACCTTCAAATACTTTATGACGATATGTTTACTGCGACTCCCACTTTTATTATTTTTCGCAAAGAACACAGCAGCTGAATTGTCGCAGAAAATCTTTATGGGTCTATCAACAATATCGACAACCTTAAGACCACTGATGAAATTTCTCATCCATAAGGCCTGTGACGTAGCTTCATAGCATGCAATAAACTTAGCTTCCATCATGAATGAAGCAATAATGTTCAATTTTTATTTCTCCTTTGACAATAGGTGACGCAATGGACGCACAATTCTGCATAGCAAATTTCTCAAGTACTTTGATAATGTAGGCCTTCTGAGAAAGACCAAGTATTTTACTTATTCTATCGCTGTGAATCTCTATGCCAAGGACATAAGAGGCTTCACCCATATCCTTCATATCAAAGTTTAAAGCGAGAAATCGCTTAGTCTCATGCAATAACCCAAGATCACTGCTTGCCAGTAGAATATCATCCACATATAGGAATAAGAAAATGTATTTGCTCCCACTCGTCTTGAGGTATATACATTGATCAACAATGTTCTCTACGAAACTGAATAAAGAGATTACCTCTTGAAACCTGATGTTCCATTGACGTGAAGCTTGTTTAAACCCATATATGGATTTATTCAATTTGCAAACCAGTTGATCATTATCAGAATTGACAAATCCTTCAGGTTGTTGTATGTATACGTCTTCATCAAGAACCCCATTCAAAAACGCAGTTTTCACATCGATTTGATGTAGCTCGATATCAAAATGAACTACTAATGCCATGATTATCCGAAATGAATCCTCCTTTGAGACTGGATAGAAGGTTTCATGGTGATCGATGCCTTCTTTCTGAGTGAAACCTTTGGCCACAAATCTGGCTTTATATCGTTCAATGTTACCAAACGAGTCTCTTTTGCTCTTAAAGACCCATTTGCATCCCACCACAGAGGCTCTGTTTGGTAACGGAACAAATTCCTAGACATTGTTTTTAGCCATTGATTACATCTCCTCTTTCATGGCATCGTACCATAGTGACGATTTGTCACAACTCATGACTTGTGAAAACAAGATAGGGTCATGATTTAGTCCAATGTCATATTCGGACTGTTGAATATATACAATATAATCGCTAGAAATTGCTGACCTTTTAGTTCTTGAGGATCTTCGTACTCCCACTGCTTCAACAGATGTGGGATTAGTGGGTTCAACTTGTTCTTGATGTGATTCTTCAATTTGAGGTTGCACAATTGGTGGCTCTTCATTATGATGAATAGCAACCGAATTGTCTACATATAAAGGTACAACATGTGTATCCCTTACTTTCTCAAAATTGAATTCTCGATTCGAAGCACTCCCACTGACTTCATGATCCTCTAGAAACTTAGCATTTCTAGCTTCATCCACTTTAGGAATATGTGAAGGACAATAAAATCTATATCCTTTGGAGTTAACTGCATATCCAATAAAGTAACCGCTTTTCGTTCGTTCATCCAGTTTCTTTATGTTTGGGTTGTATACCCTAACTTCAACTGGACAACCCCATATGTGTAAATGTTTTAAACTTGGTTTCCAACCATTCCACAACTCGAAATGTGTTTTAGGAACGATCTTAGATGGAACCCTATTTAAAACATACACAGCGGTTTTTAGAGCTTCACTCCAAAATGATATAGGACAATTCGTTGTGCTAATCATGCTCCTTACCATGTCCATAAGAGTTCGATTCCTTCTTTCAGCAACACCATTTTGTTGTGGTGTGCCAGGCATGGTGTATTGAGCAACAATACCCTCCTTTTGAAGGAATTCGGCAAATGGACCAATCATTTGTCCTTTTTCTGTGTAACGTCCATAATATTCACCATCTCTATCGAATCGGACAATTTTAATTGTCTTCTCCTTTTGTTTCTTTACTTCTAATTTGAAGATTTTGAACGCATCAAGTGCTTCAGATTTTTTAAATAGAAGATAGAGATACATGAACCTGGAATAGTCGTCGATAAATGAAATAAAGTATTTCTGACCATTCAAGCAAGGCGTGTGAAAAGGTCCACAGATATCCGTGTGTACGATTTCAAAAGGTTGAGAACTTCTTTTGGCACCTTTAATGGTCTTGTTGGTTTTCTTGCCCTTTATGCATCCCACATAAGTACCTAAATCAGTGAATTCTAGAGTTTGCAAAACTCTTTCATTCACCAATCTTTTCATTCTGTCGATTGAGATATGTCCCAATCTTTTGTGCCAAAGACTTGATGAGTTCTCATTCATAATACAATGCTTTGTACCAGTTTCTGTTGAAAGAGTATGCTCATAAATGGGATCTAACTCAAGTTGAAACAGAAAACCATTCAATTTCGCAGAACCAATAACTTTATTCTCTTTCAAAATATTCATTACAAAAAGATGTGAATTGAAATCATATCCAATAATCAAAAGTCTTGAAAGAGAAACTAAATTTCTGGAAAAAGAAGGTACATAAAAGTGTTTTCTAAATCAATTTGAAAACCAATTTTCAAAATGAGCCTAAATGATCCCACTCTTTCAACTGTAGAGCGCATCCGGTTTCCAGAATAGATGCATTGCTCACTTTCATTTGGCTTCTTCATATTTAGAAAGCCCTGCATGGTTTTCGCAATGTGAATTGTAGAATCACAATCAATCCATCATGTATTATCAGAAACTTCAGCAAAATTAGATTCATGATACACAAAGGAAAAATTACCTTTCTTTTCCAGCAATCCTTTATACTTCAGGCAATCTTTCTTCCAGTGTCCATTTTTTTTTGCAAAACCAACATTTGTCTTTATTGCCGGTTTTCTTCATTGGAACACCTTTGCCCTTCTTTGCATTTCTCTTAAAATGGGTCGCAAGATGCACAGACTCAATGGACTCATTTTCAACCTCTTCTCCTCTTGAACACACATGGTCAGAAGTTCAATAATTGACCAGTTTTCTTTATGTGTGTTGTATGAGATCTTAAATGGAGTGAGCTCCGAAGGGAGAGAGTTGAGTATGAAACGCACCAAGAATGACTCTGAGATTTCAACCTTTAAGGAGCTTAATTTAGCAACAATGTCCCTCATCTCCATGATGTGCTCGCGCACACCACGGCTTCTGTCATGGGTCATGTTTGAAAGCCTCTTCATAAGAGTGCTGGCAACCGCCTTGTCAGAGCTTACGAACAGTTCATCAATGACTTTCATGTAAGCTTTGACATTATCAATATTAGGGATAGAACCCCTAATGCTTGGACTTATATGAGACTTGATGAGCATCATGCTGAGGCGATTAGATCGCTCCCAGCGCTCGTAATTAGACCTCTCAGATGGCATACTTGATTCCGGAGATTTGGTGGTTTTTCCTCACGGAGTGCCAGGTCTAAGTCCATACACCCTAACGTCAAAAGGAGATATCCTTCCATTCATTAAAATTGTCACCAATCAGTATTGGAGTACTAGCAGAATCAAATAAAGTAGTAGTGGGAATAACTACATAACCACAGATCATGCTATGAACATGTATAACCAGAATGAATTAATCAAGTTAATTCAAATAGTATATTCTAAACCTTCCTATGGGCAGAGGTTGCACTCATACATAGAATATACTTAAACGATATGAAAATTAAACAACAAAAATATTTCCGCATCTGTGGGCATAGGAAACGTTTATGTTTAATTTTCTTGATCAATAAAATAACCAATTCCCTGTGGGGCAAATTGATTACCTTATTAATCAAAACCATAGGTACGCTGACATTTTATTTTCTTTATACCATATAATTTTAAGATGCTGTGGTTAATTTTAAAATTAAGAAAATAATCCTCTATATGTCATTAACATATTTATATAGTTATTCTTTAAAACGATATGTAAATTAAACAACCAAAATATTTCCGTACATGTGGGCATAGGAAATATTTATGTTTAATTTTCTTGATCAATAAAATAACCACTTCCCTGTGGGGCAGAGTGATTACCTTATTAATCAAAACCATAGGTACGATGGCATTTTATTTTCTTGTATACCATATAATTTTAATATGTTGTGGCTAATCTTAAAATTAAGAAAATAATTCTTTATATGTCATCAACTTCAAAACCCTTTATATGACATCAACAAAAGATGAAATCATAATGAAAATGTGAAGTGAACTGATTCAGCAATACCCCAGGAAAGATCATGAATCAATTTCCTAGACAGGTATTACCATTCCACGTAAAATCCCAGGCCGTGCGGTGGGGTCACAGCGGTCCCGCTTAAGTACCAACTTTCTAGACAGAGATTACGTGCACGGTGTATTTATCACACTTTCAATAGTTCACCTTTTGTATTTGACACACAGTTTTATCAAATAGATATATAATCATGAATCGAGACGTCGTCCTTTTGTGATGAAGAGTATTCAGAAAGCACATATTTGTGGAGAATTTGAAAAGGAGAACCTCAGATAAATACATATAGCTAGCCAGCAGTAAGAAAGTAATCTGCCGTATACAAATAAATATGGATGGAGAATTTATCAAAAAACGCAAACAGATTAATTTGTATTTAAATCTATCAATCCAAAATATAATGTGAATAAACTATGCAAAGGAAATACCATACATAACAATGATTACATAGAATCAAGTAATCATGATTAAGTAATTATCTATGACAGAAAGAGAAGGTCAAACATTTTTCATCAATTTTCCCCAGCTCCCTTCGTATTACAACAAACAACTCAAATAGATTCTGTGACACTAGAAACAAACTATAATCGATTGAAAGGCCAATATGCATAAGGGACTGGAGATAGGCGTGTTCTTCCATTTTGCATTCACTTATTTTTTTTTTTTTATCGTGACAGAACCATACTAATTTATGAACCAAACATTTAATTTAAGGCCATAATTCTTGATCAATCTCAGAAATACATTATATTTAAAGACATCAAACTGCTTCCTCCAAGGCAAAACATCGAAGCCCATGTTAGCTATTCCTGCATATTCTACGCATATTGAAGTCATCGAAAACTATAGTTCCGTAACCTTTGAACGATTAAATTACATTAAAGAGTACGGAAAAAAGTTTTCTAAATACAAACGATATGGCCAGAGGTGGCTCTGATACCAAATGTTAGGCCAAAATTAATCGCGGAAGCATAAAAGTTACCTCCGACCATTATCGGTTAGTCGTCGCATTCGAATCGGAAGCCTGCTGCAGAGAGGAATCCTTGCGGAAATGGAACCTTCTAGCCTATGCCTATCTGAATGCTTTATAGCTATGATTGATGGAATATCACAGGCCCTCTATTTATAGGCTAGGCCAGGGACCCCTTTCCTTATTTGACTGACAATTAATTCCTTCCATCAAGAAAACTTAATAATTGTCAATCAATCAGAATCAAATCTGATAATTAATGCAGTCAATAATTGCAACGTATCTAACCAATATAACGTACAGGTACATTAGACATGTGATCCACATTAGTGATTTATAAATAAATCACGAGATTATAACAATCAATTATAATTAATATAATTGATTCTAACAAGAATTGGTAACCTTGACATGATTAAGATGCTTAAAGGCGACTAGTAAAAATCGTTAGAGAGAGAAATCATTATATTATATTTATTTTCAAAGGTTATCTCCTGAGCTACAGAAAATGGAAGGAAGTTTTTATATAAATTTTCGAACTTGAGAAGATGTCAATATGCATGAAAACAAAGGATGTCAATAGAATTAGTCAAACTTTAAAATATTGAGATAATTCTTTGAAATGTCCCATGTTTATTTTTGGAGGGGAAAAGAGGTTCAAATTTGCCTTAAGCAAAATTATCCATGTTAAGGATCTGATATGATCCGGATTTGAACAATGATACTATAAGCAAAACATATGAATGTCACTTTCACATGGACTTGTGACTTCCTAAAACAGCGTCATTAATTCCAATAAAAAGACGGTAAATTAGTTAATATCGGATTCTCTCTTATTATGTAGGACAAGTTTAGAACGATGATTCTTATTTGTTATTAATTAACTAAACTAAATTACACTAATTAACAGTTAAAAATTTGTTTTATCTAATCACAAACTATTTAAAACAAACTAATTAACACAATACAACTAACAATATTTTCTCATCGATTATCCATTTTGGTTCTTTTTCAAAATTACTGGTCTTAAAATCAAATAGAATAACAATAGAATTGATACACGAGCCAACTAATAACAACAACCACACATACCAGTATATCTCAACACAGCAAAAGCAATTGCTAGGGTCTGGAGAAGATAAAAGACAGGCAAACAATACCTTCATCCCAAAAGATAGAGAGTTTGCATGAAACAACTAAGCAAGACCTTTTAAATAATTGTGACTATTCTAATGTAAGTAGTCACTTGTTCTAACTATATTGACTTAGATTAATTCAATTAATATAATCATTAAGCTAACAAGTCAATCGTTTTCGAAATACTGAACATTAGCCTTTCATAAGTTGTCAATATAATGAGTTAAAGCTAAAAAAATCCACTTAGGTCAAAATATAAATATCCAATTTATTTTTTTTCTTTTTTTTTTCAATTCTAAAACTATCTATCTATATAGAAGAGAAGAGGAAGAACAATGTTGATGAAAGCTCAGGCAGTAAAGTTTGGAGACCAAAGATTTGACCTTTCGGATCCAACAACAATGCTGATGGGTTCAAGCAAAACATTGTGGCTGAGCCGCTATACCAGAACGGCAGTGGTAGGAGCCTCTTTCATGTGACGAATTCGTCAGTCCGCCACAACTGATTATGGCCGTGAGGAAAAAGCCCGTTTGCCAAACGAGAAAAGCTATGCTTAAAAACAAAATGGAGAAAAACGGAGGCAATGTTAGAACAGTCATAAGAGTCTACTAATACTATTATTATTATTAGTTATTGTAATGCTCAAATGTTGTTGCCTCATCGTGTTTGAATTATGTAAGATAATCTTAAAATCTTATTTTTTATTTGCCTATCAAATTACTTTACCAAAAAATGCTGAATAAATTTGATGACAGCGCGCATCGTAAGTCATTTTAGAGTTTTTTTTTTAATATTCCTGAATGACAGATTTTGATTAGGTTATCAAAATACAACTTTTTTTTTCCTTGAGGAAATGGGTCGTCACTTTTATATCATTGATGAAATAACATCAATACAATATAACATTCGCAATACCACTAGCATCAACTAATCGCTATATCTGCACTATTTATACGACGAGCAATAAGCAACTTTCTTGTCCTACATATAATCTCACTACAAACATTCCAAGCAGGGGGACGTTGAGTGATGCTCCCATGTACTACTTGATTTCGCCAAAACCAAATGGTATGTATCGTTTCGCGAAGAATGTACCTCCATTCCATGCCCGTAGGGATGTGCCGGTTGGAGTTAGTGATATTATGCATAAGCCATTCCATTGGAGCAACAAAGCTCAGAAACTGGGGCCGGCTCGAAGGAAGCAGGATGTGTCTCCATAGTGTACATACCCAAGGACAATCACGGAATACATGTAGTGTATCTTCTTTTGGGCTACCACAAAGAAGACAGTGGGGGTCATCCCCAATATGCCTGGAGAAGAGGACGTGTGCTGTGGGGAGATACCCGCTGTACACCTGCCATAGAAACATATTCAGACGCAAGGGTCCCTTCATTGCCCATAATGAATTCCATACTCGACTGTTGGGCGAGACTATCGGTGAAATCTGGAGTTCATATGCGCTTGACACCGTAAATTTGCCTAAGGATGTACCAAGCCATATTGGTTGCTCCTGCATACCTGACTCCCCTGCCGCGGACAACCTCATTCCTGATCGTAAGAGAGGGACGGTAGCCTTGAGATGTTTCCATAAAGTGGATGTGTTTGACTTGGTGTTGTGGCTGAATAAATCCCCATACTTGTGGTGTAATACGCTGACCCATAGAATGCCCGGTCGAGTGATCAATTGCCAATCGAGTTTGGCAAGCATGACCATGTTCATGTCTCTGAGACGTCTAATACCCAAACCACCTCTATCTTTAGGCTGACAAATTGTTTGCCACGAGCACCAGTGGAAATTTCTAGACTGATCACTATCTCCCAAAAAAACGGCGTGTCATTCTATCAATCGCATCAAGTAAGCCAATCGGTAAGCGGACCATTTGCATGGCATATGTAGGCATCAAGGACACAACACTTTGAACTAGGAGATAGCGAGCCGCATGTGATAAGAATTTAAGCTGCCATGCTCCCAGACGGGCTCTTACTTTATCAAGAATGTACTCATAAGATTTCCTCCCTACACGTCCAAATAGCAGTGGCATATCAAGATAGGAACAAATATCCGAGGTACAACGTAGTCCTAGCCGTACAAGATTTTGTGGAGCAAACCGAAAAGCAATATTTTCGGAAAGCAATATTTGTGATTTCGTAACGCTAACACATTGACCGGATATGTCACAAAACTTCCGTAAAATGTGTTCCATCACTTCAGCCTGTGGATTGGTTGCGGCTCCAAACAATAAGAGATCATCAGCAAAGAATAAGTGGGAAATAGTAGGTCCCGACCGCGAAGTACGTATGGGCACCCAACGCTTCAACTCCACCGCCTTTTCAATACGTCTACTCAGAACCTCCATACATAGTAAGAAAAGATAAGACGCAAGTGGATCACCTTGTCGTACACCACGATGAGGCCGAAAGGATTCCGTGATCTCACCATTCCAAAGGACGGAAAATCAAAACACGACTTTGCACATTTTAAACTACTGTTTTTATTTTGGCCGAATGAATTCTACTTTAGTTTTAATCGGTTTAGTTATACGGTGAATGTATTAAAACCCAGTCCGGATCCCCTGACCGTTAACCCTCTCACCCCCTTCGTGACCGCCTGCCACGTGGTAGCAGGGGAGGGTTGGTGAGGCTGACCCACACCCAGCCTTACCACCCCCTGCTGCCACGTGACAGGAGGTCTTCTGTTACAGTCCAGCCAGGGGGTTCAGGAGATCCCGCTCGATTAAAACCGCTGTTTAAAAGAATTATTATTTCTTAAATCAAAGGTTTTTTTTCATTGTTTAAAAATCAAAGTTTGGATATTTTTTTCCCTCTAAGCTAATGGTTTTATATATTCCAATTTGTATATTAGTATAATTTTTGGATTTGTGCCAATTATGAAGGAGGAGAAATGTCTATATTTCACTCTCATCTTTCCTTATAAATCATTAAATCCTTAGTACGACGTTATTGAAATTACGATTTAATAAATTTAATCCTCGTGTGATAGTTATTAAGGGTATCCATTATACATAAAGCATATCAACAAAATCAGTATGCAGTTAAAAAAAAATTAAATGAAGAGAGGGAAACCCCTCAGATAGTATATGCATAAAATAATATATACAAGATAGAACTCATTTCACTTGTCTTAATCTCAGCAATTAATACTAAAATAAGTGTAGCGCCCCGACCCGGACAGCGGAATCCGAACCGGTTCACCCGTCGTAGCTTACTGAGAAGACTACAAGACGTCTCATCTCTCGAATACACATCATCAATGACGTAAGAGAAATAAGCGCGGAAACATATCATGTCAATCTAAAACATCGAATTAATACGTCAAAGACAACGCGAATAATCAAATGTATGTGGTCGCAACCATCTAAAACTTCAAATGAACCACAACTAACTGAAATAAAGGAAAACAGTTTCACTAGTTAATCCAGCTCCACAAACATGGACTAGATATCCCATTCAGCCCACTCGCCGTCGTCCTCAATAAAGATCATGTCGTAAATAGGCTCATCTGCAATGACAAAAGTAGTACCCTTAGCGAAAAACGCTAGCAAGTAACCCGCTTATAAGACATACGGGATCAAAACATGGCAAGACATGAGTAATATGTAATTCAAGGGAATTGAGGGGCACATGTCTTGTAAACTTCCAAACTTAGGAATGAGTCACGTAATAGCAAGTACAGCAATTCGAAACGAAATTAACAAATCAATATCAACCAATTAACATGAGCATTCATTCCACAACGACTCTCGTGATGCGTGTCAAAATATGCACTACACTACACAATCACATATGCATGAACCTTTTCTTTTCAAATCAATGCAATGCATGTCACAATGTCCGGTTCCTAACTCATTACCTTGTAACGCACCCCGGTTTACATTTCAATCCCGGTTAACGTTACAAGCTCATATGCTCTGTGATGCACCTCGGCTTATATTTCCATCCCGATTAACATCACAGATCTCGTAAAACTCTACAATGCACCTCGGCTTATATTTCCATCCCGATTAACATTGTAGAGGACTTTATACCCTGTAACGCACCCCGGCTTATATTTCCATTCCGGTTAACGTTACAGTCTTTTGTGTCCTGCAATGCACCCCGGCTTAAATTTCCATCCCGGTTAACATTGCATTTCACCTTCGCAAATCTGTGCCGAAGCACATCTCTTTTTCAAAACCTTATGCAATGCACGTGCCATGATGCAAGACTCCTTCTTTCAATCACACTTCTTGTTCACATATGCAATTCACATTCACATGCGCAAGTACAAGTAACACACAAGAGTTCACCAGCTTATTCATCAACACTTGGACTTCAACTAGCTCATCAATACTCAACCTTGGTTCTAAAGTTCACAACCCAACGAGAGTATCCCTATCTTTCCTTCATTGAGCTCTAAGACTCCTGGGACGTTCATTTCCTAACCCTCCTAAGTCATTCACGTTGAAACTCGGTTCGTGAACCCATTGAAGTCATCAAGTTGATTCACCTTCCTAACTCATGTTCCCGAGACTTAGACTACCATTAATCAGGTCTTAAGAAGCCTCAAGGTCACCCAAAGACTCCCCGAACTTTCCTCTTTCTCCCTCTATTTTTCCACAAACTGAGGGACTTCATCCCCTACTTCGATCGATCGATGTCCAGCTGAGGACATCGATCTCTCCACTTCGATCGATCGATGTCCAACTGGGGACATCGATCTCTCACGCTCACCTACATCGATCGATCGATGTCCAACCGAGGACATCGATCTCTCAGCCTGTACCTACATCAATCGATCGATGTCCAACAGAGGACATCGATCTCTCAGGTCACCCTACATCGATCGATCGATGTTCGTCAGAGGACATCGATCTCTGACATAGATCGATCGTTGTCCACGTTTTCTCCAAATTCCTTCTGCGTTTTCTGCAACCTATGCAGGATCAAAACACCAACACCTCCAACTTCATCCCCAATCAATCCACACCTAATCCCTGCTATAGTTCATGCTTAAACTACAGATTCCAAACGCAATGCTCCTAGCAACCAAGATCCAAACCTATCACACACCTTTTCCAACTGCATCACCCCAAAGATTCCACCTTTCTCCCTCAACCCACGCAACCGCGCAATCACATCAAGAAGGGATTCAAGGGATAGGGATTTGCATGATTTCACGTAATCAACCACAACAACAAATGCCTTTTCATATACATTGGCCAAATCTCGAAAACAAAACACATAGATCATATGCAAATAATCAAAGAACGAATCTACTGCATGGTGATCCAAGTTGATATCAAAATAGGCCGTTTATCTTTCACAAATCGTAAGAACTTATAAGTAGATTACTTGCCTTTGATTACTCGGGGACGGATTAGAGAACGAACAAGGGTTGAAGCAATTCCTGGAGCAATTCTTCTCCTAGGGTTGAAGAGGGGGTCTCAGTCGCCTATGGGATGAAGGCTGCGTCAGTTTTCTCTGCGTAATGAGGAAACTGACGTTAGTCAGGTTTTTATATGGCCAGGGTAAAGTTTGGTGTTTCTAATTTATAGTTTATTTTCCTATTTTTCTTAAAGGATAAACTTAATTATTTAATTCTAAATTAAATATAAATAAATTCTAATATTAAATCCATCATTAATTTCTAATTAATCCTCATATTAATGCCTAAATTAATTCTCGTTGACCGTCATTAATTTCTGTAAAGTCCTTCTTTGTCTTTTAATTACCCTACGAAGGGTGCGGGGCATAACATTCCACCCCCCTTACAAAAAGTTTCGTCCTCGAAACTGGCATACCTTATTGGAAGAGATGTGGATATAGCTCCTTCATTTGCTCCTCAAGCTCCCACGTGGCTTCGCGCTCCGTATGGTTACTCCACTGAACTTTGACATACGGAATGACACGTCGGTGTAGGACTTGATCCTTTCTATCCACAATCTTTATAGGATGCTCTTCGTAAGTGATGTCCTCCTTAACATCCAACGGTTGAGCTTCCAGGATATGGCTCGTGTCTGGTACGTATTTCCTTAGTTGGGACACATGAAATACGTTGTGAACTTGTGACAGATTCGGAGGCAAGGCTAACCGATATGCTCCTTCTCCAACCTTGCCCAGCACTTCGTAAGGTCCAATATATCTTGGGCTTAACTTGCCCTTCATTCCGAATCTTGCAACTCCCTTGGTGGGTGAAACTCGTAAGTATACCTTTTCACCTTTCTCAAACTCCAAAGGTCGCCTCTTTGTGTCAGCCCAACTCTTACTGCGATCCTGAGCCACTTTTAGTTTCTCTCTTATCACTTTCACCTTTTCAATTGTTTGCTCAACCAATTCGGGTGCAGTGATCATCCGTTCTCCGACTTCATCCCAACAAACCGGGGATCTGCACTTGCGTCCGTATAATGCTTCAAATGGCGCCATGCCAATTGCACTGTGATAGCTGTTATTATACGAAAACTCCATTAGCTTCAGCATGCTATCCCAGTTTCCTTTAAAGTCCAAGGTGCATGATCTCAACATGTCTTCCAATGTTTGTATGGTCCTCTCGGATTGTCCATCCGTTTGCAGGTGATATGCGGTACTCATCCTCAGCTCGGTACCCATCGCCTTCTGAAATGCCCTCCAGAATTTAGAGGTAAACTTGGGGTCACGGTCCGATACAATGCTAACTGGGACTCCATGTAGGCTCACAATGTTATCCACATATATATTGGAAAGTTTCTCATACGACGTACCATGTGGCATAGCTATAAAGTGAGCCGTCTTTGTCAATCGGTCTACAATTACCCAAATCATCTCGTTTCCATTTCTGGTCTTGGGTAGTCCCATTACGAAATCCATCGTCACGTGCTCCCACTTCCATTCTGGAATCTCTAGTGGCTTCATCAACCCACCAGGTCGTTGATGTTCCGCTTTGACTTGTTGGCACACCAAACACCTTTCAACATACTCCGCTATAGGTCTCTTCATCCCTATCCACCAATAGTTTCTTTTGAGGTCCTTATACATCTTAGTGCTCCCGGGGTGGATAGACATCCTTGAGTTATGCGCTTCTTGAAGCAATTCGGTTCGAAGTTCGTCTTTACCGGGTACGCATAACCGATTCAGAAACCATAGACTTCCATCTCCTCGCAACTGGAAATCCTTTACTGATCCCATGGATAATTTGTCGCGGATCTCTTTCAGTGCTGGATCCTCATACTGCGCCTCTTTAATTCTGTCTACCAAGTCTGGGCTGATAGACAAAGCTGTAAGGACATTTGCCACTGAATCCACCAATTCAAGATCAAACTCCTCGATCTCTCTTTCCAATGGGGACTGTCTTGCGTGGCTAGACTTTCTGCTCAATGCGTCCGCCACTCTGTTGGCCTTACCCGGATGGTAATTGATGGTCAGGTCATAGTCCTTTAGTAACTCCAACCATCTTCTCTGTCTCATGTTTAACTCCTTCTGCGAGAACAAGTACTTCAAGCTCTTGTGATCAGTAAATACGGCGCACTTTTCTCCGTACAAATAGTGTCTCCAGATCTTAAGAGCGAATACCACGGCTGCGAGCTCCAAGTCATGCGTCGGGTAATTCTGCTCGTATGGTTTCAACTGTCTTGACGCGTACGAAATGACTCGTTCATTTTGCATCAACACACACCCTACAAACAGAACGTCAGTTTAAGACCAGCATATGTATTCACACTGTATTAATTGTAATGATATACATACCTAGTCCTTTCTTGGACGCGTCACTATAGATCACGAAACCGTCGGTGCCGGAAGGTTGTGCCAACACCGGGGTTGTGGTCAATCTCTTCTTGAGCTCGGTAAAGCTCTGTTCGCATTCAGCAGTCCATTCGAACTTGGTCTTCTTCTGTGTAAGTCGGCTCAATGGAACTGCTATTGTTGAGAAACCCTCAACGAACTTTCTATAATAGCCTGCCAAGCCTAGGAAGCTTCTTACTTCAGTCACGTTTGTAGGTCTTGGCCATTCAGTGATGGCTTCTATCTTCTTAGGGTCTACCGAGATCCCATCCTCAGAAATCACGTGACCGAGAAAGGCTACGCTTCTTAGCCAAAATTCACATTTGCTGAATTTGGCGTAGAGCTTTTGTTGTCTCAGGATTTGCAACACCACTCTTAAGTGTTCGGCGTGGGCTTGCTCGTCGGGGGAGTAGACCAAAATGTCATCGATGAACACTACTACGAATTGGTCCAACTGCTCTCGAAACACGGTGTTCATCAAGTCCATGAAGGCCGCTGGGGCATTAGTTAATCCAAAAGGCATCACTAAGAATTCATAATGCCCGTAGCGAGTCCGAAAAGCGGTCTTAGGGACGTCTCCCGCTTTCACAAGCAATTGATGGTATCCTTGACGAAGGTCGATCTTTGAAAACCATCGGGCTCCTTTTAGTTGGTCAAATAAATCCTCTATCCTTGGTAGAGGATATTTATTCTTTATGGTGATCTTATTCAACTCGCGGTAATCAATACACAACCGCATGCTGCCATCTTTTTTCTTCACAAATAATACATGAGCTCCCCAGGGTGATACACTGGGGCGAATTAGTTTCTTGTCTAACAAGTCCTGAAGTTGCCCCTTTAGCTCCTTAAATTCGGCTGGAGCCATTCTGTAGGGTGCCTTAGATATAGGTTCAGCTCCGGGTATCAAATTGATCTCAAACTCCACTTCCCTCGATGGCGGCACTCCTGGCAAATCATCCGGAAATACATCCTTGAACTCATTAATTACTGGTATTTGATCCATAGAGGGAACCTCCTGCTTCGCATCTAATGCATACACTATAAATCCCTCTGCTCCTTTCTGTAAGGCCTTAAAGGCCTTAATCGCTGTCAAGTATATCTTCTTTGGGGCTTTTGTTAACTTGACGTTTCCTTGAACCGTTATTTCATTCATATCAGGATCCTTAACGGTCACTTGTTTGAGTTTACAGTCAATATTGGCATGATTCTTGGTCAGCCAATCCATGCCCAAAATTACATCGAAGTCCTTCATTGGAATTGGGATTAGTGTCACTGAAAATAATTTTCTGTCCAACTCCAACTCACAATGTTTGTACTGGTGGTGAGAAACCAATACTTGTTCGCCGGCTGCTTGCACTCGAAAAGGGTTCTCAAGCCACTCGGGTACACAGCCGAGCCCTTTGGCGAATCGCTTAGAAATGAAGGAGTGGCTAGCTCCGCTATCAAATAACACGTTGGCAGGTACTTTATTAACTAGGATCACACCTAAACATGAAAGGGTAGCACATAAAAGTTTCACATAAAGCACATATTCAACTATCAACTTAGAAAACTAAAATCCAGCTTAAACTACTATTATTTAACTTAGGTCGTACCTGTCACCACATTTGTATCCTCCTGGACTTCAGCGTCCGTCATGGCGTGGACTCTTGCATTGGGCCTGCCTCTCTGCTGTGGAGCCGACCCTGGTCCTGCAGCTTGGGGCTTCGGGTTCCACTCAGGGCAATCCTTAATCCTGTGTCCCGCCTTTCCACATTTGAAACATGCCCCGCTAATTTTCCAGCATTCACCCACGTGTCTTTTCTGGCAGTGTGGACACTCTGCGGGAGCTTGTCGATTGGGTTGATTCTGTTGCGGTGCCCTTTGTACTGGCCCCGCTTGTCCTTTCCTGGGAATCTTGACCCAACGTCCGGGTCTACCTCCACTTTGCTCTACCCTCGACCTCTTGCTCGATTCTTCACGAGCCTCTCTGTTCTGTGATCGTCGCATGTCACTCTTCACTCGGTAACATGCATCCAGCATCTCCTCGAATGTTTTCAGACTTGACCCCGCGATTGCTGTCCGTATGCGGGGGTTCAGACCCTCTTCAAACTTCAGCATTTTCATCCTATTGTTCTCCAATACCAAAGGTGTGAACTTGCCCTAGGCATGGAATCTATCCGCATAGTCTGAAACAGTCATCCTTCCTTGTTCAAATTTATCGAACTGCCTCATCTTTTCCAAAATGGCAGTCTCAGGCACATAATAATCTTTGTAGGCCTTCACAAACTGACTCCACTGAATGGGAGGAGTCATCTTGGGCAGAATGCCGTTCCACCATGCATTCGCTCTGCCCGTCAGAAAAGGCGTGGCTACATCCACCTTGTGTTCTTCATGCACTTGCACAAGCCTGAAGCATTTCTCTACTTCGTCCAGCCAAAACCCAGCCACCTCTGGGTCAGTGGTTCCTTCGAAACTAGGGGCATGCATCTTCCGCATCTCCCCAATGTAGTACCTGATGCCGTGCTGAGGCGGTGGAGGCTGTGATTGCGGTTGTTGCTGCTGTTGAGCAACCCCTTGTGCTATTACCGTGATAGCATCAATCAATGCTTGGGGTACTAGTACTGGAGGTGGTGGTGGTGGAGGGTTGTTCCCATTGCCACCATTTCCTTGGTTGTCACGTCTAGGAGGCATTTTCTGCAAGGTCACGTTTATTAGTATCTAGCAGTTTAGAATAACTCAGTGTTGGAGATCCATAATGAGTACAAGGCGGAGTTTACGAGTTTAAAAATAATTAACCTTTATTGCTTACACTTAATCGCGCTCGTACACACACCCATCCCAATCAAACTTAAATCTAAGATTGCATACTTAGACTTAAAGATCAACTTACGGTGAAAATCATAGCTTAAGACTCTACATGTCATAACCTAGGTCTCCGAGGTAGATCTGAAGCCTAGGCTCTGATACCACCTGTAGCGCCCTGACCCGGACAGCGGAATCCGAACCGGTTCACCCGTCGTAGCTTACTGAGAAGACTACAAGACGTCTCATCTCTCGAATACACATCATCAATGACGTAAGAGAAATAAGCGCGGAAACATATCATGTCAATCTAAAACATCGAATTAATACGTCAAAGACAACGCGAATAATCAAATGTATGTGGTCGCAACCATCTAAAACTTCAAATGAACCACAACTAACTGAAATAAAGGAAAACAGTTTCACTAGTTAATCCAGCTCCACAAACATGGACTAGATATCCCATTCAGCCCACTCGCCGTCGTCCTCAATAAAGATCATGTCGTAACTAGGCTCATCTGCAATGACAAAAGTAGTACCCTTAGCGAAAAACGCTAGCAAGTAACCCGCTTATAAGACATACGGAATCAACACATGGCAAGACATGAGTAATATGTAATTCAAGGGAATTGAGGGGCACATGTCTTGTAAACTTCCAAACTTAGGAATGAGTCACGTAATAGCAAGTACAGCAATTCGAAACGAAATTAACAAATCAATATCAACCAATTAACATGAGCATTCATTCCACAACGACTCTCGTGATGCGTGTCAAAATATGCACTACACTACACAATCACATATGCATGAACCTTTTCTTTTCAAATCAATGCAATGCATGTCACAATGTCCGGTTCCTAACTCATTACCTTGTAACGCACCCCGACTTACATTTCCATCCCGGTTAACATTACAAGCTCATATGCTCTGTGATGCACCTCGGCTTATATTTCCATCCCGATTAACATCACAGATCTCGTAAAACTCTACAATGCACCTCGGCTTATATTTCCATCCCGATTAACATTGTAGAGGACTTTATACCCTGTAACGCACCCCGGCTTATATTTCTATCCCGGTTAACGTTATAGTCTTTTGTGTCCTGCAATGCACCCTGGCTTAAATTTCCATCCCGGTTAACATTGCATTTCACCTTCGCAAATCTGTGCCGAAGCACATCTCTTTTTCAAAACCTTATGCAATGCACGTGCCATGATGCAAGACTCCTTCTTTCAATCACACTTCTCGTTCACATATGCAATTCACATTCACATGCGCAAGTACAAGTGACACACAAGAGTTCACCAGCTTATTCATCAACACTTGGACTTCAACTAGCTCATCAACACTCAACCTTGGTTCTAAAGTTCACAACCCAACGAGAGTATCCCTATCTTTCCTTCATTGAGCTCTAAGACTCCTGGGACGTTCATTTCCTAACCCTCCTAAGTCATTCACGTTGAAACTCGGTTCGTGAACCCATTGAAGTCATCAAGTTGATTCACCTTCCTAACTCATGTTCCCGAGACTTAGACTACCTTTAATCAGGTCTTAAGAAGCCTCAAGGTCACCCAAAGACTCCCCGAACTTCCCTCTTTCTCCCTCTATTTTTCCACAAACTGAGGGACTTCATCCCCTACTTCGATCGATCGATGTCCAGCTAAGGACATCGATCTCTCCACTTCGATCGATCGATGTCCAACTGGGGACATCGATCTCTCACCCTCACCTACATCGATCGATCGATGTCCAACCGAAGACATCGATCTCTCAGCCTGTACCTACATCGATCGATCGATGTCCAACAGAGGACATCGATCTCTCAGGTCACCCTACATCGATCGATCGATGTCCGTCAGAGGACATCGATCTCTGACATAGATCGATCGATGTCCACGTTTTCTCCAAATTCCTTCTGCGTTTTCTGCAACCTATGCAGGATCAAAACACCAACACCTCCAACTTCATCCCCAATCAATCCACACCTAATCCCTGCTATAGTTCATGCTTAAACTACAGATTCCAAACGCAATGCTCCTAGCAACCAAGATCCAAACCTATCACACACCTTTTCCAACTGCATCACCCAAAAGATTCCACCTTTCTTCCTCAACCCACGCAACCGCGCAATCACATCAAGAAGGGATTCAAGGGATAGGGATTTGCATGATTTCACGTAATCAACCACAACAACAAATGCCTTTTCATATACATTGGCCAAATCTCGAAAACAAAACACATAGATCATATGCAAATAATCAAAGAACGAATCTACTGCATGGTGATCCAAGTTGATATCAAAATAGGCCGTTTATCTTTCACAAATCGTAAGAACTTATAAGTAGATTACTTGCCTTTGATTACTCGGGGACGGATGAGAGAACGAACAAGGGTTGAAGCAATTCCTGGAGCGATTCTTCTCCTAGGGTTGAAGAGGGGGTCTCAGTCGCCTATGGGATGAAGGCTGCGTCAGTTTTCTCTGCGTAATGAGGAAACTGACGTTAGTCAGGTTTTTATATGGCCAGGGTAAAGTTTGGTGTTTCTAATTTATAGTTTATTTTCCTATTTTTCTTAAAGGATAAACTTAATTATTTAATTCTAAATTAAATATAAATAAATTCTAATATTAAATCCATCATTAATTTCTAATTAATCCTCATATTAATGCCTAAATTAATTCTCGTTGACCGTCATTAATTTCTGTAAAGTCCTTCTTTGTTTTTTAATTACCCTACGAAGGGTGCGGGGCATAACAATAAGAAAGTAGCAAATACAGACGGTGATTAACTAATTAAAATTCGTCGTACGTAACACATTGTTTACAGCCATGTGTCCATACTCATGTACCCAAGTTGAAAGAGAAACGGTTTTTTCTTGATATTATTATGTATTGAAAAGAAAACAAGAGTAAAGATATGCCCAAACTGACGTGGGATGAACATATTATGCATGACTTACTAGAGTTGCACCTTTCTGAAATCACGGTTCAGGATAAGAAATCATGGAGACAGAGGATTAAGGTTCATGAGGGGTAAACAAGATATAGAGTCACCTTATAGCATACTTAGAGAATTAGATAGTGTTTACACTTTGTTGATTTGCAGTTTTTTTGTTGTGGTCTTTGTCTTTCAACTATTTGTGCATATCCATTGTTGACTATTTTAATATCATAAGGTTTTGATTATATTTAATAAAACCCATTCACTAGTACGTATTCCTATTATTGTACTATCTATGCAGGTACATATAGAGCCGATGATCTCACTGGAAGCAAACTCTCTATCCCTCGAGATGGAGGTATTGTTTGTTGCCTCTTACCCCTCTCCCCCCGAGACCTTAACGATAGCTTTTGCTGTCATTGAGATATATTGGATATGATTGTTGTTGTTGTATTATTTTTTAAAATCAATAAAAAGAAATTGTTTAATGTGGAATTCAAGTGCAATTTACATCTACATCTAAGAATAGTGTTCCTCCCTGAACGAATGAAAAGCTTATATCACCACAAAAAAGAAAAAGGGCATAAAGTTCCACCACGTCATAACGTTTCTAGAAATACTTGCCTTTACAATTTACATACGTAACAAGGTGCTAATCAACTAATCACGGTTACGCAAGATCTACCTGATTTATTTGTACACCAACGTAATAAAACATTCCTTTAGGTAGCGTTTACAATCCAAATAGAATTATCATATTCTTTCATACATTTCGATAAAGTTTTAATTCAGTTTTTTTTTCTATCTTATATTTTACTATACGAAACAAAATATGTTTTTCAATGTATAGAGACACTATTTATAAAAACCAAAGAACGCATATCAAGAATTAAAAATAAGTACTATATTACATATTTTATAACACATATAATATACTTTTATTGTATAAATCTTATTTAGCGACATAATTTAAATAACATAAATATAATTACAATTTATGTTATATGATTTAAATTTCAACTATAAGATGACTCCAAACGCTACCTAAACATGCTCACAAAATTTCAAGGTCAATGTCCCTCCACCACACGTATACAATATAAATTTTTGCTTATCGATGTCATTGTGATGCTATATTTTGAAAACTTTATACTATTCCGTCTAAAAAATAAGTAGAGTTCCATTTTTAACATAGTACAATTACATTATGTTGAAATTAAAAGAGTAATAAACATCTAATTATTGAAAAGTCAAACTGAATTTATTTTTTTGAAGAAAAATGAAATAGTAAACTTCTAATTGCATTTAAAGACATTACTCGAAATAAATCCTGACGATGGATACAAGTGTACTTGAGGGGGACTGAACTTAATGGAATAGTGTAATATTTTCTAGGTTATATTTAGTTTGAAGGACACGGGAAGACGTAAGCAATTATTGATGCCATGATTTGTTAAATTTCAAAACGCATTAATTAAAAATGTAAACCTCCAAACACACGTGTCTGTGCGGGATGTATATACAAGGAAAAGGGCAGACTAATTGTATTAATTAAGAACTATACAATTAATCATAACTCGTGTGCGGGATATATATAAAAACAAAAAGATAAAAATAATCGTATTAATCAAGAAACTATATAGTTAAACATATTCGAAAATATAGTCAAGGCATCTTTTGAAAACAGTCACTTCCAAACAATAGAAGTCTTTTGGAACTGGAAAGAAGATCGTTGGAGTATGAAGGGTTTGACTAAGTTTAAAAGATGTTTGAAAAATGATTAAAATTTTAATTACACTTTGGAAATGATAAAGGTTGAAGAAGTAAAGATTTTGACGTCGATGTCTACATAGATCCCTAAAATAGATATCAATGTGTATATAGATCGATCTATGTATACATCGATCTCTCAAAATTAACATCGATCAATCTATGTATACATCGATCTCTCAAAATTAACATCGATCAATCTATGTATAGAGTGTGCAACATATACACTATCCAACATCAATCTCTAAAATCAGGGAACATCGATCAATCGACGTGACGTGGATCTCTAGAAAAAGACATAGATTGATTTATGTGTGAAGCGTACAAAATTGGAAGCACATTGATCAATCAACGTCAATTAGTGTTCAAAAATGAAAACACATCGTCAAACATTGATCTCTTAGACCGATCATATCAACCGATTGATGTTAATACATACTCAAATTGAGAAACGCACTGTGTAACATGGACCTCTAAAGCTAAGTATATAAATCGATCGACGCGATGTAAGTCTTTAGATTATCAGACGTCGATTGATCGACGTTATGCATAATTCAAATTTTTATAGCCACTGCAAACAGATCTACGGTAGATTTAAAATGTTTTCTCTTTTCAATCTTTTCCAAAATAATTGAGCCTTTACGACTAACAATCATAATGATTTCTTAACTATTGTACACCTATCTAAGCTTTTCTACAGTGGCTATGGATCATCAATTTGAAGTATAGCGCGGTTGAAGACAAATTGGACTTCTGCAAATCAATTAATGAAGCATGAGACATCTATGGAGGCTGCAAAACAAGATTCACACATACTATATCTTGAAGAAGGCACATGAGACATTTACACACTTTCATCCTCTTCACGTTCCATCCTTCATTGATATCAAAAGCTCTCAAAGTGTATACGTGCTTAAAGCTCATTAAGCTCTTATTGCTTGTTTTTATTATTGTATTGTGAGAGTATTGTAGTCTAACATGAAAAGAACTAAACATATTTAATCTATTGCTTGTAATTTAGATTTATTTTTAAAGTGTCATGCAGCTCTTCTTCCATAATCTATCAGGTGAAAGTTTTTAGGTAGAACATTGTTGAAGCTATGAAGAAACAAGTAGAAAAGATCAAGAGCTCTTGTTTGTAGCTATTGTAGTAGCTGATGTTGCATAAGTTGTTGTAGCAACAAGATGTTGTACTAGTAGATGTTGTACAAGTTGTGGTAATTGTTCTTATTATTCTTGTTCTCTGTTGAAGGTAATAAGAAAGCCGTTGTTGAAAATCCACTCGAGATTAAAGTGGTAGTGGCATAGAATCAAGAAGATTCGAATCATTCTAAATCGTGTCTCCAATTCATCATTTGTCATCTTATTTCTTCTTATCTCCATTGAAAGTTGGAGCGGGTTAAATAGAGAAAAATCAAAAAATTGTCAAACACTCTATTCCCTCCTGTCTCCTCTAGATCGATTGTTACAGACTTAAAAATTGGTATGGGAGCCTAACCTTTATTGTTTGGCAAATTTTTTCAAGTAGCAAAGTTAAAGATTATTGAAAAATATGGCAATGACAATGTCCACTTATACTAGCTCAACTCCCAAATCGTCCATTATATTTACATCAGCAAATACTAAGGTTCTCTTGTTTGATGTATTTAGCTATTCCTTTTGCAAATATATGATGAGTGCATAATTGTCTGGATGTGATTATGATATATGGAGAGTGGTTATGGATGGAATGCCTCCACCAACTAGGATGGAGACCTAAATACATGAGAACTAACCAAAATGGACCTAACAACAAAAAGATACCTACGTATAAAGATTTATCTTATGTAGGAGCTTGCAATCCATAGAGAAGGCAAAGATAAAGAAACCAGATAGCTCATGTGAATGAAAAGTTCAATCGATATAGACGAAATCAAGCATTTCTTTATCAAGTTCAAGACCAAAGATGTATGAATGTCCATTTTTTCAGTAGAGAGGCTAAATTGTTGGAGTTTAAAGAGTTGGTTAACCTTCTAAATTTTCTTGTTAGTCCTATAATATGTATACGAGGGATATGAGCTAATTTGATGAGTGTTATCAATTGGTATGATGATCATATTTAAATATTTTTAAAAATGATAAAATATTTGCAAGAGAATGACACTAGATTGATATTCTTGAGATTTTTGAAAAGATAACAATTGTTTAGCTTACAAGGATTTTTTTGTGAAAACTATTATGCAAAGTATTCGGAGTCCATCTATCACATGGAATAGATGACTTGGCCACGTTGGTTACAGAGGTTTTTTCTAAAAATTTGAAAGTACCAAACTATCAAAATATTTACAAACCATAGTGGCATATGTAATACTTATAAATTGTCTAAAGCCTTGATAAGTAAAGATTAAAGTCACATGTTAGAATTTCATTTACAAGCCTCTATAATTGTCATATCGAGACATTGGTAGGATCATCCTATGCTTGTTGTAGTGCATGGTTACTTCACACCTCGACTGAGCTATATGACTTGCTTGAGTCTTTAAAACTAGTTGATTCTACTATATTTACTTGTCAATATTTTTTTCTAAGGATTATAATACATGATTATAATTTCTAAAAAGAATTAAGAATAAAGATGAAAGCCACCATAGAATAAATCTTTTAAGAGATATAAAATTTGGAAGTTCAAAGGGAATGCCCATATATTTCTGAGATGAGACGGTTTTTTCACCATATCTTGGTATCTATACTTCTAAACAAAATTGAATAGAGAAAAGTAACACTTCTAGGGATGAGTTCTTCTTGAGTTTTCTTTGTCCAAACAACTTTAAATGAAAGTGTTAATTGATGGTTGATTATCAATTGGTGTACTTAAGGAATAGTCCTGATATGGCTCCCTACGAGATTTGAAATAATCGAATCCCTAACCAAAGATATCGTAGAAAGACTAAATATTTAATTGAAGGTGAATATGCTAATAAGGTCATGTAGTTGAACGTTTCTTAATAACTTGAATAATTCGCCTAAGAAAGACTTTGATGTATATATACTTGAGGATTCAAAATGATAAGGTTATTTGAATATTAATGATGATCAAAAGGGGAAAACTTTTAAATTCTATGAGGCCTTCAAGCTTAGACAATTTGGAAGACATGGAATTTGGCAGATCATCTAAGATTTAGCTTAAAATATGGTAAAGAGGGATGATTGAGGAAACCAAATAAGGAAAAACTCTTGAATCATATCCTTAGATTATTATCAGGATATGGATGAAATACTTGTTCTACCTTAGAAGGTTGGAAGTTCTAAGAATTCTTATGGACTATATATTTGCTGTAGAAATTTTCATGTATACTAATTATATGTCAAATTGATCATCATGGATAAATAATTCAAAAATGAAGCTATGAAGCCTAATCCTTCAATACTACATACCTTGATTACTCAAATCATGTCTTCAAACTTAAAAGTCTCTTTATCGGTTTAAAGAAGTTTCTAGAGCTTGGTATGAGAGGTTAAGGAACTTACTACTTGAAAATGGTCTTTTTCAAGAGGAGAGATTGAAACCACCTAGCGCAACAAAGAAGAGACTATTTACTTCTTCAAATATATGTTGATGATATTATATATGGTGCCACCAATGACTTTCTATGTGAGCCTTTTGCTAAGCTAATGGAAGGAAAATTTGACATGAGCAAGATGAGAGAACTTAACTACTTAATTGGGCTTCAAATCAAGCAAACTAAGGAAGGATTGACATTTTTCAAACAAAATACACTAAAACTCTTCTCAAGAAGTACAAGTTTGAGGATAGAAGGAGCGTCAGCACACCAATGAGCATAAATGCAAATTCGATAAAGATGAAAAAGAAAAGCCAGTTGAGGTAACAAAGTATAAGGGCATTTCGGTCTGATATATTACATGCTGTGTGCTTATGTGCTAGATTTCAAAGTATGCCTAAGGAATCGTATCTAGTTACTATAAAGTGTATCTTTAGATATTTGAAAGGTACGTTGAATTTTAGGTTGTTTTATAAGAATGAATATTTTGATTTATGAGGGTATACTTATTCGGATTATGTCAGAAATCTTGTTGATAGAAAAAGCACATCCAGTACATGTCAATTCTTAGAGAATGCTTGGTTTCTTGGTTTTCTATGAAACAAAATAGTGTGTCACTTTCCACGGTAGAGTCTGAATATGTGTCAGTTGCCTCATGCTGTGCGCACACCTTTGGATGACATACACATTGAATGATTATAATATTAAGTTCTAAAAGTGCCTATTCTATGTGATAATAACTCAGCTACAAATATAAACCAAAATACAATTCATCATAGTAGAACCAAACTTATTGAGATTAGACATCGCTTTATAAGATATTGTGTGAAAAAAGGTTACTTGTGTTGAATTTATCCCAACAAACGATCAAAATAATTAACATATTCATAAAAACACTTCTCACTGAGGCACTCGAATCAATTAGAACAAGATTTTTGATATAAACAATGTGCAAAAATTAAAAACCTAAAAAAACTAAATACTAGACAAATTGATTGGCCGACGTGTTTGATTAATAGATCGATGTGTATATCAATTTATACATCAGTCGATTGATATAGAAGTCAGTCTCTACATCAATCGATCGGTGTTGTCTGGGACATCAGTTATTAAAGCTATAAAAAATAAAAATCCCCAATCCTAGAAATCCCTAACCCCGATTGATCCCCGCTTGTTCTTATGCTATTCTCCTCTCTAAACCACCCACTCTCTTCAAATTAAAGCCAAACTTCAAGTTTTTTTCTCATCAAGCCTAGTCTTTCCCTCGGATAGGCCCAGAGAAATGGACTTCCTAAAGATTCAAGAATTGGTTGAACTGCAGCATTGACACTCTAAAACTTTCCTTTGATAAAAACCAGAGTATACTTTTCTATGCAAAATTATGGGTAAAGTAGTTAAATGGCTTCCCCTATGCTTTTCATATGGTACTTATCTTTAGCGGGATGTTGGCACCATATATGATATGCTTGGGATGTCAAATAAGGGCCGAGATGAGCTTGACACATATAATTGAGATATGTCTAGGTGGAAGGTCAGTCAGAATCATGTTAAGAGTTTTCGGAATTCCAACCTATCAAGAACATCAACGATATGCCTTTGGTGTATGTGTGTTGACCGAGGTAGCCACTTTCTCTATTGACGGAAAATCAGCCAAGCTTCTCAACCTTGAATTCTATGTGGCCTATCACATTACTAATATGAAACTTGTGAATTTTGGTAGGCTTTTCATGGCAACCACTAAGAAAAAAAAGGCCCTTCCATATTGCAATCTCATCTGCAATATGCTGAAGAAACCGGATGTATCAGCACTTATGGAATTGAACTTTAACACGAACTGGCTACATTCAATGAAAAAGTGCTGATGCACGAGTCAAAATTCGCTAAGATCAAAGCCAAGATGAAGGCGCACATCATCGGGCTCACCTTCTCTTCGAATGAAGACTACCTCCCCTTTTCCTCATCACTACTCCCCTTCCCCTTTCTATCTAGATTATAGTTTAGGACATCGAACTTGTACTAAATGTATATTTGGTAAATTTGAAAGAGTACAAGTTTCTTTTACATATCTTTATGTATTCTGTTTTTGCCTCATCTAATTTTGAAGATTATAAAAGGGAGGAGAATATCGATATGGTTGTATAGCTAATTGATATGGTTATTTGATATGTGGTTGTTTGACACATATTTGAGTATGATGCATGTGTAAAGGATGGACTTGATGTTTTGTTGGATCATATGAGAATGCATGTGTGGAGGGAGAGTGTGAAACATAAAGGATAAGTTTAATGTCTATTCAGTTTGACATATTTATGTTCGGAGGGAGAGCATGAATGCATTGACAATAGGGGAGATTGTTGTGTACAAAACTAAAATCGAAAGCTTTATTTAACAAAGTTTGGTAAAAAGTGACGTTTTTCAAAAAAAAAATATCTTTTAAAAACGTATAGTTTTGAAATCATAAAAAAGCGAGACATTTTTAGAGTATGAAGGTTTAATGAAACTGAAACAATGTTTAAAAAGGATTGAAAAGTTAATATACACTATGGAAATGACAAAGGTTGAAAAAGTAAAGATATTGACGTCGATCTCTATATAGATCTCCAAAATAGAGATTAATGTATACGTCGATCTCTATGTGTGGATAGATCTACGTATACATCGATCTCTCAAAGTTAACATTGATGGATCTATATATAGAGTGTGCAACTTTGGAAGTACATTATCCAACATCGATCTCTAAAATCAGAGGGCATCGATTGGTTGACGTGACGTGGAATTTTAGAAAGAGACATCGATCAATCTATATGTGAAGTGTTGGAAGCACACTGTCCAATGTCAATCTCTCAAACAAAGCATATTGATTAATCGACATCAATCAATATTCAAAATTGAAACCACACTGTTAAACGTTGATCTTTCAAGCAGACCACATCAATCAATCGAGGTCAGTAAGTACTCAAATTGAAAAAACACACTCTCTAACATCGATCTTTGAAGTTAAGTGCATAAATCGATTGACGCGATGTTTGTCTATAAGTTATCACAAGTCGATCGAACGATGTTAGATATAATTCAATTTTCATAGCTGTCTCAAATATATCTACGATGGATTTAAAATGTTTTATCTCTCTAATCTTCTTCAAATTGATTGTGCCTTTATGTTTAACATCCAAAAGGCATTCTTAACTATTTTACACCTATATAAGCTTTTCTATGGTGGCTATGAGTTATCAATTTGAAGTATAGAGTGGAAGAAGACAAGTTGGACTTTTCTAAAGCAATTAATGAAGTGTGAGATTTTTATGGAGGCTGCAAAATGATATTCACAGCTTCTTTACATTGAAGAAGCTCAGAATAGGTATCTGCACACTTTCATCCTCTTCAAATTCCTTCCTCCATTGACATCAAAAGCTCTCAAAGTGTAAAAATGATTAAAACTCATTAAGCTCTTATTGCTTACTTTCATTGTTGTATTGTGAAAATATCGTAGTCTAACACAAAAGGAGCTAAACATATTTGATCTCTTTCTTGTGATTTAGACTTGTTTTAAAAGGGTCATTCATCTCTTCTTCCAAAACTCATTTGGTAAAAGCCTTAGTAGAACTTTGTTGAAGTTATGAAGAAGCAAGTAAAAAAACTCAAGGGCCCTTGCTTGTAGCTATTGCAGCGGTTGATGTTGCACAAGTTGTAACAACAAGCTGTTGTCGTAATTGATGTTATACATGTTGTTGTTGCAACAAGTTGTTGTAGTAGTTGTTGTTCTTGTTTCTTGTTGAAGGTAATAAAATAGCCACTAATGAAAATACACTCTGGAAACAAAGTGACAATGGAGTAGAATCAAGGAGATTCGAACCATTCTAAATTGTGTCTCCAATTCATTACCTCTCATATTACACTTTCTTATCTTGGGTAACCATTGAGAGTTGGAGTCACCACAAAAAGAATTTCATTTACCGACGAAAACATCACCGACGAACCGTGGTTCGTCGGTACTTTGCGACGCATTTGCGATACACTCATTTTCGTCGTTAATTGCAACGAAAATACGATGAAAAGCATTGTCGCTAGCAAAAAAGTAGTCAGATTAATACGTTCGTCGGTGTTTTGTCGGTGGTGCATCGCTATTCTGTGTGTTTTATTCGTCGCTGTGTAGTTTGTAGCCTTACGTCACTATATCGTAGCTATTTTGTCGCTAAAATTCCAGAACAATGATAAAATAAATTCGTCGGTCAGTAGGTTCTTGGCGTTGTGTATCGTCGGTTTTTTTGTCGATGAAACCCACGTGTCGCAAACGTTTTGTTTTACTTTTCGTTCATATTCCGATTTGTCATTGTGTCGTCGCAGATTCGTCGAGGATTAAACACGTGTATTAATTAAGGAAAAAGAAAGCAGTGATTGGAAATTTTTTTTATTAATTTAATAATAAAAATTTACATTATGAAACGAAAAATTAAAAAAAGAAATCTAAAAGAGAGGCGCAGAGGGGCCGTTCACTCTTCGTCATCGGAAGAAAGAGTGGCTGCCACATTATCTGCGAACTCTCTGAGGAGGCGCTTCAGTTTGGAATATCTGAATTTCAACTTCCGCAGCCTTCTAGTCATGCTGTGCAGTTGTCTCGACTGCTGTTGCATGTTTGCTATCAGCATACGGTAGTCGATATCCTGTTCCGGCATTTGTTCTTGAGCATCCTCTCGCGGTAGTGGGCCATACACAGATACGGAACCCTCCCGCTCAACCGATGGTGGTTGGGGAGGAGGCCCTTGTGGCGGGGCACTGTTTGCCCCTCCACCACGCCTTGGGGTTCTTCTAAAACGACGCGGCATATTTTGATGTTTTATAACTTTGTATGTGTGTATATATATGTGCGGATGTTTGGGGTATAAATAGGTAAATTTAGCGACAATATAGCGACGAACTTGCGACGCATTCTTCGACCGTTAACCAAGATGGGAATATGTGCGGGTGTGACGCTTCGTGCGAATTAGCGACGAAATGTGTGCGGGCGTGACAGTTCGTTCGAATTAGCGACGCACTTAGCGACGAATTAGCGACGTAAACACGTTCTAATTAATTGTAACCGTTGGGAACTGAACGGACACTGCGGAATAGCGACGCATTAGCGACGCAACTTGAAATAGGTGTGAAGATAATATCGTAATATCGTACGTTGTAACCATTGGGAACTGAACGGAATAGCGACGCACTAGCGACGCCGTAGCGACGAAACGCGTCGAATGGAGTGAAATGACGTCGTGCGTCGCTAGGGCGTCGGTAAAGCGTCGCTAAATTCCAATAAATTCGCGCATAATAGGTTCTCGTCGTTGTATTAAGTTTCGCGGATAATAGGTTCTCGTCTTGTCGTTGTATTAAGTTTCGTCGATATGTTTAGTAGGTTCTCGTCTTTGTATTAAGTTTCGTCGGTATATAGTTGATGTTTAGTCGGTGAATTAGTCGTCTCAAATTTTTCTGAGCCACATTTCGTTTGTATTTTAGCGTCGTCAAAATTCGTAAGAGATTAAACACGTGTTTAAATTAAGAAAACGAAAGCGATGATTAGAAAAATAAAACTTCATTAATATAAAATTATAAATTACAAAATATACTAGGACAATAATGGAAAAACTAATCTAAATGAATAATGGAGAGGAGCCATTCACTGTTCGTCATCCGGACAGAGAGTAGCAACACTCTCTGCGCACGCCTTCAGGAGGCGTCTCAGCTGTGCAGCTTTGGATTTAATCCGCATCTGCCTTGTGTCCAGGTATTGGAGACGCTCATCCTGGTACATAATATGCTCCCTCAGGTCATCCACTGTTTTCCACAGTTCTTGTATTTCTTTATGGAGATTGCCAATTTGGCAATCCCGACGTGACCCAAAAAGACTGGGTTCAGAGGACTCAGCCTGTGGGGGTGATTCTTGTGGTGGAGGAACCGCTGAAGAAGAGGGTTGTTGAATGGCAACTACCACGTCGCGCTTGTGCTTTAGTACGAACCATATTTGGGTCTTTTTTATGATTATAAAGGAGGTTGTTTTCTATGTAGTTGGGGGTCACGGTCCATCCTGTTTATATAGGGAATTCAGCGACGACATAGCGACGAAATAGCAACGTAAATGCATCGAAAGTGTAACAGTCGGGCTGTGCGGACACCGCCAAATAGCGACGACGTAGCTACGCACTCAACGACGAAACACATCGTATGGTGTGAAGATACGTCGTGCGTCGCTGTGCGTCGCTAAGTCGTCGGTGTTTGTGTTTGTTTGTTTCCGGGATTTGTGTTTCTAGGTCGTCGCTAAGTCGTCGCTAAGTCGTCGGTATTTGTGTTTGTTTGTTTCCAGGATTCGTGTTTCTTGGTCGTCGCTTAGCGTCGCTATATCGTCGCTAATACGTCGGTAATATTGCAGGCTGGGAACCATAAAACACAGCTTTCTTCTTCCACTCTTCTCCCATTCTTCTCCCATTTCAAACACAAAAGTCATAACTTTTCTACGAAAATATAGAAGGAAGAAATCTTATTGTGTGAAATTTTGATGTTTACCACCACCGAGAAAAGATAGCTGTTGTTATTTTGAAGGTATAGCGAGAAAATGGATCCGAGGAGGAGCGATAGAAAGTGGATGTACGAGAGAGTAAACAGCGGGGAGTGGAGTTTTAGATTTGTTGAAGGTCTCGAAGAATTTATGGATTTTGTGACGAGTAATGAAAGTGGAACGCAGATTAGATGTCCGTGTAAGAAATGCAAGAACCGTAAATATATGCATCCGGGTGACGTGAGGGTTCACTTATTGAAACAAGGTTTCATGCACAATTACCATACATGGTACTGCCACGGAGAATATGAGGGGGCGTCTACATCTGTAACTGTACACGTCTTAGGGGGACCCGGTCAGGTTGATGCCGAAGAAATAGGCGAGGGATCTCACAACCCATACGTGCAGATGGTGCAAGACGCAGCTGCCGGCGCATTTACGGGAGAGCAGTACTTACAAATGCAGGATCAGGATGAACAGCCGCGTGTATTCGTGGAGGAAGATCCGAACCCTCAAGCGAGACAGTTTTTTGAGATGCTGAACGCCGCCAACACGCCGCTATATCCCGTTTGCGGTAGTCACACACAGATGTCCATGATCGGTCGGATGACGAGCATGAAGACGGAGCACCGCATGACGGAGAGATTGTACGATGGGATGTGTCAGCTGATGAGGGAATCTCTTCCCGAAAGGAACACAATGGTCGACAGTTTTTATTCGACGAAGAAACAGCTGCAGGCGTTGGGACTGCCGGTTCAGAAGATCGATTGTTGTTCAGAGGGGTGCATCATATACTGGGGCATCGACGAGGATAAAGACAAGTGCAGGGTCTGTGGGACACACAGGTGGAGAACGAACAAAAGAAACCGGAACGTGCCAAGAAAGCAATTCTACTATTTACCTCTCGCCCCTAGACTGCAGAGACTCTACGCATCCGGTGCCACTGCTAGCCAGATGAGGTGGCACGCGGAGCACTACACGAAAGACGGTGAGATGTGCCATCCATCTGACGGCGAAGCTTGGAGGACGTTCGATGCGACACATCCGGGTTTTTCGTCGGAGACAAGGAACGTTAGGTTGGGTTTATGCACCGACGGGTTCAACCCGTTCGGACAGTCAGGAGAGCCTTCTTCGTCGTGGCCTGTAATCGTGACGCCGTACAATCTACCACATTGGATGTGCATGAAGAAGCCGTACATGTTCTTGACTGTGATCGCACCAGGGCCTAGGAATCCGAAACAAAAGATCGACCTGTACCTGCAGCCATTGATACATGAGCTGAAGTGGGGTTGGGAGTTTGGCGTGGAGACGTTCGATGTATCGACCAAACAAAACTTCCACCTACGCGCTACGCTGATGTGGACCATCAGCGACTTCCCGGCTTATTCTATGTTGTCGGGTTGGAGCACATCGGGGAAATACGCTTGCCCTTGCTGCATGAAGCAAGCGAAGACGATGTCCTTGAAACATGGACGTAAGATTTGCTGGTTCGACAACCATAGGAAGTTGCTGCCCAGACGTCATTTGTACAGAAAGAACGTGACGTCGTTCATGCCTGGCATCGTCGAGAAGGACATGAAGCCCGAGCTTCTCACGGGTGCGGAGGTGTTGGAGGAGATAGACAGTTGTGGATTCGTGGGGTCGCTGATGATCCAGACGGCAGCCACAACGTAGACCTGACCCGTTACTGTATCGGATGGAAGAAGAGAAGCATATTCTGGGAGCTTCCGTATTGGAAGAGCAATATGATCCGACACAACCTGAATGTCATGCACATTGAGAAGAACGTGTTTGACAACATTTTCAATACGGTGCTGAATGTGCCTGGAAAAACGAAAGACAATTTGAAGGCACGACTTGATATGCGCGACCTGAATATGCGACCGGAGATGCATCCCGTTGGCACATCCTACATGCCGAAGTCCTCTTACACGCTGAATGCGGAGCAGGTCAGTGCGTTGTTAGCGTGGCTGGGGACGGCTAGATTTCCTGACGGCCATGTTTCGAACCTGTCTAAGAACATCGACGTGAATAAACGCGGTTTGCACGGGATGAAGAGCCACGACTGTCACGTGTTCATGCAACGGTTGATGCCTATTGCATTCCGCGAGCTGCTTCCAACCAATGTATGGGAAGCACTTACCGAGATGAGTCTGTTCTTCAGACGTCTTACATCCACGAGACTCAGGGCGGATGATATGTCAAGGCTGGAGGGCGAAATCCCATTGATCATTTGCAAGCTGGAAACTGTATTCCCTCTGGCCTTCTTTGATTCAATGGAACACCTGCCAGTTCATCTACCATACGAGGCACGCGTTGGTGGTCCTGTTCAGTACAGGTGGATGTATCTGTTCGAGAGGTACTCTTATTTCTTACGTGACGTTCTTATGTGTCTAAGCGCAAGCATTTGAACAGATATTCCCTATATGAACAGATATCTCAGGCATTTGAAGCTGAACATCAAGAACAAGGCGAAAGTCGAGGCCTCGATGTGCAATGCCTACCTGACGGAGGAAGCCTCGACCTTCGTGTCTCATTACTTCGATCCAGATGTCCAGTCGAGGTGCAGAGATGTTCCCCGGAACGACGACGGCATTTCCAGATCCGGTGTCCTCCCGACGGACAGGGAAAGGAAATGATATTGGGGGACAGCGAGCTGAAGATTGCTCATTCTTATGTTCTGCGCAACTGCCGTCAAGTCGACCGTTTCCAGAGGTATAAACGATATCCAATTTTAATTTGTAAATACCTTGCGCTACTCTATCCATTATATTACAAACATATACAGGGTACTCATTCGTAATTTGCTTCAGCTTGTTCGTTGATTTATTGCAACACCATTCACCGGGTATATCGAGCGATGCAATAAACAATGAGTTAGATGCCAAGTTTGCTGATTGGTTCAGGTGGCATGTAAGTTTACATGTTTGTCGGTTACGTGTACGTCATGTGATACGCATTTATTGCCCCGCTGATGTATACTTACTTGTCGTTTTACAGGCGAGCAAAGGTCATCTGGCTGACGATGAGTATGGTTACATTCTGACACCAGTAGCCGAGGGTCCATTGAACAGAGTCACGCGCCACGATATGTGTTTTGTCAACGGTTATAGATTCCACACAGTCTCCCATGCCAGCCGAAAATCGTCGGAGAACAGCGGAGTGTGTGTCAAGCGGTATGACAATAGCCCGGACGAGGATGACTTCTACGGCTACCTTACTGACATCATTGAGCTCGAATATCCCGCATTGCCTATAAAGCGGGTGGTGCTATTCAAATGCGAATGGTACGATCCAACTCGGGAAGGTTATCGCGCTGGCACAAAGGTTCGCGACCGATATAAGTTGGTAGACATACACCAAGGGCGACGGTACAGAAAGTACGATCTATTCGTTTTGGCTAGTCAAGCGTCCCAGGTGTACTATCTATCGTATCCAACAATGAGGATGAATGCGAGCTCAAAAGACTGGCGAGCCGTGTGCAAAGTGAAATCGAGCAAGTTTGATGTCAGTATACAGCCAGGTTCAGATGGCATGGATGCCGCATTTCAAGAAGAAAACCCGCCCGTTCTGGATACGACACATGTTGAACTGCACAACCTCCCTCTAAATGACCCCACCGGCGGTTTCATCGAAATTCATCTCAACATACAACCGCCTGACAATATTGAATATGTAGGCGAAGACGAATACGAGGATGAAGAGGACGACGAGCATGTAGATGAAGATGAAAATGAATATGAAAATGAGGATGAAAATGAAGATGCGTATGAGGATGCGGATGACAATGAAGATTGAGGTTAGTCACAATTTTTTATGTACCTCATTAGGCGAAAGTGTGTATGTGTTGATGTACTTATACACATGTATATACATAATGTGTGTCTGTAAGTACTTTATATTTTGTATTATTTTTTTCCAATACTGATGTCACCGACAAATTACCGACGAAATCTTTCGTCGCAAATTTGAAATAACGACGACACATGAAATAGCGACGCCATAGTAATAGCGACGGACTTTCGTCGCTAGTGCGTCGCAAAATTTTCGACTAAAAACTGAAAACCCTTCTCTTCTTCCCCATTTCTTCCCCCCGCCTCTTCTTCCCACCCCCACGGCGAAATCCCCTCTCAGACCCCCGGCGAAATCCCCTCTCCTCCCCCGGCGAAATCTCCATTTCTTCTCCGGTGACCTCCCTTCTCCGGTTAGTTTTTCTTCCTATTTCATTTTTAATGATTTTAATTAGTTATATTTCGTTTTTAACGTTTTTAATGATTTCTTCCCCATTTCCCCGGTTAGTTATATCGGATGTGGGCAGGGGTGGGCTGTGGCAGGGGTGTTTGTTGGCGGGGGTGGTGGCTGTGGGCGGGGTTGCGGGCTGTGGTTGAGCCCGGGGTGCGGCTGGGGTGTGGCGGGGGTGCGGGGTGGGGCTGTGGGGTGGGGCTGGGTGTGGTGGGGGTGCGGGCTGGGTGGCTTGTGGGGTGGGGCTGGGTGTGGAGGGGATGGCTATTGGCTGTTGGCTGTTGGCGCGGGTGGGTTGGCGGCGCAGGGGGTGGCTGTTGGCGCGGGTGGGGTTAAGGAAATAGGGGTGGTTTTGGCATGAAAGGGCATACGGTGGAGAGGGTTAAGGAAATAGGGGTGGTTTTGGCATGAAACGATAAATTATGTGGCGGTGGGGGCGGTTGGCGGGAGTGGGTGGGGCGGGGGTGGCTGTTGGCGGGAGTGGTCTGTGTGCGGGGTGGGCTGTTGGCGGCAGTGAGTGGAGCGGGCGGTGGGTGGGGCAGGGGGTGGCTGTTGGCGGTGGGTGGGGCGGGGGGTGGCTGTTGGCAGGAGTGGGTGGGGCGGGGGGTGGCTGTTGGCGGGAGTGGGCTGTTGGCGGGAGCGGGCGGTGGCTGTTGGCGGGAGTGAGCTGTGGGCGGTGTGGGCTGTTGGCGGGAGTGGGTGGGGCGGGGGGTGGCTGTTGACGGCATAGGGCTGTGGGCGGGGTGGGCTGTTACAAGTTATCTATAATAAGTATGTATAGGTGATGTACCGAAAAAGGGCTGTTGGTGACTAGGGTGCGTATGCACCAAAATTGTTGTTAAGGTTGAATTAGTAGAAATGTGGTGTGCTTGGCCAATGAATGATGCATGTACAAACTGTTTTGTAAGAGGTTTGCATATGATTTTCGGTATGATACTAGTTCGGAGTGTTTACTAAGCTCGAGAGCTGGACATACATTTGTCTTTGGAGAGGCCATTAAGGCCGGGAAACCTCCGATAAACGAATAGGTCATGCCAAAATTTTTAAAATTATTAATATCTTGCATTAAATGTATGCAAACACTTGTCATTTTTTGGACATCTTATTTGTCTGGCCAACCAACTCTAAACTCGTTGAATGTGCCTTTTAAATTTTTCACCCTTGCAGATCTGATGGCTAGTGAGGGTTTACCGACTCGATCTACACATGACATCTCAGGAGAGTTTAATATGTTCCTCTCTCAGCATGAGCAGCTTGGGTCTGTTTCGACCGCAGCTCTTGCTGCGGACGCAGACCTTTTAGGGTCTGCCGAGAGGTCCGCACCCCCCCGATCTACGCCGCCACCCACACCCACCGGTTCAGCACCTCATCCGGCGTCTGATGCGGCATCGGACAAGGGTGTCATACAAGGGCGTCGTGCCCTCCCTTGGTCATATGATACCCATACGTAAGTAATAATTTATTTTTTAACACGTTTTCAAATATATTTCACACGTTATTTTTTCCTAACAACTTCACCTCTTTCAGGTTTGCAGCGGACTCGGGCCAGAGTTCCGGTTGCATCACTCGGTCCTTCCACCTGAGGCAGCACCCAGCTGGATATGCCTGGTCCCGTGTCACCATGCAGACACGTAGATTCTACTGGGATGAGTTTCAGGTATTCAAATTTGGTGAATTTCACTTTTTGATACGTAATCGATCATTACTTTTCTAACCACGTTTTTACTTTTCCTCCGTATAATAATTGCAGAAGGCGTACAGCTGGCCAGCTGACATCGCCCACGACGTGGAGCAGGTCTGGCGGCATAGGGCCGCCAAACGCTATAGGGACTTCATCAACTCGCACAAGACCAAGTGGGAGTGTGACCCCAATTATGCCAGGCCTGCCTACATATCCGAGGCCACCTGGGCGGGGTGGATAGCAGGTTGGATGGACCCTGCTACCCAAGCCCGCAGCGCCCGGAACGCGGCGAACCGACGCAGCGGCAATGTACAGGGCCCAACACCTGCCACACACTCAGGTGGGTCGGTTTCCCACGCCACCATGATGCGTTCTATGGTAAGTATTTTAATATTGGATTACTTAGATTCATTGATTTCATTGGATTATTTAGATTCATTGACTTAAGTGGATTATTTACATTCATTGACTTAAGTGGATTATTTATATTCATTGATTTCTTATGTTGCGCTGTTGTTTTTTTTGGTATTCGTATATGGTTAATTTAAGTAGTATATGTGTTCATTTGCCTTTTTCTTTTTATTTTTGCTTTGACTTGGGAGAGGCCTTTAAGGCCGGGATACCTCCAATAAACGAATAGGTCATGCCGAAATTTTTAAAATTATGGTTTTCACTAACATATTTTATTTCATTCTTTCAGCAGGAGGAGACGGGGGAGTGGCCAGCCTCCTACGATCTCTTCTACAAGACGCATCGGAAGAAAGCCTCCGACGGAACGGAGGACTGGATCACGGCGAAGGTCCGCGACATCAGTGTAAGTAGACTACGATATAATTTGTTTTTTCCTTAGTTTGTTTTATTGCTAAACCCTAAACCCTAAACCCTAACAATTCTTATTCTCATTTCAGGACGAGTACAACAGACTACTCGCACTTAGGGGAGAAGAGGCCGACAAGAACCGCGCTTATTGGGATGCGGTTCGGACCGTCGGCCCTCAGAATAAGAAGAAGAGGGAGGTGTACGGGATCGGATCAGCAGCGCCACGATTGTTTCCCGAAGTTCTGCATGCAGGTGCTTCCTCTGAGGCCAGCACCTCCGCGTCTTCTACGGCCCCAGAGAGTCTTTCGCGCCTGGAATCAGAGCATGCGGCGCTGCAGCATGAGGTGGAGACCATCAGGGCGCAGCATGAGGAGAGCGTACGAGCACTGCGGTCGCAGCTGACTCAGACCCAGCAGGAGCTGCAGCAGTCGCTTCAGCAGGTGGTTGAGCATGCGCAGCAGCAGACGATGCAGGTGCAGCAGCAGACGATGCAGGTGCAGCAGCAGACGAACCAGCAAATCTCGCAGCTATTGCATCTCATCATCTCTATCATTTCCAGCTCCTCGCAGCCTCAGCCTCCCCCTGATGGTCACTCTTCTCCGCATGATCCCCCTCCATCTTCCTCTGCGTAGTATTTCATTTTTTGATTTTTCGTACAGTCTATTTCGTTTATTGTATTGACATATTTTTTTGTACTTTTATATTTTATATGACATTTATACGGATTCTATTTCGTTTGTGTTGTTTACGAACTTCAATACGCAAGTACTGTATTTCTGTATAACATTCGTACAAATGATTTAATATACAAAATAAAATATATTATAAAAATTAAATAATAATAAAAACTATTTAATTAATAATATATTGTATTATTTATAAATTAAAAATATTTAATATTTAATATTAAATTAATATTAAATATTAAATTAAAAAATAGCGACGAACCTGCGACGAAAACGAAATGTCGCAGACCGGAAATAAAAAAATCAAAAATTTAAAAATAGCAACGAAAAAATATACTGACGAAACTTTGCGACGAAATAATATGTCGCAGAAAGGAAATAAAAAAATAATTATAAAATAGCGACGAAAAAATACACCGACGAAACAACGACGGCAAAAACAGGTCGCAGAACTGACAGATTTTCGTCGCAACTGTACGACGAAACACCGACGAAATATTTTCGTCCCAATATAGCAACGCTTCACCGACGAAATTCACTTTGCGACAAGCCGTATCGCGACCTACTGTTTTCGTCGCTATTTCGTCGCTATATGCCTGTAGCGACGAAATGGCGACGAGTTTTGTCTGTCGCTATATGTCTTTTTTTTTGTGGTGAGTGAGCTAAATAGAGAAAACCCCAAAAATTGCCTAGAACTATATTCACATATCCTCTAAAATGATTGTTACGGATCTAACAAAGCCTACTTAGGAGCTGTTTTGAAAAACTTAACAATTATGACAGAAGCTTATCAAGAATATATATCGTGTACGCTCTGGTTTCCTACCCGACCAATACTTGATACAAATTCTGCTACATTTGCTTCAGTACAAATTTTTTCTTATCTAAAAATTAAAAATCTAGTCTGAGGTATCTTTTGATAATTTGTCTTAGAATAACATGTGTGCATGTATATATAATACTTCTCTCTAAGATAGTATGATTGCTTGTTGTCTAACGCTATAATATGATTTAAAAATCGTGTCCAACTGGAGCCGGAGACCTACGGGCCTAATTCCCATCTTCAGTGTTCTCTATTGATAAACCATCTTCAGTGTATTTAATGCATTTAAGCTTGATTCTGGTGAGAAAATGGGGTAGGAAGACAACTCAAGTAATAAATCTCTAGGCTGTAAGGATCGAACATAGCAGCACCAAACAAAAATCGGTAGTGAAAAAAGCATAATCAATCGAGGAAAACCTTCCTTGATAATTTATTCCTGTCTAAAAAATACTGTCATTATTTAGTTTGAACAAAATTTTAAAAAAAATCAAATTTTATAAGCTATTATTCATATTATCCTATTAGTTAGTGAATAGAAAAAACACATAAGTGATGATAAAAAGATAGTAAAGAAAATAATAAACGATAGTTTTTTTTAGAAAATCAAAATAAAAAATAAGATAAGATTTTTAGAACAGATAGAGTATAACTTTTTCCCATATACGTAGTAGATGGCATATTATGTTAACTATACATATTCAAACACAATTATATGGAGAGGATATAAGTATAACCACACATACCTTCGGATTCAATCCTTTGAAGAGAAAAGGTAGAGTCTAAATTTCGCCTACTTGTTATATTTAAATCGATAGGATGTAAATAATTTACATAATAGTGAACATGTTTTAAAGCTTCGGTAGGGCGTGTACCCCTGGTTCTACTCTATAAACCGATAGATATTAAGGTTACACAACTATTAAAAAAGTTATAGGAATGCTGATGCGTGTACAACAAAGATACATATTATTCAAATTTTTTTGATAACAAAAAAGACTGAAGAACACAAAAAAACACCAAAGACTTGGTTGGAGATAAAGAAAAAAGTAACAAAAAATCTTGTTAGGTCATTTATAAAACGCATCTGAGAAAAATCTTGTTAGTCCCCTCATTTGACACATGTTGAACAACCTCTTAATTTGCTCAATATTCTTCAAAACAAGAATCGAGAAAGATCTTAGCAAAGTATCTTGAACATGTCTAGGGTTGAATTCAAAATACAATCTTTACTTAAAGAATTGATTGAATTTTAAAAAAAGAAACTTGAATGCACAAGCTCATAATTTTCACACACGATATTTGGTGTGCAAGTGCTCGATTTTGTGAGAATATTTATGGATCAAAATGATCTTAAAAAACGTTTAGAACATGTGTGAAATGCATCGATTCAATGAGAATCTAAACTAAAAAGGAAAACAAGAACCTATACCAGATAGGATTCTTATAACTTGGCAAGACATGACCTGTTTGTTGATTAACTAATCAGCTAGGACACGTCTAAAACAAATAAAATACTATAAAAAAAATTCTAAGATAATAACAAGGCCATCAGATCCAGCAAGGCTATGTAAAGCTCAAATTTAGTATTTAAGCTTTAATCGGCGAATCTGGTCCATCTAGGATCATGTGGAGGCTTTGTGTAGCCAATGCACCTCCTACACGTTTGTTTAGGCTTCCTGGACTTAAATAATATTAACATGATATGGACCATACGATCTTGCAAAGGTCCATTTTACCTTGAATTTTGCCAAATTCACCTTATTGGCACTTAGATCTCTTTAGTTCGTGCACGAGTGATTCAGCCATCTTATAACATGTCTTATGACTTTTTTGGCCATAAAAATTATCCTCCTGATCATGAGCCTCCATGGCTTGATTCACCTACATTCAGGTGGCTAAGATCCTTCACATCAGCCTCTATGGATGTTTGATTGTGCATCAAATCCTTAACATTTACATTCTAGGGTGGCTAAGATCCAGAAGATACCTCTTCATGTATATACAGTTACGTGGAGAAAATGATTTTTACTAGTGCAAGAAACGTCTCTAACTTCTTTTCGTCGACAAATATGGATAAATTTGTAGTAATCCCAAAATTTTCTTTATTTACTTGAACTGATTGTTCTTCATGAGGAAAATGCAACTTCAAGAAAATCTATTCCTCTTAATTTTCTTTCATCCTACAGAGTTCTTCTATTTGTTATTATCGATCTATTTTTTCTTTTGAATATAGAACAACAAATAGTCTCTTTTTTTTATAACATGCGGCCGATGACCAATGTGTAAGTTATGCATTACAAAAAGGCGAAGGAGCCTTTTTTATTGTTCATATCCAGACTAATGATACCATCCGTATCAAAGATTCCGACAAACTAATTTGATTGAGCATCTAGTGTATTAGGTGTACGCCTCGTCTGTTTAGTAAAAAAAGAAAAAATTCATCATAATAACGATGATGATGAGAAGAACAATAACAGTAACGAATAACAACCACTATTCTAGGCTTAGAATTTGTTTGAATTTTCTAGGCTTAGAATTTGTTTGAATTTTCTTTTGAAGCATATGTTATGCATTTTGACATTGGGTTTAAACACTGAACATTCTTTTATTTTGAAAATAGTTGTTACAGGACACTTCAATATATATTTCGCTTTTGACATATCGCATTTCTTATTTTCCATCTTAAATTACTTTTCAAAAAACGTTTTAGTTTTTCTTTTCACATTCGTGAAAACGATATACAGGTAGTGAAAGTCGTTCCATGCGTGCCTTAGAGTAATTTGGTGGAAGAAGAATTATGTATTTCATTTGCAATTTTCATATAGACAAGCTATCTAATATATAGTACATCACTTGAGCTAAATATAATAGAGATTATACAATTAATACTATCAGAATTCTACTTGTAATTACAATATTGATTGCCTCTATCATTACGCAAATATCTTCTTGGTTGATTTGTAAAATCTTCTTAAACTTCCCCTCAAGTTGAGTAGTAGGATCTCCATTGGTTAACATGCACAGTACTCTAGTGAAAATTTGCCTTGTGACAGTTTTAATAAGAATGTCTGCGAGTTGGTCTTTCAATCTTACAAATAGAATTCCAATTGTGTCATCCTCAATCTTCTCCTTTATAAAGTTCCAGGCCTACGTCCACATGTTTCGTTATGTGGTGTTGTACAGAACTTTCAGAGATATTTATCGCTGTTTTATCATCACATCTTAATTGATTCGAAAGCCTCAACGAGAAGCCAATCTCGGTCATTAATTTCTTTAACCACAAAATTTTCATCACACCTTTGGCAATTCCTTGGAAATTCTGCCTCGACAGTTCAAAGTGCTACAATCTTAGAATATACTTTCACCAAGATATGAAAATTCCTTTGGTGGATTATAGAACCTCAATTCTCAAGAAGTACTCCAACCCTCCTGAGTCATTCATCTCAAATCTATGAATAGGTTCCTCTTCAGCTGTTCAATCTCATCAGTGTCACATCCTATAATGAACATGTAATCTACATAGATAATTAAGCACATAATTAGGCTACCTCTCCTTTTCAAAAACAGAGTATGATCAAATTACTCTATTTGTACAGATATCGTTTCATGGACATAGTGGACCTTCCAAACCATGTCCATGGAGACTTTTTAAGTATATATAGTGTCTTCCAGAGTCGATGCACCTTATCTTTCTTTAACCCATCAAAAACTTCTAGTGTAGCTTCCATATATTTCCTCTTTCAAGTCTCCAAGGAGAAAGGTATTTTTTACTTAAAACTGATGGAGCGACCAGTCTGGGTTTGCTGCAACTGAGAATAATACTCAGATTGTATCTATTTTTACCACTGGATAGAAAAGAATAGTAGATTCCACAGATCTAAGTACATCCTTTTGTCAATAGTCGCGCCTTATACTGTTTAATGGTTCTGTCGGCTTTATGTTTGATCGTAAAGGCCTATTTGCAATCCAACCTTTTTTTCACCGTTGGTAATGTACATTTCTCCTAAGAACCATTATTACGAGAACATTCATTTCTGCATTCATGGCCAGTCACCATTCTTTCTTATGTTTTTCCTCGTGAGCATCCCTTAGAATTTTTTGGTTTTATGGAATAATAATAAGAGTGATACGATCTTGAATCGTATTGAATTAACGATCGCTTCTTTCAACTCCAAAATGCACTTTTGATCATCCCTTGCATGGGATAATGGCGCAAACACCACCTTGTTGGACAAGAGTTGTCAACAATGTCTATGCGAGCAATTCGAATCTTCCAATCCAACACTTCGTTCCGTATCCTTTGATTGTGATTCACCAACTAGGTTTCCTCAAACCTTGATTGGATCTAGCCTTGATTTTACTTTGTGAAAAACCAAAGGAAAATACTCAAGAGAAGCAACATACGGCTACACCAAGAAAACACAAGTTTTTGATTTCTAAAATTCTGTCTTAGTAGCTACCGTTATTTCCATCTTATAATTGCAATATTTTCCTATTTCTAAAAGATAACTAATCAATAAAGGTCCTCAGAATATTCCCTATCTATCTAATTTAAATTTACAAGAAAAGATAAATCAAAACTAATCAAGAAAGATTGTACAATTCAAATCTCTAAAATCTCGTTCTGGGATATACCCTGTCGGTTTTGGACTTTTATCCGCTCCTAGCCACCGAACTAGTGATAAGTACCACATCGACCGTGGAGACATCCTGGACTGGTGCTTAAGGTTGTGTTCAAACTTTTCCTTACAAGATAGCTTTTGAGGCGAAGTTAGGGACTCACCTTATCATTTGGTATCGGAGCTCTGGTTCCGTTGTGCCGATGCTCCGCAGATCACCGACTGAGGCAGGTAGAAATGCCGACCGAGGCTGTCAGATCGCCGACTGAGGCAGTCGGGTCCTGAAGAGGGTGGGAATGATAAGTACCACATCGGCCGCGGAGACATCCTGGACTGGTGTTTAAGGTTGTGTTCAAACCTTCCCTTACAAGCTAGCTTTTGAGGCGAAGTTAGGGACTCACCTTATCATTTGGTATCAGAGCTCTAGTTTCGTTGTGCCGACGCTCGGCAGATCACCGACTGAGGTAGGCAGAAACTCCGACCGAGGCAGTCAGATCGCCGATTCAGGCCGTCGAGTCTGAAGAGGGTGGGAATGATAAGTACCACATCGGCCGCGGAGACATCCTGGACTGGTGTTTAAGGTTGTGTTCAAACCTTCCCTTACAAGTTAGCTTTTGAGGCGAAGTTAGGGACTCACCTTATCAAAGTGGTATCAGAGCGAAGGTTTTTCTTTAACTCAACTTATCATTTCTTTGTGTCAATTTTTCTTTTATTTTGTTCTTCTCTTCATCCACCATTCAACCATCTTTTTAGAAGGTTGAATTCTATTTGGCTTAGTGTCTTCTTCTTATTTTGAATTGTATAATTCAGAAACAAAAAGAAACCAAAACCAAAACAGTTCATCTCTGTGTTTTCTAGTTCATTGTTTTTTTTCTATTCAAAAAAAAGTTTGATATTCATTTCTTTTTCTGTTACATCTTGTTTTCTTTGTTGTTCATCATTCAACAAAAAAACGTGATGTTTCTTTGTTTCTTCCGGTTCAACAAGCAAAAAAAACTCAAGAAAAAACCGATATACAATCTTACCGTATCAATTGGTGATATAAGGTTGGATTGGACTCTGGACAATTACCGTAACACTGGACCTACACGAAATTGGTGATATAAGGTTGGATTGGACCCTTATAACTTACCGTAACGCTGGACCTATATGAAATTGGAAAGGACTAAGGACAAACATCTCATAAAACACTTAAATTATTTCTTTATGATGATTTATGGTTTGTTTATTTCATTTGGTTGGATTTCAATTTCTTTATGTTTAGACACTTTCTTGGACTTTAAGTTCTTTGTTTAGAAGCTTTTCTGCATTATATATATTCAGCCCATTGCTTATATATCTACCTTGGTCAATCATATATTCTTGTTGTTATCGAAGCTCTTAACTTGTTTTAGACTTTGTGTTTGTTTAGTTGTATTGTGCGGTGAGCTTAGTTGTATTTTCTTGTGTTCAATATCTGATTTGGAAGCCTCGACGAGAAAGAAAATCAATTTATTCATCTTGAACAAATTGACAGCCTACTACACACAAAAATGTCAATATATCCATCCAAAACAAACACACAAAGCCTTACCAATCAATTTTACCAAGATATATACACCTTGATTAGCTTTGAACAAGGAAAAAAGAAAAAGAAAGAAAGAGAAGCTTATTTCAAAGAAAAGTTTGCACAAAATAATTGAAAGAGCAAAGAGCAAAAGAACTGGTCTTGTTTCCTTCATAAACCCAAAGTACCCATTTGTTTTCACTTTTGAACACTTGAGTGCTTCTTGTTCATTCATACTTGCATCTAGCGTGCATAAAGCCTAAGATTAAGTTAAGGATTGCCCAGGGCAGCCCCTTAGCATTTCTTTGGCTCAGCCTATTACATCAAATTTGGTTTCAATTATCTTTGAATCTTAGTACAGTCCAAGTTTGTTGTTTATAACATTGGAATTGTGAATGAATTGGTGGGAGACTTGTGAAGAAAGTTTACTTTACATGATTGAAGTTATCGGAATGGATACTCACTTGGCAAGTTTGCTTTGAATTGTTCTAGCCTCAGATTCTTCAAGGAGACACAAGATTGTGTGGACTACAAAGAGAGAGAGAGAGAGAGAGAGGAACAAACGCATGTGTTTTTGTTTTCCACTAACATAATCAAGTTTCTTTTGTCTTTGTGTTAGTTTTCCTTTTATTTGTTTTCTTGTTCAATTTCAGGTAATTGTACCATGGATAAGACACCTGAGAGTACCATGAGACTTAACAAAGAAGGAGAAAGATTGCCCACAAACGTGGACGATTTAGCACAACTAATGCAAAAGATGTTGTGGGAAATGAAATTGATGAGTAGTTGTGTAGAGGGCCTAAAAAAACAGTCACAATCTCATCCAGAAAATCCTTTACATGGAGGACAAACATCACATGTACCGGAGCATAGGCTTGAAAGTCGTGGGTCTTTTGCTCCGGAACGGGGAAGAGGCAGAGGAAGAGGGCTTAATAGGAATTTCATACCTATGAGGACCTTTGATGAAAGAGATGAAGAACCAAACCAAAGGTTTGATGACTATAACATTGAGCAAGAGTACAAACAGTTCCGAAACCGTGAGAATCAAAAGAACAACCCATAAGAAGATGAATTCATCAAAACAAAAGTGAACATCCCCACATTCCATGGAAAGAATGATACTGACTTGACTAAAGTGCGCTATGCAGCTATAGAGTTTGCAGATTATGCCTTAATTTGGTGGGATCAACTACACAACGTAAGGAGAAGAACAAGACAAGCACCAATCTCTACTTGAGAAGAAATGAAAATTAAGATGAGAAAAAAATTCATTCCTTCAGATTATGAAAGAACCATCTACCAAAACTTGCAAAAACTCACTCAAGGAAGCATAGTGTAGATGAGTATTTCAAAGAGTAAAAGATCTTATTGATAAGAGCTAACATTGAAGAACCAGAGGAAGCTATCATGGATAGATTCCTAGCTGGATTGAACAAGGAAATTGCGAACGCAGAGTTGAACTTATCTCATATATTGATATGACTTCCATGGTTCATAAAGCTGAAAAGATTGAGAGTCAACTCAAGGTAAAACCCTTTACATCTGGTTTATCTTTTCGAGCTAATTCTTCATCCTATCCAAGAATGCCGTCTAGGACAAATTAAGGCACAAGTTTTAGGCCAACTGCACCTCAAGGCCGTGGGTTCCAAGGCAAGACTCAACCAAATTGAAGTCCACCTCAAACACCTCAACAAAACATGGATAAAGGAAAAACCAGGTTGAAGGTAACATTCCCAATTCCACTACTAGATTTAGAGACATTCAACGCTTTAAATGTTTAGGTAAAGGTTATTTTGCTAATCAATGTCCCAACCCTAAACGTATCATGTTTATTGAAGAGTCTAATGAATATTATTCTGACGATGAGGAAGTGGAACATGTTAATGTTGAGGAAAATCATGATGAAAATGAGGAAAGTGTGAGTGAGGATGAAGAGCTTGCATCAAAAGAATTATTGGTTGTTAGAAGAGCTCTCAATGCACATGTTAAGATTGATGAGCAAGATCAACACAGAGACAACATTTTTCACATCCATTGCATGGTTAAAGGAAAAGTTTGTACTTTGATTATTGACTCTGGATTCTGTACTAATGTGGCAAGTGTTAAACTCGTTAGAAAACTTGATTTGCCATTATTTAACCACCCACACCATTATAAACTATCTTGGTTGAATGATTGCGGAGAAGTGAGTGTTAGCAAACAAGTTTTGATCTCATTGTCTATTGGTGGGTATAAAGATGATATCTTATGTGATGTAGCTCCTATGCATGCAAATCATATCCTTTTAGGTAGACCATGGCATTTTGATAAGAAAGTTACTTATGATGGATACTTGAATAGGTATTCATTCAGGTTTAACAATAAGTTGTTTAAGCTACATGCATTACCACCACACAAGGTATTTGAAGATCAAAAGAGAATGTATAAGAACAGGAATGATCCTAAGGAGAAAGATGCAGAAAAGAAATTTTTGGAGTGTATTAAGAGTGAAAGAAAGAAAAATGAGTCTAAAGGCAAAGAGATAGTAAACATTGATGAAGACAAATCTCAAAAGAAATTTCTTTCTTTGCCAAACCAAGTGAAGTCTCACATGCCAAACTTAAACAAAATTGTCTATGTTTTGATGTTTAAGGAGTCTTTGTTTTCTATGAGTGACTTATCCTCCACTTTGCCCAGTGAAGTTGTATCTTTGGTTGATGAGTTTTCAGGGCTGTTTAATGAAGAATAACCTTATGGTTTGTCACCTTTAAGAGGAATTGAGCACCAAATAGACTTCATACCTGGCACTGTCCTGCCTAATAGGCCAGCCTACAGAGCAAACCCTATGGAAACAAAGGAAATTCAACGCCAAGTAGAAGAACTCTTGGCCAAAGGAAATGTGAGAGAAAGCATGAGTCCTTGTGCTGTTCTGTGATCGTTGTACCAAAGAAAGATGGTACATGGAGGATGTGTACTGATTGTAGAGCATCAACAAGATAACTGTAAAATACAGGTACCCTATTCCGAGACTTGATGATATGCTTGATGAATTGCATGGTGCTAAGTATTTTACAAAGATTGATCTTAAAAATGGTTACTTTCAAGTACGCATTAAAGAAGGTGATGAATGGAAAACTGCATTTAAGACTAAGTTCGGATTGTATGAGTGGTTATTCATGCCATTTGGCTTAACTAATGCGCCTAGTACTTTCATGAGATTAATGAATGAAGTCTTACATGCATTCATTGGAAAATTTGTTGTTGTGTACTTTGATGATATCTTGATTTAATCTAAGACTTTGCATGAACACATAGGCCACCTAAGAAGCGTTTTTGAAGCATTGAAGAAAGAACAATTATATGCAAATTTTAAGAAATGTTCTTTTTGTATGGAAAAGGTTGTGTTTCTAGGATTTGTGGTTAGTGCAAATGGAATTGAAATGAACCAAGATAAAGTGAACTCAATTTTAGAATGGTCAATTCCCACAACTGTTGGAGATGTGAGAAGCTTTCATGGATTGGCTAATTTCTATAGAAGATTTGTTAAGGACTTTTCCACTATTGATGCACCTTTGAATGAGATTGTAAAAAAGACGTAGGATTTTAGTGGGGAGAGTCACAACATAAAGCCTTTGATGAACTTATAGCAAGGTTAACTTCTGCACCTATTATAAGACTACCTTGCTTTGATGAAACATTTGAAATTGAATGTGACGTTAGTGGTGTTGGTATAGGAGCTGTACTATCTCAGTCTAAACAACCGATTGCTTATTTTAGTGAAAAGCTTAAGGAAGCGCAATTGAATTATTCAACCTATGACAAAGAGTTGTATGCACTTGTTAGATCATTGCAGACTTGGCAACATTATTTGCAACATAAGGTGATAAAATATAAGCAAGGGAAAGATAACATTGTAGCTGATGCATTATTTAGGAGATATTCTTTGATTACTACATTGTCATCTCATTTGCTTGGATTTGTGTGCATCAAGGAATTGTATTCATCTGATCCTGACTTTCAGTCAATATTTGATGCATGTGCCGATTCTCCATTTGGTAAGTATTATTTACATGATGGATATTTGTTGAAAGAAAGAAAATTGTGCATACCTAAGTGTTCTGTCAGAGAGATACTTATCAAAGAAGCACATGGTGGAGGTTTAATGGGCCACTTTGGCATCTTTAAGACATTAGAGATGTTAAAGGAATGTTTCTTCTCGCCTCATATATGAGTTGATGTAGAGAAGGTTTGTGGAAGTTGTATAACTTGCAAGAAAGCTAAATCTACATCACATCAGCATGGCTTGTACACCCCATTACCTATCCCTATGTCACCTTGGATTGATATATCTAAGGACTTTGATTTGGGATTGCCTAGGTCAAAAAATAGAAGTGATAGTGTGTTTGTTGTCGTTGACAGATTTTTCTAAAATGGCACACTTCATAGCTTGTAAAAAGGTTGATGATGCATCTCACGTTGCAAACTTGTTCTTTTAGGAAGTTGTACGTCTACATGGCATGCCTAGAACCATTGTTAGTGATAGAGATACTAAGTTCTTAAGTCACTTTTGGCGTGTGTTGTGGGGCAAACTTGGAACAAAACTCTTATTTTCTACTACTACTCACCCTCAAACAGATGGTCAAACTGAAGTTGTGAATAAAACTTTGTCTCAATTATTGCGTTTTATAATTTGGAAGAACCTTAAGAATTGGAGAGATTGCTTGCCATATATTGAATTTTCTTATAATATAAGTGTTCACAGTGGCACCACACGTTCACCGTTTGAAGTTGTATACGGTTTCAATCCTTTTTCTCCACTTGATCTTGTTCCTATTCCTTTTCATGAACATGCAAGTATTGATGGTAAGAATAAGGCTGAACCGATTAAGAAATTACATGCTAAGGCTAAGCTACAACTTGAAAAGAAAAACAAACAGTATGCAAAACAAGCTAACAAAGGACGCAAGGAAGTTCTATTTGAACCAAGTGATCTTGTTTGGCTGCCTTTAAGGAAAGAAAGGTTTCCTAGAGAAAGGAAATCTAAGCTCATGCCAAGAGGAGATGGCCCTTTCAAAGTACTTCAAAAGGTTGGAGATAATGCTTACAATCTTGACCTTCCTGAGAGTAAGTATGGTTCAATTTCTCATACTTTTAACGTTGCTGATCTTACCCCTTTTGGTGATGATTTAGGTTCGAGGTCGAATCATTTTGAAGAAGGGGGGGGGGGATGATGAGGTCCATAACCCTCATCCATGTCAAGATAATGAGAATGCATATAATGTTACAAAAATACAAGATCAAGTACCCTTAACAAGAAGTAAAACTGAGATACTAATGCATGAAGTTAGGGGTCTAAAAGCCTTATCATTTAAAAATGATAAGGTGAATCCCTAACTTCGCCTCAAAAGCTAGCTTGTAAGGGACGGTTTGAACACAACCTTAAACACCAGTCCAGGATGTCTCGGCGGCCGATGTGGTACTTATCATTCCCACCCTCTTCAAGACCCGACTGCCTCAGTCGGCGATCTGACTGCCTCGGTCGGCGTTTCTGCCTGCCTCAGTCGACGATCTGCTGAGCATCATCACAACGGAACCAGAGCTCTCATACCAAATGATAAGGTGAGTCCCTAACTTCCCCTCAAAAGCTGGCTTGTAAGGGAAGGTTTGAACACAACCTTAAACACCAGTTCAGGATGTCTCCATGGCCGATGTGATACTTATCAACTAGGGTTTTCACTCTCCAGCAAAGTTGTAGCTTATGAAAATCCCTTGAATTTAGGATCTTTAATCATCTCATTTGGACTCTTCTTCGCAGAGATACAGCCTTCCAGAGATCAGGTATCAATCGAGTAGCTTCAGTACGTTCCATTCTGGACTCCCATCGTCCATCTGATTTTAGTCAATCTTGTAGCCCGAATTAGGAAAAGTGCAAAACATGCAAATCATCCCAAATTGAGTTGTCTAACATCTCAAAGTTGTTTGAACCCATTTGGACCTGTATTCCAACCTGCACATCAAAAATACCAAACGGTGTCTGGCTGCCTTCCTGAAAAGTAGGGATTACTTTCCTTATCTAGTCTTCGCACGTTTGGGCTCGATATCTTCAGAATTTGGGAACAGTGCTTGAAATACAAATTGTAGCCCTATCTCTTAGCTTTCATCTCCAACTGGAATCAGTTGATTTGGATCAACCGTTCATGAGATATAATCAAAATACCGGAACTGCGTCACGTGCAGAAAAAACCCTCATTTTCATCTCCGCTTCTTCTTCAAACAAACGTCCCATGCAAGCTCATGCAAGCCCTACAAACACTCAAAAAACACAAATAACTAACTATAAACATAATTATAGACTCAATGTATATCCTAGACCTAGTCTTGAGCAATAAGACACCTAAATGATGCAAAACTAAACAAGACTCAAACACATCAAGTATCTAAGCGACACTTGTAGGCTTGTCTTGCACATGCCTATACAAGAAATGTCTAACTGTAGGATTTTTAATTGTGCACACGTTTCTTGTGTGCATATAATGAAATGAGGAGGCTCCTTGAGTCGCATCCCTCCTTCCATCCTTGAAAGGATCCGACCTCGAATTTAAACAGTCAAATGTATAAGAAGGATACTTCAACAAAAACTAACAATACATACAAGACACAAAACTAAGAGAATAAAGTGTAATTAACATGCGTAATTTGAGTTTAATATGCTTAGGATGAACAATTAACTGAAGGAAGAAGCATGTAGACAACAACACATTATAACACATATCTACATGAACACTTAGCAACAAGCACCTCTTTCTAATGTGTTTAGGATGCACTAACCGGATAGGTAGAAAATTCCTCACATAAGATTTATCATGCATGAAAGAGAAAGTATGTAAAACATGATAAATAAACGACGTACCTTGTATGCTCCTTAGAACTTCCAAATCAGATGTGTTTGAACTATCATGCTCAATGAAGCACAAATCAACACTAACATGCAGATTGTCATCTTCAAAATCAGTTTGCAACGTAACTTCAAGTGGAATTTCAGATTCATACGTACACAAATTAGAATTTTCATGGGATGTAATGTAACTATCAGGGCGTTCAAACAAAGAATTATTATAGACAACCCATTCATGCTTCTCAATGTTATCATGTTTATGACCTAAGACATCATTATTCTCACTTGAAATGTCACTCAAATCATCTTGTAAATCAGCATGTAAATCAAGAAAATCATGTGAATTATGTGTAGCAAAAACAACTTTAGATTCAAGCTCATCACTTTCAGCACGCAAGTCAATCTCATGCATATGAACACGATAAACATCAACAAGTCTCCTAAGACCCTGCAATTTATTAAGGAGGTCTAATCTGTGGACCTTTTGTTCCTCTACGTCTGCAAAGGATCTCAAAGTGAAGTTCGTTTTTGTGTTAGAAGTTTCTTATAAATGTCAGAATTAGGTTCTAAGAACTTCACACAGTCATGTTCAACTTTAACATCATCATGTAAACCAACATGCAATTTCTTATCAAGTTCATACACTTTAGAGTACAAAACAACATCATTACTGGAATCAGGTTCAAACAAACCAGATCTAAACAATTTAGGATAATGCAAGTGAAGAAGCTTATCATGTAAGTTATGTTCATTCGGCACATCAACTTTATCATCATGATCAACATGTGTATCAATTGAAATTTCAGCATCATCATCATAAGAATCATGCTCAATATCAACACTAAAATCATGCAAATCATATACAATTCCATAATAAGCTTGATTGAAGCCTTCTGTCGTTGCAATATAGAGGTCTCTAATGTCATCATCCTTGGAATCCTTGACTAACAAAGAAACATCGTTACATTAGTGAAATCAAAATCAATGTATATGTTCCTTTCTCTCTCTCTTGTATAGTCACTCATAGTTTGTGTTTTCCTTAGCCAATCTTGAGCTAGATACAACCAAAGCAAGCTTTTCAAGTGGCTAACACAATCCAATGATCAAATGTACCTTTTTCTTCGACGAATCAACGAATTTTCAGCAACCAATAAGCAAAGGTATCAAGCCAAGTAACAAGATAATTTTACACACTTAACCTTCTAAGAATCAAAGAACAAAAACGAGACCAAAAATTACATCGAAGGCTGACCAAAGAAAACTAAGGGTTGCCCTGGGCAATCTTTAGTTAATTTTAGCCGTATAGTAATGAATCACAAAGTTGTTAAATCAAATTACAACAATCAAGTATCCAAGTGAAAAGCAATGAAGAATTTATATATTTTGAGTACTTAGCTTTAACCATCCATGGAACTCTTAATATGCAAGCAATCTGATAACCAACCAAATTTTCCACTCTCCTCCCAACAACTTAAGCCTCAGATCCTTGAAAGATTTATTTATTTTTTGACTTTTTTTTGAACTCCAATCCCTATTAGATATAAAACACGATTTCACCCCAAGTAGTAGAAGAGCACTGCTGCTGACAACACAACCTCTACACTTACAACCAAAACTGTTACGTCCATGTATAAACCAAACAAACAATAAAAAAATGTTTGTTAATGGAAAAAAAATGAAGCCGTGAGACATGGGGCATCAACTTTTCCCCCACTAACTCTACCCTATAATTCAACCCACAATCTCTCCCCCATTCCCATCGGTTTTGACCTTTTCAAAAAAAAATTTTTAAAACCCACCTTAAATATTCCCCCTAGCCCAGCAGCCAATCCCAAAAACAAGTAAGAAAAAATTCTTTTTCGGCCAAAACCATCCCAGAAGCCGTATAGGTCACATTGCCTCTGCATGCGGTGATATGCATGTCGAGAAGCCGTCCAAGCCTCAAAATCCAGCCACACGATAGACTCCAAAGAAACAACACAAAGCTTCTACTTCGGATCCAAACTATATTATTCTACTCCAAAAAACGATGGCTTAGATTGCTGATATTGGCCATGAAAATAATGCTTCGATAGAACCTATCGCAGACATCATTCAGCCGGCAAACGTTGCAGAAAAGGATGTTTTCCAACCTCCCTCTGATCCTGTTGATCCCATTGACAACCAAGAGGATTTATCTCCACATCTGGTGTAGGAAGATCATGAAGCCTTGTTGCAATCGCAGCAACCTCACGATACTGTTGATACTACAATTTATCAAGAGGATATGCCTCAGCAGGTGTTGCAGGGAGAGCCAGAACATCAATTGCTACAATCACAAACTCCAGATGATCCAGATGTTTGTCAAGTATCCGGTTCAGATCTTGACCATATGGGCAATACAATTATTCAAAGTGACACAGATTCACGTTCCCTGTTTCAACAACAGATGAGAGAGGCTGCTGAAAACATTGCTAAGTGGTTGTCATCTCGCCCGGCTAGTATTGATGATGAAGATATTCTGCAGGAATGTTTACTAGTACAACCCCTAATTCTGAGGGATTTATTCCGGTGGCGCCTAGACGTAGAAGACGACTCCGTCATGAATTGCCGCCAAGACCTCCATCAACTGTAGTAACCAGAAGTGCAACACGTTTGGGCTCAACTCAGCCACCAACATCATGATGAATGCAATTTCATGAGATGTTGGGGGTATTCGTACCTCTTTAGATCGCTTGATCACCCTGCTACGTTACACAAAACTAGACATACTGGTAATTATTGAACCGAAACAACGTTCTTTTAAACTTACGTCTTTCCGTTTAAAGCTGGGCTTCTCAAATGCTATTGAAACCTACCAAGGTAATATATGGTTCTTCTGGAATTCATCATCCTTACAGTTTCTTACTGTGAGCCATGGTGACCAAACAACTCTCTTCTCTTTTATCTACCGACAAACACAGCAAACTTTTGACTGGTCAGTCATATATGGGCGTCATACTATATCTGATAGGCTTCCTCTTTGGGCTTCTCTCGTTGAGGTGTCTCGCACCATATCTGTTCCGTGATAATTGGTATTGATTTTAATACTTTTCTCTCCTTAGACGAACATAAGGGCCGTACTACCCCTCCTCTTCGCATATTAGAGGATTTTAAAGAGTGTGTTGATCTTTGTGGTTTGCAAGATCTTCCTTTCAAGGGTTCTCTTTTTTACTTAGGCGCATGGGACTAGACAGAGACGAATTATGCATCGTTTGGATAGATATTTGTGTACAGTTTCATTCTCAAATTTGTTTGCTGATGTAGTGGTTCACCATTTATCCAGTGCAACTTCAGATCATGGCCCATTATTGCTAAAATGCACGCTATCTCAAACAAGACCCCATATTCCTTTTCGATATATTAATGCATGGGCCTTACATTCAGACTTCTTGGCTTTTGTGAATGAAAAATGGCAACAGTACCGTATGACTGGTGGCATGCGCGGTCTCTATTCCAAGCTTAGTCATCTTAAGAAAGATCTCCATTGTTGGAACCGTGAAATTTATGGCAATATCTTTAGCAATATTTCTATGGCTGAAGCAAATTATAAAAGGTTGGAAACTCAATATGATGGTGACCCTACGCCTGAAAATACAACGACACTCTCATTGGCTCAAGCTCAGCTTCTCCAAGCAACAAAAGCCCAAACATAATATTGGGCGCAGAAATCTAGAACTCAATGGCTAGCAGAGGGTGAAGCCAACACAGCCTATTTTCATGCCCTGGTTAAAGACAGACACCGATGCCAACAAGTCCGTGACCTACAAACTCCTTCAGGGGAAACACTTCAAGATAATCAAGCATTAGGTGATGTAGCAGTTACTTTTTACAAACACCTGTTCGCACAAGAGGCAGTGAGTGGTGTAGACGCCTTTCTTCATCATATTCCTCAATTACTAACACAAGGTGATAATGATATGCTCAGTGCCATCCCAGATGTCAATGAAGTAAAATCTGTAGTTTGGAACCTCAGTCCAGACAGCGCCGCCGGCCCCGATAGTTTTAACGGCCATTTCTTCAGGACTTGTTGGGATGTATTACACCTCGATGTCACTCTTGCCATTTAAGAATTTTTTCTAGGCGTGCCTTTGCCGCAGGTAATGGTTTCATCATTGATAACTTTGATCCTCAAAAAATCACGGCCAGCAATGTATGTAGATTTCCGTCTCATTTGCCTTTCAAATTTTCTTATCAAGGTTACTACTAGAATCATTGCTTCACGTATGAACACAATATTACCAAAAATAATTTCTGTTGAGTAAATTGGATTTTTAAAGGGACATGATATTAGCGAACATGTACTGATGGCAAATGCGATGGTACATTTGATGGATAGAAAAATTCATGGGGGCAATATCATGATCAAGATGGACATGGCAAAAGCCTTTGATCGAGTCAGTTGGTCTTACTTGGAGGCCATACTTCTTAAGTTTGGTTTCGATCCGCGTTTTATTCGCATTATATTGAATAATATGCGCCTTTCCAAGCTTTCCATATCCATTAATTGTTCATCTTATGGCTTTTTCTCACCAACACGTGGAGTAAAACAAGGAGATCCATTATCTCCTCTACTCTTTATAATTTGTTCTGAGGGCTTCAGCCGCGGTATAAATCGTTTATTTACCACTGGTGTCCTACGAGGATTTGCATTGGGCCGGGTTCCACCAGTCTCACACTTAGCGTATGCGGATGATTTGTTGCTCTTTTTAAACGCATCAACGTAGAATTTGAGCAGGTTCCACTCTTTTCTTCAAGAATATCAACATGCATCTGGTCAGCTGTTTAATTACACCAAAAGCCAATTTGTTGTCAGTTCTTATGTTACATCACAACAACTTCGGAATGTTGCACAAGTCCTTTCCATGTAGCCATCCTCACTTCCGATCAAGTACCTGGGTTCTTATCTTTATCTTGTTATAAATAGAGCTTCTTACTGTACTTCCTTGCTACAACACTTTGAAGCGTGACTTACTGGCTGGGCTAGTCGTCTCCTTTCTCCAGGTAGTCGATTGGTCTTATTAAAATCTATGTTAACGTCTATGTCACTCCACATACTGGCTGCATCCCGTCTGCCCAAAAGTGTTATTTGCGCTCTTAACTGGAAAATTGACTCCTTTTTATGGGGTGACAAACATCATTGGCTATCCTTCGATGAAGTGTGTTATCCGGAAATGGAAGGAGGATTGGGAGTGCGTAATTTGTTTCATATTCAGCGCGCCTATGATTGTAAGCTATGGTGGTCTTACCATAATAATACGTCTTTATGGACAACATACATGCATCATCGTTATGGAGTTCGAGCGGATTATGTACCACGATTATATGACTCTCCTGGATGGAAGCGAATCTGCTCTATTCGCCCTCTTTGTCTTCAACTCTCACCTGTTCTTCCAAATCCATTATGGCTCTCTAGTGTATCTGGTATTTTCTCTATTCGCCAGGCATATGAAGATGTTCGACCATCTCGAGCACATTTGTTCTCACATAAATTTATTTGGTGGCGAGGTATACCAAAAACAATTAGCATTTTTGCATGGAGATTATTACATTCTGCATTGCCTATTGAGGATAATTTGCGACGACTCTCTATCATTTGTCCTACTATATGCCCATTTTGCCGTAGTGACTCTGGCAATCTCATGCATATATTCCTCACACGTCCTTATGTCAAACCTGCATGGTTGAAATTATCTTGGTTACTAGATGGCCCGCTACATCAGGATTTGCAACTTCATCCTTATTTATTGCAATGGTGGTTGTCGTCATCCGCTAGCACTGTCAAAGGTAACTTCCGAGTTGTTGGCCCTCTTATGCTTTGTTGGTCCATTTGGTGTGTGTATACTAATCATGCATATGGAGATGCCGATCTACCAGTTACAAATATTTATAATCTTGCTCGCCAATCGTGCTGTGACTGGGCTTCATCACTTACTGGTACGTCTTTGGCTCAATATGTGCTATCTCTCATTGATGGAGGTTTCTCCCCAAGACTACGTCCTAAAACCATCTTGCCACTAAAATGGGAACTTCCATCATCGGGGAAATTAAAATTGAATGTTGATGTGTCGGCAGGCCATTCTTCTGCTTCGGCCGGAGCAATTTTGAAGGATTCACAGGGGCGAATGGTTGCTGCCCTTTCATTCTGACTCCCATGTCTATCGCCACTACAAGCTGAAATTCAAGCTCTTCTTTATAGTCTTCTGTTCTTTGGGAAACAACATCAACAACTAATAATCGAGACAGACTGCAAACAAATCACTCAGCAGTCCAACGCTCAGCTTGCATTATTGCCAGACTATGCACGGTTAAGTCTATTTTTGAGGCTCACAGACAGTCAACTTCGTTTCATCCCAAGGGAGATCAACATGGTTGCACACTACTTAAGCCAATTTGCACGCATGTCACCGTCTACAAGGATTTTTACATCAGCGACTCAACTGCCACCCACGGCGCATGGGTTTTATTATACCGATGGCACTATACATGCACTCAGATCATAAATTCATTGGCTGGAGAATTCGTTTTGTTGCATGTATCCTTGCGATGTAGGCAACCCTGGTACGCCTTGACATTCATCTTGGATATCATAAACTATCCTTGTCATGTTTTGACGGTTTTTGTTTGTTTGTTTTGTTGCCCGCAGTCCTAGGACTTCGGGCAACATTGGTATGTCATTTACATCAATATTAGCTTACTTGCCCTCACTTATATCTATCCGTGGACAATAATGCATACCATGCTGCTTTTTGTCGAGGATCTCTCTCATGGATGATTACTTGGGAACTGCTGAACTGGATATTGGGAGCTTTCCAATGGATGCCAAGGACACTTTGTGATTCTGTTTGCCCTAAACACTGGATCTTGCTGCGATGCTTCATCAAATTAGTATACAACGATCGAATGGGTCCATATCATATCAAAGCATACCCGTTGTATTCCACATTATGTTGTATCGTGACTGTACTCATGCATAGTTACTCCAATGATATAAATATGTACGCTTTTTCCTTCGCCAAGGTTTTATCCACAAAGGTGGTTTTACTTGGCAAGGTTTTAATGCGGCATATCATATATGATTGAAGATTACATATTCTCACGGCTTTACATTTCTTATTCTCGTAAGATATACACTATTGTAATATGGTTCCCTCTGCCATAAGTGAGGCTTTTGATTATCAATAAAATCCCGCCTTTAAAAAAATGTATGTATGTAAGTCATATATATGTGCTGGCTCCGCTTAAATGTTAAAGTTACAAAGTGAACCATTCAAATTCTAAATTCTCAGTAGCCAGAAGAAATCCACTAAACAACCAATGTGGTACCTTTTTTAGGTGAATTTGGTGACATTTTTATCATATATGTATAATTAAATATGTTTGCTGTGCATATTTATTATTGCAAAACCATTTTCAATTGTAGGGTGACTTCGCAATCAATGTGGTACTTCTTATGTACCTTAATTTGGTGCCACCTTCATCATATATATTTAAATAAGTTCTTTGCCGTGCATAATTACATACATAAATAAATGGCCGAATATTTTTTTTTTCGGGTGAATTCGGTTAGCAAGGGTGAGGGGTGTATTTTTTCCAAATGTGTGTGGCCCAACTTATATATGTAATTATATAGATTTTGGTTGTATTCCATTGTGGTTGAAATTGATGTGGGAGTTGTTAGGAGGGGAAAAGTTGACCGAGGCAGGTGCATACAAGTACATACGTGTATATGTGCATGTATGGGCGTGAGCATATATATGTATGTATGTATGCGGCTGAGAGGGTACATTTGGTATTTTTGGGATTTTGAGTTATTTGGTATAATTGATTTGGAACATTTATTTTATTGGACATTTTGGTAATTTTAGAAATTACTTGGACTATTTGTTTGGATTCTTGAAAAGTTGGGTTATTTGGTAACTTTGACTAACTTTTGGACTTGGAAAATAATTTTGGAAATCATGCATTGCATATTTTGGAAAATTCACCCTTACATAGGAAATATATCGCTAAGCTGGATTGGTTCCGAACAAACGTGCCGTCCGAACATATTGGCTATTTTGGTATATAGAGCGCTCGAGCACATTTGACTGCCAATTGGGTTGTTCAGGCACATTTGACTATTTTGATAGGCCGCCTGTGATACATTTGACTAATTGGGGGATCAATTCGTAAGTCTTTTGATATAAGTCACTTGTAAGGAAAATGCCATGGCCTTTGCATTGAAAATCGATTCGATATTTGGATATTGGATATCTGGTCCGGTTTGGAACCGGATATCGTATTTGGATTTGGACATTTGATCGAATCGTTTTTATTGAACGCATTTGATTTTGGAACTTGGAAACTTAGGAACTTTGTTATCGAACTTTGCATCGCATCGGTTTAGAAATTGCATCATTGATTTTTGAATTGGACTAACATTTGATTGATTGTCATTTGATTTGATTGTATTATTGGTCTATTCATTGACTTTGTTGCTTGGTTGTTATAGGAGCATAATAGTAAATTTATTTGAGAATGAGAAGAATGCTATTTTCTATAGTGTTATTTATTTTTGTTACACTTGCTTCTCCGTGCATGATCCCATGGTAAGTATAGTGAGGTTACTTGTTGGGCGAAGTGTCGCTCATACTACATCTTCCTATATTTTTTTCAGATGAGCGGGATTATGAGCAAGTCTACGTCGAGGATGATTTGGACTGAGATAGCTGGTTGCTCGTGACCATTAGAGATATTTCTGAGAATGAGCTTAGAAGATTTATGATTTTACAGTCTTCGTACTTTGTGGAGATTTAGACATTTATTTCATTCCAAATATTGTATTAATTTATTTTGACCTAGACCTTTATACTGCATTTATTATTTATGATGATTTCGAGGTTGATTTTGACTTTCGCTGACATCGATTTGCGTTACGTTGATGACGTGTAATTGTATTGATTTCGACGCCTTGCATTTTACTTAGTAAAATACGGCAGGTGAGTCGTTTTGAGTACTAGCGCTCGGGACGGGCGCTACAGTTGTTATCAGAGCGTGGCTCTAAATCCACGGCGGAAACGTAGATTTAGGCTACGATCTTAGAAATTATTTTACAAATTTTGTCCATAAGTCACGATCTTGTACATAAGTGACGAATTTAGTTAAGAGTTGACCTTGGACATAAGTTCTGATTTTTAGTTACGAGCGCTGATTATATTCTAAGCATGATCTTAGAATTAAGAAATGACTTTAGACTTAAGAGATAATCAGTTGAGGGTTACACATACCTAGGACGATGTTATGTCCATGTGCTTCCGTCTAAGTTTTGATCATAATGTTCGCGCATCCCCTTAGTCGTGATCCTAGTAACCCTAATCAAATAATATACAATTAATTGATATAAATTACAATGGTAATCAGAATGTCCTACTGCGGACGTTGGTTGGCATGTCAACGGCTCAGGCGGTTACTTGGGTTGTCCCACCATAATAGCATCAAGGGATCAGATACCGGATAACAAGAAGCGGGCTCATATCCCTACTTTGGACTGTAGTGTCAGAACATGGATAGGTCTAAGTTGGGATCGTAGTTCTAAGAAATAATTTATAAGAATTACTAAGAGATGATTTATACGTGTTATGATCAGTAGAGTTTAACAAAGAATATTGTACAAAAGAGTTCATAGTTATGGATAAGATGTTGAATTTAGAGTTATCAAAATAGGCCGATGATATTAGTCTCATTAGAAACATTGATTGATAGTAATAAAGCCATCATTATTATAATGTTATAGTGGAATGATTAATTATGCCAAATGATAGGCTAAGTCTTGATTCTTAGAGACATCGAGCCACTTGACCTTAATCTGGTAGGCTTGAATTGAGATAGAATAAGTATTAACAAGTAGCAGTTTCTATTCATGTGGGACTTAATCGGATAAATTTAGCTATTGCAATAACCAAATAAAAAAGTATTATGGATCAGACTGGCACGCGGAAGCATGGTGGATTAGTATACCTAAGATGGTTAAGTTAATAATCAATTAAGTTGAATCTTAGAGTATGGAACAAGCGGAGCTAAGCTATGATCACATCAATAAGATGTGATATCACTAGTAAGCATGAAAATTTATCGAGGCAAGTAAGCTTGAACACACATGATGGCATAGTGAAAGTTCTAAGTTATAACTGCGGGAGAAGTAAATTAAGGATTGAACCCTATAAGGACTAGGTCATCTGGTAGGGTGCTAGTGATGACCAAGTTGAACATATTAGAATAAAACATGTTCTGAAGGTATATACAGTTTAAGTGATTAGTTCTAGGACGCTAAGTCAAAATCGTAGCATACGTAAGCACTGATTATAAAAGATTGTTGATGACAGCAGATATAGGTTCGATACCGACCGACGATTGAATTATGAAGCCCCGGTATGGTGACGATACCCTTAAGGACGAATCGGAAACTATAGATATATTAAGTTATGATTTAACAAACAGAAATAAGCGAGTTAGAAATTGCCTTGTTGGTATACAAAGAATGATTTTGAGGACTTAGTCATGTGACGAAGGAGTGAAATGGGTAACATATCGGAATACGTAAGGATACCTAGCTTGGTCATTATCTAGGTAAACTAATTATGTAGAGCCAAATTAAGTTGTGATTATGTAAAACGCAAGTTTTAGGACGAAACTTTTTTGTAAACGAGTAGATTGTTACGTTCATGTATAAACCAAAAAAAAAGAAAAAAATGTTTGTTAATGGCAAAAAAAATTGAAGCCGTGAGACATGGGGGCATCAATTTTCCCCCCCACTAACTCTACCCTATAATTCAGCCCACGATCCCTCCCCCTTCCCAGCTGGTTTTGACCTTTTCAAAAAAAAAAAAAAAATTTGGTAAAGCCCACCTTAAATTGTGCCCCAGGAGCCGTTCCCAAAAACATGAAAAAATTCTCTTTCGGCCAAAACCATCCCAGCAGCCGAGTATTTGGTAGAGAGGAGGAAGCTATTTTGTTCCAACCAACCTCATTTTATCCACGATATAGTACATCCAATCAGGTAAGTTACCCTATTATATTTGCTATGTTTTTGCAAAAATCATATGATTATACTTTCAATTATCATATTTGATCATGCATTCGTATACGTGTTTGGATAAATGACTGTCTACTTATGTATATTCCAGTGTATGTATCACGTGCATGTGAAATGTGCCAATGTTGGTGTAGTATATATTCATGTATGAGATATATATATTTTTGCAAACATATATAGGATTGAATTCTTATATATATATATGTATGTATGTGTGTGTGTGTATATATATGTATGTATGTATATACGTATATATACATATATATATACGTATATATATACGTATATATATGTATATATACGTATATGTATCATTTCTTATTTTTAGGTGAATTTGGTGACATTTTAGAAATGGGATTTTTCTTGTTATCATATATCATTTCTTGATTTATTGGCAAATGCAACATATCTCGAGTCCTTTGAGACTTAGGTTAATTGCTATTACTTTGCTTGTGAATCTATGTGTTGTTCTTTGTTCTATGGGGTTGGTTTTGAAGGGACCTTTCTCTTTTTTTCTTGTTAAAGAATCATGGTGTGTGTGTGTTTGTATAGTAGAATAATTCAATTCATCTATTGTTATGTTAGTTTTTATGAAAATTTCTCTTGTTCACTTTTACCAAGAAATTTGTAGTCCAGAAAACAGAAATGGGAATTTGTTTGTCTTAGAATTTTCTTTTTTCTTTTTCTCCTTTTTGGTTCTTTTTCTCCTTTATGGAAGACATGGTTACTTGGACCTGTATAATTCTGAGGGCTTCATTTCCTGAGGTGCAATTTTTTGCCTTCAAAACTTGATATTCTTATTTTTTTCTAATAGGTGTGGTCATTGGTGAGGAGATTTGATCTGCCACAGAAGTATAAACCATTTTTGAGAAAGTGCACTGTCAGTGGTGACTGGAAGATCGGTAGCGTTAGAGAGGTGAATGTGAGCTCAGGCCTCCCTGCCGCCACCAGCACCGAAAGGCTGGAACAACTCGACGATGAGGAACACATTATTGGGATCAGAATTGTTGGTGGTGATCATAGGCTGAAGGTATTGGGACTTTCATAACGGTGGTGAGTCTACCGAACCAAGTCCGAGGTGATTGTTTAATCCCATATAATGCTTTCCTTAATCGACACGGTTTGGCTCAAATTCTTCAGAGAACTCTGATAGAGGTTCCATGTACACCTCCTCCTTCAACTCATCATGTAAGAATGCATTTTTCACATCAAACTGTTGTAAGGGCCAATTTTAATTTGCAGCAATAGAAAATAAAACCCGGATAGTGTCTATTTTGGCCACAAGAGAAAAGGTCTTTGAATAGTCAATGCCATACGTCTGCGTATTCTTTTGCAACTAGTCTTGCTTTGTGCCTTTCAATACTTCCATCTGCTTTATATTTGATAGTAAACACCTATCTGCACCCTACAATCTTCTTTCCATCAGGCAGTCGGCACTTTTTCCAGGTTTGACTCCTTTTAAGAGCACCCATCTCCACATCCATGGCTTCTTTCCACTGTTGTTGTTTGCACACCTCATCCACTGTGTGAGGAATTTTTTCAGTGCATAATGTCACAAAGAAACTGTGTGCTGGTTCTGACATATTTTTCGTGCCGGGATATCTGGACGCTTGAGCAACCTTGGTAGGAGAGTATCATTCAAGTGGTATGCCTCTGGTACTTCTGGGTGGTAGTACACGTCCCTAGTTCTATGAAAAAGAGTTAGTACAGTCCATAGGGGTATTTTGGGCAATGGGAGTAACGATTTCAACCGGAGAATCAGGTGGATTATGATCAGATTCAGGTGAACTATTAGTAGGCCAATTATCAGAATCAAATTCAGTATGATCAACATGTACACTACTCTTTACCTGTTGCGGCCATTTATCTGGGGACCATCATCAGATGGTATTTGTAGCGCCCCTGTTGGACCGTGCACCTGCAATGAACACCACTAGAGGGGGGGTGAATAGTGGTTAGCAGAAATTACACTACAACCCTTTGTTAAATTCCCCTTTGAAAACAGAATCTGAGACCACCTCAGATTCAGAACCCGTTTTTAAAAAATTGACAAATAATTTTACACAACTCCAAAAATTATGAAACTTTTCAGAATTGAACTTCAAAGAGTTAAGAAGACTCTGTGAAAACATCAGACAAAAATAAGATCGTTTGGTCCTTCAAACAAATAAAAAGATTCAGATGGTCAATCTGGACAGAATTGGACAGAATGTTGATGATTTTGCAAAACGTGTTTCTCTTTGAATACTCAACCAAAAAGGTTGATCTTTATATCAAAACACTCCTTAGGATATGTAGATGAAGTTTCCAAAAGACCCTGACCTTAAACAATTATTCAAAAATACAGAATTTAAGTTTTCTCAAAACTGGTCAGATTGCAGCCAGATTGCAGCAGTTATATTGCAAAGACTGAAAGACTAACTTTCCCTTCCTCAAATCAAGTGATTCTTGTTGCAAATGAAAGCTAACAGTCTTAAATATAACTTTACCAAAAATCACAAATTTTGAAAATGTTTAGCTAGTTTTTCAAATTGTGTGAAGTTGTGTGAAAACTGCAGTCAAAAACGGGCAGAAAACAGAAATAAAGAAACAAGAGAAGAACATCGAGGATTTATCCTGGTTCGGTCAATGTGACCTACTCCAGTCCCAAGGAACACCTTTCCTTGGATTTCACTATGAAATGAACACCTTACAACAAGAGCCAAGCTTGATCATTGGGTTATACATCAACCCTACTCAAGACTTGGATAATCACCTTCTAAGCAACACTTAGTTGCAACTCCTCTAACACCTATTGATTTAGCCTTATAAAATGGCTAATCAATCTTACAAATCAAGCTCAAGAGGCTTGTAGCTCACCACAATACAACAAGAACACCTTTGCTACAATGAACAAAACAATAACAACAAGAAGATGAAGATGAAAGCTAGACAATTCAACAAATGCTTGTGAGCTTCAAGTGTGTTTCATCTTCTTCACCATTGCCTCTATTTATAGTGTGATTTGAGCCTTGAAGATAAGAATGCACATGTGTCACCATCTTCATCATCAATTCCAAATGTCTTCTCATCGTTGGTTGGCCTTGTATACTTGGCAAAATAAGACAACAAGATTGGTCCACCTTGGATGTCATCTTGGCCGAAAATTTTACACCTTGGCAAGTCATAATTATCCTTTGAAAAATGAAGATAATAAGAGGGATAATGCCACAAGAATACCTCAACTTCTAGTCGTGAAAATAGGTACGTGGGAGTAGACCACTTCAAAATCAAATTTCAGCTCCAAAGCCATAATGTAGCCGTTGGCTACCAAGAATTTCACCAACAAATATAATTTGATTTTTCTTAATAAAATAAGAAAGGATAATACCACCAAATTATCCTCAACTTCAAGCACCATAATAGGACATGTGAAGTCTTCATTTGACTTTAAAAATCTGTTGAAAATACCCAAGAAGAAGCTTATAGCCGTTGGCTATATTTGAAATTTCCAAGTTGGCAATTTTGCCAACTAGCTCCTTTTTGGTTGGTCCACTTGTCTCCAACTCATAAAATGTGTACAACATCATATCCACCAGCATATTCACGTTTTTAAATATATATATATATATATATGTGTGTGTGTAGAAACTCAGATTTTTGAAGAAGAAATAAATAGATAACAATTGACAATATTATGTCAACGTGTAACACCGAAATTCCCCAATATTTCTTCTTATATGTTGAGATCATTTCCACACCTTTGACACCTTTAATATCTCTGAATAATGATGATAAGTATCCTCTTATAACACATATAAGATGGTCTTCAATAAAAAGTAGAATGTGACATCTCAAATCGTCACATATCCAGCTATAGTTAATAATATCATCGGTTGAGAGAATAAGATATAAGATCACCATATTATCTTCAAAAAAATAATAACACAGCTCCAGAATGAAGATAATAATATGCTCAAGAGATTCTTTGAGTGAAAATACCAAAAATACCCTTGGGGTAAAATGATCAAAATACCCCTGGTGTGAGAAAACTCCAGAAATGACCCCGATGATCAGAAATAATCACAATTCCACCTTTGTCATGATAAATAGGATGAGAATACATCCTTGAAATATTTTTATCATATGATGTTCCTACAAAACTCAAAATACCAATTTTGCTCTTTTTGGTAAGTTGTAGAAACTTCCTAGGCATGTTAGTCACAAGACAATAATAATCACTAAAAACACGTAATAATCACATAATGAACATGTATAATTCATATACGAATGAAAACAATCATTTTAACACATTTTAGAAAATTAGTTCTAAACACCCTAGACATCGATCGATCGAAGTGCCTCAGCTTCAAAGATCGATGTCTCACAAAAAATTTTATGAGTTTGCCTCTGACCTACATCGATCGATCGAAGTGAGGGTTCGATGTACATCGATCGATCGATGTGTCTCAGATTTAGAGATCGATGTCTCACAGAAAGGTCTTGAACTTTTCTGCCTTACATAGATCGATCGATGTGAGAGATCTATGTACATAGATCGATCGATGTGCAACAACCTGAGAGATCGATGTCAACTTTTTCAACTTTTTCAACTTTTAATCACATATAACACCATGTGTGACATTTTTAAGTATTCACCACTTAAAATCATGACTTTAAAAATTATCCAAACATATTTCTTAACATTCTCCCCCTTATGGATGATTTTCAAAATAACCTAACATGATTTTAATGTCACAACTTATAACCAAAAGTTTATAACCAAAAACCAAATGTTTTCAACTTTTAAATTGTATGTTGCTCCCCTTCAACTCATACTCTGCTGCTCCCCCTCAACTCATACTCTTTCCCTTAACCTATGCTCCAAAATTTATACCAATGAAAACTTATCATATGATTCATCATGACTTACCAACTAAAATCATGTTCTTATTCTATCTCCCCCTTTATTTTGCAAATCATGCAAAAGATAGAACTATGCAATGGTATCGTACGTCATCATTCCTAATTTGGCTCGTAAGTTTTCAAAAGTGGCTTGATTAAGGGGTTTGGTGAAGATGTCAGCGATTTGGTGATCAGTTCTTATATGGATTATCACTATATCCTCATTTTGAACATGATCGCGAAGAAAGTGGTATCGCACCTCAATGTGTTTGGCCTTAGAATAAAGCACCGGATTCCGTGAAAGATTGATTGTACTTGTGCTATCGCAGAAAATTAGAATCTTTTTCATTTTAATGCCAAAATCACTAAGTTGCTGTTTAAGCCAAAGTATTTGGGTAGTACATAAACTCAAAGCGATATACTCGGCTTCAGTGGTAGAAAGAGCTACACTAGCTTGCTTTTTAGAAAACCACGAGATCAAGTTGGTTCCTATGAATTGACAAGTACGGCTAGTGGATTTTCTATCTAACTTGCAACCACCATAATCAGCATCACTATATGCGTGTAATTCCAGCTTAGCGTTTCTATCATACCATAGTCCTAAGTGAGGTGTATGCTTAAGATATCTAAAGATCTTTTTCACTGCATTGTAATGTGATACCTTAGGACAAGATTGAAACCTAGCACACATACACACACTAAACATAATATCAGGTTTTGATGCAGTTAAGTATAACAGTGATCCAATCATAGACCTATAGAGTGTGTCATCAAAAGGTTTACCATTTTCATCCTTATCAAGCTTGGTACTAACACTCATGGGGGTAGTTGTAGGTTTCAACTCTTCAAAGCCAAACTTCTTAATCATATCATTGACATACTTAAGTTGGCTAATGTGAATTCCTTGAGGGGTTTGTTTGATTTGAAGTCCTAAGAAATAATTCAACTCTCCTACCATTGACATTTCAAACTCTGACTTCATACATTCTTCGAAGTCCTTTACTAAGATAGGGTTGGTTGAACCAAAGATTATATCATCTACGTATATTTGAACTATTAACAAATCATTACCTTTTTTTCTTAGGAATAATGTGTTGCCTATTGTTCCCCTTTGATAATTATTTGCAATAAGAAAGTTTGCAAATCTATCATACCAAGCTCTTGGAGCTTGTTTCAAACCATATAAAGCTTTCTTAAGCTTATAAACATGGTTAGGATTCTTTGGATCTTTGAATCCAGGGGGTTGTTTGACAAACACCTCTTCTTGGATGTATCCATTCAAGAAAGCACTCTTGACATCCATTTGGAAGAGTTTAATGTTACTTAGACTTGCAATCGCAAGTAACAACCTAATTGCTTCTAGTCGTGCAACGGGTGCAAAGGTTTCTTCATAATCTATTCCTTCTTGTTGATTATAACCTTGTGCGACTAGTCTAGCCTTATTTCTTGTAATGTTTCCTTGTTTGTCCATCTTATTCCTAAACACCCATTTCGTTCCTATTATTGACTTGTTTTCGGGTTTAGGTACTAAGTCCCACACATTGTTCCTTGTGAATTGATGTAATTCCTTATGCATAGCATCTATCCATGATATGTCACCTAAGGCTTCCTTAACATTCTTAGGTTCTATGTGTAAGACTAAGCTATGTCCTTCAAGTTGACTTATGTTTCTACGTGTTCTAACCCCAACACTTGGATCCCCAATGATTAATTCTCTAGGGTGACACCAATTCCTAGATTGACTAGGTTCACCCTCATCTTGTTCAAATGTTTCATTTGTGTGAAAGTTATCATATGTAATTGGATCATTAGTTGTATCTTCCAATTGCAAAGTCTCTTGATTTATTTCATCTAAGGGTTCATGCATGTCTTGTTCAGGGAGAGTTGGTTCTAGATGATCAAGTACAGGCTCAAGTAATATATCATCATCAAACATATTTTCAACATTTGTTTCTTGTTTATGTTGATGTTTATCACTAACTTCAAAGCATGCATTTTCATTGAATTTCACATGTATAGATTCAATTATCTTTCTAGATGCAGGATTATAACACCTATATGCTCTTGAGTTAGTAGAATAACCAACAAATATGCATTCAATAGACTTTTGTTCAAACTTATCTAGATTATCCTTAGTATTCAGCACAAAACATTTACATCCAAATACTTTAAGATAATCTATCTTAGGTTGTCTATTGTTTAGCAATTCATAAGGTGTTTTATTTAATTTCTTTCTTATAGTAAGCCTATTTATAATGTAGCACGCACAACTAACAGCTTCAGCCCATAAATATTTAGGTAATTTATTTTCACACAACATTGTCCTAGCAACTTCTTGAATCGTTCTATTTTTACGTTCAACAACTCCATTGAGTTGTGGTGTTCTAGGTCGTGAGAATTCATATTTTATTCCATATAGTTCATAAATTTGATTACATCTTTGTTTTTAAATTCTCCACCTCTATCACTTCTAATCCTTTTAACATTTTCTTCATAAATGTTTTCAAGTTGCTTAATAAGGGTTTCGATTGCTAATGGAGGATCGTCTTTGTGTGTTAAGAACAATGTCCATGTGTAGCGTGAGTAATCATCTACTATGACACACACATAGTAGTGTCCACCTAGACTTCTTGTCCTACTTGGACCAAATAAGTCTAAGTAAAGCAATTCTAGTACATGACTAGTACTCACTTCATGTTTCGGTTTTAAGGTTTCTTTAATGTGTTTTCCCTTAATGCATGTTTCACAAATTTGAAAATTATCTAAGTCTAACTTAGGCATTCCTCTAATTAAATTCTTTTTAGACAATTTCTTAATAGTTGAAATTCCTATATGGCCTAATCTTCTATGTCATAAATTTACATCTAAGTCATGTGATATTAAACACTTAACCTTAGCATCTAACATGTTATCTAAGGTAAGAGTATAAATATTTCCATCTCTATTTCCTTTTAAAACCGTTTTCTCCTTTTTCATTTATTATATCACAAGAATTGGGAAGAAAAGAGACATTGTAACCACAATCTGTAAGTTGAAAAATACTAAGTAAATTATAAGATAGATTGCTTAATAATAATATGTTTCCTATTTGAAATGTGTTAGGGTCCTCTAATTGTTCTTTTTCCAACAACTTGTCATTTGTTGTTGTCACCGAATGTCACTTTTCCTTCATTGTTGATATGTTCCAATTCGATGAATAGTTTGGGGTTCCCCGTCATATGCCTCGAACATCCACTATCTAAAAACCATTTGGTTCTTAGATTCTTCGACTTTGCCTGCTTCTTGCATTCCTTGCGTTTTTCCTACAATGGAGACAAAGTTTTAGGTACCCTTTATTTGGGTCCTTGAATGTTAGGGGCACTATTCTTGTTTAGATAACTCTTAGGTATCCAAACTTGAATATACCTTCTAGGCACATTTTTAGAATTGTTATAATTTGGGAAATAAGAAGAATTAGCATATATATGATTATTCCACATAAGTGAAGATGCATTGTTATACATGTTGTGCCATGGTTGATAATCATTATAGGATGGCCGAATTTTATAATGTGCATAAGGCATGCGATTTTGTTTCTTGAATGGCGCAGTATAAGTGTGTTCATAGGCATTCCTATAAGACTTATAAGAGTGTTGCCTATACTTAGATTCATAATATGTTGAATGCATTTTATTATGTCTCGTTGTATTTGTATACATATAGGCATAATTTCTAGGTTGTCTAGATGCAAAGTTTGGCCTAGATGTACAGTTATGCGTGTGTGTTTTTATGGGTGCATGCTGCATCTTTATCTTTGAATAAGAAGAAGAAGAAGGAGTAGAAGAAGATTTAGCAGACAAGTTTGCTTTTATAACTTTATAAGGTTGTTTCGTAGTTGATGATACAAACTTAGTTTTTTTTATCTAATTTATCATCTTCTTCTTTATATCCCAATCCAGTTTTATCATTTCCATACTTTTGTGATGATATAAGTGTATCTAACATATTTGCACCAGATTTAAATTGTTCTATCATTTTTTCTAAGGTAAATTTAGAAGACTTAAGTTGCACTATTTCATTCTCACAACTTTCTAACTTGGATTTTAACATTTTATTTTCCATTTATAACTTTTGTTCATCTTTGCTATATGATTCAATTTATTCTCTAAAGAATCAAGAGTATTAGTAGACTCTTGTTTAAGAGATTCTAGTTGATCAGAAAATTCCAAGTTGGACGTCTTCAACTTGTCATTTTCTTCAACTAGTTTCTTCTTTTCTTTAGAGAGTCTCTTACAGTGAGCATGAATTCTTAGGAATTCTTCATACATTTCATCAAATGTCATGTCACAATCAGAATCACTATCAGAAGAAGAACATACCTCGTTGGATACGAAGCAGACTTGAACTTCCTCAGTTTCGGATTCTGAGTCGGATGAGTCGCTCCATGTGCTCACCTTCATTGCTCGTTTCCATTTTCTTGCCTTAGACTCCTTTGTCTTTGTCGTTTGAGCCTCCTTGTCCTTGGATTGTTTATTATTGTTGTTATTATTATTATTTTTCTTTGTGGGACCGTCGTATGAAATATGTCCTTTTTGACTGCATTCATAACACTTTAATTCTTTATTATACCATTTGTTTGCGTTATTCTTCCTAGGTTGAGAAGAAAAAGAAGAAGAAGAATTACATTGTCTATTCCTATTTGGACATTTGAAAAACTTTCTAAGTTTTCTAGCTATCAATATCAAGTCATCGTCTAATTCAGTATCACTATTGCTATCATCGTTACTAGCATGTGTTTCGGTTGTTTTGAAAGCTATTGACTTACCGGATGACTTAGACGATTCGGACTTTCGTTGGTTTAATTTAACCTCGTAGACTTTAAGAGACCCGATCAATTCATTCATCTTAGTGATTGACTTTGTCTCCTCAATTGCAGTAACCTTTGGATCCCATTCAGCAGGGAGGCTTCGTGGCACCTTTTGAACCTTTTCACTGTTCGAAAATGACTTCCCTAAAGCTTCAAGGGCATTGAAAATATTAGTAATCCTTAAATCCATAGATGTTATGGATTCGTTTGGCAACATTTTGAAAGTCTCTAATTCAGTCATAAGCGTGTTTATTTTTGACTCTTTAACACCACTAGTACCTTCATGCTTTAATACAAGTGATTTCCACATGTTGTGTGCGCTTGTGCAATTTGACACATATCCTGCTTCAGAAGTTGTAAGTCCATTTAAAAGTAATTGCATATCTTTAGCATTCATGGACATTTTCTTTTTATCATCCGATGACCATTCACTTTATATTTTTCAACCTCTTGAGTGACTCCACTAACTTGTACAAATTTCATTGGAATGTATGGCCCATCTTCAACTATAGACCATAAATCGATGTCTATAGCCATTAAGAATTGCCTCATTCTTAGTTTCCAATGAACAAAATTATTGCCATCAAAAAGAGGAGGGCGTTGTGTAGACATACCTTCCAACTCACCTTGGTGAGAAACAATAGCCATAGTATGTACCTTGGATTTGAGACAAGCAGTATATAATGAATTGTTATTTCTTGCCCTTGTATTGTTCGTATGGTGTTGAGTCTTGCTTCTTTTGAGTGGTGTTGGTCTGGCTCTGATACCAAATGTTGGACCGTGCACCTGCAATGAACACCACTAGAGGGGGGGTGAATAGTGGTTAGCGGAAATTACACTACAACCCTTTGTTAAATTCCCCTTTGAAAACAGAATCTGAGACCACCTCAGATTCAGAACTCGTTTTTAAAAAATTCACAAATAATTTTACACAAATCCAAAAGTTAATGAAACTTTCCAGAACTGAACTTCAAAGAGTTAACAAGACTCTGTGAAAAAATCAGACAAAAATAAGATCGTTTGATCCTTCAAACAAATAAAAAGATTCAGATGGTCAATCTGGACAGAATTGGACAGAATGTTGATGATTTTTCAAAACGTGTTTCTCTTTGAATACTCAAACAAAAAGGTTGATCTTTATATCAAAACACTCATTAGGATGTGTAGATGAAGTTTCCAAAAGACCCTGACCTTAAACAATTATTCAAAAATACAGAATTTAAGTTTTCTCAAAACTGGTCAGATTGCAGCCAGATTGGAGCAGTTATATTGCAAAGACTAAAAGACTAACTTTCCCTTCCTCAAATCAAGTGATTCTTGTTGCAAATGAAAGATAACAGTCTGAAGTATAACGCCACGAAAAATCACAAATTTTGAAAATGTTTAGCTAGTTTTTCAAATTGTGTGAAGTTGTGTGAAAACTGCAGTCAAAAACGGGCAGAAAATAGAAATAAAGAAACAAGAGAAGAACACCGAGGATTTATCCTAGTTTGGTCAATGTGACCTACTCCAGTCCCAAGGAACACCTTTCCTTGGATTTCACTATGAAATGAACACCTTACAACAAGAGCCAAGCTTGATCATTGGGTTATACACCAACCCTACTCAAGACTTGGATAATCACCTTCTAAGCAACACTTAGTTGCAACTCCTCTAACACCTATTGATTTAGCCTTATAAAATGGCTAATCAATCTTACAAATCAAGCTCAAGAGGCTTGTAGCTCACCACAATACAACAAGAACACCTTTGCTACAATGAATAAAACAATAACAACAAGAAGATGAAGATGAAATCTAGACAATTCAACAAATGCTTGTGAGCTTCAAGTGTGTTTCATCTTCTTCACCATTGCCTCTATTTATAGTGTGATTTGAGCCTTGAAGATAAGAATGCACATATGTCACCATCTTCATCATCAATTCCAAATGTCTTCTCATCATTGGTTGGCCTTGTACACTTGGCAAAATAAGACAAGAAGATTGGTCCACCTTGGATGTCATCTTGGCCGAAAATTTTACACCTTGGCAAGTCATAATTATCCTTTGCAAAATGAAGATAATAAGAGGGATAATGCCACAAGAGTACCTCAACTTCTAGTCTTGAAAATAGGCACGTGGGAGTAGACCATTTCAAAATCAAATTTCAGCTCCAAAGCCATAATGTAGCCGTTGGCTACCAAGAATTTCACCAACAAATATATTTGATTTTTCTTAATAAAATAAGAAAGGATAATACCACCAAATTATCCCCAACTTCAAGCACCATAATAGGACATGTGAAGTCTTCATTTGACTTCAAAAATCTGCTGAAAATACCCAAGAAGAAGCTTATAGCCGTTGGCTATATTTGAAATGTCCAAGTTGGCAAAATTGCCAACTAGCTCCTTTTTGGTTGGTCCACTTGTCTCCAACTCATAAAATGTGTACAACATCATATCCACCAGCATATTCACGCTTTTAAACATATATATATGTAGCAACTCAGATTTTTGAAGAAGAAATAAATAGATAACAATTGACAAGATTATATGAACGTGTACTACCGAAATCCCCAATATTTCTTCTTATATGTTGAGATCATTCCCATACCTTTGACACCATTAATATCTCTGAATAATGATAATAAGTATCCTCTTATACACATATAAGATGGTCTTCAATAAAAAGTAGAATGTGACATCTCAAATCGTCACATATCCAGCTATAGTCAATAATATCATCAGTTGAGAGAATAAGATATAAGATCACCATATATCTTCAAAAAATAATAACACAGCTCCAGAATGATGATAATAATATCCTCAAGAGATTCTTTGAGTGAAAATACCAAAAATACCCTTGGGGGTGAAATGACCAAAATACCCCTGGTGTGAGAAACTCCAGAAATGACCCCGATGATCAGAAATAATCACAATTCCACCTTTGTCATGATAAATAGGATGAGAATACATCCTTGAAATATTTTCATCATGTGATGTTCCTACAAAAATCAAAATACCAATTTTGCTCTTTTTGGTAAGTTGTAGAACTTCCAAGGCATGTTAGTCACAAGACAATAATAATCACCAAAAACACGTAATAATCACATAATGAACATGTATCATTCATATACAAATGAAAACAATCATTTTAACACATTTTAGAAATTATTTCTAAACACCCTAGACATCCATGATCGAAGTGCCTCAGCTTCAGAGATCTATGTCTCACAGAAAGTTTCAGAGTTTGCCTCTGACCTACATCGATCGATCGAAGTGAGGGTTCGATGTACATCGATCGATCGATGTGTCTCAGGTTTAGAGATCGATGTCTCACAGAAAGGTCTTGAACTTTTCTGCCTTACATAGATCGATCGATGTGAGAGATCTATGTACATAGATCGATCGATGTGCAACAACATGAGAGATCGCTGTCAACTTTTTCAACTTTTCAACTTTTAATCACACTATACACCATGTGTGACATTTTTAAGTATTCACCACTTAAAATCATGACTTTGAAAATTATCCAAACATATTTCTCAACAGCCCCGACCCGGACAGCGGATCCGAACCGGTGCACCCGTCGTACCTTACTGAGAAGACTACAAGACGTCTCATCTCTCGATCACATCATCAATGACGTAAGAGAAATAAGCGCGGAAACACATGTAAAATAATTCTAAACCATCAATCTGAACATCAAAAGACAACGTAACTATCCAGGGTTGTTTATGGACGCAGCCCTCTAAATCCTCAAATAAATAAAAAGAAAGCTGGAATATTAAAAGACAATCTAGAACAATTCCCAACATGCTATAAGCATCCCATTCAGCCCACTCACCGTCATTCTCTATGAAAATCATGTCATACTCAGGCTCACCTGCATCACAAAGGTAGTACTTAGCGAAAAACGCTAGCAAGTAACCCGCTTATAAGACATACGGGATCAACATATGGCAAGACATGAGTAGTATCTAAATCGAGGGGTGATGGGGCACATGTCTTGCATACTTTCAAGAACGTAGATTTACAGCACAATAGAATAAGAACAATAATGAATAAGCATTTAACAACTCAATAACAATTCAATCTCAATTCAATCGTACCATAACGACGCACGTGATGCATGGCAAAATATGCATTATATTATGCAATCACAAATGCTTATGCCATTCTTTTCAAAACCGTGCAATGCATGTCACAATGTCCGGTTACATAACTTTATACCCTGTGGTGGGCCACAGCTTGACTTTATACCCTGTGACGCACCACAGCTCAACTTTATACCCTGTAATGTGCCACAGCTTGTCTTTATACCCTATGACACATTACAGCTTAACTTTATACCCCGTGATGGCTACAACTTGTCTTTATACCCTGTAGCGCATCACAGCTCATTTCGCAAACTTTATACCCTGTGCCGAGCCACAGCTCTTATCAAAACATTATGCAAATACAAGTGCCATGATGCAAGAATGCAAGACTTCTCATATCAACTTCGTTCTTCAATCACATGCTTCAAATCACATTCAAATGTCAATCAATCATTCGAGACCCACCTCATTCACACCCGAGTGTCTCTTTTCTGACAAGTCAACATTACCTAAACATTCATGCTAGAACCCAAAGGATAATATAGGAACCCTCACATTCCCCTTTTTGAACTCTGTAGAGCCTCATACGTTCATTCCTAACCCCTTAGGTTGTTCACGATGAAGTCCGATTCGAATACCCTACAAGTCTCCACCGTTGCTTCATCATCTTAAGTCATGTTCCCAAGACTTAGACTAACCTCAATCATGTCTTAGGAAGTGTTAGGTGCAGCAATTGTCCTGTGGCGTAGGCCGATGGGCGTAGGCCATGTGGGCCAAGTCACAGTCGAATGCCGTAGACGCTTGTATTCTGAATGCACTATAAGGCTAGGGTATACGCATCTCCTGTCACCAATTGGTTTTAGGAGAGATGGTAACGCCTGAGGTCCTACAAGTGGTATCAGAGCAAGGTCACGGGTTTCCCAGCAGGAGCAATTGCTGAGGGGGAGATTGTTAGGTGCAGCAATTGTCCCGTGGCGTAGGCCGTGTGAGCCAAGTCACAGTCGAATGCCGTGGGCGCTTGTGTTCTGAATGCACTATAAGGCTAGGGTATACGCATCTCCTATAACCAATTGGTTTTGGGAGAGATGGTAGCGCCTGAGGTCCTACAGGAAGTCCCTAAGGTCACCCCAAAGGATCCCCTAACTTCCCTCTTTCTTCCCTTAACTTTCCACAAAACAGGTGTACATCATACTCTGACGTCGATCGATCGACGTACATCATACCCTGACGTCGATTGATCGACGTCCATCTGAGGGACATTGATTTCTCACTCAACCTACGTCGATCGATCGACGTACATCTGAGGCACATCGATCTCTCACCCCTATACGTCGATCGATCTACGTTCATCTGAAGCACGTCAGTCTCTCACCAACTGGACATCGATCGATCGACGTACGTCATACCCTGACGTCGATCGATCGACGTTATCAATTTCCAGAATCATCATCTTGCGATTTCTGCAGAAACTGCAGATCTAAATCTCAATCCATTTCCAACTTCCTTCCAACCAATCCAAGCATAATCCTCACTATCAATCCATCTTTAATCCTCTAAAAACAACACCTTTAACGTACCAAACAAGGATTCAATCCTAAAACTCAAATCTTTATCAAAACCAAACCCAAAATCTCACCTTTTTCCCCTCTTCTCCCTCCATCCGAAAATAGCACAAAAAATAGGGTTCATGGGATTGGGTTTTGCATGATCTCACTATTTCAACAACAACAACAATGATTTCAACATATAGTGGCCAAATCTCAAACCAAAGCACATAAAGTACATAGATTCACAAAAAAAAACTACTTCATGGTGATCCAACTTTGATACAAATAAGGCCTTTTTCTTTCGCAAAACGTAGGAACTTATAAGTAGATTACTTGCCTGTGATTACTCGAAGACGGATTGAAGAATAGACGAAGAACGGATTGAAAATCTTGAAGATAGGGTTGTAAAGGAGAAAAGGAATCGCTTAAGGAAAGATGGGGCGTCGGTTCTTTCTGAATAATGAAAAAAACTGACGTTCTGTCAGTTTTGATATGGGAAGGGTGAAATTTGGAGTTTCTAAATTATATCCTATTACCTTATTTATCTTAAAGGATTAAATTCTAATTATTCAATTCTAAATTAAATACTAATTAATTCTAAAATTTAATCCTTTCAATTAATTTCAATTAATTCTATTACTTAATTCTTTATTCATTACAATTTATGGTCATCAATCCCATTTAACCTCTTTTATCCTTAAATTACTCTACGGAGGGTGCGGGGCATAACAATATTAGAGTGATGTTCTCGTTATGGTGGAGTGATGTTGTACGGTCGGCGTCATCTACTTGTTGTGTTGGTTCAGTCGTCAACTAGTGTGGCGCGTACAATCAATCGAGAGTATCACTAGCTATCTTCCCTGAGACTGGGATTGGGTGTCAAAAAATGGTTTAGTTTCAAGAAAAGCACAATTCATAGTGATATGGATGCGGCGAGTGCGAGGGTTATAGCACCGATATCCTTTCTGATTAGAAAATAGCCAACAAAGGCACACTTCTCAGCACAGGGGTCAAATTTGTCTCGTTGGATTTTAGGGACATGAACGAAAACAGTACAACCAAAGACTTTGGTAGGCAGTGTGAGGATGGGTGGGATGTGTGTTTGCGTGGCTAACACTTGTAGAGGTGTCTGATGGTTTATTATGGAGGTAGGAAGTCTGTTACAAAGATAATTGGCAGTAGACACTGCCTCCGGCCAGAAACCACGAGGAACATTAGCATCAATCATCATGGCTCGTGTCATCTGTAGAAGAGTTCGATTTTTTCGTTCAGCAACTTCATTTGTTCAGGAGTGCCGGGACAAGACGTTAGATGAAGTATTCTGTTATCTGTGAGAAAATGTTTTAGTGCCCATCAAGGTATTCTCCACCATTGTCTGTGCGAAGGATTTGGGATAGACCTGTGGAATTGGGCTTAATCATGTTATGTAATACCACAAATTTTGTAGTCACCTCAGACTTATGTCTAAGAATATATAGCCACGTCATGCGGGAAAAATCATCAACAAAAATGACAAAATACGATAGCCAAGAGAAGTAGGATGTGGAGCAGGGAGGGCCCCAAACATCAGAGTGTACTAAGGAAAACATGTTGGCAACACGAGTATTATTAAATGAATATGTAGCTCGAGGCTCCTTGGAAAAAAAGATTTGGATAAAGATCTGGAAAAAGAAACTTAAAATAGCTAAATGCCGAATGTCCTAACCAGCAATGCCAGAGTCACAGCTGTCGAGTAACCAATCCGGTGACAAGATTAGACCGGTCCTGTTGCTCTACCGCATCCATGTAAAAAGGGCACCACTCTCAGTACCACATCCAATGATGTTCTCCGTATGAATTTCCTGCAATATGCAAAACGAAGGGTACATGAGAACAACGCAATCTAATTCTTTGGTAATTTGAGTGATGGATAATAATTTAGTAGAAAAAGGGAACAAAAAAGCAATGGGATAAAGTGATATTAGGAGTGATAGTGATGGTCCCGTCTCCACGGACAGGAACAGTCTCATCACTAGCAGTGGGTTTTTAAAGGAGAGGAGTGACTGACAAAGTTATTGGGGTCAAAAGACACAGTATCAGTAGCCCCGCAGTTAAATATCCATTTGAAGGTGGTATGGGCTAAGGCTCAGCCCGCCAGTGCTGTAGGCGGATTAGTGTTGGATACTGGATGAAGGGTTTGATATGGGTAAATGAGGGACTAATGTGGAGTTATGAGGAGTGGAGGGACTGATTTTAGGTTGAGATAGAATTTAAGGGACTGTTCCAACCTTATCAAAACTAGAGGGACTCGGATTGAATTAGATATGTCTTGGAGGACTAGACTTTCCTTTTCAGATAAAACAGGGACCATACCGGGTTTTGTAGGAAATAGAGGGGCTTGGGGGGGGTAATATACAGGTATAAAAAGGAAGGGGGCTAGGGTTTCTCACCAACCCCCTTTTACCTCCTACCGCCGTGAAGACCTGCGCTGGAGCATCTCCCTTCACTGCTGCCCTTCACCGCAATCCTGAGGGGTTTGGTCTTTCTGGTTACTACTGCTGCCGTCCTCCCTTGGAGGAATGAAGGTGGCTATCCCCATCCCTCCAAATCTGGTGGTGATTTTTTTTCCCTCCCACCAATCCGGATAACCCACCAACTGAAAACATTTTTCCTTTGTGTGGCCCTTTTTCTTGCAGTGACTGCAACTCAAATGGCTTTTGTCCTCCTTTACCTCCCGCAATGATGTGGTTAAGCAGGAAGAATTGGCTGGTTGTCTCCTTCCACGTCCTTTATTCATGGCAGGAGCTTTTCCTGCAATACCTTGTCCAATCCCCAATGATGAAGTATCTTCTGAGGGGGTGAGGTTCTCTGAGAATAGTATTTCTAGCCTCTGCCCTTCAAATCTCAGAAAATGCTACCTCCACTGAGGGCAGGGGCTCCCTCTTCACTATCTCCTTTTTTCCTGTTCAAACTGGTCACCAAGGCCATAAGAAACTGATAGAGACGTGATTCTTGGATTTTTTTTGTTGTATCATCTGATATCTTCTGGACAGTGCATTTGGTTTGGATCCTAGGTGTCAATGGACAACCAAACGTCCTGGAGCTTATTCCAGCATTCTTCAACGCTGCCAATCTCTTGTCTGATGGCGATGGCCCGTTTATGAAGGTCAAAAATCTGTAATCCGTCCCCACCCGTTCCATAGGTAAAGGCTAGGCCATCCTATAAGGCCTTGGTCGTGGGATACCTAGTGATGTTTGTTAGTCATAGTTGGCTCTACATTTTGTAAAATCCAGGTAAAGACTTTGTTATCATCCTGTTCCCATCTAATGTATTGTGGGTCAGTGGGTTGTGGAGGCTGGGGATTACCTGTTAGATGCAAAATCTGTCCTTGACCAAGAATGGCTCTGTATATAACAATGGTGGTACAATGAGTAATTTCCACTGTTCAATTTGACTGAGATATGTAAGGTTTCTGGTGCAGATGCAGACATGATGGCTTGTGGTGGTGGTCGATGAAGGCTGTCCCGGAGAATTTGGGCTACTTGCAGTGCCCATTTGTCGGTGTTTTGGTTGGTGGTGGATGTTTCGGGTGTGGTGGTGGGGGCTTCGGTCTTTTGAGTCTAACATGTTTTACTGGTTATTTTGCAGGATTCAAGAAAAACAGTTGATGAAGCAATGTAGCGTTATGGCTGTGAAGGTTGAATCAATCGTTTGGCCATATGGCTGGGGAAGGTATAAGGCAATGGTGCGATTTCTCTGAGCCTATTCTTAGAAAAACTCAACTAATTAGTTTACAGAGAGGAACTATCATGCTCTGATACCATGAAGAGTTTATGGACCAATGTTTTCGTGTATTTCATTGATAAATCTTATGTACAAAATGTCCCTATTTATACTGTATATGAATTGCTATACATGGAAATGAAATCATCTAATCAATTGTCTAATCAATCAAATTAACTAGGCTATCTATGGTAAGGATTTGATTGTGTTCACAAATGGTAAGATGTTATTTTCTAACAGCTGGTTTGTGATTTTGAGATCACGGATTCGAGATGCGGAATCAGTCTCTTGCATATAACGTAGAATAAGGCTATGTACATCAGATCGCGAAACGCTCCGGCCTCTACCTAAACCATGTACAAACGCGGTAGCCTAATCCACCGAGAACGCTCTTTAATTTGTAGTACCAATTAGTGTTGTCTTGTATTCTCCAAATCTACTCCCTACATGTCCGCTTGGTCTTTGGTTAATAATGAAAATTTATTGCCTGGAGGCGATAAATTTATTTCTATATTGTTTTCTGTTATAAAGTTATAGCCCGAGGTTGCAAGCATAAGTCATAGGTTGCTTTTGAACAAGTGGTCGCCACCTCCCAGGGCCTATGCCTGCGTTGTTATTTATATTATTTCGAGTAACACATTATTTTGGGTAATTTTTATGCATTTTGTTGTGCAGATTTGACATAAGATTTGGACAGTGTTATTTTCGGTTTTGCACCGTTGTTTAGTTTGGCTTTCTGAACCCTTTCTTTGTTAACGTTGGAACACGCAAACAAGGAACAAAGAATTTCGGTAAAAATGAGGCACACGAAAACAAAGGCAGCAAAAATTAACTTTGCTTATTTCCAGAAGGTTATGCACTGACTACCACACGCATGTTTTCGGTACATGCATTACAACGACAAAATGAACAAAACCGAAAATAAAGAGACCACGTTCCCACGCCCTAAAGTTTAGGAGTCACTAACCCAACTTACACCACTACAATGTAAACTATCTCCATAACAATAGGAGTCTTATTTGACTAGATAATAACAAGACTAACTAGAGATAAACTCTAACCAAACTAAAGATAATACTTAACTAAACCACACACTAGTTAGGTGTTGAACAAGTCTTCAATTCTCCCCCTCAACACCTACTCGCTGCATCCGATTCAAGGCACGTCTCTCATGCCTAGTTGACGACGAAACTCCACCAACTTGTTTCCATTGAAACCTTTCGTGAACACATCCGCAACTTGATTATGAGTATCAATATGCTGCAGTTCAATTTCACCTTGCAACACTTTTCTCTAATGAAATGATAATGTACCTCAACATGTTTAGTTCTTGCATGAAAAACTGGATTGCACGCTAACTGAATGGAAGACAAATTATCACAATATAACCGCACGCTATCCATACTCTTTTGACATAATTCATTCAAAACTTGTACAAGCCATACGCACTCTTGAGCTGCCATAGCTGCTGCTCTATATTCAGCTTCAGTTGTGGATAAAGACACAGTGTGTTGAAGCTTACTGAACCAAGATACTGCCCCAGATCCCAACATGAAAACAAATCCAGTAGTTGACCCTCGTGTATCATAGTCCCCAGAATAATCAGCATCACAAAAACCTCTCAGCTCAAGCTTGGCGTCACCTCCATACCACACGCCCCAATTGCTGGTTCCTTTGATATACCGCAATATTCGCTTAACTGCTTCCAAGTGAGGTTTCTTTGGACTCTGCATAAAACGACTAACTATGCCAACTGCACATGAAATATCTGGCCTAGTTAGTGTCAAATAAATTAAACTGCCAACCAGTTTTCAGTACAACACGGCATCCTCAAGACTTTCTCCTTCATGAGCACTTAACATTTGGTTCCAAACAAGTATTCACCGGTTTACAAGCCAACATCCCAAATTTGTTCAACAAATCCATGACATACTTTCGTTGATGCAACAAAATTCCATTATCCAAATGTTCAACTTGTAACCCAAGAAAATGTTTAAGTAGTCCAAGTTCCTTCATATGAAACCGTATGGATAAATTTTTCTTAACTTGCAACACTTCATCATAAGCATCTCCAGTGATAATTAAGTCATCAACATACACCAATACTATGGCTATTCTTGACTCAAACTTCTTAACAAATAACTTGAATCCGGATTTGTCATTTTATAGCCACAATAAACAAGAAATTCAGCAATCTTACCATATCAAGCTCTTGGTGCCTTTTTCAATCCATAAAGCGCCTTCTTTAGCTTGTATACATGATGCGCACGTTCATGATCTTCGAACCCCTCTGGTTGTGTCATGTATATGTCATGATCCAACTCACCATACAAGAAGGCATTTTTAACATCCATCTGAAACAGTCTCCAGCCTTTGTTAGATACTATTGCTAACAACACTCGTGCAGTTGTATTTTTGCCACAGGACTAAATGTTTCTTCATAGTCCAAACCATACTGCTGAGTAAATCCACGAGCAACTAAACGTGCCTTGTACCTTTCAATTGAACCATCAGTTCTTTTCTTTAATTTGTAAACCTACTTACATGAAATATGACTTACATCTTTTGGCTTTGGTACAAGCTCCCATGTTTGATTGTGCTCTAGTGCTGAAATTTCTTCCTTCATAGCCTTAATCCACTCTTCATTCTTCACTGCCTCTTCATAGCTTTCTGGTTCAGGCACTTCTTCTACAATAGCTGCATTTGCATACTTGGGATTTGGACGTCTGGACCTCTCGGATCTTCTAGGCGCAGCACTCCGCTCAACCGCTTCTAATTGCTGAAATTCATCCACTTGGAACTCATCTTGCCGTGGACTAAGTGGAACATTTTGTTGATCAATTTGATCAACTTCAATATGTTCACTTTGGTCAACGTCACTTTCATTTTCTACCACATCATTTGTAAGCCGAAAGTTTGCAGCATTTGGACCATCTTGGTCCTTTGTCGAAACATTATGTTGCTGCTCATTATTTGTCCACCATGCCATTGCTTCATCAAATGCGACATTCCTGGATGTATAGCATCGTCCAGTAGCAGGATCACAACATCTCCAACATTTTCTGTATTCATCATACCCTACAAATATGCACTTGACTGCTTTCTTTTCCATCTTACTTCGTAAGTGATTAGGTATGAAAACATAACATACACTACCAAACACACGAAAGTAACTTACAGTAGGAATTTCATTCATTACAAGTTCATAGGGAGAATGAAAATTAAGTTTCTGTTGAGGCAACCTGTTTGTCACATAAACTGCAGTTCTCATAGCCTCAGCCCAAAACCTCCCGGGTACACATTTGGCATGAAGCATACTGCGACATACCTCAGCTAGATGTCTGTTCTTGCGCTCTGCAATTCCATTCTGCTGAGGTGTGTTGGCACATGTTAATTGTCGCTGGATCCCATTTTGACGCAAGAGGTTGTAAAATTCATTTGAAGTGAACTCTCTCCCCCATTGTCCGTTCGAAGACACAAAATCTTCTTCTTGTGCATTGCTTCCACCTCTTCTTTGAATTCTTTAAATTTTGCAATAGCTTCTGATTTTTCCTTCATAAAATACACCCACACATATCTTGAGCAATCATCAATAAATGTGATCATGTATTTCATACCTTTGATGGAAGGTTGCTTCACCGGTCCAAAAACATCTGAATGGATTAATTCAAGTACAACTGAGGCCTTGTACTTTGAATCTCCATACGACAGTTGGTGTGACTTGCCGTATTGACATCCAGCGCAAACAACATCCTTTCGTACCTCAAGCTTAGGCAAGCCTTTCAACATAGACTTCTTCATGATGATGTCAAGCTTGCTGTAACTTACATGGCTCAGTCTTGCATGCCAGAGATCTGCTGATTCAGTTTTCCTTGTCTTATCAACATAAACTGACTC